>CM035165.1:15335309-16561022 GCA_020205615.1 Panax quinquefolius
AAGGTCAAGCAACCTTGACGATCTCCTCACAAAGTTTCAAATTGTTGATTCACACGTCGGTGAAGGTCAAGCAACCTTGACAAAGATATCCCATAGGATGTTTCAATAGTTGATTCACATCGTCAACGAAGGTCGCATCCTCGACAAAGATTTGCTATTGGTAATAAATCCAATGTAATCATGACATATTCTGGCGATACTAACCAAGAGAGGTCAACATTATCAAAGAGGATAGATGATGGAATAAGTTATACACATCCTCAAACAGATCAAGCTTTATCCCCACAGATCTCTTCCAAATAAGAGATACCCCTTTAGTATCAAGTCGTTATCAAGAACACAGGAATTTGGTGATAACTCCAACACCAACATCCTAATAGATTCGGCTTGCACATCAGATCTGGTCGGTATTGCCAATCCCCAGTTGAAGCAACAGAGAACCAGCAATCATCCCCAGCAAGTTGGGCCACAACCCCGTACACATGCATCATACATTTGCATCATGTTGTTATCCATAGTACCATGTTTATCTTGTTGTGTTTCAAGTGTCTAGGATTCTTTATCCTACCCATGCATCGCCATGCATGAGTATGATAAAGAGGGGCATCTGTAGACACTCGAAACTTTCTGTACTACTGTTACTAACATTGCAGGAGGACAGATTCGTCTTTTAAGAGAGAACCCTAAAAGATAATCCAAATCCATACAGGATACTACCGGAAGTGCAGCATCAACCCCGAATTGCAATCTGGGAGTAACAATTTCAACCTCGGATCTAACCCCGAGACTTGTAGAGACAATACCGGAACACACACCGGAGAAGACCGATTAATCTCGGAAATAACCCCAAGGTATCCAGTCTTAGTCCCAACCATGGGAATAGCCACCAACCTTGGTGATAACCCCAAGGAATGCAGTTTCGGAGATAACCCCGGAAATGCTTGTTTCAAATGCCATCAGCTTCAATCTAGGCACTCACAACAAGATACATTGTGCTAACCCAGAAATAACATCGGGAAGACAGGCACAATTCTAAGATGACAATGAGGACCTTCAATAAATGCAAAGTAATTCAATCTCGGTGAAGTCTCGAGTAACGCTCGATTTATCTACCAATCCGTGATAACACCGATGAGGGGCAATATCGCCATCTCGTCCAACACGATGCCACGTCTCGTCTCTACGCAACAATGTCCCACAAGGCTAACCAATCCTGAGTGACTATTGTGTGGGGTAACGGATGAAAGTTGAAGCTTGAAGACCAGAGGGCATCGTCCCATCTTCAAAGACTTCGTACAAACTCTAATCCCATGCCATCATACAACTCTCAACAACGGCAGTCCAAAATAGGTCCTGAATACCTCAAAACGGATGCCCGGATTGCACTTCTCAAAATTTGAGTGGACAATACAGTGCCTGAGTGCACGTATTTCGAGACGACCCGACCCGATAAAACCGGGCCGACCCGACCATCCTCTGGTACACCTGCGGCTCAGCCGCAGGTACACCTGCGGCACATATTGCCTATAAATAGAGGGCTTGGGGTGCTGATTTTTAAGAGAAAAAAGACGGGGAAACCCTGCACAATTTGCTCTGCACTCGCTATACAGTGTATTTTCCCACTTTCAAACACCTGTGAGCTCATATATAGCCTCTTTTGTACTCACAAAAGCCAGTGTTTACCCACTCTAAAGATATAAAAGCCTTTTTTATCAGTCAGCTGTAAGCCTTCTCACACACTTTAGAGTCTTTCTCTTCATCTTTGCACACACCCTTCTACACGTTGAGAGTCATATTGCTTGCTTTTGCCTGGACTTCGGTCCGTGGTTTCATTCCAGTCTGATATATATATATATATATATATATATATATATATATATATATATTTATATATTGACAAACATTATCTAGTTATGCCTCGATTGAGCCTAGACTTTGATCTGGAGCATTTACTTGTTTTCCTATATATATATATATATATATATATATATATATATATATATATATATATATATCGTATATATATGTGTGTAACTTTGTTCGATGAGCCTAGACTTGATGCGGTGCATTTTCGCTTATATATATATATATATATATATATATATATATATATATTTACATTTATATATATTAACTGTGTGTCGCCCTACCTGGAGTTCTCTTCGTGGCAGTTGATCGCTTTACAGCTTTACTTACATTTTGTCCCGCCTGGAGTTTCCTCCGTGGCGGTTGATAGCTTTTAACATCTTTATTTTCATTTTTGGTCCCCCATGGAGGTGCTTCGTGGATGGTGATCATGTCTGTATATATATATTTACCGTTTTTATATATATACCTGCTTATTGCTTTTATACAAATTGCAATATTCTGTGAGCCTAGGAATCATGTGATCACAGATTCATCCCATTGGATCTAGATTCGGTTCCCGTGATGGACATTGTTCAGCTGTAAGCAGCTTGTAAAGTATTCTGCGATGTCTGAATTTCCTCAGATGGTTTCAATACCCACGAGGAAGTCGGCATTATTTTTGTATATTATTTTTTATATGGATGCCTCGTATCCGTCAAATAAAATCAATTCAACCGCTCACTTAATAAAAATGGGAGTGTAAAAGGTCTCAATTCCTATTGAGCATCAGGGTTTGAAAAACCTCTTTTATAAAACATCATTGCCATATCTTGCTAAAAATTAAATTTTTACATAAATTCAAACCCTGTGTATATAGGTTCGAACGAGGCCTCGCACAACTTTCATATAATAGCACATTGACCCACACACACACACACACACACACAATCAGATAATAGTTTCTTGAAAAGAGGCGGTCATCGTGGTAACACGGATGTCGGGGGGTGCCTAACACCTTCCCCCTATATAACCAAGTCCCCGGACCCTAAACGAATCTCAGTTTCGCCGACTCGTATATCAGTGTCACATAACTGGGTCAATGTGCAAACCTTTTCTCGGTTGTGTTGGTACAACCATTTAATAAACCAACTGGCGACTCTTAACAGTCCCATCATCGACATTATACATGTCGGACCTTTTTCACTTGTTTTTCAAACAAATCTCACCTAAAATGAGAACACCAAAGAACAAGCAACGGAAAGGTACACCCAAAATTCCCGACGTCGACAACAATGATATACGAATTCAATAAAACAAGTTCAAGAATTAATTTATCTAGGAACTGATAACGTCCAAATTGTCAACATGATACTGTTTTGTAGAGTAAAATTCAAGAATTCTCAGAAGAATATTTCCATGAAAAGATACTTAGATGAAGCGCTTAAATATCAAGAATATTCCACTAATTTCATGGAGTATAGAAGTCTAAACTTTAACCAACTTGAGTATAATAGACAATGAAATAACAATGTAAATCACCATGCATGCGGTATCAGACAGAGAGGTTATTCCAATGTAATAATAATAACGGAACCATGTTAAAGTAAATTCGCACCAACATGTGAAGTTCCAATGTAATAATAAAGAATGGAATAACAATAGAAATCACCATGTATGCGGTACTTCAGACAGACAAAGTTATTCCAACATAATACTGAATAAGGGCGAATCGTGTCGGCGAAACGCATAAATCGAGGATATTCCAATAGAATAATAAAGACGGAATCAGGTCCGGCGTAAAATGCACAGACAGGATATTCCAATAGAATAATAAAGACGGAATCAGGTCCGACGTAAAACGCACAGACAGGATATTCCAACAGAATAATAAAGACGGGATAATAGAAGAATGTCACCAAGTATAGGGTAGACAGCGTATACAGGTTATTCCAACAGAATAATAAGAAATGGATTAACAACAGTTCTTTTCATGAATAAGAAAGAATAACACCCCTTACCGTAAAAGAAACTTGATATAGAAAAGGGTAAAGTAGCAGAACATTTTTCTTTTTTCTCTCTATAGTTTTTCTCTCTGGAGTTTCAATGAATTCGTAAGAAATAATGAAGGAATGAGCTTCTATTTATAGAAGAATGGAATGCATAGTATCTAGTTCATGAACGGTCCAGATTGATTTACTTTAATCGGACGGTCCATATTTAAAGCAAAATCTTTTAAATAAAATAAAATATATATTATATATATAACACATTGTTTTAATAAACCACCCTAATTCATCCACCCATCACTATCATCATACTACTTTCCCACCATTAATTCAACTTACACACACACACATCATTATCACTCTTTCTTTTCTCCCACCACAATCCACTCACATATATTATATTATATATATACACCCACATCACAATCTTATATATATAAACTCCCTCCATATACGTAACTCTCTCCCACTCCCATTTCCAAAATCAGTTTTTCAACACATATGGGCCCCACATGTGGGCCCCACCTTTAAATAATTTTCTACCGATTATTTTGAAAAATGGGTAAATGGGGTTCATAAAATAAGCAAACTTTATAAAAATCACTTTAATAATTTTCACAACATTTATCATCTTTATTATAATTCACAATATTAATCGACCAGGTCGTTCCCATGAAAGAGGGGGCTTTCCAATAAGGATTTCTCCCTATTGGCGCGCAATTAGGTGACCAAACCTCTCCTTGGCAGAACTTCTAGACATCGTTAACATTGCAAATTATAATATTAATAACTCTATCATTTCAATTATTGATTTTAACAATATATAAAAAATATCGACAATAATTGAATCAAATAACGTGAGATACTATACAACAATTACTATAGCAATAATTGAACAAAACAGAATAACTTCTCACGTAAGCATCAATAATCAATACCGTGTGCTACTATGCAACCACACGTATTACTGTACTTTTACTACCGAGTAGTTCAACAGTATCAACGGTAAAACTTCTGCCGTTATTTTCATAAAAATATTTTTGTCATTTTCTCAATCCGACATAATTCTATTGTGGGGTCCACCAATGATTACGCTGTTGTACGAATATTCCCTGCTAAAACGAATATTCCCCGACCAATCGAATATAATATAACCACTTGCATACTTTGCAGAATTTCTAAATACTACCCACAACTATAATATTATATCAAATTTATTCGATAATATTTAAAAATGATAATTATAGAAAATTCATCTATATTTATAAAAGTTGGGGTCTTACATAATATATATTATTACTATATATGTTATATTATTCTACGTATGTTAGAGTTAGGAAGAAAGAAAACTCAGAAGAAGAAAAAGGGAGAGAAGAAGAAAACTATAGAGAGAAAAGTGAGTGATTCTAACAGGTTTTTGAGAAAGAAATTGGAGAGAAGAAGCTTGAGAATAACTATCATCTTCTTAATCAAAGGTAGGCACTCAATCTTTTATTGTTATAGTTTAGTTTTCCTCTTCTAAAAGTTCCTTGTAAAAATCTTCATGAAGGATAAATTGTTGGTTATATATGGCTTTATATGATAAATTAGTATTGCGAAACTATTTTCATTAGTTTATATATGAGCATAGTCAATAAATTGATGTATGTATACAATTTGTGAAGAAAACTATATTATAGTGTTCATATGAAAAATATATGAGTATGGCTTAGTTTAAAATGAAATTAAGGTATATAAATTGACTATTGAATTTGATAGAGTATATATAATCATAACCATGATATTTTGAATTTACTGTTTTGGTTGAAAAACAAAATCACAGTGTTGATTTTCATTGAAAACATAAAAAATGGAGTTTTTGCCAAAAACATTGAAATTGGGTGTTGTAAATTTGATGTTTTGTTATTTTATGGGTAGAATCATGTTAGAAGTCTTCACAATATGATTACATGAAGTCTCTGTATGAATTATATGTTAATTAGTCTATTAGATTGGAGCTTGTAGGCCAATTTGGCTTTTGTTCATACTGTTGTCGAGCTTGGTCGCAGAGTTTCGGACTCAAAGGCAAGGCAGTGCTTTTTGACAACAAGATAAATCTCAGCAACAGAGGCCGCCGGCCGCTCCATGCCGCAAGCCAGTACATCTTTGGCCTGTGACTAGTGCCGTTAACGCTACCAATAATGTCAAATACCAACCAACCATGTAAATCTGTATATAGCAAAGAATGAAGTTAGTAGAATGGTCTGATAGTTTTAGTTTATTACACAAAATTTTGAAAATAAATGTTATGTGTTAACAATAAGAATGTTAAATGATGATTTTAGTAGTATTAAACTATGAATGAGCATGTTATCAAGTGTTAACTAATATTAACATAGTTTGATTATGTGAATGGGTAATTTGACCTACATGATGTATATATTTGTTTATATAGATATAAAATGTTGGTAATGACTAATTATGTCATGATGACATATGTATAGGGTATTGATTGAAGTTGTAAGGTTTAGCTTGTGCTATATGCAAGTTTTCTAACTCTAAAACTTCATTGTGCAAGTTTAATTTCGTTGAGTACGTTATTGCTTCTAATTCAATTTCAATTACACAAGTTGCTACCTCTACACTTTCTTAGAGCTAGATTGTTTATTATTGATAAAGCTCTTGTATCTATTGGTTCATGAGGATGCAAGGATTCCAAATCTTATATTTTATTATTGAGCAAGTTTCTTTAATATGTAACTTGTGATTTAACATGCGAGTTGTTCTATTTTAATATTCTAGTATTGAACAACTTTATCGTTCAAATTACTATTCACTATGCATGCTTAGTATCCAATTCTCAATAACCTTGACTTAATATTGTTCAAGCAATTTATATTATGGTTATTCAATGTTTATGCTATTAGATTATTCCTAAAGCATGGTACTAATTTATAAATGTTGATTCAGTTATGATTGTTCCATAGCATACAGTTAATGCTTTTGTATTCAACTAATCCTTATTTGATGATCGTTGAATTCTAAATTACTCTGTAATGTATCCAAACCAAACCTACTTTGGTGCGGACTTGTATTCTAAATACTGAGATGAACAACTCTTTTATTAGAGGTTTATGCTTAGCGTTGAAATGGTTGTGCACAATACATTGTACGAAGGGTTGATCCCCTTAAGTACGTGGAGTCCTTATAGTCTTATGACTGTTAAAGTTACAGTTGAAAGATTACTTATAACTGTGGACATGATTCATGGTCATTAGACCCTCAGTGAATGTTATAATTTTCAGAAAGTTAATAGAACACATTGTTCAGTTCTATTGAGCCTAGTATTGGCAATTGATGTAAAAGTTCAAAGATTTATTTGTTGTTATTCCAAGTGGGCCTTGTTTGCTCACTCTTGCCTGTAAAATTTCTTACAACTAAAGCTGAAAAGGGTGATGTACCTAGCACCAGTAAGGGAAAAGGAAAGATGAACAAATACTGAAGACTTGTAATAGTTTTGATAGTTTTATTATCAAACTTTGATTTAGAGATTGTAATGAAGTTTATTTAATTTTTGCATTTGAATGTTTGTAATTAAAGGTTAGATAACCTGGGATATTTTTATTTAAGTTTAATCCTATATGGGCACGTTTTATTATTCAATTTTATTATGATTGGGTAGTTAGAAATGAATTTTGATTAAGTGAACACCAAATCTTTTGGAAATGAAGTACCATGATTTGGGGGTGTCATAGGTTGGTATCAAAGCCACCTTAGGTGGGGGAAAAGCCTTAGGACATAACCTTTGAAGAGATAGTGGAGATAACTCTTATCGAGTTTTAAGGAAGAAGTAATAAAACACTTATGTGCTTATGTGTTTATAACTTATGTGCTCGTGAGTGTCGAGTAGAATGATTAATATTTAAAACTTTGTTGTCAGGATGACTAATGTCGGAGAATCCAGTCAGGCTAGAGAGGAAGGACCTCAAATGCCTATAGAGGAGGAGCCTCGTGACATTCAGGTAGTTTGGGAACAACTACTGCCACGAGAGTCAGCCCTGTTGATCATAGTAGTTGAAGATGAGGATGATGACGTGGAAACAGATGACGAGGATCCCATTGAGTTACCACAGGAGGATGAAGATGACGAGGACGAGGACGAGGAGACTCCACTAACCTCGATGGCTGCTCGTATGTACGATGAAGTCTACGACCGTAACGTGGAACTTCAGGATACAGTTGAGGAGTTGCAGGAGATAGTAGCTGAACAACAGACCGCAATGACACAAAAAGACGACGAGATCCAGGATCGTGAAGAACGACTGACAAATGTCGAGGAGAAACTAGTACAGACTGAAGGAGAGAAAGAACGACTGATCGAAGTGGTCGCTGAACTGAAGAACAAGCTGAGAGAAGAAGCTGCTAAGACGGCAAGAGCTGAAGGTGCTTACGAGGAAGCTTTTCAATGAACCAGATTAGCAGCAAGAGACACGCAAGCAAAGAGGATGAAGATGGAAGAGATGGATAATGTATTTAACACCGCAATTAATCGAGCTCAAGATCGGGTCATGAGATATCCGATTCAGTTCGAGACGCTGCCATCATTCGTGTTAGATCGCAAAACAATGTTTCGAGTCATGGAGGAAGAACGTGATAGGGCTAAGAAGTATCTTAATAGAACATCGTAGTTGTTGTACGATGAGTGAAAGGTTAAATAAATTGTAAATCCCAAGTGTTATGCAACCTATGGGATATGACTTTGATGTTGCCCTAAAACTTTTGTAGTTCAGGAAAGTAATGTAGATAGCAGTGATGCTATTGTGTTATATTTTCAAAAAGGTTATGAATAAATAAAAGTTGTTACTTTATTCAAAGTGTTATGTGTTAAGTGGTTAATTCTTTTGGAGGCATTTCAAGTAGAAATTCCTTAAAAGAGTTGAATAATAATCTAATGAATGTATTTTAACAGAAAATGCCTCCCAGACGTCAACCACCAAGACAGAGAACCACTGAAGGAACCAATAATGACAATGTTGATGGTAACCCCGTTCAACAACTAGTGACGCTACTGACAGGAGCGTTACAGAATCAACCACAAAACCATGGTACAACGTCTAAGGATTTCAAGGCGGTTGGACCACCTGAATTCCGTGGGTCCATGAATCCAGTCGAAGCACAAACCTGGATTATAGAGATAGAAAAGGTATTCGATGTCGCTAGGGTAGGGGATGACTAGAAGACTGCTTTCGCAACATTCATGTTGAAAGCAGAAGCTAGTTATTGGTGGCATGCCAATAAAACTCGTGAAGGGCCAGAAGTGATGACCTGGGATAGATTCAAGGAGTTGTTCTTCGAGACCTATTTCCCGGAGAGTTCGAAGAGTCAGTTAGAAGTGCAGTTTTTGGAATTAAAGCAGGGAACGATGACGGTATCTGAGTATGCCGTGAAATTCAACGAATTGGCGAGGTTTGCGCTATATCAGGTCATCACAGATGAATGCAAGGTGAAAATGTTTGAATCGGGACTGAAGCCTTGGTTGTACAGTAGGGTTTCCCTGTTCCAGTTGAAGATGTTTGCAACAGTGATGGAGAAGGCAGTACTCACTGAAGGTGGAGGCGAGGTAGTGACAAAGTTCAATCAGGAACAGAAGAAGAAGAAGAAGAATGAAAATGAGATTAAGAATGGAGGTGGTAGCGGTGGAAACAACAACAACAACAACATCAACAACAACAACAACAATAACAGCTTGAAGAGTAAGTGGTATGGGTGCTGGAAATCAGCAGGGTAACCAGCAAAACAAAAAGTTTGAAGCATGTGCGAAATGCGGGAAATTTTACAAGGGTGCGTGCTTGATGGGGAAACAAGTTTGCTTCAATTGTGGCCAGGAGGGTCACATTGCCCCAAATTGCACTCAACCTAAGAAGAATGTGTGCTTCACGTGCGGATCCAAGGATCACTTTGCTCGTGAATGCCTAAAGAAGAAGGACGGAGTGATAACCAGAAGCAATGGAGGTAACAATGGAGGTACATGGGTCATTGCAGAACCTGCAGCATCAAATAAACCCACAGCCAGAACCTTCAACATGACTGTGCAAGATGTTGTGCAATCAAAAGATGTGGTGTCAGGTATTATCCCAATCAATGATATTAATGCATATGTATTATTTGATTCGGGTGCTACTTGCTCGTTTATATCTGATGAATTTGCTAAGAGGTTAGAATTGCCTAGAGAAGAACTGAATTTTTCTTTGAACATAGAAATTGCGAATAAGGAAGTAATCCCTGTTAGATTTGTATACAAGAACTATAGGGTGAACATTAAGGAGAATATCTTGTTGGTAGATTTGATTTCGATTAGACTCGGGGAATTTGATGTATTTTTGGGAATGGATTGGCTGTTCAAATACGGAGCGGTAATTGACTGCCAAAAGAAGTGTGTAAACCTTATGACGCCGTCAAAAGTAGTATTTCATGGTAGCAAGTCGCCTAGACAAATGAAATGTCTGACGACTATGCAAGCCAAGAAATTGTTGAGTCAAGGTTGTGTGGGCTATTTAGCTTACATAGTCGATACTCAGAAGAAGTGTGTGAAACTAGAAGAAATACCAGTAGTGAGGGAATTCGAAGACGTGTTTCCAGAGGATTTTCCAGGACTTCCGCCAGACAGAGAAATTGAGTTTATGATCGACTTAGCGCCGGGAACAGAACCGATATCGAAGGCCCCGTACAGAATGGCTCCGATAGAAATGAAGGAACTGATGGTACAGTTGCAAGAGTTGCTGGACAAGAAATATATTCAACCAAGCGTATCGTCGTGGGGAGTGCCAGTTTTATTCGTGAAGAAGAAGGACGGAACAATGCGTCTTTGCATTGATTATAGGGAGTTAAACAAGGTCACTATTAAGAACAGGTATCCGTTGCCTAGAATAGATGACTTGTTTGATCAGTTGAAGGGTGTTAAATATTTCTCAAAAATTGATTTGAGAAGTGGGTATCATCAATTAAAGGTAAGAAAGGAGGATATACCTAGAATAGCATTCAAAAATCGATACGGACATTACGAGTTTCTGGTGATGTCTTTTGGTTTATCTAATGCCCCTGCTGCATTCATGGATTTGATGAACAGGGTGTTTAAACAATTTTTAGACAAGTTTGTAGTGGTATTTATTGATGACATTCTAGTGTATTCCAAAACTCAAGAAGAACACGTGGAACACTTACGTTTGACATTGGAAACACTAAGAAAGGAAAAGTTGTATGCAAAATTCTCTACGTGCGAATTTTGGCTCGACCGTGTACAATTTTTGGGGCATGTGATTGACAAAGATGGAATTTCAGTGGATCCATCAAAAGTGGAAGCTATAATCAATTGGGAACAACCAAGGACACCTTCAGAGGTGAGGAGTTTCTTGGGACTGGTAGGTTATTTTAGAAGATTTATTCAAGATTTTTCTAAGATAGCCACTCAGCTAACAAATTTGACAAGGAAAGCTGTAAAATTCATTTGGACGGAGAAATGTGAAGAATGTTTTCAAGATTTAAAGAAAAAGCTAAGTATGGCACCTGTGTTGGCATTACCAGATAATACAGGAAACTTTGTAGTGTATAGTGATGCCTCACACAAAGGGTTGGGTTGTGTTCTTATGCAGAACGACAAAGTTATTGCGTATGCATCAAGACAACTGAAGGATTATGAAAAAGGGTATCCGACTCATGTTTTGGAATTGGCTGCAGTTGTATTTGCTCTAAAGATATGGAGACACTATCTATATGGAGAGAAATATGAGATCTACACAGACCACAAAAGTCTGAAGTATATTTTCACTCAGAAGGATTTGAATATGCGTCAAAAAAGGTGGATGGAATTGATAAAAGATTACGATTGTGAAATCTTTTATCATCCGGGCAAAGCGAATATGATTGCAGATGCTTTAAGCAGGAAAGATCGGGAAAAGTTGATGTTGATAACAACTCAGGAGGAGCTCATTTCAGCAATGACGAAACTGAGTTGGAAATCAAAATTCCAAAAGAATCTGACGAACAAATATTCCAGATAGAAGCTGGTCCAACTTTAGTGGACAAAGTGAAGGATGCTCAACTACAAGATGAAGAGTGTTGGAAAATCAAAGAGAATCTGATTGAGGGTAGTGATGTAAAATACAAAATCGATACCGAAGGACTACTACGGTTTGAGGGAAGAATCTGGGTTCCAAAGCAACATCGAATGAAAGAAGAAATTTTAACCGAAGCTCATAGCTCAAGATATTCAATTCATCCAGGAAGCACAAAAATGTATAAAGATTTGCGCCGACATTTTTGGTGGCCGAATATGAAAAGGGATGTTGCAGAATGCGTAGCAAAATGCTTGACATGTCAAAGAGTCAAAGCCGAACATCAAAGACCCAGCGGATTACTCCAACCGTTGGAAATACCAGAATGGAAGTGGGAACACATCACGATGGATTTTGTGGTGGGTCTTCCAACTACTCAAAGAGGATGCAATGCAATTTGGGTGATAGTGGGATGACCGATTTAAATCGGCAAGACTTTCTACCAATAAAGATTAGATTCAATCTTGATCAGTTGGCAAGATTGTACATTAAAGAGATCGTTTTGAGGCATGGAGTGCCAGTGTCAATTGTGTCCGATAGAGATCCGCGATTCACGTCAAATTTCTGGAAGAGACTACAAGAATGCATGGGGACACAGTTGCAAATGAGTATGGCTTATCATCCACAAGCAGATGGCCAAAGCGAACGAACAATTCAGACATTAGAAGATATGCTAAGAGCATGTGTCATGGACTTCAAAGGAAGCTGGGAAGAACATTTACCGTTAGTGAAATTTGCTTACAACAACAGTTACCTTGCGAGCATCGGCATGCCACCTTATGAGGCATTGTACGGCAGAAAGTGCAGAACTCCACTGTGCTGGGATGAAATCGGTGAACGTCAACTACTAGGACCGGAACTAGTGCAACAAACTGCTGACATTGTCAAACTCATCAGGACAAGATTGGTAGCGACTCAAGATGAAGATGAAAAAAAGTATGCTGATCAACACAGACAAGATCGTGCATTCGATGTAGGAACTTTTGTATTCCTAAAAGTTTCTCCTTGGAAGGGAAAAATTTGTTTCGATAAAAAGGGAAAGCTAAGCTCGAGGTTTATTAGACCCTTTGAAGTGCTGCGAAGAGTGGGAGAAGTGGCTTATGAGGTAGCTCTACCTCTAGAGCTGGAAAACATTTATAATGTTTTTCACATTTCGGTGTTACGACCATATAAACCCGACAACAAACATGTGATCGAGTACGAACCGTTGCAGTTCGAAAAAGATTTGTCTTATGAAGAGGTTCCTATCCAGATAGTCGACAGGAAAGAACAAGTGCTCAGGAATAAAGTGATACCTTTTGTGAAGGTGATATGTAGGAACCACAACGCTGAAGAAGCTACGTGGGAACTCGAAGAGAAAATGTTGAAAGAGTACCCTGAGTTATTTTTTTAATCTGTGTCTTCGATTCTGGGGACATAATCTTTATAAGTAGGGAAGAATGTAACAAATGATTTGTTTGAGCTGTGATTCTAAGGACAGAATCCTTGTAAGGAGGGAATGATGTAACATTCCAGAATTTTAAAGTGTAATATTAAATATTTATTGATTTATATAAGTATTTAATGGATATGTTTATTGTTGATTAAATAATTGTTCAATTTGAGTTGATGTGGTTTAGTTAATTATTTGTTGAATAAATAATTAAATATTAAATATTAAATATTTATTTGCAATATTAAATATTTATTGAATTATATAAGTATTTAATGGCAATTTGAGTTGATGTGGTTTAGTTAATTATTTGTTGCATAAATAATTAAGGAGCTAAGAAAATTAATTGCTATAAGATTATATACTAATTTAATTTAATAAGTAAGCTAGAGAGCTTATAATGATTAAATGAATTATAGTATTTTAATTGGAATTTGTGATTTAAATAAATTGTTAGTTGGTTGACTAAAATTATAATTTATGTGATATTGAATTATGTGTTAAAGTAATTTAATAGATCAATATTTTAATTGATTAAATTGATTATTTAATTTAATAAGAAGTGTGACAAATAACCTTGCTATAAGGGAATTATTAAAATAAATTAAAAGAGTTTAATTTAGTTTTGCCAAACATGTCTTATTGCATATTAAGTCCTTAATCTAATGATGTTTTATCAAACAAGGTATAAGGATTAATCCATTTGTTTTAATTCAGTTTACCAAACAAGGTGTAAGGGTTAATGGGTTGTTTTTATTAGCTTAACCAAACAAGTCTTATGGCTTTTGATTTTCAAAACTTACATAACTGATATAATTTATATCTAGAGTTATATTATATAATTAATATATATTATTACTATATACGTTATATTATTCTACGTATGTTAGAGTTAGGAAGAAAGAAAACTCAGAGGAAGAAAAAGGGAGAGAAGAAGAATACTATAGAGAGAAAAGTGAGTGATTCTAACAGGTTTTTGAGAAAGAATTTGGAGAGAAGAAGCTTGAGAATAACTATCATCTTCTTAATCAAATGTAGGCACTCAATCTTTTATTGTTATAGTTTAGTTTTCCTCTTCTAAAAGTTCCTTGTAAAAATCTTCATGAAGGATAAATTGTTGGTTATATATGGCTTTATATGATAAATTAGTGTTGCGAAACTATTTTCATTAGTTTATATATGAGCATAGTCAATAAATTGATGTATGTGTACAATTTGTGAAGAAAAATATATTACAGAGTGTTCATATGAAAAATATATGAGTATGGCTTAGTTTAAAATGAAATTAAGGTTTGATTAATTGTTAATATATATATAAATTGACTATTGAATTTGATAGAGTATATATAATCATCACCATGATATTTTGAATTTACTGTTTTGGTTGAAAAGCAAAATCACAGTGTTAATTTTCATTGAAAACATCAAAAATGGAGTTTTTGCCAAAAATATTGAAATTGGGTGTTGTAAATTTGATGTTTCTGTTATTTTATGGGTAGAATCATGTTAGAAGTCTTCACAATATGATTACATGAAGTCTCTGTATGAATTACATGTTAATTAGTCTATTAGATTGGAGCTTGTAGGCCAATTTGGCTTTTTATTCATACTATTGCCGAGCTTAGTCGCCGAGTTCTAGACTATGGAGTCGCAGTCACTGCCCAAAGAAGATAAATCACGCCATCAATGTCAGTCATACGTATGTACACGTCGCAAAGACTGCTGTGCTATGCCGCACAATCGCCAATTTTGGCCTTTGAATCATCGCCATAAATACAACTCAATGTCGAAATACCAACCACCATGTGTAAATCGTGGAAATAAGAAATATGAAAGTTAGCGTAATGGTCTGACAGTTTTAATTTATTACACAATTTTTGAAAATAAATGTTATGTGTTAACAATAGGAATGTTAAATGATGATTTCAGTAGTATTAAACTATGAATGAGCATGTTAACTAGTATTAACATAGTTTGATTATGTGAATGGGTAATTTGACCTACATGATGTATATATTTGTTTATATAGATATAAAATGTTGGTAATGACTAATTATGTCATGATGACATATGTATAGGGTATTGATTCAAGTTGTACGGTTTAGCTTATGCTAAAGGCAAGTTTTCTAACTCTAAAACTTCGTTGTGCAAGTTTAATTTCGTTGAGTACGTTATTGCTTCTAATTCAATTTCAATTACACAAGTTGCTAACTCTACACTTTCTTAGAGCTAGATTGTTTATTATTGATAAAGCTCTTGTATCTATTGGTTCATGAGGATGCAAGGATTCTAAATCTTATATTTTATTATTGAGAAAGTTTCTTTAATATGTAACTTGTGATTTAGCATGCGAGTTGTTCTATTTTAATATTCTAGTATTGAACAACTTTATCGTTCAAATTACTATTCACTATGCATTCTTAGTATCCGATTCTCAATAACCTTGACTTAATATTGTTCAAGCAATTTATATTATGGTTATTCAATGTTTATGCTATTAGATTATTCCTAAAGCATGGTACTAATTTATAAATGTTGATTCGATTATGATTGTTCCATAGCATACTGATTATTGCTTTTGTATTCAACTAATCCCTAGTTGATGATCGTTGAATTCTAAATTACCCTTTAATGTATCCAAACCAAACCTACTTTGGTGCGGACTTGTATTCTAAATACTGAGATGAACAACTCTTTTATTAGAGGTTTACGCTTAGCGTTGAAATGGTTGTGCACAATACATTGTACGAAGGGTTGATCCCCCTAAGTACGTGGAGTCCTTATAGTCTTATGACTGTTAAAGTTAAAGTTGAAAGATTACTTATAACTGTGGACATAATTCATGGTCATTAGACCCTCAATGAATGTTATAATTTTCAGAAAGTTAATAGAACACATTGTTCAGTTCTATTGAGCCTAGTATTGGCAATTGATGTAAAAGTTCAAAGATTTATTTGTTGTTATTCCAAGTGGGCCTTGTTTGCTCACTCTTGCCTGTAAAAATTTTTACAGCTAAACCTGAAAAGGGTGACGTACCTAACACCAGTAAGGGAAAAGGAAAGATGAACAAATACTGAAGACTTGTAATAGTTTTGATAGTTTTATTATCAGACTTTGATTTAGAGATTGTAATGAAGTTTATTTAATTTTCCGCATTTGAATGTTTGTAATTAAAGGTTAGATAACCTGGGATATTTTTATTTAAGTTTAATCCTATATGGGCAGGTTTTATTATTCAATTTTATTATGATTGGGTAGTTAAAAATGAATTTTGATTAAGTGAACACCAAATCTTGAGGAAATGAAGTACTAGGATTTGGGGGTGTCACACCACATATTATCCCTATACTCTGACCGACTAATTAAATATCAAATAAACTTAGGTAGGCCATACTAGCGAAGGAATTACCTGTCTCTCCCCTCCTACTTCTAGTCTCACACCTCAGCCAGGGATCATATCCCTAAGCTTTGATACCAACTGTGACGCCCCCAAAACAGGTATACATCACCCATCTTGAGTCGCCAGATACATAGTACATAACTTCAAATACAACTTAATTATACAACAGTCGTGTAAAATACGACAAAACATAGCTGAGAGTTTAAACAAGAATATTGTCATCTAGACAATATCCACACTCAATGGTGTCCTCATTACAATTATTATCACATTATTCCGTAGAATAGTGAGGACTACTAAAGCCATTTATCCTGGACCATCACTCCATTCCTCGACTCGTCCCAGCTATATTCTCATTTCCTGAAGAGAACAATGAAAGAAAGGGTGAGCTCAAATAGCCCAGTAAGAAATATTATGACTAAGATAATGCAGAATAAATTATCCTTAGCCTTCAATAATATAACAACTGATAGAATACAATAGACAACAAGTTTTAGATCAACAACTGCGGCGGAAATAAGCAATCCATTAGAAGAGTCAAGTAGAGCATAAAATCTACTATCTTCTATAATTTAAAAAGTTTATCATCAACTTTTAAAAATATCGCTGAGACTCAGCTTAATAAATAAACCACATAATCGCATCATCCCTGCACTACGACCAATGATATTCATGTAATCATCAATGGTCATGATTATACCGAATAATCCATGGTTATAATCATATCAATAATTGTCCATTAATGCACTACGGGCCAATGAGGACTTTTATCACATCATTCGTTACATTACGGTCATAATTATACCGAATAATCCCTGGTCATAATCATACCAAGTCCATCTATGCACGTAAGCCAAAGATGACTTTCATCACAATATAAACATGAGGATGATGACAATGACATAATAATTCAATAAAACAAGTTCAAGGATAAATTTTAAAGATTTATAATTTAATTTATCCACAAATCAATAACGTCTAAATTGTCAACATGATACTGCTTTGTAGAGTAAAATTCAAGAATAATATTCATGTACCAAAAATAATTTGGACAGAAAAGAAATATATTTTTTGGGTGAATAGTACCCCGTGAATATTACTTCGGGAATAGTACCCCAACACGAAAAGTGTCCTGAATACCCAAGTGAATGATACTAGAGTGAATAGTAATCAGGTGAATAGTAACCTATGAATAGTAACTCATGAATAGTACTCTAGCATAAAAACTGCCCCGAATACCCGAGTGAATAATATCAGAGTGAATAGTAACCGGGTGAATTGTAACCCGCGAATAGTAACTCGTAAAAGAAAAAAATACCAAAGAAAATGATATTTCATGACGAGTACAAAAGAAATGATATCTCATACAAGTATAATAGAATATACGAAACTGCAAATGGATTTTCACCCGCCCTGCGGTAATCCACGTAGACAGATCATTTCCACAATTTAATAAAGATTGAATACGAAGGATCATTCACCATGCATACGGTAATCCATATAGACAGGTTATTCCAACAGAATAATAAAGAATGGAATAACAGAAGAATTCACCAAGCATGCGGTAGTCCGCGTAGACAGGTTATTCCAATAGAATAATAAAGAATGGAATAACAAAAGATTTCACCAGGCATGCGATAGACCGCACAGACAGGTTATTCCAACAGAATAATAAAGAATGGAATAACATAAGAATTCACCAGGAATGCGATAGACCGCATAGACATGTTATTTTAACAGAATAATAAAGAATGGAATAACAACCCTTACGAGTATTGAAAGAAAATAACTCTCTTTATGAATACGAAAGAAATAATACCCCTTACCTTAGAAGAAAATTGGATACTGGAATAGTGAGGTAGCAGACTTCTCTTCTTCTTTCTCTCTATAATTTCTCTCTATAATAATTGCTCTATAGCTTTAGTGAATTGATGAGAAATGAAGGAAGAATGAGCTTCTTTTTATAGGAAAATATAGTTTCGATAATTGCACGTTTTGGGGCTCGAAATATTACAGTATAATACCTTCCTCTTTTCCTTCATTTTTAAATTAGTCCTGCAAGTATTATCAAACTTGCACCACCTCCCCTAATAGTAAATCATGTGAATCAATAGTAAATCACGTGACTCAATAGTTCTAAACATGTGAAAAAAATAATTACAATATAGTACCTTCATCTATACCTCCATTTTTAACTTAGTCATTCAAGTATTATCAATCTTACACCAACTCCCCTAATAGAAAATGAATGTGAATCAATAGTACATACATGTGAACAAATAGTTATAATCATGTGAATCAGTAGCAATTAATTGCTCATTTATCCGGTTAATTACCCGACTGCTCAATATAACCTCCAGACATCAATTATTATCGAAATAAATGTCGATTTTCACTAACATTAATAATTCCCACCCAATGTAACTATCAATTTCATCTTTAATTAACACGAATTTATTCATCATTAATATTATAACTCACAATATTTAACAACCAGGTCGTTCCCAGGAAAGAGGGGGCTTTCCGATAAGAATTTCTCCTTATTGGCACGCAATTAGGTGACCAAACCTCTCCTTGACAGAACTTCTAGACATTATCACTATTGCAAATAATAATATGAATAACTTTGTCATCTCAATTATTGATTTAATAATAATAAATATTATGTAAATGATATTGTGACAATAATTAAATCAATAATATGAGAGATATAATGTAGCAATTACTATAGCAATAATTGAGTGACTTCTTACGTAAGCATCAATAATCAATACCGTGTGCTACTATGAAACCACGCGTATTACTGTACTTTTACTACCGGTTATTTTATAACAACTTGTTTACTTTGAAAAATTTTCACATATCACCCTTAACTTTAACCTTTTATCAATTTAACCATTTACTAAATAGAATAATTATAAAAAAATTGAATACTTTCATTTCATAAATTTTGGGGTCTCACATATATATATATATATATATATATATATATATATATATATATATATATATATATCAGCTAGCTAGTTGTATATAGATAGTATATTGTATATTGTAATTTCACATCACTAATTAATTATAAATTAGTGACAATGATTTGTACCATAACTCAAGCTTACTTTATTTACTCAGTGTATAGATGTGCTAAATTTTAAAAAATATCTACAAAGTTGAATAACCTTTCACTAATGATTGATTTTCAAAATATATTTAGAATTGATTCAAATTTACATATTTTGATATTAAATGAATATATTTAACAAGCACACTTTTTGTGGTTTAAATTAGAGAAAATAAATAAATAATGTTATTATAACATAAAAAGTAACACATATATACTCACATACACACATGTATATCTGCGGGCCCCACATGTTAGACGGGGGCCCACAATATGCATGTGTGTGTGTGTGAGTATTATGTGACTCTTTTTTATGTGATAGTAACATTATTAGAAAAATTGACAATCTACCTAGTCGATATATAGGGGTGACACCACCACTATCATCATTGCCTATATATTTTGACTACTTTACTTTTTATATATATATAATGTACTAATTCAAAATTTGATTCATGTGACTAAATTTTCATAATCTCGGGGTCTTCGGTCATTATTTATTTTTGTGCTTTTTAAGTATATAATAATGCGTTTCTCAAAAATAGTATATAATAATGCAAAATTTAATTCATATATAATAAATATATCCTAATATTTTTAGGTGTATAATAAATGCAAAATTTGATTCATATAATCACATTCTAAAAATTTTATAAATCTCAAGGATGTTAGATATCTAGGCATCTTATATTGATAATTATGCGTACTCTAATAATATACATTGAATGTTTGTATTACTAATACTGCAATATCTTAAATACAATATTACTATACATATGGTGTGCAGCCATTAATATATAATGTGCTATATCAGTATCCAATTTTTAAAAGAGATCCTAAATAAATGCATTAATTGCACATTTATATTTATAGAAGAAAATTAAAAGAAAATTTTTAAGAAGCTTTGATCCTCTCGCGCTATAAATTGTAGGAACTGAATGGTTTTGTTCACAAATCACATATCTTATTTTTTGGAGACACTTGAAAAAAAATTAAGTATGAAGTATTCCATTACATTTGCTAGCGTTTTTCTCTTGCTAGTCCTTTTTACAGGTAAACACTAATTTAGTATATAATATATGGGTGTTTGTGTTTAACTAAAGTTACATATAGACACACTATGCTTTTTTAATCATGTATTTAATTTTTTAAAAATTCTATATCTTACTATATAAATGTTTCAATAGATTTCATATATTGAGTAACATGACTACATTAAAATTATTTAAGATTATTAGCATTTTGTATTTTTTTTATTACAAAGGTAATTTAGATAATAACCATGAGAGCTTGAAAACCACTTAATTTTTTTTTTTTGAAAGTCTTCTAATTTTATTAAATAATTATTATGCCTCATGCTCATGCCTTTGTTTATTTTGTTATATATAATTATTTTTTATTTTACTTCTCAAAATTATCATATAAAACTCGTTTTTCTGGTGTTAGGATGCTATGATGGAAGTTTAACTCCACTAACTCTGTCATATTAGCTCAAGTAATAATGACCCTAATAATACATGTCTTTGTAAAATAAAAAAAAAAAAAATCATGAGTTCAAATTGTAGTGATCTTTTTTTACGGTAGTTACTTATAATTGATTTGTTAAATATATAATTACTTTGTTTCAAAATAGAGATACATTTTGATTTTTAAGTCAAATTTTAAATTCTTAAAATTCAAAATTAATTTAACTTTTGAAAGACTAAATATTTTAATTAGTAATATCTTTTAATTAGTATACAGTAATTATATATATTTTTTATTTAAAGTAAATAAATATGTATTAGTATTATGTTTCAAAAATTATGAATTAGCTTACAAATGTTAAAAATGCAACTCTAATTCTAAAACACAAGGATTATATAGATGACAAAATTTTTACATAAAATCACCAAATTATATTATTTTGTCTATTGATTTCGTTTACGTATTTCGATAATTGTAGGTAATGAGCTGACGATTGTTGATGCATGTGAGGTACAATTTTCAGATCCTACTAAAAATTGTGTTGAAGATGCCTGTGCCAAAAAGTGCAAGCAAGAAAAGGGTCACTTTGCTTTAGGAAGATGTATACTTATTGATACTTGCTTCTGTACATTCCCTTGTTAATCCTATGTATTACATGATGGGTTGTCACATTTAGACAAGACAATATAAATAAAAAACTATTGGGTCAATCATATTAAGTTACATTTAATTAATTTGGATATTTTTTTATTTCTTTTTTTGAAATAACTTCTTCATACAGGACACAAACTTTTATTCATGTGCAAATTCTTTTACAATTAAAGAAAGCAAGCTATGATGGCAATCATCCGTCCAATAAGTAGGAAAAATATATTATCTAACTAAGCTTAATCTGCTAGTTCATAAGCTACTTGATAGCTTTCTCTTGGCGAAACTCACATTTTGAAATTCTAATCTGAATCCTCAACAATCTCTTTTGATAGACGTGTAATCATCGTCTTACAATCTAGCTCCTTCAATAACAATGTTACTAAGACCTATCTCAATAGAAAATTTAATAGCTTGACGAAGAGCAATTGCTTCGGCACATGCAACCTGTAAATTATCGACCAAACTGTCTACTCCAGCTCCTAAAACAGGCCCATGTTCATCTCGAAAACAAAACCAATTCTGCAAAAACCATTACCTTTCACCGAGGCATAACAATTTATTTTAACAACATGGCTGATAAGTTTACACCATTTAGTAACTTGCCTTAATTCAGGTTGAACAAGAAAGTACCTAATAAATCTCATAGTTTCAGAAAATTGATGAAAGAAATCGAGACACCTCCCAGCCAACACATTAAAATTCCCCTCAAGTTTTCCATGTACAAAACAATTGCAGTGATCCCAAATCTGCCATGCCAATAGACAACCTGCACAAGTCCCCTTTGCTTAACACCTTAACCATGGATGGCTAGGAATAGGAACCAATCAGCAAAGTTCCTAATAGAATCAAAATAGATCGTCTACCTAATATTAGTTAGTTACTTTTGTTCAAAAATAGAAATTAGTATCGTAGTTTTGTAAAAAAACATGAAATCATTATATAGTTTTATAAGAAAATAATCAAAATAAGATTACACAATATTAAGAAAAGATTTGATAAGAAACGAAAATTATCATAAAACTCATCTACCTAACTTAAATTTGGTAATATTATTAAAATATATGTATAATTAATTCTTGAGTGTAAGTAAGACTTTATCACTATTCGTAATATAATTGTTATTATTCTAAAAATAAAATATAATATTCTAATCGACTATATGATTCAATTATTAAATTAAAAATAAAAATTAAATACTCTATCCAATATAAAAATTCCCAAATTAAAATTTACTCATCTACCAAACTTAAATTTGGTACTATTATTAAAATATAAGTATAATTAATGCTTCGAGTGTAAGTAAGACTTTATCATTATTCAGGTAATATAACTGTTATTATTCTAAAAATAAAAATATTATATTCTAATCGACAATATGATTCAATTATTAAATTGAAAATAAAAATTAATTACTCTATCCAATATAAAAATTCCTAAATTAAAATTTACTCATCTACCAAGAATTCTCTTATTCTGGTGTGATTTTCATTTCTAACTAAACATCCTATTAATAGGAGAATGGCAAGATACTATTTAAATTTAGAAAATCACGGGTGCACAGGAGAAATTTCTCGGGCGAATTCACGGACGAATTCAATAATGCAAATATCAATATCAATAATACAAACCCCTTTCCTTGACAGAACTTTCTAAACATCATCAATAATACAAATAATAATATGAATAACTTTTGTCGTCTCAATTATTGATTTAATAATATAAAATATTATGCAAATGATACTTTGACAATAATTGCATCAATAATATGAGATACTATGCAACAACCACTGTTGCAATAATTGAATAAAACTAAGTGACTTCTCACGTAAGCATAAATAAAGATAATATACAATACCGTGTGCTACTATGCAACCACGCGTATTACTGTACTTTTACCACCTGGTATTTCAATAGTTAACGGTAAAATTTTTGTCGTTATTTTTATAAAAAGTTATTTTTGTCATTTTCTAATTTCGACAAGAATTCTGTTGTGGGGTCCACAAATAATTGTGTCGTGGTACGAATATTCCCCGACCAAACGAATATTTTATAACAACTTGCTTACTTTGTAAAATTCTTAAATATTACTCACAACCATAACATTATATCAAATTCACACCTTATTACTCAAAATGATATTTATAGAAAATTAAATCTTTATTCCTAAAAGTTGGGGTCTTACACCTTCCCCATGTCATTTAACAATGAGTACATTCTGATTGCGGTAGACAATGTTTCAAAATGGGTCGAAGCACCCACATTACCCACCAACGATGCTAAGGTAGTCCTCCAGTTTCTTTAGAAAAACATATTCACTAGATTTGGTACACCTCAGGCGATCATTAGTGACGAAGGTGCTCATTTTTGCAACAAATACTTCTCAACATTGCTTGCAAAGTATGGAGTCACTCGCAAAATAGCCATGGATTACCATCCCCAAACTAGTGGTCAAGCCGAAGTATCGAATAGAGAGGTGAAGCGTATTTTGGAAAAAATGGTGAACCCGAATCGGAAGGATTGGTCAATTAAATTGGATGACGCATTGTGGGCATACCGAAAAACATATAAAATATCGATTGGGATGTCATCATATCGATTAGTGTATGGAAAAGCTTTCCATCTTCTCGTGGAGTTAGAACATAATGCATATTGGGCTATTCAGAAATTAAATTTCGACTTGCATGCAGCAGGCGAGAAGAGATTGTTACAATTCAATGAGATGGAAGAGTTTCGCCTTCAATCGTATGAAAATGCAAAGATGTACAAAGGGAAAATCAAACGGTGGCATGATAAGAAAATTATGGATCAAAAGCTTGAACATGGTCAAACCGAGCTACTCAACTATTTTCAGGAAAACTCAAATCACGTTAGTCAGGCCCAATTATAATCAAAGAAGTATTTCCCTATGGCGCTGTTGAATTAGTTGGTCAAAATCAAGACAAAACATTTAAAGTCAATGCACATCAATTAAAACATTACTGGGGTGGAATTGTGGATCAACACAAGACCTCTATCACTCTCGTGAATTCACCATAAAAACAGGGAGTAGTCAGGATGAAAGACTTAAAATCAAGCGCTTGATGGGAGGCAACCCAATCAGTATTTAGTTTTTCTTTTAATTTCACACTTAGAAAATTTGTAGTAAGTTTAGAATAGTATTGTTGTAGTACAACTTTTCTTATTCATTCTCCACGTGAACCCTAATATGATTTAATCATCGTCATTTCAAGGTTGAGATTAACATTCACAAGAGTAAATCACGAGACAACCATTAGGTAAGGTTCTGAAAGGATGAAGGCAGTGCGCATATGAGTAGATAAGTATGTGGAGAGTAATTTACATAAAAAAACATGAGGAAACAAGTAATTGGAAGTATGATTAATGTTCTAAGAAATTAAGTGGATCCGAAAGGAAAAGAATTTTTTTTAGGAAAACAGTATATGCACCCTAGCAGAAAAATTAACAAATAAAACTGCGCCTAGGCGCAGAGCTCTCTGCCAGACTTTGCCCCAGTAGGCTTTTCATCGCTCCTAAGTGTAGACTCCTCTGTCAAACCTCGCCCCGACGAAGTTTCCTGAACAAAAATCCTCGCCCGACACAAATCACAGTTTTCAGTTTTTGAAATTCCTCTTTCATTCGAGTTAAAACACTTCCTTTTCATTCCAAACACAAAAACACCAGTGCCCTAACCCCCAATAACCGACCCCCATCTCGATGTTAAACCAAATTCGACTAAATTCTTAGCCCAAATCACTGCGCACAAATTCAAGGGATCTCTAGTTCTCAAATTTCATCAAGGACTTGACCCAAACTAGGGCTCCAAGTGCTTCCAGCTTTCCTCTCGGCTTGAATCATTCTACATGAAATTGGGTAAATTCATTAGGGTTGTGGTCGATCATCAGACATCTCATTAAGTAAACCCACATACTTTGCCTATTTGGACACTTGTTCATCTGATTTGGGTAAGTTGGAAGCGTGAGTAGGGATTTTCATTGCTAGACTAATTACTTCAACTGTAAAATGTTTGTTATTGGTAATTATTGCATTTGATCAGGTATAATGCTATACATTGCTTTGTGACTTGCAAGTTAGGTTGAACACTAAGGTTGGGGAAATTTTGAACATACAATTTAGTGCACGCAAGGTATCCATAGAGTGATTGGCATGGTTCCTAGTCATATTGGTTTCAACAGTCGACTACCTGGATACATTCTAGACACTATAATGGGGGGATTCATTGAGACAACTGAGATTTAGGGGTAAACCGGCATGTGAACGTTTTGATATGTTTGGAACTACAGTTCAACGACATACACAATGATGCCAAAAGCATCAAAAAGAAAATGGGGTAAGGGATCGTCCACCCCGTTCGACAGTTTGATATAAAAAAATTTATAACTTTTGAGGCATCGACCAGATTTGAATACTTAACCTCCAAATCCCTTATTTAAGAGCGTTGACTAATCCTCGATGAGTTTAATGGTGAGATGGGCCACTAGATAATAGAAAGGGGAAGGGGGACCTTTACCAAATTACCAAAAATAGCAGTGGTGGCTTTAGTGAAAGAGTTATATGCCAATACACCAGATAAATCACCATTGTTTGCATTCTTCCGGGGTAAAATGGTGTCGTTTATTGTTCAAGAAATCAATGATTATTACTGTAAGACCCCAGCTTTTATAAATAAAGATGAATTTTCTATAAATATTATTTTTGAATATTATGGAATAATTTGATATAATGTTATAGTTGTGGGTAATATTTATAAATTTTGCAAAGTATGCAAGTGGTTATATTATATTCGATTGGTCGGGGAATATTCGGTTTAGCAGGGAATATTCGTACAACGGCTCAATCATTGGTGGACCCCACAACAGAATTATTGTCGGATTGAGAAAACGACAAAAATATTTTATTGAAATAACGGCGGAAGTTTTACCGTTGATACTGTTGAACTACTCGGTAGTAAAAGTACAGTAATACGTGTGGTTGCATAGTAGCACACGGTATTGATTATTGATGCTTATGTGAGAAGTCACTCAGTTTGATTCCATTATTGTCGATTAATAATATGAATTATTATAGCGATAATGACGTTTTGTTTTATTCGTATTATTAACGTAATAAAACAGAAACATCTTTTTATATAAAACAGAATACTTTATTAAAGTTATTCTATAAATAAAATATATTATATTTTATTATGCATAGTGTTTTGCATAGTGTTGCATAGTGTTTGCATAGTAAAATGTTTTTATATAAATAGAATATATTATATTTTATTTAAAAGATTTTGCTTTAAATATGGACCATCTGATTAAAGTAAATCAATCTGGACCGTTCATGGATTAATTACTATGCATTCTATTTTCCTATAAATAGAAGCTCATTCCTTCATTATTTTCTTATTTAATTCTTTGAAACTCTGTAGAGAGAAACTATAGAGAGAAAGAAGAAAAGTATTCTGCTACTTCACTTTGCCAATATTCAGTTCTTCTAAGGTAGGGAATATTATTTGTTGTACCCGTAAGGGGTGTTATTCTTTTGTATTCATGAAGAGAACTTCTTTTGTTATTCCATTCTTATTTATTACATTGAATAACTCTTTTGTATCTGTGAATCCCCTATACTTGGTGATCTTCTTCTTCTATTCCATTCTTCTATTATTACATTGGAACATCACATGCATGTGTTTTACATCGGACTGGTTCCGTCTTTATTATTCTCGTTAGAACATCACATGCATGTGTTTTTACCGGACTGGTTCCATCTTTATCATTCTGTTGGAATATCCTATCTGTGTGTTTTACACCGGATCTGGTTCCATCTTTATTATTCTGTTGGAACATCCTGTCGGTGTGAATTTCACCTGACCTGGTTCCGTTATTATTATTCTGTTGGAATAACCTGTCTATGCGAAGTACCGCATGCATGGTGATTTCTTTTGTTATTCCATTCTTTATTATACCTAGTTGGTTAAAACTTTGACTTCTATACTCCATGAAATTAGTAGAATATCCTTGATATTTGCGTTTCATCCAGTATCTTTTCATGGAAATATTCTTCTGATCATTCTTGAATTTTACTCTACAAAGCAGTATCATGTTGACAGTTTGGATGTTATTAGTTCCTGAATAACTTAATTCTTGAACTTGTTTTATTGAATTCTTATATCATTGTCATCATCCTCATGTTAATATTTTTGTTAAAGTCTTCTGTGGCCTGTAGAGCATGGATGGACTTGGTATGATTATGACCAGGGATTATTCGGTGTAATCATGACCGTAATGTTACAAATAATGTGGTAAAAGTCCTCAGTGGCCGTAGTGCATTGATGGACAGTTGTTGGCATGATCATGACCATTAATGAATACACAACTATTCTTGGCCCGTAGTGCAGGAATAATTGTGGTCGTGATACTAAAGAATATCCTTGGCCGTAGTAGTGGGGGTGATTCGATGATGTGGATTATTTATTAAAATTTGAGTCTCATTTATATATGATGATGAAAAACCTTTTAAATCATAAAAGATAGTAGATTTTATTTTCTACTTGACTCTTTTAATGGATTGTTTGTTCACTGCAGATTAAACTTGATGTTTATTATATTTTATCGGTTTAACAATGTTGAAGGCTATTGATAATTTATTACGTATTATCTTAGTCATAATATTTCTCATTGGGCTAGTTGAGCTCACCCTTTCTTTCCTTTATTCTCTTGGAAATGAGAACATATTTGGGACGAGTCGGGGAACGGAGTAATGGTCCAGAGAATAGCATTAGTAGTTCTCACTATTCTGTGAAATAGTGTGATAATAATTGTAATGAGGACTCCTTTTAAGTTTGTATAATATCTAGTAGACAATATTTGTATTCAAACTCACAGTTTATGTCGTATTATACACGACAGTTATATTAGTAAGTTGTATTTAAATTCTGTACCATGTATCTGACTACCCAAGATGGGTGATGTATACCTAATTTTGGGGGCGTCACAGTTGGTATCAGAGCTTAGGGATATGATCCCTGGCTAAGATGTGAGAATAGTACTAGGAGGGGAGAGGCGGGGAATACCTTCGTTAATATGACCTACCTAAGTTTATGTGCTATTTTATTGGTCGGTCAGAATATAAAGATAATTGTTACATGTCAATTAATCTTTTGTTTTGTGGCAGTATCTGAAAATGACATCTGAGAATGTTGAGAATAGCAATGGAGCACAAGCGATCGTTGATTCACCACATATCAATAATCAGGATAATGTGCATCAGGAAGGCGACAATCCTCATGCAAACAATAACACTGACCAAATGATGAATGATCAAATGTTCAAAGGCTTTATGCAATTTATGCAACAGCAGGCGAGAGCGACTCCTGTCCAAAACGTAGGTGGAAACACAGAAAACTCTCGGGCGGTCACCGCTAAACAATTCAAGGAGTTGGGACCACCGGAGTTTAAGGGAGAGCCAAAACCACTTCTGGCGGAAGCATAGATAAAGCAGATTACCAAGATATTTGATGTCTTGGGATGCTCCGAGGAGCAAAAGGTTCCCTTTACGCTTTTTTATGTTGCGTGGAGAGGCGATTCTTTGGTGGGAATCGGTAAAGCGTACTCAACTTCTTTGTCTTGAAGATATCTTGGGAGAAGTTCCAGAGGTACATTCAACGACAAATACTTTCCGAAAGTATTCGCCACATGAAGGAGGTGGAGTTTATCAAGTTGGAACAAAAAATATGGCCCGTGTCGCAATACGAGGCAAAATTTGCGGAGTTATCACGGTTTGCGTCCCACTTGGTGGATAATGAAGAGAGAATGGCACGAATGTTTTTAAGAGGTTTGAAGTCGGAGATACGTCAACATCTTATTTCTCATAAAGCGTGTTTGTATTAGGATGTTATAAATAGGGCTCGAGTTAGTGGGAGCGCGATAACGAGTCAATATAACTAAAAGGGAAGCGGTAACGGCAAAATTATAATACCAAATGAGAGTAGTCATCGAGCGGTGACAACAAGCGTGGAGGAATCAACGGGCGGACACGGTAACCACTTTGGTGGTAATCAGGGCCAAAACAATAAGAATGGACATTTCAAGAAACGGAGATTCAACAATGATGGAAAGACGTCAGCACCAGCACCCGTTGTTAAAGAAGGAGAAAGACCACCTATCATATGCTTCAAATGCGGAGAAGAGGGACACATCAGTCCGAACTATGCCATGCCATCCAAAGCATGTTATAATTGTGGAAGAGAAGGTCACTTAGCTCGATTTTTGTCGTTTACCGAAGACAAATTCAACTAGGATGGAGGCACCAAAGGCCGTCCCAGAAAAGTCAAAACCGGTAGTGCAAGGGAGAGCGTTTGTTGTGACCTCCCAGAGAGCAAGGAACCCGAATGAGGTCATCACGGGTAAGCTTATCATAAACTCTAATGAAGTCTATACTTTATTTGATATCGGTTCTACCCATTCTTTTATTTCTCCTACTTGCGCTCATCGATTAAATTTGACTCCGGAGAAATTAGACTTTGACTTATCTGTGGAAACTCCGTTGGGAGAAACCTTCATTACATCCACTGTTTATAAGTCTTGTTTGGTTCAAATCGGTACCCTCACATTACCCGTCGATCTTATTTCATTAAAAATACTTGCATTTGACGTGATTCTAGGGATTGATTGGTTAACTACTTATCATGCAAAAATTGATTGTTTTCGTAAGGTTGTTAGCTTTCATATTCCTAATCAACCTATTATGCGAATACAAACGACCAAACCATTAAAATCAATCACGGTCATCTCAAGCCATAAAGCTATTCGTTTATTGAAAAATGGATGTCAAGCTTTCTTAGCTCATGTCACAGATTTAAACAAAAATACGTCAGTTTTGAACGATATTCCTATTGTTAATAAATTTCCTGACGTATTCCCCGAAGAACTTCCTGGCCTACCCCCAGAGCGTGAAATTGAATTTTGTATCGACCTTGAACCCGGTACAAAACCTATTTCCAAAGCCCCATATCGAATGGCTCTATTTGAACTTCGAGGAGTTAAAGACCCAACTGCAGAATTGTTAGACATTGGCTTTATTCGCCCTAGTACTTCTCCTTGGGGTGCTCTGTTCTATTCGTGAAGAAGAAAGATGGGAGTATGCGACTTTGTATTGATTATCGGGAGTTGAATCATGTCACCATCAAAAATAGGTATCCATTGCCGCGTATTGATGACTGTTTGACCAGTTGCAAGGAGCCAAATTCTTTTCAAAGATTGATCTTCGTTCCGGATATCACCAATTGAATATTAGAACCGCTGATATTCCAAAGACGGCTTTTAGAAGTCGGTACGGGCATTATGAATTCCTAGTCATGTCCTTTGGATTGACTAATGCTCCTGCTGCCTTCACGGATATGATGAACCGAGTATTCAAGGAATATTTAGATCACTTTGTGGTCGTCTTTATTTATGACATCCTTATTTATTCCAAAAGTCATGAAGATCATGAGCAACACTTGAGGTGACACTCCAAAAGCTTCGTGAATATAAGCTTTATGCCAAGTTGAAGAAATGCGAGTTCTGGCTTGAAGAAGTAGCATTCCTTGGGCACGTGGTATCAAGTCATGGAATATCCATTGACCCAAACAAAGATTGAAGCTATTCAAAGTCGGGAACAACCTAAATCGATGGCCGAAGCACGTAGCTTTCTCGGTTTAATTTGGTTATTATCGGAGATTCGTGGAAGGATTTTCTCGAATCGCTACTCCATTGACTCGGTGACTCGAAAAGATACAAAGTTGGTTGGAGCGAAGAATGTGAGAAGAGTTTTCAAGAACTCAAGAGGAGACTTATTTCAAAGACTGTGCTCGACAATACCATCCGGCTCGGAGGATTTGTCATCTCTGATGATGCTTGAAGGCAAAGGGTTGGGATGTGTTCTCATGCAACATGGAAAAGTTATAGTTTATGCCTCGCGACAACTCAAAGAATATGAGTGGAATTATCCTACTCATGATTTGGAGTTAAGCAAATATTATCTCTTGCACTTAAAATTTGGAGGCATTACTTGTATGGGGAGAAAGTGGAAATCTTTACGGATCATAAAAGCCTCAAATATTTCTTCACTCAAAAGGAACTCAACATGCGACAACGACGTTGGCTTGAACTATTGAAAGATTATGATCATACCATCCAATACCATCCTGGAAAAGCGAACGTGGTAGCTGACGCATTGAGTAGAAGATCATATGCAAGTACGAGTGCGTTATTGTCAACGCAAAGGCCCATTTTGTGTGACTTGCAAAGGATGGAGATAGAGTTAAAGACTCCAGGGACGCATGTGATGATAGCGAATATACGAGTAGAACCGACTTTAATCGATAAAGTTAAAGTCGCTCAAGCTCTGGACTGGAGCCGATGCGTATGAGGAAGAAAAAGTGCAAGAGGGTGCTACGCGGAAGCAAGAATCGATGAAGAAGGAATACTTGAGTCAACTCTAGACTTTGTGTTCCTAACGACCACGATTTAAAGTATAATATCATGATGGAGGCGCACAACACACCATTTGCAATCCATCACAGGAGTACCAAAATGTATCATGATATTCGCCATACATTTTGATGGAGCAATATGAAGAGAGAGAGATAGCGCCATTTATCTCAAGGTGTCTAACTTGTCAACGAGTTAAAGCGGAGCATCAAGTACCAAAAGGTCCATTGCAACCACTTGAACTTCCCGAATGGAAGTGGGAGCACATTACCATAGATTTAATACGGTCTTCCTAAGGTTTCTCAAGGCATTGATGCGATTTGGGTCATTGTTGATAGATTGACCAAGTATGCTCATTTCTTACCGACACGAGAAACTTATACACTTGAACGTCTTGCTCAGTATGTACATAAACGAGATTGTAAGACCGCATGGTATGCAGTAACTATAGTTTCGATCGAGACCCAAGATTCACTTCACGATTTTGGGTTAGTTTGCAAAAAGCTATGGGCACGGACTTACGATTTAGCTCGGCATATCATCCTCGGGACGGACGGACAATCGGAGAGGACTATTCAAACTCTTGAAGATCTATTAAGACTCTGTGTCCTTGATTTAAAGGGGAGTTGGGACAAGTTCTTACCATTGGTGGAGTTTTCCTACAACAACAGTTATCAAGCAAGTATTGGCATGGCTCCATTGGAAGCGTTGTATGGAAGAAAGTGTCGTTCCAAGTATCTTTGGGATGAGGTGGGTGAAGCAACGTTGTTGGGACCGGAGTTGGATACGTATGACTATGGAAAAGATTCAAACGATCCGACAAACGTATAAAAACCTCACAAAATCGACAAAAGAGTTATGCTGATCTTCATCGAAAGGACGTGGAATTCGATATAGGAGATCATGTGTTGTTAAGAGTTGCTCCATGGAAAGGAGTTACAAGATTTGGAAAGAGAGGAAAACTTAATCCTCGATTCATCGGTCCATTTTAATCCTCGATCGAGTAGGGGGCGTGGGCTATAGACTCGCTTTTACCGCCAAATATGTCTCGTGTTCGTAACGTTTTCACATATCCATGTTACGTAAATATGTGAAAGACCCGAACCATATTATTGAGTTAGAACGGACGAAATAGCGGAAGATTTGATGTATGAAGAGGTTCTGTTCAAATTTTGGATAAGAAGGAACATATTCTACGCTCAAGGTTATACCTCAAGTCAAAGTTTTGTGGAGGAACCACGATGTTGAGGAAATGACTTGGGAGTTAGAATCGAAATGAAATCAAGGTATCCTTACCTCTTCGACATACCGTGTACGTACCCTAATTTTGAGGGCGAAATTTCATAAGAAGGGAGGTTGTAAGACCCCACTTTTATAAATAAAGATGAATTTTCTATAAATATTATTTTGAATATTATGGAATAATTTGATATAATGTTATAGTTGTGGGTAATATTTATAAATTTTGCAAAGTATGCAAGTGGTTATATTATATTCGATTGGTCTGGGAATATTCGGTTTAGCGAGGAATATTCGCATACACTGGCTCTATATTGGTGGACCCCACAATGTAATTATCATTCGGATTGAGAAAACGACAAAAAATATTTTATTGAAATAACGGCGGAAGTTTTACCGTTGATATTGTTGAACTACTCAGTAGTAAAAGTACAACGATAATATATGTGGTTGCATAGTAGATACACGGTATTGATTATTGATGCTTATGTGAGAAGTCACTCGGTTTGATTCCATTATTGTCGATTAATAATATGAATTATTATAGCGATAATGACGTTTTGTTTTATTCAGTATTATTAACGTAATAAAACATAAACATCTTTTTATATAAAATGAATACTTTATTAAAGTTATTCTATAAATAAAATATATTATATTTTATTATGCATAGTGTTTTGCATAGTGTTGCATAGTGTTTGCATAGTAAAATGTTTTTATATAAATAGAATATATTATATTTTATTTAAAAGATTTTGCTTTTAAATATGGATCATCAGATTAAAGTAAATCAATTTGGACCGTTCATGGATTAATTACTATGCATTCTATTTTCCTATAAATAGAAGCTCATTCCTTCATTATTTTCTTACTTAATTCTTTGAAACTCTAGAGAGAGAAACTATAGAGAGAAAGAAGAAAAGTATTACGCTACTTCACTTTGCCAATATTCAGGTTCTTCTAAGGTAGGGAATATTATTTGTTGTACCCGTAAGGGTGTTATTCTTTGTATTCATGAAGAGAACTTCTTTTGTTATTCCATTCTTATTTATTCTTTGGAATAACTTGTATATGCTTGAATCCCCTATACTTGGTGATCTTCTTCTTTTATTCCATTCTTCTATTATTCATTGGAACATCACATGCTCGTGTGTTTTACAGGACTGGTTAAAATCTTTATTATTCTCGTTGGAACATCACATGCATGTGTTTTACACCGGACTGGTTAAAATCTTTATCATTCTCGTTGGAATATCCTATCTCGTGTGTTTTACATCGGATCCGGTTCCATCTTTATTATTACATTGGAACATCCGCCGATTGTGAATTTCACGACCGGTTCCGTTATTATTATTCATTGGAATAACACGCCTATCGAAATACCGCATGCATGGTGATTTCTTTTGTTATTCCATTTTTATTATACCCGGTTGGTTAAAACTTTGACTTCTATACTCCATGAAATTAGTAGAATATCCTTGATATTTGCGTTTCATCCATCGATATCTTTTCATGCAAATATTCTTCCGATCATTCTTGAATTTTACTCTACAAAGCAAAGATCATGTTGACAGTTTAGATGTTATTTAGTTCTGAATAACTTAATTCTTGAACTTGTTTTATTGAATTCTTATATCATTGTCATCATCCTCATGTTTATATTTTTTTAAAGTCATACGTATTCTAGAGAGCATGGATGGACTTGGTATGATTATGACCGAGGATTATTGATTGTAATCATAACCGTAATGTTACAAATGATGTGGTAAAAGTCCTCGATGGGTAGTAGTGCATTGATGGACAGATTGTTGGCATGATCATGACCATTAATGAATACACAACTATTCTTGGCCCATAGCGCAGAATAATTGTGGTCGTGATACTAAAGAATATCCTCGTCAGTAGTAGTGCGGGGTGATTCGATGATGTGGATTATTTATTAAAGTCGAGTCTCTTATATAATGATGATGAAAAACCTTTTAAATCATAAAAGATAGTAGATTTTATTTTCTACTTGACTTTTTTAATGGATTGCTTGTTCCGCTGCAGTTAAACTTGATGTTTATTATACTTTATCAGTTTAACAATGTTGAAGGCTATTGGTAATTTATTCTGCATTATCTTAGTCATAATATTTCTTACTGGGCTAGTTGAGCTCACCCTTTCTTTCACTGTTCTCTTCGGGAAATGAGAACATAGCTGGGACGAGTCGGGGAACGGAGTAATGGTCCAGAGGATAGCATTAGTAGTTCTCACTATTCTGTGAAATAGTGTGATAATAATTGTAATGAGGACTCCTTTTGAGTTTATATAATATCTAGTAGACAATATTTGTATTCAAACTCACAGTTTATGTCGTATTATACACGACAGTTATATTAGTAAGTTGTATTTAAATTCTGTACCATGTATCTGACTACCCAAGATGGGTGATGTATACCTAATTTTGGGGGCGTCACAATTACAATCTCCAATCTCTAGCTGTTTGTGAGTATATGGCATATAAGGACCATAGCCTGAATTATGAGCAAATACTGAGTGAGTTATTCAAGCCAGAGTCCTCATGGTCCTCGAAGGGTACGTACATTCCAAGCAAGGATCTTAGTCATTATGGAAAGATATGGCATGCATTTTTTTACGCTAAATTGATACCTTCAAAGCACACAAGTGATGTTACCAAAGAGAAGGTTGTATTATTATACTCTATCATCAAGGATTGTCCAATAGATGTAGACCTCATAATACATCATTCCATTCATCGTTGTCTGTGGGGACCTCTTCAAGGAGGATTACCCCATCCTTATCTTAGTTATGGGCTGTGTGCACGAGCTAGGGTGAAATGGAGTGCGGATGAGCCGATTTAACAACTGTTGCAACTCTTTGACCACATGATGATTGTTGGGTAAAATCTATATACGCATAACGCGCAAGTATACGTGGTCAAATAGCAATATAGTAATGAGTAGAGTATGGTTCCCTCAGAGAAAAATTAGTAAGAAATTTAACTTTACAATTACCAATTTCCTATTAATCCTAATTCTATTAAACTATTCAATTCAATGATTAAAAAGTATAGAAACTAAATTAATAAATAAATAAACTATCACAAAATAATCACAAATATCAAAATCTAGAATTTCAATCAAATAATAGAGAATTAGACTTGTGATTTTACCCTAAGCTTTACTCTGATTTCAATACATTTATTCCAATTCAATTCACTATCCCAGTTTATTAATCAAGAACACGAATGTAGTACTAACCACCTCTCAATGCACTAATACCGTATTAACTTAAATCCACAAAGTAGATAGAAACAAGCTAAACACCTTAATCAACTAACTCACTATATATCTATGTGAATTATAATTAAAGAAGGTTTAAGATTAAGTTCTCTATTGGATTACATGCGATGTCAAGCATATCTCTACCTTAACATTCATCAAGATTCTGTTATTCACAAAATTCATGAACAAATGTTATATTAACTAAGTCTAGATTCGAATATCCTCTCGGATTCCATATAAATCCACAACAAATTATTGATTAGGCAATTCAAAAATTCACGCTCAAATTAATATAGATAAACCGGGAAATAACTTATTGAACAGGAAATCAAAGTTACAAAATCATCATTTCACTTAAGGATCCATCATAAGCCTAAAAAGCGAATTAGTTCATAATGAATGAAATAAAAACTGAATAATTCAAAGATAACATTCTTTCAATTACAAATAAAAGACTAAGAAGAAGAATAGTGAAAAACACCCTTCACGTAGCCTAAATCTGCAAACGTCGCGAAAATCTCTTCAAAATACTCCTCCAAAACTTGCTATGAAAAACTGGAATTAATCTCTGTACTTTGCCTTATGTGATGCTTAATTCGTTGTTTTTTAGAGCAATATATATCTACCACAGAGTTCTAGTCGAAGTTCCTCAGCCACTAGAGTCCACATGCCACACAAAGTCATAACAATCCATGTTCTAGCCGAGTTTTAAACGCACAGGACAATCCAGACTTGCAACTTTAGCTACGTTTCCTACGGGGTTCACTAAAAACAGCCCGCCCGGTGGGCATGGCCACTGTTAGTTGGCTGGTGCCATTTTCCAAACTTGCCCCAAATATGCTCCAAATGTTTCCTTTTCCCATCATTCGCTACACCAACCACCCTACATATGAAATAACAAGAAACAAGTAAGAATGAACATGAATGCAATGAATTAACAACGATTATGCTTAAAATGGACATCGATTCGCGGATATAAAATCCACTTATCAAAATCCCCCAAACTTAAATCGTGCTAGCCCTCGAGCACAAAACAAACTACATGCTATGCAATGCAATGCAATGAGATGTATCTAACTAAAAATCATTAAATCCAACAATATCACAGAATCAAAGTTATTCCTTCGGCCTCAGAACAATTAAGCATACACTACAATACTTCATAATAGAAACCATCAATAATTTCTCATCAATTCCTCGAATCTTATACGCCTCATCACTAATATCGTGTGTGTGTGGTCAACATCTATGCTACTGATTTAAATTCAAATTCAACACATAACCAATCTCTTATTAGGATTCATACAGAATAAACTCGAAAATTTGAAAAACAAACAAGTTCCAACTCAAATCAAATAATTACCAAGATTAGGGGTTCGAATAGGGTATTCATGCTCTTTTTTTTCAATGACGGGGGCTCTTTGCCCTTATTTTCCGTCTTCTCTTTATTTTTCTTTTCTTTCTAGATAGATGGTTGGTGAGTGCATTTTATGCTCCATCTCACGCTTGTGTTTATGGGGAGTATTTCTCCTCAACCCACCACAAGACTTAACTCGTTTCCATTTTCTTTTTCTTTTTTTTCCTTTTTATTCTGAAGCTTATTACACCCTACGTTTTCCCCCAAACTTAGGTTCTTACCTAATTTGTTGTCTTCACTGCCTATTTTTTTCATTCTCATATCTATACTAGCATTATCCTTTAGAAACTATTTATGTATCGATTTAAACCAATCACTCAACACAGATGTCATTAACGTGCTAACCTTTTATACCAGTTTCAAACACGCACAAAATCCGAGTCATGATTCGAAACTACCTCATAGTTCTACTACTGAATATTGTATTTGTCTACTTAATCTCAATTTCATCATTGGCCAAAATAAACATGCTGCAACACTGCTGGACATATGCAAAATGAACACAATTGCTAACTAAATTAAATATTTTTTTTATTTATAACATGAATGCAAACATAAAGCAACATAAATTAAAACTAAATATGCTCATAAGCTACTATGCAATTACTTGATTACATTAATGCTAAAACTAATATGCAAACTAACAAGCAACGCTAAATGCAAACCTAACTCATGACAATATGCATGTAACATAAAATGCACAATAAAATAATTCCCCCAAACTTAACAACAACAATGTCCTCATTGTATGGATATAGCAATAAATTGAGTGAGGACTTCTCTGGAAGTGCCTAAGTCTGGGGTGGTGGTGGTTGATCTTCTCCCTCGGAGTCACTTGGTGGAAACTTTGGCATGGGCATGGGCTACAAACATATGGTCTTATCGCATTGCAAGTTGCCTCATCTCCCTTCATGCTGCTTTGTTGTGTTCCTCCATGTGGTGTTGAAATGCTAGAAACTGAGGGTTAGATATGGCGTCAGAAGATGGTTCTGCTTTAGTCCCTTGTTCTCCCATAGTCTCATCCTCATCACCCGAGGTGTCTTCAGCGTCAGCTTCATCCTCTGAAGCTGATGGGAATACAAATCCTAAACCTCTAGGATGAGATTCACCCCCAGCCCACACTGAATATCGCGCGATCATTCTGTTGTCTAGTAGCTGCAGTGGCATCTGAGTGGGCTCATCATCTGACCAACGAACTCCTTCTTGACGACACAACCCACAAATGAGGGATGGGTGTGGCAAGCTGCCCGAAAAATTACCCTATAGACATCAGCGAATGGAAAAACTGATTATGGCCCCGACGTCGATGATGAAGTCTTGCACAATAGCATATAGGAGTAGTGCCTTCTCTTTGGTCACATCTGAGGTGTGTGTGGATGGCAACAGTTTCACACATAAGAAGGCGTACCAAATTTTCCAATACCAAGTGAGATCTTTACTATGAAACACCGTGCCTACCTTCCGACCCTTGATCCACGTTGTTCCCAGCTTGGTCATTTCTTTGAGAATCTCCTCAAAGTCAGGGTTAAAATCCCTCAAATTAGCATATTAACATTGTCTAGGCACCCGCAGTTGATAATACGTGTTGATGGCATTAGCACTGAACGGGACCATTCGACCCCGCACAAAAGCATTGAACGGTGCCTTGTCCTCAGCGTTTGCATAAAACTCCTTGACCATATAATAGCGGCGGGCTCGGGCTCCTCAGTGAACTTGACCCACCCTTTCTGATAAATTTGTTGAATTATTTCACTGTCATGAGCATCCGGTGCAAACCCCCGCTCCGGTGTAAGAGCCTTTGTGACCATGTAGTCGTACCAGTCGGCGGCGACGACACTTTTGAACTTGCGGTGGTCGAATGTTCGGGATGGTGGAGTTGGCCTTGAACTCTTTCCCCATTGTCGTTTGGATGTTGGTCGAGACGCCATTGATTCTCAGATGCCTTAGTAACAAAATTCACTCCCAAACTGTACTCACACAATCTGAAAAACACTTGGTGTGCACAAAATTTTCTCCCCCCAAGCTTGGTGATTTCTATGGCAAATAAGGTGATAGAAGATGAAGAACATGTAGAATTGTGACATACACTCAATTGCTCTGCACTTGCCTCAGTTATTTGTGTAATTCGTAGCTCTTAGAGATGGAGATGGAGATGGAAGGATGTGGTGAACTTGGGTTGAGAGGTAGGGTTTATATAGAAGTGGTGGGATGAAGAGGGGTAGAACTAATGGATTGATGGAGTGAAGTAGTGGTTAATGGAATGGGAAAATGGAATCGTGGTGAAGTGGGTGTAATGGATGGTGGTTGAAGTGGTAATCGTGGGTTATTAAGTGCTAGTGTATGGAGCTTGGAGTTGTAGTGTAGGGGAAAGAGAGTAGTGGGCGGTGTACGTGTCGTGTAATCGCTTAATAAGAAGGCAAGACAGATTCAAGGACCCCGCTTCCTCGTGGGGTACAAGGCAAAATAGTTCCTTTCAAATGGATAGTCCCCTGACTTTGAATTTTGGACTTCGACTTTGTGACTGCAAAATGGGTTATGTCCTCTTCTTTTCGTGCATATTGCTACTATGACTCACTATTTAACATCCTACAAACCATAAAACACATACATGAGTATATTGTTGATCAATTTGAACATGATTGAGAGATTTTCAAGAATCATAGAAATAACGACCTAATGAAATTAGTAATTCCTAACTATTATTCTAAACTATATTATAAATAGTACAAAAATCAATAAATAGTAAACGTTTGGGTTGCCTCCCAATTAGCGCTTGATTTAAGTCGTTCAGCCTGACTACTCCCTGTTTATGGTGCATCAGTCAGAGTGATTATGATGATGTCAGTATTGGACTCGCCACCCCAATAATGCTTTAATCGTTGACCGTTGACTTTGAAATGTTCTAAAGGATTCCGATTGTAAAGTTCAACGGCGCCATGAGAGAACTCCTGTTTTATAGTGAATGGTCCCGACCATCTCGACTTAAGCTTTCCTGGGAACAATCTCAGCCGTGAGTTGAACAGCAATACTGATTGCCCAGGCTCGAACGTTCGGCGCATGATCTTCTTGTCGTGCCATTTCTTGACCTTTTCCTTGTATAACTTGGAGTTCTCGTAGGCGTGAAGGTGAAATTCGTCGAGCTCGTTTATTTGCAATAATCGCTTTTCCCCTACAACTGCTTGATCGAAATTGAGTTTCTGAATTGCCCAATAAAGCTTATGTTGTAACTCAACTGGTAGGTGACAAGCCTTTTCGTACAGTAGTTGATATGGTGACATCCCGATCGGTGTCTTATGCGCAGTTCGGTATGCCCATAATGCATCATCAAATCAGAGCGACCAATCATTTCGATTCGGGTTCACCACTTTTTACAAAATTTTCTTGACTTCCCTGTTCGACACCTCAGCCTGCCAACTGGTTTGGGATGATAAGTCGTCGCTACCTTGTGGTTGACCCCATACCTTGCCAATAGAGTTGTAAATGATTTCTTGCAAAAGTGACTACCTTCGTCACTTATAATTGCTCGTGGCATGCCAAACCTCGTGAAAATGTTCTTTTGTAGGAATTTAAGAACCACCTTGGCATCATTAGATGGGAGTGCTACAACTTTAACCCACTTTGATACGTAATCCACTGCGAGTAGAATGTACTAATTGTTAAGTGACGAAGGGAATGGCCCCATGAAATAGATGCCCCATACATCGAAAATTTTAACTTCAAGAATTATTTGTAGAGGCATCTCATTCCTTTTTGAAATGTTGCCTACCCGTTGACATCTATCACATGTTTTGACAAACTGGTGGGCATCCTTAAATAGTGTAGACCAATAGAACCCAGCTTGAATCACCTTTGTTGCTGTCCTCTCACTACCATAATATCCGTCATACGCAGATGAGTGGCACTCATGCAGTATGTTCTTCACTTCACTGTAGGGCACGCAACTTCTAATCATTTTGTCGGCGCACTGCTTGAATAAATAAGGTTCATTCCACATGTACCATTTTATGTCATGAAGAAACTTTTTTTTTGTTGTCTTTATGAGATCGGGTGGAAGAACGTTGCTCACTAGATAATTCGCAGAATCCGCGTACCAAGGAAATTCAGCATTTATCCCAAACAGTTGCTCATCCGGGAATGATTCGTTGATTTCACACTTGTCCTCTTTCAATTTCTCTTAATTTTCTAGCCTAGACAAATGATCGGCGACTTGATTCTCCGTCCCCTTTCTATCCTTTATTTCTAGATCAAATTCTTGAAGAATGAGAATCCATTGGATAAGGCATGGTTTAGCATCTTTTTCGCAATTAGATACCGAATAGCTGAATGATCCGTGTAGACTATCACCTTAGTCCCGATCAAGTATGCCCAGAATTTGTCAAACGCATACACCATTGCAAGCAATTCCTTTTCCGTAGTTGTATAATTCATTTGAGTCTCTGTGAGTGTCTTGTTTGCATAATATATGGCGTGAAACACCTTCTCTCGGCATTATCCCAAAATAGCCCCAACCGCATAGTTGCTTTCATCACACATCATCTCAAAAGGCATATTCCAATCTGGTTCGACGATCACGGGGGTTGTAGTTAACTTCTTCTTCAACAACTCAAAAGCCGACTTACATTCCTCATCAAAATTAAACATAAAGTCCTTCTCTAAAAGATTGCACAAAGGTTTTGCAATTTTTGAGAAGTCCTTTATGAATCTTCTGTAGAACCCAGCATGTCCCAGAAAACTTCTAATTCCCTTTACTGAGCTTGGTGGAGGCAGTTTTTTGATTGTTTCCAGCTTGGCCTTATCAACTTCCAGTCCTTGAGCCGATACCTTGTGGCCCAAAATTATGCCCTCCTCAACCATGAAGTGGCAATTTTCCCAGTTAAGTACAAGGTTCGTATCTTTGCATCGCTGTAACACCATTACCGAATTCCCTAAGCAAGTATCAAAATTGTCTCTATAGACAGAAAAGTCGTCCATGAAGACTTTCACATTTTTATCCACCATATCTGAGAAGATGGCCATCATACACCGTTGAAAGGTAGTAGGTGCATTACACAAACTAAATGACATTCTCCTAAACACGAATGTACCGTAAGGGCACATAAATGTAGTCTTCTCTTGATCCTCAGGAGCGATGACGATCTGGTTATAGCCCGAGTATCCATCCAATAAACAGTAGTATTCATGTCCCACCAATCTATCCAACATTTGATCGATAAAGTGTAACAGGAAAATGATCTTTTCGGGTTGCCTTATTCAACTTCCTATAATTCATGTACACCCTCCAACCTGTCACTGTTCTTTTCGGAATTAACTCGTTATCCTCATTCAGTACCATGGTCATTCCCCCTTTTTTTGGCACACACTGAACCGGACTAACCCACTTACTGTCGGAAATCAGGTAGATGATACCAACATCCAACAATTTAAGAATTTCATTCTTTACCACTTTCTTCATAATTGGGTTAAGTCGTCATTGTTGCTCCACCATCGGTTTTGCATCATCTTCCATCATAATCTTGTGCATGCAAAATGAAGGCCTGATTCCCTTGATATCCGTGATCGTCCACCTGATCGCTAATTTATGTTCCCTAAGCACCCTCAACAACTTTTCTTCTTGTAAATCATTAAGTGCAGCAAGAAATAATAACAGGTAAAGAATTTGAATTGCCTAAATACGCATACCTGAGGTGTTTAGGGAGTAGCTTAAGTTCCAGAGATGGTGGCTCCTCCAATGACGGTTTCAATTTATCTGTGGCTATCTCCTCCGTGTGTAAAAGTTTAAATGGTGCTTTGAATCGGCTAACTCGTGGCAATGAATCTAACATCTGTAAGTAGTCCATAAATTCCGAGTCATCGACCTCTTCATTCCCCAATAATGTGGTTTCTAATGGATCGTTGACCAGGCTTTTGCCCATATCTTCACTGATAATCTGCTCAATTATATCCATCCTAAAGCATTCTTCCTCATCCGTAGGGAATTTCATGGTCTTGAACACGTTAAATTTTATTTCCTGATCTTGAACCCTCATAGTAAGTTCGCCTTTTTGTACGTCGATGAGTGTCCTACCCGTAGCTAAGAAAGGTCTCCCTAGGATAATCGGGATATTCTTGTCCTCCTCAAAATCCAGAATAATAAAGTCCGCGGGGAATATAAACTTATCCACTTTAACCAATATGTCCTCTACTATGCCTCTCGGATATGTGACTGACCTATCCGCCAACTTCAATGAAATATTCGAAGTCTGTTGTAACACCGCACTACACTCCTCTGTTAATGGCACTGTTTCGAAGTCTTCCCATTTCTTTTTCCTTGACAGAATCCCTTTCATGAACTTCGTATAACTCGGCATCTGCTCTAGGGCTTCTGTAAACGGGATGTTAATATGAAGTTTCTTAAACACTTCCAAAAACTTAGCGAACTGCTTATCTAATTTCTGTTTTTGGACCCTCTGCTGAAATGGTGGTGGAGGATATACAACTGGCTTGTCGTCTAACTTTATTTTCTCACTTTTCTTATCCTCACCCTTGTTTCCTTCAACCACTTTACTGTTATCAACTTTTTCATCTGATATCACTGAATCTTTTGCATCTGTACCAACAAGATGTTTTTCATTCCTCAACGTAATTACTTGACACTGTTCGTGGTTTCCTTTCGGATTTCTCTCTGTATCACTCGGTAGGGTCCCTAGTGGCCTGTTATTTAATGTTGAGGCAATTTGCCCCATCTGATTTTCTAAATTCTTGATGGTCATCGCTTGATTTTTTATCGCTGCCTCATTTCTAGTTATGTATTTTGACAACAACTCCTCTAAATCTAATTTTTTTTCCTGATGTTGAGTCGGTTTTTGGTGATTCTGAAAACCTGGGGGTATAATGGTCGTGGAGCTTGATGTTGCTGATTATTACTCCATAAGAAATTTGGGTGATTCCTATTCCCCTGGTTGTAAGTGTTTTGGTACATTTTATGTGGACCCCAGTTGTAGCTACCTATGAATTACACAGACGCTGGATTGACTGCGCACTGATCTGTAGGATGGTCACCCTCGCACAATTCACACACAACCACAACCTGTTGTACCTGAGCCCCTATCATGGCATCCATCTTCTTGGATATCGCAGAAATTTGTGCTTGTATTGATGTCACCCCATCGACTTCTAACACCCCAGCCACCTTTGCCTGTGTCATTCTTGTTGTGGGCCACTGGTAGTTGTTAGCCGCCATGGTCTCAATCAAATTGTAGGCCTCCTCATAACTCTTAGCCACTTAACGCTCCACACGATTTGCAGATAAATCTGGTCCTAAGATTCCTATGTAGTTCATTATAAAAAGTATTCATTTGCAACCACTTAGGGAATCCATGATGCGGGCACTTTCTGAGTAACTCCTTGTATCTCTCCCATGCCTCATATAGCGACTCCCCATGTTGTTGCTCAAACATTGTTATCTCATTCCTCATTTTTGCCGTTTTCGCCGGTGGGAAAAATTTGGCAAGGAATTTCTGAGCTAAGTCTTCCCACATAGTTATCGATCCCGACGGTTAGAGAGTGTAACCAACTCTTCGCCTTGTCCGTATGGTGAATGGGAACAAGGAAGTCTCATCGCATCATCCGACACCCCATTATATATACGAAGGTGTCGTAAATCTCCAAAAAGCTGACTAGATGTTCATTCGGATCGTCATTAGCCAATCCCCCAAATTGAACTGAATTCTAGATCATCTGAATCGTCCCAGGCTTGATTTCGAATGTATTTATAGCAATAGCAGACCTGGTGATGCTCGGCTGCAGTTCAGTCACCTTGGGTGTGGCGAAGTCCCTTAACGCTTTCTGATCTTCAACTGCCATTGCCTCTTCTTTCACAGAATTTTCAAAGTCTTGCCTCGTTTCCTTGATCCACTTACTTAACCTCTGAAACCATTTCTCAATGTCGTCCTCAAAAGGCAGCAAGTCTAGATTTTTGGACCGAGTTTGCATAAACCACTTCAAAAACCTGAAATAAAAGGAACAAAACAAAAATAAAAATGTTTAAGTAAAACAGGACTAATTAAACTGATATTGTAAAAATATTAAAATCTATACTAAGTTGTCACCGACAATGGCGCCAAAAACTTGTTGGGTAAAATCTATATACGCATAACATGCAAGTTTACGTGGTCAACAAGTAATATAATAATGCGTAGAGTATCGTTCCCTCAGAGATAAATTAGTAAGAAATTTAACTTTATAATTACCAATTTCCTATTAAACCTAATTCTATTAAACTATTCAATTCAATGACTTAAATTTATAGAAACCAAATTAATAAATAAATAAACTATCACAAAATAATCACAAATATCAAAATTTGGAATTTCAAACAAATAATGGAGAATTAGACTTATGATTTCACCCTAAGCTTTACTCTGATTTCAACACCTTTATTCTAATTCAATTCACTATCCCAATTTATTAATCAAGAACACGAATGTAGTACTAACCACCCCTCAATGCACTAATATTGTATTAACTTAAATCCACAAAGTAGATAGAAACAAGCTAAACACCTTAATCAACTAACTCACTATATCTCTATGTGAATTATAATTAAAGAAGGTTTAAGATTAAGTTCTCTATCTGATTACATGCGATGTCAAGCATATCTCTACCTTAACATTCATCAAGATTCTGCTATTCACAAAATTCATGAACACATGCTATATTAACTAAGTCTAGATTCGAATATCCTCTCTCAATTCCATATAAATCCACAACGAATCGTTGATCAGGCAATTTCATAAATTCACGCTCAAATTAATATAGATAAACCGGGAAATAACATATTGAACTGGAAATCAAAGTTACAAAATCATCATTTCACTTAAGGATCCATCATAAGCCTAAAAAGAGAATTAGTTCATAATGAATGAAATAAAAACTAAATAACTCAAAGATAACATTCTTTCAATTACAAATAAAAGACTAAGAAGAAGAATGGTGAAAAACACCCTTCACGTTGCCTAAATCTGCAATCGTCACGAAAATCTCTTCAAAATACTCCTCCAAAGCTTGCTATGAAAAATTGGAATGAATCTCTGTACTTTGCCTTCTGTGATGCTTAATTCATTGTTTTTTAGAGCAATATATATCTACCACAGAGTTCTAGTTGAAGTCCCTCAGCCATTAGAGTCCAAATGCCACACATAGTCAAAATAATCCATGTTCTAGCCGAGTTTAAAACGCACAGATCACTCCAAACTTCGGCATCCACGCCATGGCAGGGGACACACGGAGGTGGGCATGGCCACTGTTAGTTGACTGGTGCCATTTTCCAAACTTGCCCCAAATATGCTCCAAATGCTTCCTTTTCGCATCATTCGCTACACCAACCTCCCAACATATGAAATAACAAGAAATAAGTAATAATTAACATGAATGCAACGAATTAACAACGATTATGCTTAAAATGGACATCGATTCGCAGATATAAAATCCGCTTATCAATGATTAAACGCTATTCAATTTGGAAAGGTGGGAAATCTCACTCACGAGGCCTTGGTTTTACCTTTTTGACTGATTCTGATGATGAGGAGGATGAAGAAGAAGTTGCAGACTTTGATGAAGAGGACCAAGAAAAAGAATTCAGTCGGACCATCCAATACATCTCGTTTAAAATCCACTTTCAGTATCCAATTTCGGAGTCTCCAACAATATCCTGAAGCGCGGAATAAGCTAGTGTATCAAAGGATGGAACGATTAACAGCGAAACAAGAGCATATATTTTCTACACAAAATAGCTTCATTATTTGCTTTGGTTGAGAGAGGGCGCCTGATCTGGATCCACATGTTGAGCCTTTTCAATTCTTTGTTCCCTAACCAATATCAGTCTACCCCCCGTCAGATCCTGAGGTTTAGGTTTATGAACTTTGTTTAAATAGACAATTATTTTCAAGAGACAAACTTATTTTCATTTTAGAAGGCCTTTTATGAGGATTGGACTTTTAATTTAATTTAAATGTGTATCTTTATATTCGCTTGATAAGTTTAGAAAATTTTCAGATTAATTTAAATGTAAAGGTCTTCTATCATTTTAGGCTGCAGGACGTCGTTCCACAAGTGGAGCTAACAAGGGAAGAGCCCATCCTCTTCCTTTATCATGTCATTAATGGCTAAACTCATATGTTTTTGTTTCATGTTCTTCTTTCTTCACTATTACTTTGTCAACAAAGCGAGTCGGCATTCACAGTGACAATTTTCACTATAACGAAGTGCTTCATGATTCAACTCTCCAATAAGTTCTCTACTGCCAAAAATTTTCAAACTGGAGACCCCACAGACATTTCTTTTAAATTTATTTGGTTGTAGGTACATATAGAATTATCGACTCTTGATGTTTATCAAGTCAATAACTATAAGAAAAATTTTATCGACTCTTGATGCTTATCAAGTTAATGCTTCACAATTCATATAGAAGTATTAGTATATAGATAGATGCAATTCTATGAATCCAAAGTTTAATATAACATGTTTTTGCCTCAAATTCATTCCTATTTTTTCTGAATTTAATACACTAAGTAAAAGGTAATGTACAAGACATGTTTGATAAAATGGTTGATCGTCGTCTGGGGTGATGTGTGTTTGTTTGCATGTTTATTACAAACAATTGTACAACTAATTAAAGTTTGAAATAAGATCTCATTCTCTACTAAGTACTACTTATCATCTATGTGACTAGAGTATTTCACATATATAATAATAGGTCAGTGTTATGGATTAATTTCTTATGTTAATTCATTATTTAAACTAGCTCGTGCATTGCACGAGTAGTTATATATATATATATATATATATATATATATATATATATATATATATATATATATATATATATATATAGCTAGTTGTATATAGATAGTATATTGTATATTGTAATTTCACATCACTAATTAATTATAAATTAGTGACAATGATTTGTACCATAACTCAAGCTTACTTTATTTACTCAGTGTATAGATGTGCTAAATTTTAAAAAATATCTACAAAGTTGAATAACCTTTCACTAATGATTGATTTTCAAAATATATTTAGAATTGATTCAAATTTACATATTTTGATATTAAATGAATATATTTAACAAGCACACTTTTTGTGGTTTTAAATTAGAGAAAATAAATAAATAATCGTTTCTTTATAACATAAAAAAGTGTCACATAATACTCACATACACACAAATGTATACTGCAGCCCCACATGTTAGACGGGGGCCCACAATATGAATGTGTGTGTATGTAAGTATTATGTGACCCTTTTTTTATGTGAAAGTAGCATTATTAAAAAATTGACAATCTAACTAGTCGATAGGGGTGACACCACCACCTATCATCATTGCCTATATATTTTGACTACTTTACTTTTATGTATGTACAATGTACTAATTCAAAATTTGATTCATGTGACTAAATTTTCATAATCACGGGGTCTTCGCTCATTATTTGTTTTTGTGCTTTTTAAGTATATAATAATGTGTTTCTCAAAAATAGTATATAATAATGCAAAATTTAATTCATATATAATAAATATATCCTAATATTTTTAGGTGTATAATAAATGCAAAATTTGATTCATATAATCACATTCTAAAAATTTTATAAATCTCAAGGATGTTAGATATCTACGCATCTTATATTGATAATTATGCGTACTCTAATAATACGCATTGAATGCTTGTATTACTAATACTGCAATATCTTAAATACAATATTACTATGCATATGGTGTGTAGCCATTAATATATAATGTACATATATCAGTATCCAATTTTTAAAAGAGATCCTAAATAAATGCATTAATTGCATATTTATATTTATGGAAGAAAATTGAAAGAAAATTTTTAAGAAGTTTTTATCCTCTCGCGCTATAAACTATAGGAACTAAATGGTTTTGTTCACAAATCACATATCTTATTTTTTGGAGACACTTGAAAAAAAATTAAGTATGAAGTATTCCATTACATTTGCTAGCGTTCTTCTCTTGCTAGTCCTTTTTACAGGTAAACACTAATTTAGTATATAATAAATGGGTTGTAAGACCCCAAATTTTATGAATAAAGATGAATTTTTTTATAAATATCATTTTTGAATATTAAGGTTTGAAATTGAAATAATGTTATAGTTGTGGGTAATATTTAAATTTTGCAAAGTAAGCAAGTTGTTATATTATATTCGATTGGTCGGGGATTATTCATTTTAACAAGGACTATTTGTACGACGGCACAATCATTTGTGGACCCCACAACAGAATTATTGTCGGAATGAGAAAACGACAAAAATATCTTTTTATAAAAATAACGGCGAACGTTTTACCATTAACTGTTGAAAAATACCGGTGTTAAAAAAATACGATGTCTGGCGTGGTTGCATAGTAGCACACGATATTGATTATTGATGCGTACGTGAGATGTCACTCAGTTTTGTTCAATTATTGCTATAAATTATGCTGCATTGTATCTCACGTTATTTGATTCAATTATTGTCAATATTTTATATATTATTAAATTAATAATTGAGTTGAAAAGTTATTCATACTATTATTTCCATAATTAACAATGTCTAGAAAGTTCTGTCGAGGAGAGGTTTGGTCACCTAATTGCACGCCAATAGGGAGAAATCCTTATTGGAAAACCCCCTCTTTCCTGGGAACGATCTGGTTGTTAATATTGTGAGTTATAATTGCGACGCCCCCAATTTTGTTTGGTACCGATATATATATTGACACTATTAGAACCGGCAGTCATGGACTGTTGGTGGGCAATTATGGTTGTCCATGGTAGTAGTAAGTTGTCACCGACATTTATAGCAATGATCGGATAATATTTAGAGGATGATATACATACTCCTAGTTTTGTTTGGTTGAACGGATTAACCCGGGTTGCTAAGTGTATATGACTGACAGTAACTTAAAATGGGAAGGGTTTGGCTGACAAACCTCGGTATATATGTGTGGCACTACTCTGAACTTTATGTTCATTCAATCCAGATTTAGTGTGTGTGGAAAAACTCTGAACTTTATGTTCATTTAATACAGATTTGGTATATGTATAACTTCGTTTATTGTTCAAAAACTTTCTGAGCTTTCTATAGCACATCCCTGCAAATATTTTCTTCATTTGTAGATAGAAAGAATATATTCTGGCGATACCAGTATTTGTGGATAGAAGGGCTTAAGACATGGTTATCCATTTGAAAACTATAATGTAATATTTGAAAGCATTCTGAATCAATGTAATTGTCTATTAATTGTGTAAGGTAATTGTTAGTTCCAGTGTTTAGTTTTTATTCTAATGAAATTTGAAATGAGTACAATATCTATATGAACTATATATCTGAATGATAGTGTTAACAGACATTGGGTTTCTCTAATGCACTGAGGTAGCGCTTCACTCAGTTCCAAGAACCCTACCATTAATACTATGGAGGTCAGATAGATAAGAATTATAGATATGGAAGAAATATCCATGAGATACTAAACATGTATATCCAAGCGAGGGTACTCAATTACAATAATTGTTCTGACGAGAACTACTATTTACTATGAGTACTGTGAATCTTTGATGTATAGGAGTTATTATATTATAGAATATTTACGTGAGCACCAAATTGACTACAATGAAAGTAGAGAATTTGGGGGCGTCACAATTTGGTATCAAAGCCGTAGGTTATAGATCTAGGGTAGGAATAGCTTAGGATATGACCTGAGAGATTGTAGCAAAGGCAATAAGGAGATAAACTTAGAGATATGGAATGATTTTAGGTACTCATTGCAGGGAAATATTCTGGAGATGTTAGGAATGTCTAGAATAAACAATAAGGGAAGTTTTAAGGAATGAGAAGATTATGGAGATAAAAGGTTTTATAAAATACGAAGACAATTAAGGTTGTAAGAAAGGAGATAGTGATGGATCTAGGAATTGTGGCTTGAAAGGGTGATATTGGAAGATGAATATGGTAAGAAGTTTAGAATTTATAGACTTGGTATCAAGGAGAGAGTAGTAATAAAGAGATTAACTAAAGATAAGTTTGTAGGAGATGAATTAAGGAAATTCATCAGCCAAAGTTGGAGGAATATATTGTTTATAGAAGTTAGTGATATCAAATTAATGTTTTGGTAAGTGAAGGAGTTAAGTGTATTCATATAATGAGTGAAACGTTGATTGTTCTACTTAAAATAGTACTTGAACCATAATAGGTCGTAGTAATGGAGGATGATTCGAAGGATAGAATAAAAGAAGGGTTCACTGAAGTAGTTGTAACAAATTGTTGGAAGTTATAAGAGGCAAACCTATGGTGGAATTAGAAAATGTTCATAAAGAGTATCGAGGGTGGAGTTAAGTGAAGAAGGAAATTGAAGTTTCTATAAGACTCATATAGAGTCTGAAGGAGGGACAACCGAAGGAGGAGTAAAAGAAGTTGAAATAACATTAAAAGAAAAGAAATGGAATAGATTTTAAGTAGACACTGGAGAAATTTGGAAATCCGCAAGAGAGCTGATCAATAGTATCAAAGTTAAGTTAAGAGAAGGAAATGAAAAAGCATGAGAGGCTAGGGAAACAAATGGCAGTAGAAGAGCTATAGTTGTAATAGTATAGTGTTCCTAGTGTAAGAATTCGTGGGAGAAAACAAGTGAAAATGTATAAATCATTAGTCGGTAAATTATTTTCTTGGAGTATATAGCATATATATATACACACACCTTGTTGTTTGTCAAATTAAAATGATTTTCGTACTTATACTTAGTTATTTGGTATCTTTAGATAAATGGCATCACAAGGAGGATCACCAGCATAGATTGACGGAAACCAGATAGAGATAAACCCAACCCAACAGTTGGTAAACGTATTACTAGACGCATCACGATGGAGGTCAGGGAATCCACCAGAAGTAGAACCTAATACTTTAAGGATTACCTTGGACTTTAAATTAGTGGGACCATCAGAATTGAAGGGGACTGAGGAATCAGGAAATGAAGTATTAAGACAATGTCAAATGAAGGGAGATCGTAAAAGGAAGAGGGATGTAAATTCTTCAAATAACTCTGGGGAAAAGGGACATAGTAGCACCAGTCAAAGAAATGAAGGTTGTTGTATTGTTAAGAAGAAACACATGGGGATATGTATGTTTTGAGGGACTCAATGTTTTACTTGTGGAAATATTGGACATTATTCAAATAAATGCCCACAGTAGAAAGATAGTAGGAACAATAAGATCATCGGGATTAAGTGTTTCAATTGCGAGGTGGAGGGACACATTGCAAAATTTTGTCCAAAACCCAGAAATCTTAACCTAAAGGGGGACCAAAATCTCAAATCCAAACCAGTAGGTGAAGGGAGCAGAAACGTCTAAGATGAAAGATAGGTTTTGTGATATTTGAAATAGTAAGAATGTTAGGATAGTATTTTGAAAATTATATGTGAATACATCTATATGTACGGTAGAAGTTTCAGTTTTTGTATAAGTTTGGTAAAGGTAATAGATTTCATCTTTTGGTATATGATTAAGGGATATGTACATTATATAGTGGTAAGATGAACTGAAATGTAATTAGTGAAACTTGTTGTTATATAATAAATATATTTTAAATTTGGAAGGTATTTGCAAAGTGTAAAATTTGTTATAAAAAAAGGAATATTTATATATGCATTAAATATGTTTAATCATGGTAGAACGTAGGTTAATGATAAGTCTAAAAAAATATTTTAGACGATACTATAAAAGATTGAATAAAAGTTATTCCCTAATAATAATGGTTATGGTGATCATATTCTTTTGGTCGAGAAGAAATTTGTGATAGATGAAAAGTTAGTTATGAAAGGAAGTAAAGGTAATTAAGGTTACTATATATCAAAAGTATGAGATTAGTAGTGGATTAGACAACAATAGCCGAAGAAATTGCTTAAATAAACCACTAGGATTAATAATGTAAGACCCTGAATTTTATGAAATAAAAGTATTCAATTTTTCTTATAATTATTATTCAGTAAATGGTTAAATTGATAAAAATTTAAAGTTAAAGGTGATATATGTAAATATTTTAAATAAGCAAGTGGTTATAAAATACTCATTGTTGTCGGAGAATATTCATTTGATCGTGGAATATTCTTCTTGTCGGGGAATATTCGTACGACGGCGCAGCCATTTGTGGGCCCCATAACAGAATAACTGTCAAATGAAGAAAACGATAAATTTAAGTTTTTATAAATAACGACGTAGTTATTACGAATTAATAATTGTTGGAATACGGTGGGTAAAGTAAAATGTCTGGCGTTGTTGACAAAGATCACGCCGGTATTACACAATATTTTTGAATTATTGATTCTTATATAAGAAGGCACTACTCAATAATTGTTACAGTAATTATTGTTCAATATTTTATTTTATTGATTCAATAATTGCTACGTTGATATTTTATATTACTGTTGTTTCAATAATTGTCACTACACACTATTTTCCATTATCGAGGCAATAATTCATATTATCTGAATAATATTATTAGATAACATTATTGGCAATGTCTATAAAGTTCTGTCTGAGGAGAGGTTTGGTCACCTAATTGCGCGCCAGTAAGGAGAAATTCTTATTAGAAAGCTCCCTCTTTCTTGGGAACTGCCTGGTTGTCAGTATTGTGATTCTGTAATATTATTTATGAATAATTAATTATTGATTTATATGATGAAGAAAATAATCATTTTATGTGGATATAGATTGAGAAAATTTATAAAGTGACAATTGTTGAAAATCGATATTTTATCTTTTCTGATAAAATAATATTTTATTATATTATTATAATATAATAATGATGATATTTCTTATAATGAATGTGGGATATATGAGTATATGAGGATGAAGAGTATTTTTATTGCAAAAGTTGTTTAAAACATGTTAAGCATGTCTGTGGACCCATTTCTTGACTGAAATTTGATTATAGCCTGTAGAATCGCCCATTTGTGGATTTCGGTCAATTTCTGTTTGGAATTTGGAAAAACTTTCTTCTGCAAAGTTGTAGAGAATGAAATTTCCTATGGAAAGGACATGAGGTTTGAATTTTTCTGATAAAATCGCTATTTATTATGAATTATTGAAGTTCCGGAATAATTGATTTTTGGAGTTTAAAATGTTTTATTTAAGAAAAACATTTTTTTTTATTTTGTTGGGTGAGTGGCTGATGTTTTGGATCAGTGGAGGTGTGCATAGGAATTTATAATATATATATTAAAATTTTATTAAAATTTCTAATTTGGTGTTCTAAGCATTTTCCTATAAATAGGGTGCTTAGGTTAGAATTAAAAATCACATCAGAAACTAAAGTTTTCTCTCTCTTTCTCTCTCTATATTATCGAGCGTATTCTTGTGTGTATTTTGATATTTTGAGTGTTGCTATACGGTGCAAGTTCCTTCAGCACTATATCCAGTATTCCAATCAGAAGTACTGTCTTTTGAGGTAAGGGATTTTAAGGGATTGTAAGGGATGTTGTTTTCTTCTTAAATGATATTATTTTCTTCAATATCAATATACCGAAATATTCGTATAGATTTTATTGTGGAAGTTCTACCTTTTTGTGTCGGGGTTACTATTCACGTATACGGCACTATTCACGTATATGACACTATTCATGTATATGACATTTTTTACGTATACGGTACTATGTACGAATATGGAGTACTATTCACGAGTTACTATTCACGAGTTACTATTCATGAGTTACTATTCACGAGTTACTATTCACGAGTTACTATTCACAGGTACTATTCACGACAAAATTGGTTGGTTGGATTGGACCTATTTTGGGGGCGTTACAAATAATCTGAAGTGAAGAAAGTCAGAGATAAGTTTGAGAAGTAAAGGAATGATTTAAAAATATCATTATTACTAGTATGATAAAGTAATTAAAGCGGAGAAATAAATTAGCTGTATCTTGAAATAAGAGGTATAATTGACTACCATAAGTGTAAATCGTATCTGGATTTGAGACATATGATGGAGGAAATATTTAACAATAATATTAAAAGTTAAATAAAACAACGAGGTATTGATAAAAGATTTTTAATAAATTTAAGATTGAGATAAGAGTTCAGCTAACTGTATTCAGAAGCGTTAGTTATAGGAAAAGGTTATGAGAAAGAAGATAAATCTTGAAAAAGATAATAGATAGAGATGGGAAGACAAGATATAAAGAAAGAATTGGAGACAAATTAATAAGGGGGAAGACACCGAAGCCAGATTTTCTGTAGGCACGCCGATTTGTTCGGTTACAAATAGATAGGTACCATTATGAGATGTGGTGATTGAACCATGGAGGTTACAATTTGGTAAAATACTATGGTTAATACCAAGGGTATAAAATATAAGACAATAAGTAAAAGAGTATTATAGTTAAACAGGGACAAAATTAGAATTAATGTTGAAGGAGAAATTTGAGTTCAAGTTAAGATAAGGATAAATAGTTATTAAGTTTTTAACTTGACAAATAGTCGTGGTACACGACAAATAAGGACATGGAGAAATAAATGTTATGTGTATTAAATGTTCTATGTGTTTAACAATTAAATTTAAATACAATGGTGAAGTCTATTGATTCAATTTATATAAACTTTCGAATAAAGAATGGATCAGGATTCGTAATATAGAATCTTATAAGGAGGGGAGAATATATTAATTCAAAATTTTTATGATCTTAATTTTTGCATTAAATGTGTGGATATGGAACTATGTTTCCTAAGGAAATTATGGGCCAAAATAAGTTCAATAAAACTTAAACGGGGCCCAAGAATTGTTTTTATTCCTAAAAGGAATTAATGGTGGAATAAAGGTCTTACAATAAGACATAAAAGTAAGTATACAATGATGATGATTCGATCCGTGGACGGAATCTTTATAAGGGGGGGAGAATGTGAGGATCCGAAATTTTACGAATAATTTTTTATTTATTTAATATTTATATTGATTACCAATATTGTGCTAAATATCTGTGATACAAGTCTAGAGAAGTGGTCAATTTGTGTATTGACTAAGAAATATGAGTAGAGTTGTGATTAACAGAAAATAGAAACCCTAACCCCAAGTTCAGATAGGGATTAGGTAAACAAAAATACAGTTACAACAATTGTATTGATGAGTTTGTGTTGGTATGATATAGAATTGATGATCAGTGAATGATTGGATAGAGTACAAAATCAGTAAAACCAAATAAAGGATTTGAAACCCTAATCGGTGATTGATAAACCCTAATATACATTTAGAAACCCTAATCAAATGTTAGAAAATCCTAATTTTTAATTCAGGAAACCTAAACCCTGGTAAGTAAACCCTAACTCTAATTAGGATTATCAATAAGAAGTTGTGATAATGAATATTATAATAAGTATGTGGGTGTAGGATAAAGTATAAAATTCTATCAGAGAATTTTAATGAGGATTAGGAAACCCTAACCCGGATTACCAAACCCTAATCTGTAAACCTTGATTTTAATTTTGGAACCCTAAAATCTAATTAGGGAACCCTAATACTGGTTATCAAAACCTAAGGATTAAAAATGTTAGGGAAGTATGTGAAATGACTAAAATAACCCTATGGATAATATGGAAATTACCAAAATACCCCTTAGTATGGGTAAAAAGACCAAAATACCCTCAAGCTTATCTTTTAACAAAAGATAAACACAAATCTTGGTGACTCATCACCAAGATTAGCCACGTGTCTAAATCCAATATATAAATGACCAAATTAACCTCAAGGTTGAATGGGAAATCACAAAAATATCTTTAGTACATAGGAAGTTACTAAAATACCCTTTATCTTCCAAATTTTAGTGATAATCTTAAATCTATGACTCACCACTCTAAAGATTTGTAACATGTGTTAAAAATAAACATCACCAGTTTTCCTTGATACCTAGCAACAAATTGAAGTCATTGAATCAAGACTTAGCTTGTTAAAGGGTTTAAAAGTTAGGAAATATCTTAACTTTCTAGACATAAGGGCATTTTTCTCTAAGTCACTGATAATACTCTCAAAATACTACATATATAGTCTATAATCAGTAACTAGAAAGCCGGATCAGAAACAGGAAGGAAACAATCAAAGTTTTTCTGAAAAGGTAAGATTGCAAACGCTAATCCTAGATCTTGGAAGCTATATTAAAAGTTGTGATTTAATGTTTATATATATGATATAACATGTTAATAAGTGATCTGGGTTGCTAAAACATCAATCCATAACATTTAAAAGCTTCAAAATGAAGATTTGAGAAAGCAGAGAAGAACCCTAAAATCGTGTCTGACAACCGATTGTCAGGCCTCTTATATCCGAATCTGTTAGTTGTTTGATGTATTTTAGTTATAGTATGTTAGGAGCTTAGTGGTCTAGAAGTGGAAACAGGATCATAAGATGTATAGACTGCAAGATATTAGTGGTTAAAACCCGTTGACCAATTAGATTGGTGATTTCTGGAAAACCCTGAACTCAAGAATAGTGTCTGACAAGATGTTTAAAGACCATGATCTTCACTCTGACAGGCTTTTGGATCATATAAGTGTAATGGACTTGAACCATGTCATTTAGACTACAAGCCCATGCCAATAGATCACTCGTTACATCAAACAAGTGCAAGATATGATAGATTAAAAGTAGGGTCTCGAAACTGGTTACCCAGATTTCTGGGTAACCCAGAAAGTTCTTAGATACGCTTGATAGACAGTTTGACCAACCTCAAATTTGATATCTTGATGTTATTATAAACTGCTAGATGTTACATTATTGTAGTATGACATACATATTACATGTTTAATACACTGGAACGTTTATCTAATACATGGAATCCAAGATAATAGATGTTAAAGTAGGGGGGTTGACACTGATCGAGTTTCTGGGTTACCTAGAAACTCAAGATCAGGCCTTGACGGGTAGTTTGACCATCTATAATTTGCTTATATGATATAATTAGATCACCCAATTATTTTTTTGTCCATAGTACTACATCAGTACTACACCTTGAACCATTTTCATGATCAAAAACACATTCTTTTGGAAATTAAAGCTGGTCAAACCCATCACCTGAGCATTGACAGTCGTGTTCTTCGTTTGGTGAAAAACACCATTAGCGACAGTTCTGCCACTATAAGTGACCTTTAGCGACAGTTAGCTATGAAATTAATAAAAATTATATAATAAATAAGAATAAATACTAAATAATTATTATAAATTAATAATAAATTCCTAAAATACATTTTAAACTATAATAAATAAGTTTTAATATTTTGACATGAAATTTCATTAATATTAAATTAATTTGAATATTAATCATAATAAAATTAATTAATAATGCTATTTAATAAATTAGTAAAAATGATAATAAATTATTTTAAATAATAATAAATGAAAACTAATGATTTAAAAATCATTATCAGTTATAATAAATTATTTAAAGATAATATTGATGATTTAATAACTATTATGAAGAATTAATAATTATTTTAATGATTGCTAAAATAATTTTTAATTGGTAATAAATTAGATAATAATAATAATAAATCATTTTAAATAATATTAAATTATTTAAAAATAAAACTAATGATTTTAAAATCATTATCAATAATAGTAAAATTATTTGAGAATAATAGTGATGATTTAAAAATCATTACGAATGATTATTAATTACCTAAAAATAATATTAATGATTTTAAAATCATTTTTATTAATAATAAATTAGTTAAAATTAATATTAATCATTGAGAAATGGTTTTAAGCTTCTAGAAAATATTATAAATAATATTTAGAGTAATATTTAAACTTTCAAACAAAGTTTACTCGGAACATAATTCGATAACTATCTGATCAAGTTATAAAATATCAAATAGACATCGAATACAACCCAGACACTAATAATTGGATTAGATATCAACTGCTATTGGTTCTAATTACTACAATGAACATATTTAGATTGCTTAAACAGTTCAAAGTATTATAGATTAGTTGATCGTCGGGCAGACAAGTTTTTTTGCACTTTGTGCAACTTTATAGTTCAAATACAAGTTTTTCTGCACTTTATTTCAAATTCCAGCTTCATTTAAATTATTTTATTAAATGAAAATTTTATATTTATTTGTTATGATCTAGTGATATATAGTGTATATGGTTTATGTTATTCAAATGTTATTATTTCTTGTTTAAACATAACCAAGTTATACGAGTTATTATCATGGAAAAATACGTTTGATTTGATATTAAAACATAGTTTGTGAGAAACCAATTTTGTTTGGTACCGATATATATCTGAAACATTTATTAGAAACCTAAATAATGGACATTGGTGGGGAAATTATGGTTGTCCTTGGCAGTAGTAAGCTGTCACCGACATTTATAGCAATGATCGGATAATATTTAGAGGATGATATGCATACTCTTAGTTTTGTTTGGTTGAACGGATTAACCCGGGTTGCTAAGTGTATATGGTCGACAAGAATTAAACGGGAAATGGGCAGCGTTTGGCTGACAAACCTCGGTATATATGTGTGGAATTACTCTGAACTTAATGTTCATTCAATCCAGATTTAGTGTGTGTGGAAAAACTCTGAACTTTATGTTCGTTTAATATAGATTTGGTATATGTACTTCGTTTATTGTTCAAAAACTTGCTGAGCTTTCTGTAGCTCATCCCTGCAAATATTTTCTTAATTTGCAGATAGAAAGAATATATTCCGGCGGTACCGATATTTGTGGATAGAAGGGATTAAGACGTGGTTATCCATTTGAAAACTATAATGTAATATTTGGCAGCATTCCGAATCAATGTAATGGTCTATTAATTGTGTAAGTTAAATGTTAGTTCCAGTGTTTAGTTTTTATTCTAATGAAATTAAAAAAGTGTACAGTATCTATATGAACTATATATCTGAATGATAGTGTTAACAGACATTGGGCTTCTCTAATGCACTGAGGTAGCGCTTCACTCGGGCCCAAGACCCCCTACCATTAATACTATGGAGGTTAGATAGATAAGAATTATAGATATGGAAGAAATATCTATGAGATACTAAACTCAGTATATATCAGCGAGGTACTCGATTACAATAATTGTTCTGACGAGAACTACTATTTACTATGAGTACTGTGAATCTTGGATTTATAGGAGTTATTATCTTATAGAATATTTACGTGAGCACCAAATTGGCTACAGTGAAAGTAGAGAATTTGGGGGTGTCACAATAATAATATGAATAAACATTGTTAAAAATATTGGGAGGATTTTTATGAAGTATTTGTTGGACACCCATTTACCCATTTTTCAAAATAATCGGTAGAAAATGTTTTAGTATTTTTTTATAATAAAGGTGGGGCCCACATATGACTTTGGAAATCTAAAATTGGCAGGGGAAAATGTTACGGGAAAGGAATGGAGTTATATTATTATAATATAAATATATATTATATAAATTTTGTATATATATATGAATGTAAGTTGCCTTTGTAGTAAGGCAAAGGTTATATATATATATATATATATATATATATATATATATATATATATATATATATTATAAGTTTTGTTTTATTTGATTTTAAATAGAATATATTATATTTTATTTAAAGTTTTTGTTTTATTAGAATATTTTATTGCATAGTAATGCACAGTAAAAATCAAAATTCGAAAAATTTTCATGGGTTTGCGCTTTGTGCATTCTTTTATGCGATCTGTGATTTTAAATTCAAATAGTATCCTTTCCATTCTCCTATAAATAGGATGCTCAGTTAGAATTGAAAATCACACCAGAATCAGAGAATTCTTCTTCTATAATATTGACCGTATTTCTTTCGAGTTTTAGAAAGCTTTGAGTGTCGAAAATAGTAAAAGTTTTCTTCAAGAAAACCCCGCTATACTAGTTGGAATATTCTTCTTTTCAAGGTAAGGGATGTTATTTTTGTTCAATATTCGCTTGAAATAATATTTTCTTCCATACTTTGTAGTATGTAACTAATTTTATTTCGTTTCAGATTTCGAATTCTATACTCAGTTTGTTGAAGTTTTGGCTTCTATACTCCATGAAATTAGTAGAATATCCTTGATATTTGCGCTTTATCTAGTATCTTTTCATGGAAATATTATTCTGAGCATTCTTGATAATTTTTAACTTTTTTATGCCGGGGTACTATTCACGGGGTTACTATTCCCGAAGTTAATATTCATGGGTACTATTCACTCGATTACTATTCAGCCGGTGTACTATTCATGATAAAAATTGATTTCTTTTCAGTCCAAATCATTTTTGATATAATATTATTCTTGAATTTTACTCCACAAAGCAGTATCATGTTGACAATTTGGAGATCATTGAATTCTGGATAAATTAAATTATAAATCTTTAAAATTTATCCTTTACTTTTATTTTATTGAATTCTTATATCATTGTCATCATCCTCATGCTTATATTGTTATGAAAGTCATCTTTAGCCCGTAGTGCATAGATGGACTTGGTATGATTATGACCAGGGATTATTCGGTATAATCATGACCGTAATATTACAAATGATGTGGTAAAAGTCCTCATTGGCCCGTAGTGCATTGATGGACAGTTGTTGGCATGATCATGACCATTAGTGAATACGCGAATATCCTTGGCCCGTAGTGCATGGATAATTCGTGGTCGTGATACTTAAGAATATCCTTGGCCGTAGTGCAAGGGTGATTCGATGATGTGGATTATTTATTAAGCTGAGTCTCAGTAATAAAAGTGATGAAAAACCTTTTAAATCGTAGATGATAGTAGATTTTATACTCTACTTGACTCTTCTAATGGATTGCTTGTTCCGCTGTAGTTAAACTTGATGTTTATTATATTTTATCAGTTTAACATTGTTGAAGGCTAACGATAATTTATTCTGCATTATCTTAGTCATAATATTTCTTACTGGGCTAGTTGAGCTCACCCTTTTCTTTCACTGTTCTCTTCAGGAACTGAGAATATAGCTGAGACTAGTCGGGGACTGGATTGACGGTCCAGATGGTTGCACTAGTAAACCTCAATATTCTATGAAATAGTGTGATAATAATTAAATTTGAGTGTGGATATTGTCTAGAAGACAATATTCGTATTAAAACTCTTAGATTATGTTTTGTCATATTTTACACGACAGTTGTATAATTAAGTTGTATTTGAATTCTGTACCACGTATCTGACGACTCAGAATGGGTGATGTATACCTATTTTAGGGGCATCATAGTTGGTATCAAACTTAGGGATATGATCTTTGGCTAAGATGTGAGACTATAACTAGGGGGAGAGACGGGTAATTCCATCGCTAGTATGACCTACCTAAGTTTATTTGTTATTTAATTGGTCGGTCAGAATATAAGGATATTATGTGGTGTGTCAATTAACCATTGTTTTGTGGCAGTATTTGAAAATGACATCCGAGAATGTTGAGAATAGCGATGGAGCACAAGAGACGTTGAGTCACCACGGATCAATACCCTAGGATAATGTGCAACAGAAAGATAATATTCCTCAGGTAAACAACAACACCGATCAAATGATGAACGATGGGATGTTTAGAGGCTTTATGCAATTCATGCAACATCAGGTGAGAGCGGCTCCTGTCCAAAATACAGGTGGAAACACTGGCAACTCTCGGACGGTCACTGCTAAGAAGTTCAAGGAGCTGGGACCACAAGAGTTTATTGGAGAGCCAAAACCACTTAAGGCGGAGACGTGGATAAAATAGATCACCAAGATATTTGATATCTTGGGATGCTCCGAGGAGCAAAAGGTTCCCTTTGCCACCTTTATGTTGCAAGGAGAGGCAGATTACTTGTGGGAATCGGTAAAGCGTACTCAACCTACCGCACTGAAGATGTCTTGGGAGAAGTTCCAAGAACTATTCAACGACAAGTACTTTCCCAAAAGTATTCGCCACACGAAGGAGGTAGAGAATGACGCGGATGTTTCTAACAGTTTTGAAACCCAAGATACATCAATATCTAATTTCTCATAAACTGTGTTTGTATTCAGGTGTTGTAAATAGGGCTCAGTTATTGGAACGCGATAACGAGTCGACCCAACCAAGAGAAAGCAGCCGGCAAAATGATAATACCAGTGGTAACAGTCATCGAAGTGGTGACAACAAACATGGAGGAAATCAACATGCCAGAAATGGTAACCACTTCGGTGGTAATCATGGCCAAGACAATAAAAATGGATATTTCAAGAAGAGGAGATTCAACAATGATAGAAAGACGTCATCACCAGCATCAGTTGTTAAGGAAGGAGAACAACCACCTATCATATGCTTCAAATGCGGAGGGGAAGGACACATCAGTCCAAACTATGCGCAGCAGTCCAAAATATGTTACAATTGTGGAAGACAAGGTCACCTAGCTAGATTTTGTCGTACAGGGAAGCCAAGTCCAGTTGGAACGGTGACACCAAATGTCATCCCAGACAAGTCAAAACTAGTAGTTCAAGGGAGAGCGTTTGTTGTGACCTCCCAAAAAGCAAGGAACCCGTACGAGGTCATCACGTGTAAGCTTATCATAAACTCTAGCGAAGTATATACCTTATTTGATATCGGTTCTACCCATTCTTTTATTTTTCCTACTTGCGCTCAACGTTTAAATTTAACTCCGGAGAAATTAGACTTTGACTTATCTGTTGAAACTCTGTTAGGAGAAACCTTAATTACATCTACTGTTTATAAGTCTTGTTTGGTTCAAATCGGTACCCTCACATTATCTGTCAATTTTATTTCATTAAAAATACTTGCATTTGACGTAATTCTAGGGATTGATTGGTTAACTACTCATCATATAAAAATTAATTTTTTTCGTAAGGTTGTTAGCTTTCATATTCCTAACCAACCTATTATGCGAATTCAAGCAACCAAACCATTAAATTCAATCACTGTCATCTCAAGCCATAAAGCTATTCATTTATTGAAAAATGGATGTCAAGCTTTCTTAGCTAATGTCACGAATTTAAACAAAAATACGTCAATTTTGAATGATATTTCTATTGTTAATAAATTTCCTGATGTATTCCCTGAAGAACTTCCTGGCCTACCCCCAGAGAATGAAATTGAATTTTGTATCGACCTTGAACCCAGTACAAAACCCATTTCCAAAGCCCCATATCGAATGGCACCTATTGAACTTTAGTTGTTAAAGACTCAACTGCATGAATTGTTAGACATCGGTTTCATTCGTCCTAGTACGTCTCCTTGGGGTGCTCCTGTTCTATTTGTGAAGAAGAAAGACGAGAGTATGCGACTTTGTATTGATTATCGGGAGTTAAATCATGTCACCATCAAAAATAGGTACCCATTGCCACGTATTGATGACCTGTTTGACCAGTTGCAAGGTGCCAAATTCTTTTCAAAGATCAATCTTCATTCTGAATATCATTAGTTAAATATTAAAACTGATGACATTCCAAAGACTGCTTTCAGAACATGGTACGGGCATTACGAATTCCTAGTCATGTCTTTTGGATTGACTAATGCTCATGCGGCCTTCATGGATATGATGAACCGAGTATTCAATGAATATTTGGATCATTTTATGGTTGTCTTTATTGATTACATCCTCATTTACTCCAAAAGCCGTGAAGATCATGAGCAACACTTGAGGCTAATACTCCAAAAGCTTCTTGAAAACAAGCTTTATGCCAAGTTGAAGAAATGCGAGTTCTGGCTTGAGGAAGTTGCATTCCTTGGGCACATGATATCAAGTCATGGAATATATGTTGATCCGGCAAAGATTGAAACAATACAAAGCTGGGAGCAACCTAAGTCAGTGACCAAAGTACGTAGCATTCTCGGCTTAGCTGGTTATTATCGGAGATTCGTGGAAGGATTTTCTCGAATTGCTACTCCATTAACTCAGCTGACTCAGAAAGATACAAAATTCGGTTGGAGCGAGGAATGTGAGAAGAGTTTTCAAGAACTCAAGAGGAGACTCATTTCAACACCTGTTCTGACAATACCATCTGGTTCGGAGGGATTTGTCATCTACAGTGATGCTTCAGGAAAATGGATAGGATGTGTTCTTATGCAACATGAGAAAGTCATAGCTTATACCTCTCGACAACTCAAAGAATATGAGAGGAATTATCCTACTCATGATCTAGAGTTGGCAGCTGTTGTCTTCGCACTTAAAATTTTGAGGCATTACTTGTATGGGGAGAAAGTGGAGATCTTTACGGATCATAAAAGCCTTAAATATTTTTTCACTCAAAAGGAACTCAACATGCGGCAACGACATTGGCTTGAACTATTGAAAGATTATGAACATACCATTCAATACCATCATGGAAAAGCAAACGTGGTAGCGGACGCATTGAGTAGAAGATCATATGGGGGTACGAGTGCGATATTATCAATGCAAAGGCCCATCTTGTATGACTTGCTAAGGATGGAGATAGAGTTAAAGACTCCAGGGACCCATGTGATTATGGCGGATATACGAGTAGAACTGACTTTAATCGATAAACTTAAAGCTGCTCAAGCTACAGACCTGGAGCTGATGCGTATGAGGAAGAAAGTGCAAGAAGGTGCTATGCCGGAAGCAAGAATCGATCAAAAAGGAATACTTAGAGTCAACTCCAGACTTTATGTTCCTAACGACCCTGATTTAAAGTATAAAATCATGATGGAGGCGCACAACAAACCATTTGTAATCCATCTTGGGAGTACCAAAATGTGTCATGATCTTCGACATACATTTTGGTGGAGAAATATGAAGAGGGAGATCGCGGAGTTTATCTCAAGTTGTTTAACTTGTCTGCGTGTCAAGGCGGAGCATCAAGTGCCAAAAGGTCCATTGCAACCACTTGAAATTCCAGAATAGAAGTGGGAGCACATTACCATGGATTTTATTACTGGTCTTCCCAAGGTTTCTCAAGGCATATATGCAATTTGGGTCATTATTGATAGATTGACCAAGTCTGCTCATTTCTTACCTATACAAGAAACTTATACACTTGAACGTCTTGCTCGCATGTACATAAATGAGATTGTAAGACTGCATGGTATGCCAGTATCCATAGTTTCTGATCAAGACCCAAGATTCACTTCACGATTTTGGGTTAGTTTGCAAACAGCTATGGGCACAGATTTGCGATTCAGTTCTGCATATCATCCTCAAAAGGACAGGAAGTCGAAGAGGACTATTCAAACTCTTGAAGATATATTAAGACTCTGTGTCCTTGACTTCAAAGGAAGTTGGGACAAGTTCTTTCCATTGGTGGAATTTTCCTACAACAACAGTTATCAAGCAAGTTTTGGCATGGCTCCATTCAAGGCATTATATGGGCGCAAGTTTCATTCTCCAGTATGCTGGGACGAAGTGGTTGAAGGAACGTTATTGGGACCAGAATTGGTACGTATGACTATGGAGAAGATTTAAATGATCCAGTAGCGTATAAAGACCTCACAAGATCGACAAAAGAGTTATGCTGATCTTCATCGAAAAGACGTGGAATTCAATGTTGGAGAACATGTGTTGTTACGTGTTGCTCCATGGAAGGGAATTACGAGATTTGGAAAGAGAGGAAAGCTCAATCCTCGATTCATTGGTCCATTTGAAATACTTGACCGAGTAGGAACTGTGGCTTATAGACTCGCGTTACCGCCAAGTATGTCTCGTGTTCATAACGTTTTTCACATATCCATGTTACGTAAATATGTAGAAGACCCGAACCACATTATTGAGTTAGAACCGGATGAAATAGCAGAAGATTTAACGTATGAAGAGGTTCCTGATAAAATCTTGGATAAGAAGGAACATATTCTACGCTCCGAGGTTATAACCTCAAGTCAAAGTTTTGTGGAAAAACCACGATGTTGATGAAATGACCTGGGAGTTAGAATCTAAAATGAGATCTAGGTATCCTCACCACTTCGTCATACCAGGTATGTACCCTAATTTCGAGGGAGAAATTTCATAAGAATGGGAGGTTGTAAGACCCCAACTTTTATGAATAAAGATGAATTTTTCTATAAATATCATTTTTGAATATTAAGGTTTGAAATTGAAATAATGTTATAGTTGTGGGTAATATTTATAAATTTTGCAAAGTAGGCAAGTTGTTATATTATATTCAATTGGTCGGGGAATATTCGTTTTAACAAGGAATATTCGTACGACGGCACAATCATTGGTGGACCCCACAACGGAATTATTGTCGGAATGAGAAAACGACAAAAATATTATTTTATAAAAATAACGGCGAATATTTTACCATTAACTGTTGAAATACCCGGTATTAAAAGTACAGTAATACTCGTGGTTGCATAGTAGCACACGATATTGATAATTGATGCTTACGTGAGAAGTCACTCAGTTTTGTTCAATTATTGTTATAGTAATTGCTATATAGTATCTCACGTTATTTGATTAAATTATTGTCGATATTTTATATATTATTAAATAAATAATTATGATGACAAGTTATTCATACTATTATTTCAATAATTAACAATGTCTTGAAAGTTCTATCGAGGAGAGATTTTGGTCACCTAATTGCGCCCCAATAGGGAGAAACCCTTATTGGAAAGCCCCCTCATTCCTGGGAACGATCTGGTCGTTAATATTGTGAGTTATAATAATGTGAATAAACGTTGTTAAAAATATTGGGGGGATTTTTATGAAGTATTTGTTGGACCTCCATTTACCCATTTTTAAAAATAATCGGTAAAAAAAATTTCAGTATTTTTTTATAATAAAGGTGGGGACCACATGTGACTTTGGAAATCTGAAATTGGCAGGGGGAAAGGTTACGGGAAAGGAAGGGAGTTATGTTATTATAATATATATATATATATATATTATAAGTTTTGTGTTATTTGATTTTAAATAGAATATATTATATTTTATTTAAAGTTTTTGTTTTATTAGAATATTTTATTGCATAGTAATGCACAGTAAAAATCAAAATTCAAAAAAAATCGTTGGTTGAGCGCCCGTGCATTCTTCACTGTGCAGTCCGTGATTTCTAAATTCAAATAGTATCCTTTCCATTCTCCTATAAATAGGATGCTTAGTTAGAATTGAAAATCACACCAGAATTAGAGAATTCATCTTCTATAATATTGACCGTATTTCTTTCGAGTTTTAGAAAGCTTTGAGCGTAGAAAATAGTAAAAGTTTTCCTCAAGAATATCCCCGCTATACCAGTTGGAATACTCTTCTTTTCAAGGTAAGGGATGTTATTTTTGTTCAATATTCACATGAAATAATATTTTCTTCCATACTCTGTAGTATGTAACTAATATTATTTCGTTTCAGATTTTGAATTCTATACTCATTTTGTTAAAGTTTTGGCTTCTATACTCCATGAAATTAGTAGAATATTCTTGATATGTGCACTTCATCTAGTATCTTTTCATGGAAATATTATTCTGAGCATTCTTAATAAGTTTTAACTTTTTCATGCCAGGTACTATTCACGGGGTTACTATTCCTGAAGTTACTATTCATGGGTACTATTCACTCGATTACTATTCACCCAGGGTACTATTCATGATAAAAATTGATTTCTTTTCGGTCCAAATTATTTTTGATATAATATTATTCTTGAATTTTACTCCACAAAACAGTATCATGTTGACAATTTGGACATTATTGAATTCTGGATAAATTAAATTATAAATCTTTAAAATTTATCCTTTACTTTTATTTAATTGAATTCTTATATCATTGTCATCATCCTCATGCTTATATTGTTATGAAAGTCATCTTTGGCCCGTAGTGCATAGATGAACTTGGTATGATTATGACTAGGGATTATTCGGTATAATCCTGACCGTAATGTTACAAATGAGGTTGTAAAATTCCTTATTGGCCCGTAGTGTATTGATGGACAGTTGTCGGCATGATCATGACCATTGGTGAATACACGAATATCCTTGGCCCGTAGTGCATGGATAATTCGTGGTCGTGATACTTAAGAATATCCTTGGCCGTAGTGCAAGGGTGATTCGATGATGTGGATTATTTATTAAGCTGAGTCTCAGCGATAAAAGTGATGAAAAACCTTTTAAATCATAGGAGATAGTAGATTTTATACTCTACTTGACTCTTCTAATGGATTGCTTGTTCCACTGCAGTTAAACTTGATGTTTATTATATTTTATCAGTTTAACACTATTGAAGGCTAACGATAATTTATCCTGCATTATCTTAGTCATAATATTTCTTATTGGGCTAGTTGAGCTCACCCTTTTCTTTCACCGTTCTCTTCAGGAACTGAGAATATAGCTGAGACTAGTCGGGGAATGGATTGACGGTCCAGATGGTTGCACTAGTAGACCTCACTATTCTGTGAAATAGTGTGATAATAATTGTAATAAGATTGAATTTGAGTGTGGATATTGTATAGAAGACAATATTCGTATTAAAACTCTCAGATTATGTTTTATCGTATTTTACACGACAGTTGTATAATTAAGTTCTATTTGAATTCTGTATCATATATCTTGCGACTCAAAATGGGTGATGTATACCTATTTTGGGGTGTCACATAGGTGTTTGTGTTTAACTAAAGTTACATATAAACACTTCGACGCCCCCAAAACAGGTATATATCACCCATCTTGGGTCGCCAAATACATGGTGAATAATACAACTACAAACTTCTTTTATACAACTGTCGTGTAAAATACGACAAAATATAGCTGAGAGTTTTAAAACGAATATTGTCTTCTAGACTATCCACACTCAATTAAGTGTTCATTACAATTTTTTTCACACTATTTCACAGAATAGTGAGGACTAATAAAGCAACTTATCCTGGACCATCACTTCATTCCCCGACTCATCCCAGCTATATTCTCATTTCCTCAAGAGAATAATAAAAGAAAAGGGTGAGCTCAACTAGCCCAGTAACAAATATTATGACTAAGATAGTGCAGAATAAATTATCTTTAGCCTTTAACAGTATAACAACTGATAGAATACAATAGACAACAAGTTTTAGATCAACAACTGCAGCGAAACAAGCAATTCATTAGAAGAGTCAAGCAAAGTATGATATCTACTATCTTCTATGATTTAAAAAGTTTATCATCAATTTTATCGGTGTAATACCCAAGACAAAGAGAACTTTCATCACATGTCTTCAGCTGAACCACCAAAGATTTTAGTTAAATTCATAATTCATGTTTATAATAATGTGAATCAATAGTTTCTCCTTGTCACAAAGGCTTAATAGAACGGTCACTCAATATCCTTACCCCAAAGGCTAAAGATATTCAAATGTAATAACAATGATCATACCAATCAGTTGTCTATCCTTGCACTACTGACCAAAGATATTTAACTATAAAATCAATGGTAATGATCGTACCAATCAATTGCATGTCAGTGCACTATAGCCAAAGACATTCAACTGTTAACTAATGGTCATGATCCTACTAATCACATCATCGAATTATCCCTGCACTATGACCAAGGATATTCGTTAGTATCACCAGTGGTCATGATCATGTCATACACCTGTCTATCATTGCACTATGGGCCAAAGCTGTCAAACAACAGATCATCTTTTCACTATAGGTGTGATGCCCCCAAAATAGGTATACATCACCCATCTTAAGTCGCCAAATATATGGTACAAAATTCAAATACAACTTAATTATACAACAGTCGTGTAAAATACGACTAAACATATGCTGTGAGTTTTAATACAAATATTGTCATCTAGACAATATACAAACTCAATGGGGTCCTCATTATATTTATTATCACACTATTTCACAGAATAGTGAAGACTACTAATGCACCATCTAGGACCATCACTCTGTTTTCCCCGACTAGTCCCTGCTACGTTCTCATTTCCTGAAGAGAACAATGAAAGCAAAAGGGTGATCTCAACTAGCCCAGTAAGAAATATTATGACTAAGATAATGCAGAATAAATTATCGTTAGCCTTCAACAGTGTTAAACTGATACAATATAACAAACATCAAGTTTAATTGCAGCAGAACAAGCAATCCATTAGAAGAGTCAAGTAGAGAATAAAATCTACTATCTTCTATAATTTAAAAGGTTTTTCATCACTTTTATCGTTGAGACTCAACTTAATAAATAATCCACATCATCAAATCATCCCTACACTACAGGCCAAGGATATTCTTTAGTATTACGACCACGAATTATCCATGCACTACGGGCCAAAGATAATCATGTTTTCATCAACGGTCTTGATCATGCCATAAAACAATTCATCTTTGCACCCTTGGCCAAAGAGAATCCATAGCCATAATCATACCAAAAACTGTCCATCAATGCTTTACAGGCTAATGAGGATTTTTTTCACATCATTTGTAACATTACAGTCATGATTATACCGAATAATCCTTGGTCATAATCATACCAAGTCCATCTATGCACTACAAGCCACATATGACTTTTAACATAATATAAAATAAAGATGATTACAATGACATAATAATTCAATAAAATAAATTCAAGAATTAATTTATCCAGGAACCAATAATGTCCAAATTGTCAACATGATACTGCTTTGTGGAGTAAAAATTCAAGAATGCTCAGAAGAATATTTCCATGAAAAGGTACTGGATGAAGCGCAAATATCAAGGATATTCCACTAATTTCATTGAGTATAGAAGTCAAAACTTTAACCAACTGAGTATAATCAAGAATGGAATAACAAAAGAAATCACCAGGAATGCGATAGATAGCGCATGCATAAAGTTATTCCAGCAAGAATAATAAATAACGGAACCATGTCATGCGTAAAAGCATGCATGGGATATTCCAATGTAATAATAATTAACGGAACCGGTCATGCGTAAAAAAGCACGTATGGGATGTTCCAACAGAATGATAAATAATGGAACCGAAGTCATGCGTAAAAAGCATGCATGGGATGTTCCAATGTAATAATAAAAATGGAATAACAGAAGAATTTCACCAAGTATAGGGTAGCCCGCATATTCAGGTTATTCCAACAGAATAATAAAGAATGGAATAAAAGAAGTTCTCTTCATGAATAAGAAAGAAGGAATACCCTTTACGAGTACAACAAATAATATCTCTTACCGTAAAAGAATAGTATTCCGACTGGTAGGGCGAGGATATTCTTGAAGAAAACTTACACTACTCTCAAAGCTTCTTAAAACTCTAAAGAAATACGCTCAAAATTATAGAAGAAGAACTCTCTCTATAGTTTCTCTCTCTAGAGTTTAAGTGAATTCGTAAGAAATAATGAAGGAATGAGCTTCTATTTATAGAAGAATGGACTGCATAAATAACTAATTCATGAACGGTCCAGATTGATTTACTTTTAATCGGACGGTCCATATTTAAAGAAAAATCTTTTAAATAAAATATAATATATTTTATTTATAATATAATAAAATGAATAACTTTATAAAAGTATTATGTTTTATATAAAAAGATTTTACTATGCAAAATACTATGCAGGCACTATGCAACACTATGCATAATAAAATATAATATATTCTATTTATAGAATAACTTTATAAAAGTTTTTTGTTTTATATAAAAAGATTTTACTATGCAAAACACTATGCATAATAGAATATAATATATTTTATTCATAGAATAACTTTATAAAAGTATTATGTTTTATATAAAAAGCTTTTTTGTTTTATTACATTAATAATAGTAATAAAACAAAACTGAGCGACTTATCACGTAAACATCAATAATCAATACCGTGTGCTACTATGCAACCACACGTATTACTGTACTTTTACTACCGAGTAGTTCAACAGTTTTAACGGTAAAACTTCCGCCGTTATTCTCATAAAAATATTTTTGTCGCTTTCTCCATCCGACAATAATTCCGTTGCGGGGTCCACCAATGATTGTACCATCGTACGGATATTTCCTGACAAAAAGAATATTCCCCGACCAACCGAATATTATACAATAACTTGTATACTTTTCAAAATTTAAAAATACTACCCACAACTATAACATTATCTCAAATCCACACCATAATATTCAAAAAAATATTTCGAGAAAATTAAATATTTATTCATAAAATCTGGGGTTTCACAATATGCCAAAGATATACAACTATAAAACCAATAACCAACATTCCATCAATGCACTACGGGCCAAAGATGACTTTTAACGCAATATAAACATGAGGATCATGACAATGATATAAGGAATCAATCAAATGAGATAAATGATAAATATTAAATATTTATAATTCAATTTATCTAGAGTTCAAGAATATCCAAATTGTCAACATGATACTACTTTGTGGAGTAAAATTCAAGAATAATTTTCATGTATCAAAAATAATTTGGATAGAAAAGAAATATATTTTTCTGGTGAATTACCCCATGAATAGTACCCTATCAATAGTACTTCGGGAATAGTATCTCGTGAATAGTACCCCGGCATGAAAAGTGGCCCAAATACCCGAGTGAATAATATTTGAGTGAATAGTAACTAGGTGAATAGTAATCCGTAAATAGTAACTCATGAATAGTAACTCGTAAATAGTATTTCGGCATAAAAAGATCAATAATTATCAAGAAAGCTTAGAATAATATTTCCATGAAAATATACTTTATGAAGCACAAATATCAAGGATATTCTACTAATTTCACGAAGTATATAAGCAATACTTCAACAAAATGAGTGTAGAATTAGGGATACGAAACGAAATAATATTACTTACATACTACAGAGTATGGAAGAAAATATTATTTCTTACGAATATTGAACAAAAATAATATCCCTTACGAATACGAAAGAAATAATATCCCTTACCTCAGAAGAAGACTGAATATTGGAATAGTGAAGTAGCAGACTGCTCTTCTTCTTTCTCTCTATAGCTTCTCTCTCTATAGTTTTTCTCTATCTATAATTGCTCTTGTGAATCTTAGTAAATTGGTGAGAATGAAGGAAGAATGAGTTTCTATTTATAGGAAAATATAGTTTCGATAATTGCACGTTTTGGGGCTCGAAATATTACAGTATAATACATTCATCTTTTCCTTCAATTTTAATTTAGTCATGAAAGTATTATCAAACTTGCACCACCTCCCCTAATAGTATATCATGTAAATCAATAGTACAATCATGTGAAAAAAATAATTACAGTATAGTACCTTCATTTATACCTCTATTTTTAATTTAGTCATGCAAGTATTATCAATCTTGCACCACCTCCCCTAATAGTACATGCATGTGAATCAATAGTATACACATGTGAACAAATAGTTATAAGCATGTGAATTAATAGCAATTAATTGCTCATTTATCCGATTAATTACCCGATTGGTTAATATAACCTCCAGACATCCATTATTATCGAAATAGATGTCGATTTCCACTAACTCTAATAATCCCAACACAATGGAAATATCAATTTCATCTTTAATCAACACGAACTTATTCATCATTAATATTATAACTCACAATATTTAACAACCAGATCATTCCCAGGAAAGAGGGGGCTTTCCGAATATTATATCAAATTCATTCCATAATATTCAAAAATGATATTTATAGAAAATTCATATTTATTTATAAAAGTTGGGGTCTTTCAATAATAATAATAATAAAAATAAAAATAATAATAATAATACAAGTTTAAGTAAAATTATATTACCACTTAGATAATACGATTTGATAAGAAACGAAAATTATCATAAAACTCATCTACCTAACTTAAATTTGGTAATATTATTAAAATATAAGTATAATTAATGCTTCGAGTGTAAGTAAGACTTTATCATTATAGGGTAATATAATTGTTATTATTCTAAAAATAAAAATATAATATTCTAATAGACTATATGATTCAATTATTAAAAATAATAAAATTAATTACTCTATCTAATATAAAAATCCCAAATTAAAATTTACTCATCTACCAAACTTCAATTTGGTACTATTATTAAAATATAAGTATAATTAATGCTTCGAGTGTAAGTAAGACTTTATCATTGTTCGTAATATAAGCATTATTATTCTAAAAATAAAAAAATATAATATTCTAATCGATAATATGATTCAATTATTAAATTAAAAATAAAAATTAATTACTCTATCCAATATAAAAATTCCTAAATTAAAATTTACTCATCTACCAAGAATTCTTTTATTCTGCTGTGATTTTCATTTCTAACTAAGCAACCTATTAATAGGAGAATGGCAAGATACTATTTGAATTTAGAAAATCATGGGTGCACAGGAGAAATTTATAGTGCGAATCCACGGACGAATTCAACGAATTTTTTTGATTTTACTATGATGCACAATGCACACTAAACAGTACTATGCATAATAAAATATAATATATAATATATTATATTATACATAAAAAACAAAACTTATATAATATATATATATATATATAACAAAACATAGATAACTTTCTACCGGGAGTTTTAAAAAATGGGTAACTGGGGATCCATGTAATAAATTTTTTTTACAACAAATACTTCATAAAATATCCCTCTATTTATCTCAATTCACTTGGCTTCACAAAACACATTTTTAATAATATTTATTATTAATATTATAACTCACAATATTAATAACCAGATCATTTCCAGGAAAGATGAGGCTTTTCGATAAGGACTTCTCTTTATTGGCGCGCAATTAGGTGACCAAACCCCTTTCATTGACAAAACTTTCTAAACATCGTCAATAATGCAAATAATAATATGAATAACTTTTGTCGTCTCAATTATTGATTTAATAATATAAAATATTGTGCAGATGATACTGTGACAATAATTGCATCAATAATATGAGGTACTATACAACAACTACTGTTGCAATAATTGAATAAAACTGAGTGACTTCTCACGTAAGCATCAATAAAGATAGTATACAATACCGTGTTCTACTATGCAACCACGCGTATTACTGTACTTTTACCACCGGGTATTTTAACAGTTAACGGTAAAACTTTTGCCGTTATTTTTATAAAAAGTTATTTCTGTCGTTTTCTAACTCCGACAGTAATTCTGTTGTTGGGTCCACCAATGATTGTGTCGTCGTACGAATATTCTCTGACCAAACGAATATTTTATAACAACTTGCTTACTTTGCAAAATTCTTAAATATTACTCACAACCATAACATTATATCAAATCCACACCTTATTACTCAAAATGATATTTAGAGAAAATTAAATCTTTATTCATAAAAGTTGGGGTCTTACAACTTCCCCATGTCATTTAACAATGAGTACATTCTGGTTGCGGAAGACTATGTTTCAAAATGGGTCAAAGCATCCACATTACCCACCAACGATGCTAAGGTAGTCCTCAAGTTTCTTTAGAAAAACATATTCACTAGATTTGGTACACCACGGGCGATCATTAGTGACGAAGGTACGCATTTTTGCAACAAATACTTCTCAACATTGCTTGCAAAGTATGGAGTCATTCACAAAATAGCCACGGCTTACCATCCCCAAACTAGTGGTCAAGCCGAAGTATCGAATAGAGAGGTGAAGTGTATTTTGGAAAAAATGGTGAACTAGAATCGGAAGGATTGGCCAATTAAATTGGACGACGCAATGTGGGCATACCGAAAAATATATAAAATACCAATTGGGATGTCACCATATCGATTGGTGTATGGAAAATCTTGCCATCTTCCTATGGAGTTAGAACAAAATGCATATTGGGCTATTCAGCAATTAAATTTTGATTTGCATGCAGCAGGCGAGAAAAGATTGTTACAACTCAATGAGATGGAAGAATATCACCTTTAATCGTATGAAAATGCAAAGCTGTACAAAGGGAAAATAAAACGGTGGCACGATAAGAAAATTATGGATCGAAATCTTGAACCTGGTCAAACCGAGCTACTCTACAATTCTAGGTTGAAACTATTTTCGGAAAAACTCAAATCACGTTAGTCATGCCCATTCATAATCAAAGAGGTATTTCCCCATGCCGCCGTTGAATTAGTTGGTCGAAATCAAGACAAAATATTTAAAGTCAATGCACATCAATTAAAACATTACTAGGGTGGAATTGTGGATCGACACAAGACCTCTATCACTATCGCGGATTCACCATAAAAATATGGAGTAGTCAGGGTGAAAGACTTAAAATCAAGCGCTTGATGGGAGGCAACCCAATCAGTATTTAATTTTTCTTTTAATTTCACACTTAGAAAATTTGTAGCAAGTTTAGAATAGTATTGTTGTAGTACAACTTTTCTTATTCATTCTCCACGTGAACCCTAATCCGATTTAATCATCATCATTTCAAGGTTGAGATTGACATTCACAAGAGTAAATCACAAGACAACCATTAAGTAAGGTTCTGAAAGGATGATGGCAGTGCACATATGAGTAGATTAGTATACGGAGAGTAATTTCCATCAAAAAACATGAGGAATCAAGTAAATGGAAGTATGATTAATGTTCTAAGAAATTAAGTGGATTCGAAAGCAAAAGAAATTTTTTTAGGAAAACAGTATATGCGCCCTAGCAGAGAAATTAAGAAAATAAAATTGCGCCTACGCGCAGAGCTCTCTATCATACTTCACCCCAGCAAGCTTTTCATCGCTCATAAGTGCAGACTCCTCTGTTAAACCTCGCCCAACGCGCAAATCACAGTTTTTAGCTTTTAAACTTCCTCTTTCATTCGACTTAAAACATTTCCTTTTCATTCCAAATACACACACACACCAGTGCCCTAACCCCCAATAACTGACCCCATCTCGATGTTGAACCAAATTCGACTAAATTCTTATCCCAAATCACTGTGCACGGATTCAAGGGATCTCTAGTTCTCAAATTTCATCAAGGACTTGACCCAAACTAGGGCTCCAAGTGCTTCCAGCCTTCCTCTCGACATGAATAATTCTACATAAAATTGGGTAAACTCATTAGGGTTGTGGTCGATCATCAGACATCTCATTAAGTAAACCCACATACTTTGCCTATTTGGACACTTGTTCATCTGATTTGGGTAAGTTGGAAGCGTGAGTAGGGATTTTCATTACTAGACTAATTACTTCAACTGTAAAATGTTTGTTATTGGTAATTATTGCATTTGATCAGGTATAATGCTATACTCTACTTTGTGACTTGCAAGTTCGGTTGAACACTAAGGTTGGGGAAATTTTGAACATACAATTTAGTGCACACAAGGTATCCATAGAGTGATTGGCACGGTTCCTAGTTATATTTGTTTCAACAGTCGACTACCTGGATTGATTCTAGAAACTATAATGGGGGGTTTCATTGAGATAACTGAGATTTGGGGGTAAACCATCTTGTGAACGTTTTGATAAGTTTGGAACTACAGTTCAATGACATACACAATGACACCAAAAGCATCAAAAAGAAAATGGAGTGAGGGATCGTCCACCCTCCTCCGGCAGTTTGATATAAGGAAATTTATAACTTCTGAGGTGGCGACCAGATTTGAATACTTAGCCTCCAAATCCCTTATTCAGGAGCATGGACTAAGCCTCAATGAGTTTAATGGTGAGATGGACCACTAGATAATACATTGGGGATGGGGGACCTTTACCGATCTACCAGAAGCAGCAGTGGTGGCTTTAGTGAAAGAGTTTTATGCCAATGCACCAGATAAATCACCATTTTTTGAATTCGTCCGGGGTAAAATGGTGTCGTTTACTGTTCAAGAAATCGATGATTATTACAATCTCCAATCTCTAGTTGTTTGTAAGTATATGGCATATATGGACTATGGCTTAAATTATGAGCAAATACTGAGTGAGTTATGCAAGCCAAAGTCCTCACAGTCCTTGAAGGGTACGTACTTTCCAAGCAATTATCTTAGTCATTATGGAAAGATATGGCATGCATTCCTTTATGCTAAATTGATGCCTTCAAAGCACACTAGTGATGTTACCAAAGAGAAGGTTGTATTATTGTACTCTATCATCAAGGATTGTCCAATAGATGTAGGCCTCATAATACATCATTCCATTCGTCGTTGTCTGTGGGGCCCTCTTCAAGGAAGATTACCCTATCCTTCTCTCATTTGTGGGCTGTGTGCACGAGCTAGGGTGAAATAGAGTGCGGATGAGCCGGTTTAACAACTGTTATAACTCTTGGACCACATGATGATTAAACGCTATTCGATTTGGAAAGGAGGGAAATCTCACCCATGAGGCCTTGATTTTACCTTTTTGACTGATTTTAACTCACTATTTAACATCCTACAAACCATAAAACACATACATGAGTATATTGTTGATCAATTTGAACATGATTGAGAGATTTTCAAGAATCATAGAAATAACGACCTAATGAAATTAGTAATTCCTAACTATTATTCTAAGCTATATTATAAATAGTACAAAAATCAATAAAAAGTAAACGTTTGGGTTGCCTCCCAATTAGCGCTTGATTTAAGTCGTTCAGCCAGACTACTACCTATTTATGGTGCATCGGTCAGAGTGATTATGATGATGTCAGTATTGGACTCGCCACCCCAATAATGCTTTAATCGTTGACCGTTGACTTTGAAAGGTTCTAAAGGATTCCGATTGTAAAGTTCAACGGCGCCATGAGAGAACTCCTATTATATAGTGAATGGTCCCGACCATCTCGACTTAAGCTTTCCCACCGTCGAGCTCGTTTATTTGCAGTAATCGCTTTTCCCCTACAACTGCTTGATCGAAATTGAGTTTCTGAATTGCCCAATAAGCCTTATGTTGTAACTCGACTGGTAGGTGACAAGCCTTTCCGTACAGTAGTTGATATGGTGACATCCTGATTGGTGTCTTATGCGCAGTTCGGTATGCCCATAATGCATCATCAAATCGGAGCGACCAATCCTTTCGATTCGGGTTCACCACTTTTTCCAAAATTTTCTTGACTTCCCTGTTCGACACCTCAGCCTGCCAACTTGTTTGGGATGATAAGCCGTCGGTACCTTGTGGTTGACCCCATACCTTGCCAATAGAGCTGTAAATGATTTCTTGCAAAAGTGACTACCTTCGTCACTTATAATTGCTCGTGGCATGCCAAACCTCGTGAAAATATTCTTTTGTAGGAATTTTAGAACCACCTTGGCATCATTAGATGGGAGTGCTACAGCTTCAACCCACTTTGATACGTAATCCACTGCGAGTAGAATGTACTAATTATTAAGTGACGAAGGGAATGGCCCCATGAAATAGATGCCCCATACATCAAAAATTTTAACTTCAAGAATTATTTGTAGAGGCATCTCATTCCTTTTTGAAATGTTGCCTACCCGTTGACATCTATCACATGTTTTGACAAACTGGTGGGCATCCTTAAATAGTGTAGGCCAATAGAACCCAGCTTGAATCACCTTTGTTGCTGTCCTCTCACTACCATAATATCCGCCATACGCAGATGAGTGGCACTCATGCAGTATGTTCTTCACTTCACTGTAAGGCACGCACCTTCTAATCATTTTGTCGGTGCACTGCTTGAATAAATAAGGTTCGTTCCACATGTACCATTTTACATCATAAAGAAACTTTTTTTTCTGTTGTCTTTGTGAGATCAGGTGGAAGAACGTTGCTCACTAGATAATTCGCATAATCCGCGTACCAAGGAAATTCAGCATTTATCCCAAACAGTTGCTCATCCAGGAATGATTCGTTGATTTCACACTTGTCCTCTTTCAATTTCTCTTGATTTTCTAGCCTAGACAAATGATCGGCGACTTGATTCTTCGTCCCCTTTCTATCCTTTATTTCTAGATCAAATTCTTGAAGAATGAGAATCCATTAGATAAGGCATGGTTTAGCATCTTTTTCGCAATTAGATCTTAGAATATTTGAATGATCCGTGTAGACTATCACCTTAGTTAAGATCAAGTATGCCCAGAATTTGTCAAACGCATACACCATTGCAAGCAATTCCTTTTACGTAGTTGTATAATTCATTTGAGTCTCTGTGAGTGTCTTGTTTGCATAATATATGGCGTGAAACACCTTCTCTCTAAGCATTATCCCAAAAACAAATTTCAACCGCATAGTTGCTTTCATCACACATCATCTCAAAAGGCATATTCCAATCTGGTGCGACGATCACGGGGGCTGTAGTTAACTTCTTCTTCAACAACTCGAAAGGCGACTTACATTCCTCATCAAAATTAAACACAGAGTCCTTCTCTAAAAGATTGCACAAAGGTTTTGCAATTTTTGAGAAGTCCTTTATGAATCTTCTGTAGAACCCAGCATGTCCCAGAAAACTTCTAATTCCCTTTACTGAGCTTGGTGGAGGCAGTTTTTTGATTGTTTCCAGCTTAGCCTTATCAACTTCCAGTCCTTGAGCCGATACCTTGTGGCCCAAAATTATGCCCTCCTCAACCATGAAGTGGCAATTTTCCCAGTTAAGTACAATATCTTTGCATCGCTGTAACACCATTATCGAATTCCCTAAGCAAGTATCAAAATTGTCTCTATAGACAGAAAAGTCGTCCATGAAGACTTTCACATTTTAATCCACCATGTCTGAGAAGATGGCCATCATAGACCGTTGAAAGGTAGTAGGTGCATTACACAAACTAAATGACATTCTCCTAAACACGAATGTACCGTAAGGGCACATAAATGTAGTCTTCTCTTGATCCTTAGGAGCGATGACGATCTGGTTATAGCCCGAGTATCCATCTAATAAACAGTAGTATTCATGTCCCACCAATCTGTCCAACATTTGATCGATAAAGTGTAACAGGAAAATGATCTTTTCGGGTTACCTTATTCAACTTCTTATAATTCATGCACACCCTCCAACCTGTCACTGTTCTTGTCGGAATTAACTCGTTATCCTCATTCTGTACCACGGTCATTCCCCCTTTTTTTGGCACACACTGAACCAGACTAACCCACTTACTGTCGAAAATCAGGTAGATGATACCAACATCCAACAATTTAAGAATTTCATTCTTTACCACTTTCTTCATAATTGGGTTAAGTCGTCATTGTTGCTCCACCGTCGGTTTTGCATCATCTTCCATCATAATCTTGTGCATGCAAAATGAAGGCCTGATTCCCTTGATATCCGTGATCGTCCACCTGATCGCTAATTTATGTTCCCTAAGCACCCTCAACAACTTTTCTTCTTGTAAATCATTAAGTGCAGCAAGAAATAATAACAAGTAAAGAATTTGAATTGCTTAAATACGCATACCTGAGGTGTTTAGGGAGTAGCTTAAGTTTCAGAGATGGTGGCTCCTCCAATGACGGTTTCAATTTATCTGTGGCTATCTCCTCCGTGTGTATAAGTTTAAATGGTGCTTTGAATTGGCTAACTCGTGGCAATGAATCTAACATCTGTAAGTAGTCCACAAATTCCGAGTCATCAACCTCTTCATCCCCCAATAATGTGGTTTCTAATGGATCGTTGACCAGGCTTTTACCCATGTCTTCACTGATAATCTGCTCAATTATATCCATCCTAAAGCATTCTTCATCATCCGTAGGGAATTTCATGGCCTTGAACACATTAAATTTTATTTCCTGATCTTGAACCCTCATAGTAAGTTCGCCTTTTTGTACGTCGATGAGTGTCCTACCCGTAGCTAAGAAAGGTCTCCCTAGGATAATCGGGATATTCTTGTCCTCCTCAAAATCCAGAATAATAAAGTCCGAGGGGAATATAAACTTATCCACTTTAACCAATATGTCCTCTACTATGCCTCTCGGATATGTGACTGACCTATCCGCCAACTTCAATGAAATATTCGTAGGCTTTGGCGCGGGCAAACCCAATTCTGTGTATACTGACAATGGCATAAGGTTCACACTCGCCCCCAAATCACATAAGCACTTATTAAAAGACATGTTCCCGATCGTGCATGGAATAGTGAAACTCCCCGGGTCTTTCAGCTTTGGTGGCAACTTCGATGTAACACGCGGACTACACTCCTCTGTTAATGCCACTGTTTCAAAGTCTTCCCATTTCTTTTTCCTTGACAGAATCCCTTTCATGAACTTCGCATAACTCGGCATCTGCTCTAGGGCTTCTGTAAACGGGATGTTAATATGAAGTTTCTTAAACACTTCCAAAAACTTAATAACCGCTTATCTAATTTCTATTTTTGGACCCTCTCTTTGAAATGGTGGTGGAGGATATACAACCGGCTGTCGTCGTCTAACTTTGTTTTCTCACTTTGCTTATCCTCACCCTTGTTTCCTTCAACTACTTTTTATCGTCATCAACTTTTTCATCCGATATCCTTTGAATTTTTGCATCTCGTATCAACAAGATGTTTTTCATTCCTCAACGTAATTACTTGACACTGTTCGTGGTTTCCTTTCGGATTTCTCTCTATATCACTCGGTAGGGTCCCTAGTGGCCTGTTATTTAATGTTGAGGCAATTTGCCCCATTTGATTTTCCAAATTCTTGATGGTCATCGCTTGATTTTTTATCGCTGCCTCATTTCTAGTAATGTATTTTGACAACAACTCCTCTAAATCTAATTTTTTTTTCCTGATGTTGAGTCGGTTGTTGGTGATTCTGAAAACCTGGGGGTATGATGGTCGTGGAGCTTGATGTTGCTGATTATTACTCCATGAGAAATTTGGGTGATTCCTATTCCCCTGGTTGTAAGTGTTTTGGTACATTTTATGCGGACCCCAGTTATAGCTACCTATGAATTGCTGAGATATTTGGATTGATTGTAGATTGATCGTAGGATGGTCACCCGCGCACAATTCACACACGACCACAAACTGTTGTACCTGAGCCCCTATCATGGCATCCATCTTCTTGGACATCGCAGAAATTTGTGCTTGTATTGATGTCACCCCATCGACTTCTAACACCCCAGCCACCTTTGCCTGTGTCATTCTTGTTGTGGGCCACTGGTAGTTTTTAGCCGCCATGGTCTCAATCAAATTGTAGGCCTCCTCATAACTCTTAGCCACGAACGCTCCACCCGAATGACGCATCAATACTGGTCCTAAGATTCCTATGTAGTTCATTATAAAAAGTATTCATTTGCAACCACTTAGGGAATCCATGATGCGGGCACTTTCTGAGTAACTCCTTGTATCTCTCCCATGCCTCATATAGCGACTCCCCATGTTGTTGCTCAAACATTGTTATCTCATTCCTCATTTTTGCCGTTTTCGCCGGTGGGAAAAATTTGGCAAGGAATTTCTGAGCTAAGTCTTCCCACGTAGTTATCGATCCCGACGGTAGAGAGTGTAACCAACTCTTCGCCTTGTCCCGTATGGTGAATGGGAACAAGGGAAGTCTCACCGCATCATCCGACACCCCATTATACCTGAAGGTGTCGTAAATCTCCAAAAAGCTGACTAGATGTTCATTCGGATCGTCATTAGCCAATCCCCCAAATTGAACTGAATTCTAGATCATCTGAATCGTCCCAGGCTTGATTTCGAATGTATTTATAGCAATAGCAGACCTGGTGATGCTCGGCTGCAGTTCAGTCACCTTGGGTGTGGCGAAGTCCCTTAACGCTTTCTGATCTTCAACTGCCATTGCCTCTTCTTTCGCAGAATTTTCAAAGTCTTGCCTCGTTTCCTTGATCCACTTACTTAACCTCTGAAACCATTTCTCAATGTCGTCCTCAAAAGGCAGCAAGTCTAGATTTTTGGACCGAGTTTGCATAAACCACTTCAAAAACCTGAAATAAAAGGAACAAAACAAAAATAAAAATGTTTAAGTAAAACTGGACTAATTAAAGTGATATTGTAAAAATATTAAAATCTATACTAAGTTGTCACCGACAACGGCGCCAAAAACTTGTTGGGTAAAATCTATATACGCATAACATGCAAGTTTACGTGGTCAACAAGTAATATAATAATGCGTAGAGTATCGTTCCCTCAGAGATAAATTAGTAAGAAATTTAACTTTATAATTACCAATTTCCTATTAATCCTAATTCTATTAAACTATTCAATTCAATGATTTAAATTTATAGAAACCAAATTAATAAATAAATAAACTATCACAAAATAATCACAAATATCAAAATTTGGAATTTCAAACAAATAATGGAGAATTAGACTTATGATTTCACCCTAAGCTTTACTCTGATTTCAACACCTTTATTCTAATTCAATTCACTATCCCAATTTATTAATCAAGAACACGAATGTAGTACTAACCACCCCTCAATGCACTAATATTGTATTAACTTAAATCCACAAAGTAGATAGAAACAAGCTAAACACCTTAATCAACTAACTCACTATATCTCTATGTGAATTATAATTAAAGAAGGTTTAAGATTAAGTTCTCTATCTGATTACATGAGATGTCAAGCATATCTCTACCTTAACATTCATCAAGATTCTGCTATTCACAAAATTCATGAACACATGCTATATTAACTAAGTCTAGATTCGAATATCCTCTCTCGAATCCATATAAATCCACAACAAATCGTTGATCAGGCAATTCATAAATTCACGCTCAAATTAATATAGATAAACTGGGAAATAACTTATTGAACTGGAAATCAAAGTTACAAAATCATCATTTCACTTAAGGATCCATCATAAGCCTAAAAAGAGAATTAGTTCATAATGAATGAAATAAAAACTAAATAACTCAAAGATAACATTCTTTCAATTACAAATAAAAGACTAAGAAGAAGAATGGTGAAAAACACCCATCACGTAGCCTAAATCTGCAATCGTCACGAAAATCTCTTCAAAATACTCCTCCAAAGCTTGCTATGAAAAATTGGAATTAATCTCTGTACTTTGCCTTCCGTGATGCTTAATTCATTGTTTTTTAGAGCAATATATATCTACCACAGAGTTCTAGTAGAAGTCCCTCAGCCATTAGAGTCCAAATGCCACACATAGTCATAATAATCCATGTTCCAGCCGAGTTTAAAACGCATAGATCACTCCAGACTTCGGCATCCACGCCATGGCAGGGGACACACGGAGGTGGGCATGGCCACTGTTAGTTGACTGGTGCCATTTTCCAAACTTGCCCCAAATATGCTCCAAATGCTTTATTTTCGCATCATTCGCTACACCAACCACCCAACATATGAAATAACAAGAAACAAGTAATAATGAACATGAATGCAACGAATTAACAACGATTATGCTTAAAATGGACATCGATTCGCAGATATAAAATCCGCTTATCAATGATTAAACGCTATTCAATTTGGAAAGGAGGGAAATCTCACTCACGAGGCCTTGGTTTTACCTTTTTGACTGATTTTGATGATGAGGAGGATGAAGAAGAAGTTGCAGACTTTGATGAGGAGGACCAAGGAAAAGAATTCAGTCGGACCATCCAATACATCTCGTTCAAAATCCACTTTCAGTATCCAATTTTGGAGTCTCCAACAATATCCTGAAGCGCGGAATAAGCTAGTGTATCAAAGGATGGAACGATTAACAGCGAAACAAGAGCATATATTTTCTACACAAAATAGCTTCAACGCTGCTTTGGTTGAGAGACTGGCCTGCCTGGATCCACATGTTGAGCCTTTTCAATTCTTTGTTCCCTAACCAATATCAGTCTACCCCCCGTCAGATCCTGAGGTTTAGGTTTATGAACTTTGTTTAAATAGACAATTATTTTCCAAGAGACAAACTTATTTTCATTTTAGATGGCCTTTTATGAGGATTGGACTTTTAATTTAATTTAAATGTGTATCTTTATATTCGCTTGATAAGTTTAGAAAATTTTCAGATTAATTTAAATGTAAAGGTCTTCTATCATTTTAGGCTGCAGGACGTCGTTCCATAAGTGGAGCTAACAAGGGAAGAGCCCATCCTCTTCCTTTATCATGTCATTAATGGCTAAACTCATATGCTTTGGTTTCATGTTCTTCTTTCTTCACTATTACTTTGTCAACAAAGCGAGTCGGCATTCACAGTGACAATTTTCACTATAACGAAGTGCTTCATGATTTAACTCTCCAATAAGTTCTCTACTACCAAAAAATTTCAAACTGGAGACCCCACGGACATTTCTTTTAAATTTATTTGGTTGTAGGTACATATAGAATTATCGACTCTTGATGTTTATTAAGTCAATAACTACAAGAAAAATTTTATCGACTCTTGATGCTTATCAAGTTAATGCTTCACAATTCATATAGAAGTATTAGTATATAGATAGATGCAATTCTCTGAATCCAAAGTTTAATATAACATGTTTTTGCCTCAAATTCATTCCTATTTTTTCTGAATTTGATACACTAAGTAAAAGGTAATGTACAAGACATGTTTGATAAAATGTTTGATCGTCGTCTGGGGTGATGTGTGTTTGTTTGCATGTTTATTACAAACAATTGTACAACTAATTAAAGTTTGAAATAAGATCTCATTCTCTACTAAGTACTACTTATCATCTATGTGACTAGAGTATTTCACATATATAATAATAGGTTAGTGTTATGGATTAATTTCTTATGTTAATTCATTATTTAAACTAGCTCGTGCATTGCACGGGTTATATATATATATATATATATATATATATATATATATATATATATATATATATATATATATATATATATATATCAGCTAGCTAGTTGTATATAGATAGTATATTGTATATTGTAATTTCACATCACTAATTAATTATAAATTAGTGACAATGATTTGTACCATAACTCAAGCTTACTTTATTTACTCAGTGTATAGATGTGCTAAATTTTAAAAAAATATCTACAAAGTTGAATAACCTTTCACTAATGATTGATTTTCAAAATATATTTAGAATTGATTCAAATTTACATATTTTGATATTAAATGAATATATTTAACAAGCACACTTTTTGTGGTTTAAATTAGAGAAAAATAAATAAATAATGCTACTATAACATAAAAAAGTGTCACATAATACTCACATACACACAAATGTATACTGCGGGCCCCACATGTTAGACGGGGGCCCACAATATGCATGTGTGTGTATGTAAATATTATGTGACCCTTTTTTTATGTGAAAGTAACATTATTAAAAAAATTGACAATCTAACTAGTCGATAGGGGTGACACCACCACCTATCATCATTGCCTATATATTTTGACTACTTTACTTTTATGTATGTACAATGTACTAATTCAAAATTTGATTCATGTGACTAAATTTTCATAATCTCGGGGTCTTCGCTCATTATTTGTTTTTGTGCTTTTTAAGTATATAATAATGTGTTTCTCAAAAATAGTATATAATAATGCAAAATTTAATTCATATATAATAAATAAATCCTAATATTTTTAGGTGTATAATAAATGCAAAATTTGATTCATATAATCACATTCTAAAATTTTATAAATCTCAAGGATGTTAGATATCTACGCATCTTATATTGATAATTATGTGTACTCTAATAATACGCATTGAATGCTTATATTACTAATACTGCAATATCTTAAATACAATATTACTATGCATATGGTGTGCAGCCATTAATATATAATGTACATATATCAGTATCCAATTTTTAAAAGAGATCCTAAATAAATGCATTAATTGCACATTTATATTTATGGAAGAAAATTGAAAGAAAATTTTAAAGAAGTTTTTATCCTCTCGCGCTATAAACTGTAAGAACTAAATGGTTTTGTTCACAAATCACATATCTTATTTTTTGGAGACACTTGAAAAAAAATTAAGTATGAAGTATTCCATTACATTTGCTAGCGTTCTTCTCTTGCTAGTCCTTTTTACAAGTAAACACTAATTTAGTATATAATAAATGGGTTGTAAGACCCCAAATTTTATGAATAAAGATGAATTTTTTTATAAATATCATTTTTGAATATTAAGGTTTGAAATTTAAATAATGTTATAGTTGTGGGTAATATTTATAAATTTTGCAAAGTAAGCAAGTTGTTATATTATATTCGATTGGTCGGGGATTATTCATTTTAACAAGGACTATTTGTACGGCGGCACAATCATTGGTGGACCCCATAACAGAATTATTGTCGGAATGAGAAAACGACAAAAATATCTTTTTATAAAAATAACGGCGAATGTTTTACCATTAACTGTTGAAATACCCGGTGTTAAAAGTACAGTAATACGCGTGGTTGCATAGTAGCACACGATATTGATTATTGATGCGTACGTGAGATGTCACTCAGTTTTGTTCAATTATTGCTACAGTAATTGCTGCATAGTATCTCACGTTATTTGATTCAATTATTGTCGATATTTTATATATTATTAAATCAATAATTGAGATGAAAAGTTATTCATTCTATTATTTCCATAATTAACAATGTCTAGAAAGTTCTGTCGAGGAAAGGTTTGGTCACCTAATTGCGCGCCAATAGGGAGAAATCCTTATTGGAAAACCCCCTCTTTCCTGGGAACGATCTGGTTGTTAATATTGTGATTTATAATTGCGACGCCCCCAATTTTGTTTGGTACCGATATATATATTGACACTATTAGAACCGGCAGTCATGGACTGTTGGTGGGCAATTATGGTTGTCCATGGCAGTAGTAAGTTGTCACCGACATTTATAGCAATGATCGGATAATATTTAGAGGATGATATACATACTCCTAGTTTTGTTTGGTTGAACGGATTAACCCGGGTTGCTAAGTGTATATGACTGACAGTAACTTGAAATGGGCAGTGTTTGGCTGACAAACCTCGGTATATATGTGTGGCACTACTCTGAACTTTATGTTCATTCAATCCAGATTTAGTGTGTGTGGAAAAACTCTGAACTTTATGTTCGTTTAATACAGATTTGGTATATGTATAACTTCGTTTATTGTTCAAAAACTTTCTGAGCTTTCTATAGCACATCCCTGCAAATATTTTCTTCATTTGTAGATAGAAAGAATATATTCTGGCGATACTAGTATTTGTGGATAGAAGGGCTTAAGACATGGTTATCCATTTGAAAACTATAATGTAATATTTGAAAGCATTCTGAATCAATGTAATGGTCTATTAATTGTGTAAGGTAATTGTTAGTTCCAGTGTTTAGTTTTTATTCTAATGAAATTTGAAAAGAGTACAATATCTATATGAACTATATATCTGAATGATAGTGTTAACAGACATTGGGTTTCTCTAATGCACTGAGGTAGCGCTTCACTCAGTTCCAAGAACCCTACCATTAATACTATGGAGGTCAGATAGATAAGAATTATAGATATGGAAGAAATATCTATGAGATACTAAACATGTATATCCAAGCGAGGGTACTCAATTACAATAATTGTTCTGACGAGAACTACTATTTACTATGAGTACTGTGAATCTTGGATGTATAGGAGTTATTATATTATAGAATATTTACGTGAGCACCAAATTGACTACAGTGAAAGTAGAGAATTTGGGGGCGTCACAATTTGGTATCAAAGCCGTAGGTTATAGATCTAGGGTATGAATACCTTAGGATATGACCTGAGAGATTGTAGCAAAGGCAATAAGGAGATAAACTTAGAGATATGGAATGATTTTAGGTACTCATTGCAGGAAAATATTCTAGAGATGTTAGGAATGTCTAGAATAAACAATAAGGGAAGTTATAAGGAATGAGAAGATTATGGAGATAAAAGGTTTTATAAAATACGAAGACAATTAAGGTTGTAAGAAAGGAGATAGTGATGGATCTAGGAATTGTGGCTTGAAAGGGTGATATTGGAAGATGAATATGGTAAGAAGTTTAGAATTTATAGACTTGGTATCAGGGAGAGAGTAGTAATAAAGAGATTAACTAAAGATAAGTTTGTAGGAGATGAATTAAGGAAATTCATCAGCCAAAGTTGGAGGAATATATTGTTTATATAAGTTAGTGATATCAAATTAATGTTTTGGTAAGTGAAGGAGTTAAGTGTATTCATATAATGAGTGAAATGTTGATTGTTCTACTTAAAATAGTACTTGAACCATAATAGGTCGTAGTAATGGAGGATGATTCGAAGGATAGAATAAAAGAAGGGTTCACTGAAGTAGTTGTAACAAAATGTTGGAAGTTATAAGAGGCAAACCTATGGTGGAATTAGAAAATGTTCATAAAGAGTATCGAGGGTGGAGTTAAGTGAAGAAGGAAATTGAAGTTTCTATAAGACTCATATAGAGTCTGAAGGAGGACAACCGAAGGAGGAGTAAAAGAAGTTGAAATAACATTAAAAGAAAAGAAATGGAATAGATTTTAAGTAGACGTTGGAGAAATTTGGACATCCGCAAGAGAGTTGATCAATAGTATCAAAGTTAAGTTAAGAGAAGGAAATGAAAAAGCATGAGAGGCTAGGGAAACAAATGGCAGTAGAAGAGCTATAGTTGTAATAGTATGGTGTTCCTAGTGTAAGAATTCGTGGGAGAAAACAAGTGAAAATGTATAAATCATTAGTCGGTAAATTATTTTCTTGGAGTATATAATATATATATATATACACACACCTTGTTGTTTGTCAAATTAAAATGATTTTCGTACTTATACTTAGTTATTTGGTATCTTTAGATAAATGGCATCACAAGGAGGATCACCAGCATAGATTGACGGAAACCAGATAGAGACAAACCCAACCCAACAGTTGGTAAACGTATTACTAGACGCATCACGATGGAGGTCAGGGAATCCACCAGAAGTAGAACCTAATACTTTAAGGATTACCTTGGACTTTAAATTAGTGGGACCATCAGAATTGAAGGGGACTGAGGAATCAGGAAATGAAGTATTAAGACAATGTCAAATGAAGGGAGATCGTAAAAGGAAGAGGGATGTAAATTCTTCAAATAACTCTGGGGAAAAGGGACATAGTAGCACCAGTCAAAGAAATGAAGGTTGTTGTATTGTTAAGAAGAAACACATAGGGATATGTATGTTTTGAGGGACTCAATGTTTTACTTGTGGAAATATTGGACATTATTCAAATAAATGCCCACAGTAGAAGGATAGTAGGAACAATAAGATCATCGGGATTAAGTGTTTCAATTGCGAGGTGGAGGGACACATTGCAAAATTTTGTCCAAAACCCAGAAATCTTAACCTAAAGGGGGACCAAAATCTCAAATCCAAACCAGTAGGTGAAGGGAGCAGAAACGTCTAAGATGAAAGATAGGTTTTGTGATATTTGAAATAGTAAGAATGTTAGGATAGTATTTTGAAAAGTATATGTGAATACATCTATATGTACGGTAGAAGTTTCAGTTTTTGTATAAGTTTGGTAAAGGTAATAGATTTCATCTTTTGGTATATGATTAAGGGATATGTACATTATATAGTGGTAAGATGAACTGAAATGTAATTAGTGAAACTTGTTGTTATATAATAAATATATTTTAAATTTGGAAGGTATTTGCAAAGTGTATAATTTGTTAAAAAAAGGAATATTTATATATGCATTAAATATGTTTAATCATGGTAGAACGTAGGTTAATGATAAGTCTAAAAAAATATTTTAGACGATACTATAAAAGATTGAATAAAAGTTATTCCCTAATAATAATGGTTATGGTGATCATATTCTTTTGGTCAAGAAGAAATTTGTGATAGATGAAAAGTCAGTTATGAAAGGAAGTAAAGGTAATTAAGGTTACTATATATCAAAAGTATGAGATTAGTAGTGGATTAGACAACAATAGCCGAAGAAATTGCTTAAATAAACCACTAGGATTAATAATGTAAGACCCCGAATTTTATGAAATAAAAGTATTCAATTTTTCTTATAATTATTATTCAGTAAATGGTTAAATTGATAAAAGTTTAAAGTTAAAGGTGATATATGTAAATATTTTAAATAAGCAAGTGGTTATAAAATACTCATTGTTGTCGGGGAATATTCATTTGATCGTGGAATATTCTTCTTGTTGGGAATATTAAATGCGGCCAGTAATGACCATTTGTGGGCCCCATAACAGAATAACTGTCGAATGAAGAAAACGACAAATTTAAGTTTTTATAAATAACGACGTAGTTGTTACCGTTAACACTGTTGGAATACACGGTGGGTAAAGTAAAGTAATACGCGTTGTTGCACAGTATCACGCGGTATTACACAGTATTTTTGAATTATTGATTCTTACATAAGAAGGCACTACTCAATAATTGTTACAGTAATTACTGTTCAATATTTTATTTTATTGATTCAATAATTGCTACGTTGATATTTTATATTACTGTTGTTTCAATAATTGTCACTACACACTATTTTCCATTATCGAAGCAATAATTCATATTATCTGAATAATATTATTAGATAACATTATTGGTAATGTCTATAAAGTTCTGTCTGAGGAGAGGTTTGGTCACCTAATTGCGCGCCAGTAAGGAGAAATTCTTATTAGAAAGCCCCCTCTTTCTTGGGAACTGCCTGGTTGTCAGTATTGTGATTCTGTAATATTATTTATGAATAATTAATTATTGATTTATATGATGAGGAAAATATTCATTTTATGTGGATATAGATTGAGAAAATTTATAAAGTGACAATTGTTGAAAATCGATATTTTATCTTTTCTGATAAAATAATATTTTATTATATTATTATAATATAATAATGATGATATTTTTTATAATGAATGTGGGATATATGAGTATATGAGGATGAAGAGTATTTTTTTAATCCACTGGAATCTATCAAACCAAGGAACTGCATTTGCTGCCCTACCATCGGCAGGTTTTGAAGATGGCTTTGGAGTTCGAAGAAATCTCCTTTCTACACATTCCTCGTAATAGGAATGACTTTGCGGACGCATTAGCAACTTTGGCCTCCCTGATTCGCATATCAGACAAGGAACACTTGCCAAGCGTCACAATTTCCCTGAACAAGGCCCCAGCCTATGGGAATTACATTGGAGAAGTATCGGATGAGCTACCTCCCATCCAACCTCCTTAGTATCAACATATCAAGGAATATCTGCGAGATGGATCTACACCCACTGAGGCGAGCCTGACTGAGAAAAGGCGGTTCCATCGACTTGCTATGAAATTCTGCCTGAGTGGAGATGCGCTCTACAAAAGAGATGCAGGACTAGGTCTCCTCAGGTGTCTAGACAAAGATCAGGCCCAAAGGATTATGGATGAAATCCATGATGGAGTCTATGGCCCCCACATGAGTGGCCCCCTCCTTATCAAGAAAGTCCTTAAGACGGGACATTATTGGCTATCTCTCAAGGCTGATTGCAATGACCACGTCAAAAGATGCTATCAGTGCCAGATTCATGGGAATGCTATACACGCCCCTCCACGGGAGCTCTACAATATGAGCTCGCCTTGGCCCTTCTCAATGTGGGGAATGGACGTTATCGGGCCCATTGAACCTAAAGCCAATAATGGTAACCGATTTATCTTCACCATGATTGATTACTTCACCAAGTGGGTAGAAGCAGCCTCCTTCCCCAGGGTCACTAAAGAAGTCATCATTGCCTTCATCAGAAACAATGTCGTTTGCCGATACGGACAACCAGAGGTTATTATCTTAGACAATGCCAAAAACCTCAACAACAAAATGATGGAGGAATTATGCAATAAATTCCACATCAAACATCTCAACTCTGTCATCTATCGTCCAAAGATGAACGATGCTGTTGAAGCGGCTAACAAAAATATCAAGAAGATTATGCAAAAGATGTCCGCCAACCACAAAGATTGGCCTAACCTATTGCCTCTGACTCTGTTAGCCTACAGAACCTCCATGCGTACTTCAACTGGGGTAACCCCCAACGCTTTAACCTATGGGATGGAAGCAGTGCTCCCCATAGAAGTTGAGATGGAATCTCTCAGAGTGGTGATCGACGCTCAGCTAGATGAAGACCAATGGGTACAAGACAGGTATCACCAATTTTCTCTGATAGACGAAAGGCGAACCGCGGCTATCTTCCATGGTCAGTTATATCAGCAAAGGATAGCCAGATCCTACAACAAAAAGGTCCGGCTACGGCAATTTAAACAACATGACTTGGTTTGGAAGAAGATTCTTGACAACCAAGATCAGGCTAAAGGAAAATTCGCTCCTAACTGGGAAGGCCCGTTTGTTGTCAAGGAAGTATTGACAGGAGGCGCTCTTAGATTGCAAGAAATAGACGACGATGAATTTTCACAACTCATCAACTTAGACGCCTTGAAACGGTACTATGTCTGAAGTAATTCGCAAACACCTTGGTGCATAATCATCAGGTCACCAGTCATTCCGGTTCTTTAACCCTTTACCACATACAACTTATCTACACTTTGCCCCTTAGGGAAACATACATTTCAAGCCAGCAGCCTGGCTTTCTCCTTTGCACTCATACAATTCAGGTCATCCCACCGCGGATCGAACCTCTTGCATTCGCAGTTTGGCTCCTGGGATCAAACTTCTCGTACCTACACTTTATCCTCGACCTAGGATTAAACTTTTTCTCCCCCCTCCGACCTGCACATGGGATTACGCTTTTCTTCTCGCCCTGAGGGGCGAACTACGTCGACCTGATCTCCTCTTCAATAGGAGTACGTAGGCATCCATTTCATATGGCCCGGTTGCAATAAAACAAAAACAACAAAAACATTTCTGCCTTTACATAAAACAAAAAACAACCAAAAACATTCCTACACCATGTCAGCCATATACAGCGTTGAACCTCTTACACCAGGTTCAAACTACGCAGACCTGATCTCCTCTTCAATAGGAGTATGTAGGTAGCCATTCATGGTGCGGTATCACCCCCTACCAAAACACAAACCATTATCAACGGGTATTGGGATTCTCTTTCAATCCATTACATTTCATTCGGCTTCAGACCAAAGCGATGGAATTACCTAAACTCCTCCCAAATAGGAGATTCGGCGACCATCTAAGCTGCGGTCATACCTCGAAGAGCAACACTAAACCATAAGAGGTGGAATTAACTAGTCTTCTCCTAAATAGAAGTACTGGCGACCATCTTTGGTGCGGTCAATCTCAGAGTGGAAAGCCACACTCCTCTCCACATTTTCATCCAGAAACAAGTCCCAAGACACCAAAGATGGTAGGGATACATAGATCGATGATCCATTCTGAACTATCCAGAGACAGCTCAATGTCCATCCACCAAGGAAGAATTCAGAATTCATCAAGATCACAAGCCCTGAAGCAGCAAGCAAAATATCAAGCAAATAGCAAGGCATATCTAAAAGGGAAGTGATCCAAAAATATATTTTCTTGTCATATATATTGTTGTTTAATATATATACAATGTGAACTGTACATGACAAAATGGCTAAGCTAGTCTGTGCAGGTAAATACAAGCTCATCTACGGATCAGGGTACATGCGAGCTAGCAAGACCAACATGGCATCCCTCTCCGATGAAGGAGGTAAAGATGTAGTCTCCTGGATAAGAATATCCACACGACCCAACAGAGATCAGAGAGTATCGCGCATGATGACCATATGCTCATCGATATAAGCGCTCATCTCTGCGATCATACCAGTGGTAAGGGACCTCGCTGCAGTACTATTTGTGACAGCCACATCTTGGGCAGATATAGCACTATCCCGCTCAACTATCACTACGTCTCTGTCTGATCTAGCCTTATCCCGCTCAACAACAGCGACATCTCTGCGATTTAATGCCTCGTCTCTCTCTAACAGGGAGGCGTCCCTCACATCAAGAGCAGTCGACATCATAGATCGAATCTGATCTCTCTCAAAGGTCATCAGATGAAGACTCTGCTCTAAATACTGTGCCGAGTGCGGGATCACAAAAGTACTGGTACTAGGAGAATCCAGAAGAAATGCTGGAAACCCAGCAGCGGTACCCTCCTCGATGTAGGTATCAATGTCCTACGTAGGCTCTACATCGTCTAACTCAATCCCCGGTACTGCAAACACTGCTGCAGCCGATAAAACCTCCGTCTCCATCCATGCGGAGTACTATGCGGAATAACCGGGATGACTGGCAGGAAAAACAGATAGCTCATGCTGATCCCAAAGAAGCGATATACGAGATCGATCCTCGGTGAGAGGTATCGAGAAGCTGAACGCTGACCTGCCGCCCCCTCGAAAGGATGAAAATCCTGGAACTGGTCAAACTGCGACATCACGACCAATGGGTGATAAGTAGTCACGCCCCTCAAGCCAGCCAAAGGAAGGAAATACATGCCCGGAGCATGAGTAATGAAGCTGTATGGTGAGCAAAGCCCCGAGCACAGCAATATGCTAAATGGATCTCTGATATCTGCCAAAAATGCAAACCAGTACTGAGCATCTATACACTCCGATGGCTGAAAGGAATATGACATAGCCACCTCATGGGAGAAGCAATACCCGTGCCATCTAAGGGTACCAACCGGTCGCAAGTCTGACATAAACCACACATACAACATGATCAAACTCCCAGTAAACACGCCTGACGGGTAAGTACTGCAATAGGATGCTGATCGCAGGGTCTCTTCCACGATCATGGGTACAATGGTACGACCCTCCCTGAGAGCTCTCACGGCCATGATAACTCCTATGTCTATCTCAACCATGTATCGCGGCATATACACATATGACAGTACACATAATATCAGTACATCAACTCTGGCCAAACGCCAATGATCCTCCGACACGGTAAAATCCCTTGAATGTCGTGAGTAGCTATCCTCCACACCAAATCTGTCATACAAAAAACGCTGAGAGATCACATGGCCAGATGTCAGCTCATCCTGTACCACTCTGCGCCTCAATCCTGTGAGAGTCATGAATCGTCTACTCATGTCTCCCAAAGCCATGTGCATGCAAGGTCGGTCTAGGGGCAGCATCGTCAAACGGGCATACTCCTCTAGAGTAGGAGTCAACTCATGGGTGCCAAAATGGAATACCTACCTATCAGGTAGCCAATGCTCTATCATCCTGTCCACGAATCCTGCAGGAACCTGAAATACCAAAAGGGTCATGGTATCTTTGCAAACAAACAGATCTCTGATCACCCTATTTGGTGGTGACATGCTATCGTACCACAATCTCATACCCAATGCCACCACTGACGGTGGGGTATGATCTATACGGCTAACTGTCGAAGAAGACATTTGTGCGGGCCATGTCATATGACCATCCAATGGTCAATGCCGAATATCTCTGGACATACATACATATGCATAAAATGATACATGCATAACAGATAATGGATGGCAATATGATATAGGGAATGAAAAAAATGGTGCATACATTCTTAAATATATCATCATCTAATACATCAACTCTATACAGCTACAAGTACATGAAAATGGGGCATAGACGCCCTACTACTAACAGAGGCCTATCAAAAGATATAGCGAGAATGGGGAACAGCTACCCAATATCTAACAGAGGCCTATCAAAAGATATAACGAGAATATACATCAGAAGAAGACCAGGGTCTCGATGTCCACATCCTCAATCCTGTCCACCTGATGTAACTCCTCCTGAGTCACCGGATCTCTATCAACAGGGATATCAGGCCTATAAAGGGGAGGATCTGCGCCGGCAAAACCAAATGGGTCATCTGAGGGGCCAGCACCTGACCTGGAAGGAACAAATGTCTCCACCTCTGCTGGATCTCTGCCCAAATGCCGAATAAATATGTGTGCCTGATCCAACTGCCGGGTCAAGCTATCAATCTGGGTCAGATGAGTCAGAGCTCGGACACAAGCCACCCAATCTATCATCATCAAAGATCCTGGAACCATGTCCCCCATAAACTGTGTGGCACGGGACTGGGCCCCAATAGTGCGAGGGAGCCACCAGCGCTGAAATATCTCCTGAGTACATGGACCCTCGGATAAATCAAAACCGTCAACTCCCAAAAATGGAATATCAGTGGCGAGTGACTGTGATACAGGCCAATGACGCCTGACATGAGGCAAGATCGGTATACGAATCTCCCCTGTGGTGCTCCTAATAGCACGCTCTCCTACATAGAGCTCCCAGCCTCCATCGGTGAAAAGAGGAAATCTCCGGGTGGAAATCAAATACTCTACTCCAGTAGGGTGTCCATCCTCAAATCCGATGATCAAATGATCCCCTGAGTATGGAATCCGTGTAATGGCGTCAGCCGTCAGTAGCTCCAGCTACATACGGCAATGAGTGAAGCCCTCAGATACAGGGACCTCTGGAAAAATAGAATGGTGCCATCTTCGTCCTCGTGGATAGGTATCTAAGCCTAACACACTCATAGGACGCAAACATAGAAGCCTCTCATAGGCCCAAAACTACCAACACAATGGCAAAACATCTGCTATCAGTAAACACTCTTAACCTGTGAAGGGAAAAAGACAAGAGAAATACTCACCAGCAGAAATGGGTAAAATTCTAGCCAAGCCTCGGTCAAACCCTGTGAGCGCAGACGTATGCCCCGGAGGAAATAGGCAAAAGTGTAAGAGCCCCAGTCATACTCTCTTATACGGTCCACATCGTGTGTGGCGGTGACCAAAGCGAAAGATACCGTGGAAGAGTTATCTGCTATGAAGCAGCCTCGAATGATCATCAGGAATAATCGCCACAGAACGCGATCCCTGATCCTGACATCATCAGGCATGGGCTCACTCAATAGCCAACTCATAACATCTAAGCTCAAAGGACCTGAACGGACAGTCCTGCCTTTGAGCGCCCCCGCCAAAACTCCTAACAAGGATCGGACGGCAGTAGGGGTGATATTCGCCATGCAAGGCACTGGCTCCCCTCCAAACTCCATACCTGTGATAAATCACCAATCCATAGGCGTCATCATCACCTCACAATCCAGCAGGTGGAGTGACTGAGTCTGATGAAACCATCGCTCAGACAATGCCCTGAGGTAACCCCAAGGACAACGACAGGGAAGGATGGAGAAAAATGCCCCAAATCCCCACTCATTGCACTACTGCTCTATAATCAGGATGAAGCGCCTGGTACATGGAGTGGATGCTAAACCAGTTCCCCCGAGGCTGTGTAAAACCTAGAACCTGCATGAAAAGCAGATCAACATCAGAACCCTTTAAATCATCATCAATAGGAAAAAAGGAAGATAAAGTCTAACGTCAAACCTCGTTAGCATGTAAGTACATCGATGGGTGTCTACCCAAATCACCCAGCAACTCTGGGTTCACCACCTGGATGCTCGAAAGCTCACTGCGAGGGATATGTGCAGCAGGAGCGGGATCCTCAATATCCACCTCCTCGTCCTCGACGTCAGGAACCTCTACTTGGAAAGGACGAATCACAGCCACCACCAACCGACGAGGCTGTCTAACAGAACGGGGATGAGGCACTTTAGAAGCCCTCCGTCGTACGCCAGAAGCGGTCCTATAGGAACTGCTCGGTGATCTGGATCCATAATATCTGGACAACAAATCTCCAAATCACCTCAAAAGGGGTGTGGTATTTCCTTACCTGGAGCTGTCTAAAATGCATTATATGACTATATGCATGCATGCATTTACTTTAACATATAATAGAGATAGAAAGCATGACTACCCAATGCCTACATTTGGAAAAATTTTGCCATAGTCCCCTTTGAAAATAGGACTATCCACATGCACACAGGCATGTCTAGGTGGCCATTCAGTAGCACACCTGTCGCAAAGTCATATACCTAATATATGCATTAAAAATCAAAATTATCATGCATAAGGCCAACCTCAATGCTAGGAGTATTTTGCCTTTTACTACTGTTGCTCATTGGACCTCAAATAGGAAAAAAAATAGCAGAAAAAGGTGCCAATTTGGTATCTCGAAGTCAAATTTTTTCACATCATTATGTTCAAAGATGGTTTAATACTAACATTTACTATGTTGAATATTTTTTATCAAGTCATTTGTGCATACATAATCACTACTATGTGTTTAGATGCATTTCGTGCAATATCTCACAATCTAACGGACAGAAACTGGAAAAAAATGCATGCATACGTTACCAGGATAGTGTAGAACACTTGTACGGTGACAGAATTTGCAGAAAGCAGCCTGAACTCAGCAGATCTGAAGATGGCTCACGGATTTTCCTAAGAGAGGCGAGTTAGAAATGAACTGCTGAAGGCAAAGTCTTTGGATTATCATCATCCACGCCGCCACTGAGCTCACCAATGACACTGCGAGAAGGTGCACTGCGGCTCCTCCATATGGGTCCCACCCCTCCGGCTCGGTCCAGTTTGAGTTAAAACGGAGTTCTTACGGGCTAGAAAGGTCAAATCGGGAATAAAAATGCCACGCGATTGAGCAAAACAGCATACAATCCTGGTCTTCTCAGATGAGACTTTGAATCTGCACATCACTCATTGATAGTCAACTAAACCCAAGGTATACTCTGCCGATGACCTTAGTTGTATCAAATCACATACGGCAATACCTTATACAGGTCCGATGTCGCCGACTCCAGGTCGTTACCCTACTTGAGTCCCCGACGGGGGTTACAACGTGAGTCCCTGACGGGGGTTAACGTGAGTCCCGACGGGGGTTCCAAATGTGAGGCCCCGATGGGGGTTACAACATATATCTTCGGCGGGAGTAGCAACGCATGCTCAGCCGTTGAGACACATATCAACGAAGGTCAAGCAACCTTGACATCATTTTAGCCGATAGCGTTTAAACCTGTCAGAGCTATAGAGCTGTTCGAGGTTCTCATACCCAGCTGCTCATATTCCCCAGCGGATCCCAGTGGGGTCACACTGTATAATGCTCCATTGATACATCGTCGTCGGTGAAGGTCAAGTAACCTTGACGATCTCCTCACAAAGTTTCAGCCGTTGATTCACACGTCAGCGAAGGTCAAGCAACCTTGACAGTATATCCCATAGGATGTTTCAGCCGTTGATTCACACGTCAACGAAGGTCAGGCATCCCTGACAGCATTTGCTATTGGTAATAAATCCAACAGAATCATGACATATTCTGGCGATACTAACCAAGAGAGGTCAACATTATCAAAGAGGATAGATGATGGAATAAGTTATACACATCCTCAAACAGATCAAGCTTTATCCCCACAGATCTCTTCCAAATAAGAGATACCCCTTTAGTATCAAGTCGTTATCAAGAACACAGGAATTTGGTGATAACTCCAACACCAACATCCTAATAGATTCGGCTTGCACATCAGATCTGGTCGGTATTGCCAATCCCCAGTTGAAGCAACAGAGAACCAACAATCATCCCCAGCAAGTTGGGCCACAACCCCATACACATGCATCATACATTTGCATCATGTTGTTATCCATAGTACCATGTTTATCTTGTTGTGTTTCAAGTGTCTAGGATTCTTTATCCTACCCATGCATCGCCATGCATGAGTATGATAAAGAGGGGCATCTGTAGACACTCGAAACTTTCAGATACTCTTATTACTAACATTTAGGAGGATGATTATCTTTTAAGAGAGAACCCTAAAAGATAATCCAAATCCATACCGGATACTACCGAAAGTGCAGCATCAACCCCGAATTGCAATCTGGGAGTAACAATTTCAACCTCGGATCTAACCCCGAGACTTGTAGAGACAATACCGGAACACACACCGGAGAAGACCGATTAATCTCGGAAATAACCCCAAGGTATCCAGTCTTAGTCCCAACCATGGGAATAGCCACCAACCTTGGTGATAACCCCAAGGAATGCAGTTTCGGAGATAACCCCGGAAATGCTTGTTTCAAATGCCATCAGCTTCAATCTAGGCACTCACAACAAGATACATTGTGCCAACCCGGTAATAACATCCGGAAGACATGCACAATTCTAAGATGACAATGAGGACCTTCAACAAATGCAGCAGTCCAATCTCAGCGAAGTCTGAGCAACGCCTGATTTATCGGCCCAATCCGGTGATAACACCGATGAGGGGAAATATCGCCATCTCGTCCAACACGATGCCACGTCTCGTCTCTACGCAACAATGTCCCACAAGGCTAACCAATCCTGAGTGACTATTGTGTGGGGTAACGGATGAAAGTTGAAGCTTGAAGACCAGAGGGCATCGTCCCATCTTCAAAGACTTCGTACAAACTCTAATCCCATGCCATCATACAACTCTCAACAACGGCGGTCCAAAATAGGTCCTGAATACCTCAAAACGGATGCCCGGATTGCACTTCTCAAAATTTGAGTGGACATTACGATTGCTCGAGTGCACGAGTGCACGAGATTTCGAGACGACCCGGGCCCGAATAAAACCGGCCGACCCGACCCTCCTCTGGTACACTGCGGCTCACCAGTAGTACACACTGCATGACACATATTGCCTATAAATAGAGGGCTTGGGGTGCTGATTTTAAGAGAAAAAACGGAAACCCCGCACAATTTGCTACACTCGCTTATATCTGATGTATTTTCCCACTTTCAAACACTGTGAGCTCATATATAGCCTCTTTTGTACTCACAAAAGCGAGTGTTTACCCACTCTAAAGATATAAAGCCTTTTTTATCGGTCGGTTGTAAGCCTTCTCACACACTTTAGAGTCTTTCTTCATCTTTGCACACACCCTTCTACACGTTGAGAGTCGTATTGCTTGCTTTTGCTCGGACTTTGATCAGTGGTTTCATTCCATCTGATATATATATATATATATATATATATATATATATATATATATATATATATATATATTGACAAACATTATCGAGTTATGCCTCGATATGATGAGCCTGTGTCGAACTTTGTTCGATGAGCATTTACTTATATATATATATATATATATATATATATATATATATATATATATATATATATATATATATATATATATATATATTAATCGTGTCGAACTTTGTTCGATGAGCCTGAACTTGATATATATATATATATATATATATATATATATATATATATATATATATTTATATATATATATATATATATATATATATATATATATTTATATATATATATATATATATATATGTGTATGCCTCACACAGAGTTCTCTTCGTGGCAGTTGATCGCTTTACAACTTTACTTACATTTTGTCCCGCCTGGAGTTTCCTCCGTGGCGGTTGATAGCTTTTAACATCTTTATTTACATTTTTGGTCCCCCATGGAGGTGCTTCGTGGATGGTGATCATGTCTGTATATATATATTTACCGTTTTTATATATATACCTGCTTATTGCTTTTATACAAATTGCAATATTCTGTGCGCCTAGGAATCATGTGATCACAGATTCATCCCATTGGATCTAGATTCGGTTCCCGTGATGGACATTGTTCAGCTGTAAGCAGCTTGTAAAGTATTCTGCGATGTCTGAATTTCCTCAGATGGTTTCAATACCCACGAGGAAGTCGGCATTATTTTTGTATATTATTTTTCATATGGATGCCTCGCATCCGTCAAATAAAATCAATTCAGTCGCTCACTTAATAAAAATGGGAGTGTAAAAGGTCTCAATTCCTATTGAGCATCAGGGTTTGAAAAACCTCTTTTATAAAACATCATTGCCATATCTTGCTAAAAATTAAATTTTTACATAAATTCAAACCCTGTGTATATAGGTTCGAACGAGGCCTCGCACAACTTTCATATAATAGCACATTGACCCACACACACACACACACACAAAATCGGATAATAGTTTCTTGAAAAGAGGCGGTCATCGTGGTAACATGGATGTCGAGGGGTGCCTAACACCTTCCCCCCATATAACCAAGTCCCCGGACCCTAAACGAATCTCAGTTTCGCCGACTCGTATATCAGTGTCACATAACTGGGTCAATGTGCAAACCTTTTCTCGGTTGTGTTGGTACAACCATTTAATAAACCAACTGGCGACTCTTAACAGTCCCATCATCGACATTATACATGTCGGACCTTTTTCACTTGTTTTTCAAACAAATCTCACCTAAAATGAGAACACCAAAGAACAAGCTAACGGAAAGGTACACCCAAAATTCCCGACGTCGACAACAATGATATAAGAATTCAATAAAACAAGTTCAAGAATTAATTTATCTAGGAACTGATAACGTCCAAATTGTCAACATGATACTGTTTTGTAGAGTAAAATTCAAGAATTCTCAGAAGAATATTTCCATGAAAAGATACTAGATGAAGCGCAAATATCAAGAATATTCCACTAATTTCATGGAGTATAGAAGTCTAAACTTTAACCAACTGAGTATAATAGAGAATGAAATAACAACAGAAATCACCATGCATGCGGTACTTCGCATAGAGAGGTTATTCCAACAGAATAATAATAACGGAACCATGTTAGGCGAAATTCGCACCGACAGGAAGTTCCAACAGAATAATAAAGAATGGAATAACAATAGAAATCACCATGTATGCGGTACTTCACATAGACAGGTTATTCCAACATAATACGAATAAGGACGGAATCAGGTCCGGCGTAAAACGCACAAACAGGATATTCCAATAGAATAATAAAGACGGAATCGGTCCCACAGAAATGCATGAACATGGATATTCCAATAGAATAATAAAAAAGGCGGAATCAGTCAGGACGTAAAAACGCATGCATGGATATTCCAACAGAATAATAAAGACGGGATAATAGAAGAATGTCACCAAGTATAGGGTAGACAGCGTATACAGGTTATTCCAACAGAATAATAAGAAATGGATTAACAACAGTTCTTTTCATGAATAAGAAAGAATAACACCCCTTACCGTAAAAGAAACTTGATATAGAAAAGGGTAAAGTAGCAGAACATTTTTTTTCTTTCTCTCTATAGTTTTTCTCTCTGGAGTTTCAATGAATTCGTAAGAAATAATGAAGGAATGAGCTTCTATTTATAGAAGAATGGAATGCATAGTATCTAGTTCATGAACGGTCCAGATTGATTTACTTTAATCGGACGGTCCATATTTAAAGCAAAATCTTTTAAATAAAATAAAATATATATTATATATATAACACATTGTTTTAATAAACCACCCTAATTCATCCACCCATCACTATCATCATACTACTTTCCCACCATTAATTCAACTTACACACACACACATCATTATCACTCTTTCTTTTCTCCCACCACAATCCACTCACACATATTATATTATATATATATACACCCACATCACAATCTTATATATATAAACTCCCTCCATATACGTAACTCTCTCCCACTCCCATTTCCAAAATAAGTTTTTCAACACATATGGGCCCCACATGTGGGCCCCACCTTTAAATAATTTTCTACCGATTATTTTGAAAAATGGGTAAATGGGGTTCATAAAATAAGCAAACTTTATAAAAATCACTTTAATAATTTTCACAACATTTATCATCTTTATTATAATTCACAATATTAATCGACCAGGTCGTTCCTATGAAAGAGGGGGCTTTCCAATAAGGATTTCTCCCTATTGGCGCGCAATTAGGTGACCAAACCTCTCCTTGGCAGAACTTCTAGACATCGTTAACATTGCAAATTATAATATTAATAACTCTATCATTTCAATTATTGATTTTAACAATATATAAAAAATATCGACAATAATTGAATCAAATAACGTGAGATACTATACAACAATTACTATAGCAATAATTGAACAAAACAGAATAACTTCTCACGTAAGCATCAATAATCAATACCGCGTGTTACTATGCAAACCACGCCGTACATCGTTTTTTTTACTACCGAGTAGTTCAACAGTATCAACGGTAAAACTTCTGCCGTTATTTTCATAAAAATATTTTTGTCATTTTCTCAATCCGATATAATTCTGTTGTGGGGTCCACCAATGATTACGCCGTTGTACGAATATTCCCTGCTAAAACGAATATTCCCCGACCAATCGAATATAATATAACCACTTGCATATTTTGCAGAATTTCTAAATACTACCCACAACTATAATATTATATCAAATTTATTCGATAATATTTAAAAATGATAATTATAGAAAATTCATCTATATTTATAAAAGTTGGGGTCTTACATAATATATATTATTACTATATACGTTATATTATTCTACGTATGTTAGAGTTAGGAAGAAAGAAAACTCAGAAGAAGAAAAAGGGAGAGAAGAAGAAAACTATAGAGAGAAAAGTGAGTGATTCTAACAGGTTTTTGAGAAAGAAATTGGAGAGAAGAAGCTTGAGAATAACTATCATCTTCTTAATCAAAGGTAGGCACTCAATCTTTTATTGTTATAGTTTAGTTTTCCTCTTCTAAAAGTTCCTTGTAAAAATCTTCATGAAGGATAAATTGTTGGTTATATATGGCTTTATATGATAAATTAGTATTGCGAAACTATTTTCATTAGTTTATATATGAGCATAGTCAATAAATTGATGTATGTATACAATTTGTGAAGAAAACTATATTATAGTGTTCATATGAAAAATATATGAGTATGGCTTAGTTTAAAATGAAATTAAGGTATATAAATTGACTATTGAATTTGATAGAGTATATATAATCATAACCATGATATTTTGAATTTACTGTTTTGGTTGAAAAACAAAATCACAGTGTTGATTTTCATTGAAAACATAAAAAATGGAGTTTTTGCCAAAAACATTGAAATTGGGTGTTGTAAATTTGATGTTTTTGTTATTTTATGGGTAGAATCATGTTAGAAGTCTTCACAATATGATTACATGAAGTCTCTGTATGAATTATATGTTAATTAGTCTATTAGATTGGAGCTTGTAGGCCAATTTGGCTTTTTGTTCATACTGTTGCCGAGCTTGGTCGCCGAGTTCTGGACTCTGGCAGTGCCATGGCCCAATGAAGATAAATCTCATAGGGCCAATATGGCCGCGGCGCATGTCATCATGATACATCTTTGGCTTGTGACTAGTGCCACAACGCTACCATCATTGGCCATGGCCAACCCATGATGTAAATCGTGTGGCCATGCCAACTTGAGTTAGCAGAATGGTCTGATAGTTTTAGTTTATTACACAAATTTTGAAAATAAATGTTATGTGTTAACAATAGGAATGTTAAATGATGATTTTAGTAGTATTAAACTATGAATGAGCATGTTATCAAGTGTTAACTAATATTAACATAGTTTGATTATGTGAATGGGTAATTTGACCTACATGATGTATATATTTGTTTATATAGATATAAAATGTTGGTAATGACTAATTATGTCATGATGACATATGTATAGGGTATTGATTCAAGTTGTAAGGTTTAGCTTGTGCTATAGGCAAGTTTTCTAACTCTAAAACTTCATTGTGCAAGTTTAATTTCGTTGAGTACGTTATTGCTTCTAATTCAATTTCAATTACACAAGTTGCTACCTCTACACTTTCTTAGAGCTAGATTGTTTATTATTGATAAAGCTCTTGTATCTATTGGTTCATGAGGATGCAAGGATTCCAAATCTTATATTTTATTATTGAGCAAGTTTCTTTAATATGTAACTTGTGATTTAGCATGCGAGTTGTTCTATTTTAATATTCTAGTATTGAACAACTTTATCGTTCAAATTACTATTCACTATGCATGCTTAGTATCCAATTCTCAATAACCTTGACTTAATATTGTTCAAGCAATTTATATTATGGTTATTCAATGTTTATGCTATTAGATTATTCCTAAAGCATGGTACTAATTTATAAATGTTGATTCAGTTATGATTGTTCCATAGCATACAGTTATTGCTTTTGTATTCAACTAATCCTTAGTTGATGATCGTTGAATTCTAAATTACTCTGTAATGTATCCAAACCAAACCTACTTTGGTGCGGACTTGTATTCTAAATACTGAGATGAACAACTCTTTTATTAGAGGTTTATGCTTAGCGTTGAAATGGTTGTGCACAATACATTGTACGAAGGGTTGATCCCCCTAAGTACGTGGAGTCCTTATAGTCTTATATTTATTAAAGTTCTGATTGAAAGATTACTTATAACTGTGGACATGATTCATGGTCATTAGACCCTCAGTGAATGTTATAATTTTCAGAAAGTTAATAGAACACATTGTTCAGTTCTATTGAGCCTAGTATTGGCAATTGATGTAAAAGTTCAAAGATTTATTTGTTGTTATTCCAAGTGGGCCTTGTTTGCTCACTCTTGCCTGTAAAATTTCTTACAACTAAAGCTGAAAAGGGTGATGTACCTAGCACCGATGAGGAAAAGGAAAGATGAACAACATTGAAGACTTGTAATAGTTTTGATAGTTTTATTATCAAACTTTGATTTAGAGATTGTAATGAAGTTTATTTAATTTTCTGCATTTGAATGTTTGTAATTAAAGGTTAGATAACCTGGGATATTTTTATTTAAGTTTAATCTATGTAATGCGGTTTTATTATTCAATTTTATTATGATTGGGTAGTTAGAAATGAATTTTGATTAAGTGAACACCAAATCTTTTGGAAATGAAGTACCATGATTTGGGGGTGTCATAGGTTGGTATCAAAGCCACCTTAGGTGGGGGAAAAGCCTTAGGACATAACCTTTGAAGAGATAGTGGAGATAACTCTTATCGAGTTTTAAGGAAGAAGTAATAAAACACTTATGTGCTTATGTGTTTATAACTTATGTGCTCGTGAGTGTCAAGTAGAATGATTAATATTTAAAACTTTGTTGTCAGGATGACTAATGTCGGAGAATCAGTCAGGCTAGAGAGGAAGGACCTCAAATGCTATATAGAGGAGGAGCCTCGTGACATTCGGGTAGTTTGGGGAACAACTCGCCACGAGAGTCGATACATTGATCATAGTAGTTGAAGATGAGGATGATGACGTGGAAGCGGATGACGAGGATCCCATTGAGTTACCACGGGAGGATGAAGATGGCGAGGGCGAGGGGACGAGGAGACCTCCACTAACCTCGATGGGTCTTTCGTATATACGATGAAGTCTACGACCGTAACGTGGAACTTCGAGGATCTGATTGAGGAGTTCACGAGGAGATAGTAGCTGAACAATGTAACCGCAATGACACAAAAAGACGGCGAGATCCGAGGATCGTGAAGAGGTAATCGACAAATGTCGAGGAGAAACTAGTATGCATGAAGGAGAGAAAGAACGATCGATCAAGTGGTCATTGAACCGAAGAAGAAAAGTCGAGAGAAGAAGGCGCTAAGACGGCAAGAAGTGAAGGTGCTTACGAGGAAGCTTTTCAATGAACGATTATTAGCAAAGAAGAGACACGCAAGCAAAGAGGATGAAGATGGAAGAGATGGATAAAGTATTTAACACCGCAATTAATCGAGCTCAAGATCGGGTCATGAGATATCCGATTCAGTTCGAGACGCTGCCATCATTCGTGTTAGATCGCAAAACAATGTTTTGAGTCATGGAGGAAGAACGTGATAGGGCTAAGAAGTATCTTAATAGAACATCGTAGTTGTTGTACGATGAGTGAAAGGTTAAATAAATTGTAAATCCCAAGTGTTATGCAACCTATGGGATATGACTTTGATGTTGCCCTAAAACTTTTGTAGTTCAGGAAAGTAATGTAGATAGCAGTGATGCTATTGTGTTATGTTTTCAAAAAGGTTATGAATAAATAAAAGTTGTTACTTTATTCAAAGTGTTATGTGTTAAGTGGTTAATTCTTTTGGAGGCATTACAAGTAGAAATTCCTTAAAAGAGTTGAATAATAATCTAATGAATGTATTTTAACAGAAAATGCCTCCTAGACGTCAACCACCAAGACAGAGAACCACTGAAGGAACCAATAATGACAATGTTGATGGTAACCCCGTTCAACAACTAGTGACGCTACTGACAGGAGCGTTACAGAATCAACCACAAAACCATGGTACAACGTCTAAGGATTTCAAGGCGGTTGGACCACCTGAATTCCGTGGGTCCATGAATCCAGTCGAAGCACAAACCTGGATTATGGAGATAGAAAAGGTATTCGATGTCGCTAGGGTAGGGGATGACTAGAAGACTGCTTTCGCAACATTCATGTTGAAAGCAGAAGCTAGTTATTGGTGGCATGCCAATAAAACTCGTGAAGGGCCAGAAGTGATGACCTGGGATAGATTCAAGGAGTTGTTCTTCGAGACCTATTTCCCGGAGAGTTTGAAGAGTCAGTTAGAAGTGCAGTTTTTGGAATTAAAGCAGGGAACGATAACGGTATCTGAGTATGCCGTGAAATTTAACGAATTGGCGAGGTTTGCGCTATATCAGGTCATCACAGATGAATGCAAGGTGAAAATGTTTGAATTAGGATGAAGCCTTGGTTGATGCGTAGAGGGTTCCCTATTTCGATTGAAGATGTTTGCAACAGTGATGGAGAAGGCAGTACTCACTGAAGGTGGAGGCGAGGTAGTGACAAAGTTCAATCAGGAACAGAAGAAGAAGAAGAAGAATGAAAATGAGATTAAGAATGGAGGTGGTAGCGGTGGAAACAACAACAACAACAACATCAACAACAACAACAATAACAGCTTGAAGAGTAAGTGGAATGGGTGCTGGAAATCAGCAGGGTAACCAGCAAAACAAAAAGTTTGAAGCATGTGCGAAATGCGGGAAATTTTACAAGGGTGCGTGCTTGATGGGGAAACAAGTTTTCTTCAATTGTGGCCAGGAGGGTCACATTGCCCCAAATTGCACTCAACCTAAGAAGAATGTGTGCTTCACGTGCGGATCCAAGGATCACTTTGCTCGTGAATGCCTTAAGAAGAAGGAAGGAGTGATAACCAGAAGCAATGGAGGTAACAATGGAGGTACATGGGTCATTGCAGAACCTGCAGCATCAAATAAACCCTGACGGAACCTTGACATGGTATGCAAGATGTTGTGCAATCAAAAGATGTGGTGTCAGGTATTATCCCAATCAATGATATTAATGCATATGTATTATTTGATTCGGGTGTTACTTGCTCGTTTATATCTGATGAATTTGCTAAGAGGTTAGAATTGCCTAGAGAAGAACTGAATTTTTCTTTGAACATAGAAATTGTGAATAAGGAAGTAATCCCTGTTAGATTTGTATACAAGAACTATAGGGTGAACATTAAGGAGAATATCTTGTTGGTAGATTTGATTTCGATTAGACTCGGGGAATTTGATGTATTTTTGGGAATGGATTGGCTGTTCAAATACGGAGCAGTAATTGACTGCCAAAAGAAGTGTGTAAACCTTATGACGCCGTCAAAAGTAGTATTTCATGGTAGCAAGTCGCCTAGACAAATGAAATGTCTGACGACTATGCAAGCCAAGAAATTGTTGAGTCAAGGTTGTGTGGGCTATTTAGCTTACATAGTCGATACTCAGAAGAAGGGTGTGAAACTAGAAGAAATACCAGTAGTGAGGGAATTCGAAGACGTGTTTCCAGAGGATTTTCCAGGACTTCCGCCAGACAGAGAAATTGAGTTCATGATCGACTTAGCGCCGGGAACAGAACCGATATCGAAGGCCCCGTACAGAATGGCTCCGATAGAAATGAAGGAACTGATGGTACTGTTGCAAGAGTTGTTGGACAAGAAATATATTCAACCAAGCGTATCGTCTTGGGGAGTGCCAGTTTTATTCGTGAAGAAGAAGGACGGAACAATGCGTCTTTGCATTGATTATAGGGAGTTAAACAAGGTCACTATTAAGAACAGGTATCCGTTGCCTAGAATAGATGACTTGTTTGATCAGTTGAAGGGTGTTAAATATTTCTCAAAAATTGATTTGAGAAGTGGGTATCATCAATTAAAGGTAAGAAAGGAGGATATACCTAGAATAGCATTCAAAAATCGATACGGACATTACGTGTTTCTGGTGATGTCTTTTAGTTTATCTAATGCCCCTGCTGCATTCATGGATTTGATGAACAGGATGTTTAAACCATTTTTAGACAAGTTTGTAGTGGTATTTATTGATGACATTCTAGTGTATTCCAAAACTCAAGAAGAACACGTGGAACACTTACGTTTGACATTGGAAACACTAAGAAAGGAAAAGTTGTATGCAAAATTCTCTACGTGCGAATTTTGGCTCGACCGTGTACAATTTTTGGGGCATGTGATTGACAAAGATGGAATTTCAGTGGATCCATCAAAAGTGGAAGCTATAATCAATTGGGAACAACCAAGGACACCTTCAGAGGTGAGGAGTTTCTTGGGACTGGTAGGTTATTTTAGAAGATTTATTCAAGATTTTTCTAAGATAGCCACTCAGCTAACAAATTTGACAAGGAAAGCTGTAATATTCGTTTGGACAGAGAAATGTGAAGAAAGTTTTCAAGATTTAAAGAAAAAGCTAAGTATGGCACCTGTGTTGGCATTACCAGATAATATAGGAAACTTTGTAGTGTATAGTGATGCCTCACACAAAGGGTTGGGTTGTGTTCTTATGCAGAACGACAAAGTTATTGCGTATGCATCAAGACAACTGAAGGATTATGAAAAAAGGGTATCCGACTCATGTTTTGGAATTGGTTGCAGTTGTATTTGCTCTAAAGATATGGAGACACTATCTTTATGGAGAGAAATGTGAGATCTACACAGACCACAAAAGTCTGAAGTATATTTTCACTCAGAAGGATTTGAATATGCGTCAAAAAAGGTGGATGGAATTGATAAAAGATTACGATTGTGAAATCTTTTATCATCCGGGCAAAGCGAATATGATTGCAGATGCTTTAAGCAGGAAAGATCGGGAAAAGTTGATGCTGATAACAACTCAGGAGGAGCTCATTTCAGCAATGACGAAACTGGAGTTGGAAATCAAAATTCAAAAGAATCTGACGAACAAATATTCCAGATAGAAGCTGGTCCAACTTTAGTGGACAAAGTGAAGGATGCTCAACTACAAGATGAAGAGTGTTGGAAAATCAAAGAGAATCTGATTGAGGGTAGTGATGTAAAATACAAAATCGATCTTAGAAGGACTACTACGGTTTGAGGAAGAATCGGGTTCCAATGAACACGGTGAAGTGAAGAAGAAATTTTAACCGAAGCTCATAGCTCAAGATATTCAATTCATCCAGGAAGCACAAAAATGTATAAAGATTTGCGCCGACATTTTTGGTGGCCGAATATGAAAAGGGATGTTGCAGAATGCGTAGCGAAATGCTTGACATGTCAAAGAGTCAAAGCCGAACATCAAAGACCCAGCGGATTACTCCAACCGTTGGAAATACCAGAATGGAAGTGGGAACACATCACGATGGATTTTGTGGTGGGTCTTCCAACTACTCAGAGAGGATGCAATGCGATTTGGGTGATAGTGGACAGACTGACGAAATCAGCGCACTTTCTACCAATAAAGATTAGATTCAATCTTGATCAGTTGGCAAGATTGTACGTTAAAGAGATCGTTTTGAGGCATGGAGTGCCAGTGTCAATTGTGTCCGATAGAGATCCGCGATTCACGTCAAATTTTTGGAAGAGACTACAAGAATGCATGGGGACACAGTTGCAAATGAGTACGGCTTATCATCCACAAGCAGATGGCCAAAGCGAACGAACAATTCAGACATTAGAAGATATGCTAAGAGCATGTGTCATGGACTTCAAAGGAAGCTGGGAAGAACATTTATCGTTAGTGAAATTTACTTACAACAACAGTTACCATGCGAGCATCGGCATGCCACCTTATGAGGCATTGTACGGCAGAAAGTGCAGAACTCCACTGTGCTGGGATGAAATCGGTGAACGTCAACTGCTAGGACCAGAACTAGTGCAACAAACTGCTGACATTGTCAAACTCATCAGGACAAGATTGGTAGCAGCTCAAGACAGACAGAAAAAGTATGCTGATCAACACAGACAAGATCGTGCATTCGATGTAGGAACTTTTGTATTCCTAAAAGTTTCTCCTTGGAAGGGAAAAATTTGTTTTGATAAAAAGGGAAAGCTAAGCCCGAGGTTTATTAGACCCTTTGAAGTGCTGCGAAGAGTGGGAGAAGTGGCTTACGAGGTAGCTCTACCTCTAGAGTTGGAAAACATTTATAATGTTTTTCACATTTCGGTGTTACGACCATATAAACCCGACTACAAACATGTGATCGAGTACGAACCGTTGCAGTTCGAAAAAGATTTGTCTTATGAAGAGGTTCCTATCCAGATAGTCGACAGGAAAGAACAAGTGCTCAGGAATAAAGTGATACCTTTTGTGAAGGTGATATGGAGGAACCACAATATTTGAAGAAGCTACGTGGGAACTCAAGAGAAAATGTTGAAAAGAGTACCACAGAGTTATTTGTTTAATCTGCGTGTCTTGATTACGGGGACATAATCTTTATAAGTAGGGAAGAATGTAACAAATGATTTGTTTGAGCTGTGATTCTAAGGACAGAATCCTTGTAAGGAGGGAATGATGTAACATTCCAGAATTTTAAAGTGTAATATTAAATATTTATTGATTTATATAAGTATTTAATGGATATGTTTATTGTTGAATAAATAATTGTTCAATTTGAGTTGATGTGGTTTAGTTAATTATTTGTTGAATAAATAATTAAATATTAAATATTAAATATTTATTTGCAATATTAAATATTTATTGAATTATATAAGTATTTAATGGCAATTTGAGTTGATGTGGTTTAGTTAATTATTTGTTGAATAAATAATTAAGGAGCTAAGAAAATTAATTGCTATAAGATTATATACTAATTTAATTTAATAAGTAAGCTAGAGAGCTTATAATGATTAAATGAATTATAGTATTTTAATTGGAATTTGTGATTTAAATAAATTGTTAGTTGGTTGACTAAAATTATAATTTATGTGATATTGAATTATGTGTTAAAGTAATTTAATAGATCAATATTTTAATTGATTAAATTGATTATTTAATTTAATAAGAAGTGTGACAAATAACCTTGCTATAAGGGAATTATTAAAATAAATTAAAAGAGTTTAATTTAGTTTTGCCAAACATGTCTTATTGCATATTAAGTCCTTAATCTAATGATGTTTTATCAAACAAGGTATAAGGATTAATCCATTTGTTTTAATTTAGTTTACCAAACAAGGTGTAAGGGTTAATGGGTTGTTTTTATTAGCTTAACCAAACAAGTCTTATGGCTTTTGATTTTCAAAACTTACATAACTGATATAATTTATATCTAGAGTTATATTATATAATTAATATATATTATTACTATATACGTTATATTATTCTACGTATGTTAGAGTTAGGAAGAAAGAAAACTCAGAGGAAGAAAAAGGGAGAGAAGAAGAATACTATAGAGAGAAAAGTGAGTGATTCTAACAGGTTTTTGAGAAAGGAATTGGAGAGAAGAAGCTTGAGAATAACTATCATCTTCTTAATCAAATGTAGGCACTCAATCTTTTATTGTTATAGTTTAGTTTTCCTCTTCTAAAAGTTCCTTGTAAAAATCTTCATGAAGGATAAATTGTTGGTTATATATGGCTTTATATGATAAATTAGTGTTGCGAAACTATTTTCATTAGTTTATATATGAGCATAGTCAATAAATTGATGTATGTATACAATTTGTGAAGAAAAATATATTACAGAGTGTTCATATGAAAAATATATGAGTATGGCTTAGTTTAAAATGAAATTAAGGTTTGATTAATTGTATATATATATATATAAATTGACTATTGAATTTGATAGAGTATATATAATCATCACCATGATATTTTGAATTTACTGTTTTGGTTGAAAAGCAAAATCACAGTGTTGATTTTCATTGAAAACATCAAAAATGGTGTTTTTGCCAAAAACATTGAAATTGGGTGTTATAAATTTGATGTTTCTGTTATTTTATGGGTAGAATCATGTTAGAAGTCTTCACAATATGATTACATGAAGTCTCTGTATGAATTACATGTTAATTAGTCTGTTAGATTGGAGCTTGTAGGACAATTTGGCTTTTTATTCATACTATTGCCGAGCTTAGTCGCCGAGTTCTAGACTATGGAGTCGTAGTTGCTTGGCAAAGATTGATATAAATCACGTCATCAAGCATGCAGCGTCATTGTCAAGCCGGTTACGTGCCATGGCCTTACCAATCTTTGGCCTTTGACTTCATGCATGGCCACAATGACTCGATGTCTTGTCATGGCCCAACCACCATGTAAAGTAAACTGTGGAAATGCATGTGTATGAGTTAGCAGAATGGTCTGACAGTTTTAATTTATTACACAAATTTTGAAAATAAATGTTATGTGTTAACAATAGGAATGTTAAATGATGATTTCAATAGTATTAAACTATGAATGAGCATGTTAACTAGTATTAACATAGTTTGATTATGTGAATGGGTAATTTGACCTACATGATGTATATATTTGTTTATATAGATATAAAATGTTGGTAATGACTAATTATGTCATGATGACATATGTATAGGGTATTGATTCAAGTTGTAAGGTTTAGCTTATGCTAAAGGCAAGTTTTCTAACTCTAAAACTTCGTTGTGCAAGTTTAATTTCGTTGAGTACGTTATTGCTTCTAATTCAATTTCAATTACACAAGTTGCTAACTCTACACTTTCTTAGAGCTAGATTGTTTATTATTGATAAAGCTCTTGTATCTATTGGTTCATGAGGATGCAAGGATTCTAAATCTTATATTTTATTATTGAGAAAGTTTCTTTAATATGTAACTTGTGATTTAGCATGCGAGTTGTTCTATTTTAATATTCTAGTATTGAACAACTTTATCGTTCAAATTACTATTCACTATGCATGCTTAGTATCCGATTCTCAATAACCTTGACTTAATATTGTTCAAGCAATTTATATTATGGTTATTCAATGTTTATGCTATTAGATTATTCCTAAAGCATGGTACTAATTTATAAATGTTGATTCAGTTATGATTGTTCCATAGCATACAGTTATTGCTTTTGTATTCAACTAATCCCTAGTTGATGATCGTTGAATTCTAAATTACCCTTTAATGTATCCAAACCAAACCTACTTTGGTGCGGACTTGTATTCTAAATACTGAGATGAACAACTCTTTTATTAGAGGTTTACGCTTAGCGTTGAAATGGTTGTGCACAATACATTGTACGAAGGGTTGATCCCCCTAAGTACGTGGAGTCCTTATAGTCTTATGACTGTTAAAGTTAAAGTTGAAAGATTACTTATAACTGTGGACATAATTCATGGTCATTAGACCCTCAATGAATGTTATAATTTTTAGAAAGTTAATAGAACACATTGTTCAGTTCTATTGAGCCTAGTATTGGCAATTGATGTAAAAGTTCAAAGATTTATTTGTTGTTATTCCAAGTGGGCCTTGTTTGCTCACTCTTGCCTGTAAAATTTTTTACAGCTAAACCTGAAAAGGGTGACGTACCTAACACCAGTAAGGGAAAAGGAAAGATGAACAAATACTGAAGACTTGTAATAGTTTTGATAGTTTTATTATCAGACTTTGATTTAGAGATTGTAATGAAGTTTATTTAATTTTCCGCATTTGAATGTTTGTAATTAAAGGTTAGATAACCTGGGATATTTTTATTTAAGTTTAATCCTGTATGGGCAGGTTTTATTATTCAATTTTATTATGATTGGGTAGAATTTTGATTAAGTGAACACCAAATCTTGAGGAAATGAAGTACTAGGATTTGGGGGTGTCACACCACATATTATCCCCTATACTCTGACCGACTAATTAAATATCAAATAAACTTAGGTAGGCCATACTAGCGAAGGAATTGCCTGTCTCTCCCCTCCTACTTCTAGTCTCACACCTCAGCCAGGGATCATATCCCTAAGCTTTGATACCAACTGTGACACCCCCAAAACCGGTATACATCACCCATCTTGAGTCGCCAGATACATGGTACATAACTTCAAATACAACTTAATTATACAACAGTCGTGTAAAATACGACAAAACATAGCTGAGAGTTTAAACAAGAATATTGTCATCTAGACAATATCCACACTCAATGGTGTCCTCATTACAATTATTATCACATTATTCCATAGAATAGTGAGGACTACTAAAGCCATTTATCCTGGACCATCACTCCATTCCTCGACTCGTCCCAGCTATATTCTCATTTTCTGAAGAGAACAATGAAAGAAAGGGTGAGCTCAAATAGCCCAGTAAGAAATATTATGACTAAGATAATGCAGAATAAATTATCCTTAGCCTTCAATAATATAACAACTGATAGAATACAATAGACAACAAGTTTTAGATCAACAACTGCGGCGGAAATAAGCAATCCATTAGAAGAGTCAAGTAGAGCATAAAATCTACTATCTTCTATGATTTAAAAAGTTTATCATCAACTTTTAAAAATATCGCTGAGACTCAGCTTAATAAATAAACCACATAATCGCATCATCCCTGCACTACGACCAATGATATTCATGTAATCATCAATGGTCATGATTATACCGAATAATCCATGGTTATAATCATATCAATAATTGTCCATTAATGCACTACGGGCCAATGAGGACTTTTATCACATCATTCGTTACATTACGGTCATGATTATACCGAATAATCCCTGGTCATAATCATACCAAGTCCATCTATGCACGTAAGCCAAAGATGACTTTCATCACAATATAAGCATGAGGATGATGACAATGACATAATAATTCAATAAAACAAGTTCAAGGATAAATTTTAAAGATTTATAATTTAATTTATCCAGAAATCAATAACGTCTAAATTGTCAACATGATACTGCTTTGTAGAGTAAAATTCAAGAATAATATTCATGTACCAAAAATAATTTGGACAGAAAAGAAATATATTTTTTGGGTGAATAGTACCCCGTGAATATTACTTCGGGAATAGTACCCCAACACAAAAAGTGTCCTGAATACCCAAGTGAATGATACTAGAGTGAATAGTAATCAGGTGAATAGAATAGTAACTCATGAATAGTACTCTAGCATAAAAAGCGCCCGAATACCGAAAGTGAATAATATCGAGTGAATAATAGCTTAGGGTGAATTGTAACCATGAATAGTAACTCGTAAAAAAAAAAAAATACCAAAGAAAATGATATTTCATGACGAGTACAAAAAAATCGAAGCTGAATTAGTACAAAAAGAAAATTTTATTTTTAAATTGAATGTCATTAAATGAATATAAAAGAAAATATGAAAGAAATGAATATTTCATGACGATAGTAGATGAAAAGTTTCAAATTTGTAAAATGAAAAACATCCTCTACGCGTGGCTTGTCAGATTGACGCTTATAACTAAACCACAAATGTTTTGTGAATAAAATCATGAATAGTAAATCGAAGAATTGAATCTAGGTGAATGCAGAAGAAAGTAAAAGTACAATGAAAATATAATATTTTTGTTTAAAATTTTCTCTAATACATGCTACGTAAATCAATATTTTCTCATCGTATAAATCGATAATTAATTATTCACAAATAATATTCACAGAATCTGTGAATAATATTATTGAATAATATAATTAATAATAATGCGGCCTTGACAATAATTATGATGCTAATAAGATTGAATACATCAAATCCACCCTTACTATTCAAAATAATAAATAAAGGAAATTATGTTAAAGAACTTTGGGGAATAATTCTTGTAAAATGGTCAATCTTTGATATACAAAAGTGTAGGAATACGAATACATGATATCATTCGATCATCCTCATCCAGTAACGGCGTATACAATGTCAGGATTCCTTTAATCCGATTAGGAACTAAACTACAAATTTAAGTCTCATAGAATAATAAAAAATGAATCTAAACAGACTGATAATAAAATATATTTTGGGTGAATATTACGAGAAGTACCCAACAAAAATCACGTGAATAATAGAGTGAATAGAAAATGATATCTCATACAAGTATAATAGAATATCTGAAGCGCAAATGGATTTTCACCGCCATGCGGTAATCCACGTGAGATGATCATTTCCACAATTTAATAAAGATTGAATCTGAAGGATCATTCACCATGCATACGGTAATCCATATAGGCGGTTATTCAAGCGAATAATAAAGAATGGAATAATGAAGAATTCACCAAGCATCACGGTAGTCAGCGTAGGCGAGTTATTCAATAGAATAATAAAGAATGGAATAACAAAAGAATTCACGAGCATGCGATAGGCCGCATGCAGACGAGTTATTCAACAGAATAATAAAGAATGGAATAACATAAGAATTCACCGAGAATGCGATAGACCGCGCATAGATGAGGTTATTTTAACGAGAATAATAAAGAATGGAATAACAACCCTTACAGTATTGAAAGAAAATAACTCTCTTTATGAATCTGAAGAAATAATACCCCTTACTTTAGAAGAAAGCTGGATCTTTGGAATAGTGAGGGTAGAGACTTCTCTTCTTTTTTCTCTTTATAATTTCTCTCTATAATAATTGCTCTATAGCTTTAGTGAATTGGTGAGAAATGAAGGAAGAATGAGCTTCTTTTTATAGGAAAATATAGTTTCGATAATTGCACGTTTTGGGGCTCGAAATATTACAGTATAATACCTTCCTCTTTTCCTTCATTTTTAATTTAGTCCTGCAAGTATTATCAAACTTGCACCACCTCCCCTAATAGTAAATCATGTGAATCAATAGTAAATCACGTGACTCAATAGTTCTAAACATGTGAAAAAAATAATTACAATATAGTACCTTCATCTATACCTCCATTTTTAACTTAGTCATTCAAGTATTATCAATCTTGCACCAACTCCCCTAATAGTAAATGAATGTGAATCAATAGTACATACATGTGAACAAATAGTTATAATCATGTGAATCAGTAGCAATTAATTGCTCATTTATCCAGGTTAATTACCCGACTGCTCAATATAACCTCCAGACATCAATTATTATCGAAATAAATGTCGATTTTCACTAACATTAATAATTCCCACACAATGTAACTATCAATTTCATCTTTAATCAACACGAACTTATTCATCATTAATATTATAACTCACAATATTTAACAACCAGGTCGTTCCCAGGAAAGAGGGGGCTTTCCGATAAGAATTTCTCCTTATTGGCGCGCAATTAGGTGACCAAACCTCTCCTTGACAGAACTTCTAGACATTGTCACTATTGCAAATAATAATATGAATAACTTTGTCGTCTCAATTATTGATTTAATAATAATAAATATTATGCAAATGATATTGTGACAATAATTAAATCAATAATATGAGAGATATAATGCAGCAATTACTATAGCAATAATTGAGTGACTTCTTACGTAAGCATCAATAATCAATACCGTGTGCTACTATGAAACCATGCGTATTACTGTACTTTTACTACCGGTTATTTTATAACAACTTGTTTACTTTGAAAAATTTTCACATATCACCCTTAACTTTAACCTTTTATCAATTTAACCATTTACTAAATAGAATAATTATAAAAAAAATTGAATACTTTCATTTCATAAATTTTGGGTCTCTGATATATATATATATATATATATATATATATATATATATATATATATATTACTAGCTAGTTGTATATAGATAGTATATTGTATATTGTAATTTCACATCACTAATTAATTATAAATTAGTGACAATGATTTAATACCATAACTCAAGCTTACTTTATTTACTCAGTGTATAGATGTGCTAAATTTTAAAAAATATCTACAAAGTTGAATAACCTTTCACTAATGATTGATTTTCAAAATATATTTAGAATTGATTCAAATTTACATATTTTGATATTAAATGAATATATTTAACAAGCACACTTTTTGTGGTTTAAATTAGAGAAAAATAAATAAATAATGCTACTATAACATAAAAAAGTGTCACATAATACTCACATACACACATGTATACTGCGGGCCCCACATGTTAGACGGGGGCCCACAATATGCATGTGTGTGTATGTGAGTATTATGTGACTCTTTTTTATGTGATAGTAACATTATTAGAAAAATTGACAATCTACCTAGTTGATATATAGGGGTGACACCACCACCTATCATCATTGCCTATATATTTTGACTACTTTACTTTTATGTATGTACAATGTACTAATTCAAAATTTGATTCATGTGACTAAATTTTCATAATCTCGGGGTCTTCGGTCATTATTTATTTTTGTGCTTTTTAAGTATATAATAATGCGTTTCTCAAAAATAGTATATAATAATGCAAAATTTAATTCATATATAATAAATATATCCTAATATTTTTAGGTGTATAATAAATGCAAAATTTGATTCATATAATCACATTCTAAAAATTTTATAAATCTCAAGGATGTTAGATATCTAGGCATCTTATATTGATAATTATCGTACTCTAATAATATACATTGAATGTTTGTATTACTAATAATCGCAATATCTTAAAAATACAATATTACTATACATATGGTGTGCGACCATTAATATATAATGTGCTATATCAATTATCCAATTTTTAAAAGAGATCCTAAATAAATGCATTAATTGCACATTTATATTTATAGAAGAAAATTAAAAAAAAAAATTTAAGAAGCTTTGATCCTCTCGCACTATAAATTGTAGGAACTGAATGGTTTTGTTCACAAATCACATATCTTATTTTTTGGAGACACTTGAAAAAAAATTAAGTATGAAGTATTCCATTACATTTGCTAGCGTTCTTCTCTTGCTAGTCCTTTTTAGAGGTAAACACTAATTTAGTATATAATATATGGGTGTTTGTGTTTAACTAAAGTTACATATAGACACACTATGCTTTTTTAATCATGTATTTAATTTTTTAAAAATTCTATTTCTTACTATATAAATGTTTCAATAGATTTCATATATTGAGTAACATGACTACATTAAAATTATTTAAGATTATTAGCATTTTGTATTTTTTTTTATTACAAAGGTAATTTAGATAATAACCATGAGAGCTTCAGAAAACCATGACCCTTTTTTTTTTGAAAGTCTTCTAATTTTATTAAATAATTATTATGCCTCATGCTCATGTACCTTTGTTTATTTTGTTATATATAATTATTTTTTATTTTACTTCTCAAAATTATCATATAAAACTCGTTTTTTACGGTGTTAGGATGCTATGATGGAAGTTTAACTCCACTAACTCATCATATTAGCTCAAGTAATAATGACCCTAATAATACATGTTTTTGTAATAAAAAAAAAAAAAAATCATGAGTTCAATTGTAGTGATCTTTTTTACGGTGAGTTACTTATAATTGATTTGTTAAATATATAATTACTTTGTTTCAAAATAGAGATACATTTTGATTTTTAAGTCAAATTTTAAATTCTTAAAATTCAAAATTAATTTAACTTTTGAAAGACTAAATATTTTAATTAGTACTATCTTTTTAATTAGTATCTGATAAATATATATATTTTTTATTTAAAGTAAATAAATATGTATTAGTATTATGTTTCAAAAATTATGAATTAGCTTACAAATGTTAAAAATGCAACTCTAATTCTAAAACACAAGGATTATATAGATGACAAAATTTTTACATAAAATCACCAAATTATATTAGTTTTGTCTATTGATTTCGTTTACGTATTTCGATAATTGTAGGTAATGAGCTGACGATTGTTGATGCATGTGAGGTACAATTTTGGATCCTACTAAAATTGTGTTGAAGATGCCTGTGCCAAAAAGTGCAAGCAAGAAAAGGGTCACTTTGCTTTAGGAAGATGTATACTTATTGATACTTGCTTCTGTACATACCCTTGTTAATCCTATGTATTACATGATGGGTTGTCACATTTAGACAAGACAATATAAATAAAAAACTATTGGGTCAATCATATTAAGTTACATTTAATTAATTTGGATATTTTTTTATTTCTTTTTTTGAAATAACTTCTTCATACAGGACACAAACTTTTATTCATGTGCAAATTCTTTTACAATTAAAGAAAGCAAGCTATGATGGCAATCATCCATCCAATAAGTAGGAAAAACATATTATCTAACTAAGCTTAATCTGCTAGTTCATGAGCTACTTGATAGCTTTCTCTTGGCGAAACTCACCTTTTGAAATTCTAATTTGAATCCTCAACAATCTCTTTTGATAGACGTGTAATCATCGTCTTACAATCTAGCTCCTTCAATAACAATGTTACTAAGACCTATCTCAATAGAAAATTTAATAGCTTGACGAAATAGCAATTGCTTTAACACATGCTGACACATAAATTATCGACCAAAAGCATCTACTCCGACTCCTAAAACAGGCCCATGTTCATCTCGAAAACAAAACCAATTCTGCAAAAACCATTACCTTTCACCGAGGCATAACAATTTATTTTAACAACATGGCTGATAAGTTTACACCATTTAGTAACTTGCCTTAATTCAAGTTGAACAAGAAAGTACCTAATAAATCTCATAGTTTCAGAAAATTGATGAAAGAAATCGAGACACCTCCCAGCCAACACATTAAAATTCCCCTCAAGTTTTCCATGTACAAAACAATTGCAGTGATCCCAAATCTGCCATGCCAATAGACAACCTGCACAAGTCCCCTTTGCTTAACACCTTAACCATGGATGGCTAGGAATAGGAACCAATCAAAGAAAGTTCTAATAGAATCAAAATAGATCGTCTACCTAATATTAGTTAGTTACTTTTGTTCAAAAATAGAAATTAGTATCGTAGTTTTGTAAAAAAACATGAAATCATTATATAGTTTTATAAGAAAATAATCAAAATAAGATTACACAATATTAAGAAAAGATTTGATAAGAAACGAAAATTATCATAAAACTCATCTACCTAACTTAAATTTGGTAATATTATTAAAATATATGTATAATTAATTCTTGAGTGTAAGTAAGACTTTATCACTTTATTACGGTAATATAATTGTTATTATTCTAAAATAAAAATATAATATTCTAATCGACTATATGATTCAATTATTAAATTAAAAATAAAAATTAATTACTCTATCCAATATAAAAATTCCCAAATTAAAATTTACTCATCTACCAAACTTAAATTTGGTACTATTATTAAAATATAAGTATAATTAATGCTTGAGAGTGTAAGTAAGACTTTATCATTATTCAGGTAATATAACTGTTATTATTCTAAAAATAAAAATATTATATTCTAATCGACAATATGATTCAATTATTAAATTGAAAATAAAAATTAATTACTCTATCCAATATAAAATTCCTAAATTAAAATTTACTCATCTACCAAGAATTCTCTTATTCTGGTGTGATTTTTATTTCTAACTAAACATCCTATTAATAGGAGAATGGCAAGATACTATTTAAATTTAGAAAATCACGGGTTCACAGGAGAAATTTCTCGGGCGAATTCACGGACGAATTCAATAATGCAAATATCAATATCAATAATCCAAACCCCTTTCCTTGACAGAACTTTCTAAATATCATCAATAATGCAAATAATAATATGAATAACTTTTGTCGTCTCAATTATTGATTTAATAGTATAAAATATTATGCAGATGATACTTTGACAATAATTGCATCAATAATATGAGATATTATGCAACAACCACTGTTGCAATAATTGAATAAAACTAAGTGACTTCTCACGTAAGCATCAATAAAGATAATATACAATACCGTGTGCTACTATGCAACCACGCGTATTACTGAACTTTTACCACCTGGTATTTCAACAGTTAACGGTAAAATTCTTGTCGTTATTTTTATAAAAAGTTATTTTTGTCATTTTCTAATTCCGACAGTAATTCTGTTGTGGGGTCCACAAATAATTGTGTCGTGGTACGAATATTCCCCGACCAAACGAATATTTTATAACAACTTGCTTACTTTGTAAAATTCTTAAATATTACTCACAACCATAATATTATATCAAATTCACACCTTATTACTCAAAATGATATTTATAGAAAATTAAATCTTTATTCCTAAAAGTTGGGGTCTTACACCTTCCCCATGTCATTTAACAATGAGTACATTCTGATTGCGGTAGACTATGTTTCAAAATGGGTCGAAGCACCCACATTACCCACCAACGATGCTAAGGTAGTCCACCAGTTTCTTTAGAAAAACATATTCACTAGATTTGGTACACCTCAGGCGATCATTAGTGACGAAGGTGCTCATTTTTGCAACAAATACTTCTCAACATTGCTTGCAAAGTATGGAGTCACTCGAAAAATAGCCATGGATTACCATCCCCAAACTAGTGGTCAAGCCGAAGTATCGAATAGAGAGGTGAAGCGTATTTTGGAAAAAATGGTGAACCTGAATCGAAAGGATTGGTCAATTAAATTGGATGACGCATTGTGGGCATACCGAAAAACATATAAAATATCGATTGGGATGTCATCATATCGATTGGTGTATGGAAAAGCTTTCCATCTTCCCGTGGAGTTAGAACATAATGCATATTGGGCTATTCAGAAATTAAATTTCGACTTGCATGCAGCAGGCGAGAAAAGATTGTTACAATTCAATGAGATGGAAGAGTTTCGCCTTCAATCGTATGAAAATGTAAAGTTGTACAAAGGGAAAATCAAACGATGGCATGATAAGAAAATTATGGATCAAAAGCTTGAACATGGTCAAACCGAGCTACTCAACTATTTTCGGGAAAACTCAAATCACGTTAGTCAGGCCCAATTATAATCAAAGAAGTATTTCCCTATGGCGTTGTTGAATTAGTTGGTCGAAATCAAGACAAAACATTTAAAGTCAACGCACATCAATTAAAACATTACTGGGGTGGAATTGTGGATCAACACAAGACCTCTATCACTCTTGTGAATTCACCATAAAAACAGGGAGTAGTCAGGATGAAAGACTTAAAATCAAGCACTTGATGGGAGGCAACCCAATTAGTATTTAGTTTTTCTTTTAATTTCACACTTAGAAAATTTGTAGTAAGTTTAGAATAGTATTGTTGTAGTACAACTTTTCTTATTCATTCTCCACGTGAACCCTAATATGATTTAATCATCGTCATTTCAAGGTTGAGATTAACATTCACAAGAGTAAATCACGAGACAACCATTAGGTAAGGTTCTGAAAGGATGAAGGCAGTGCGCATATGAGTAGATAAGTATGTGGAGAGTAATTTACATAAAAAAACATGAGGAAACAAGTAATTGGAAGTATGATTAATGTTCTAAGCAATTAAGTTGATCCGAAAGGATAAGAATTTTTTTTAGGAAAACAGTATATGCACCATAGCAGAGAAATTAACAAATAAAAGCTGCGCTTTAAGCGCGAGCTCTCTGCCGGACTTTTGCCCCAAAGAAGCTTTTCATCGCTCCTAAGTGCAGACTCCTCTGTCAAACCTCGCCCCGACGAAGTTTCCTGAACAAAAATCCTCGCCCGACACAAATCACAGTTTTCAGTTTTTGAAATTCCTCTTTCATTCGAGTTAAAACACTTCCATTTCATTCCAAACACAAACACACCAGTGCCCTAACCCCCAATAACCGACCCCCATCTCGAAGTTAAACCAAATTCGACTAAATTCTTAGCCCAAATCACTGCGCACAAATTCAAGGGATCTCAAGTTCTCAAATTTCATCAAGGACTTGACCCAAACTAGGGCTCCAAGTGCTTCCAGCCTTCCTCTCGGCTTGAATCATTCTACATGAAATTGGGTAAATTCATTAGAGTTATGGTCGATCATCAGACATCTCATTAAGTAAACCCACATACTTTGCCTATTTGGACACTTGTTCATCTGATTTGGGTAAGTTGGAAGCGTGAGTAGGGATTTTCATTGCTAGACTAATTACTTCAACTATAAAATGTTTGTTATTGGTAATTATTTCATTTGATCAGGTATAATGCTATACATTGCTTTGTGACTTGAAAATTAGGTTGAACACTAAGGTTGGGGAAATTTTGAACATACAATTTAGTGCACACAAGGTATCCATAGAGTGATTGGCATGGTTCCTAGTCATATTGGTTTCAACAGTCAACTACCTGGATACATTCTAGACACTATAATGGGGGGATTCATTGAGACAACTGAGATTTGGGGGCAAACCGTCATGTGAACATTTTGATATGTTTGGAACTATAGTTCAACGACATACACAATGATGCCAAAAGCATCAAAAAGAAAATGGGGTAAGGGATCGTCCACCCCGTTCGACAGTTTGATATAAGAAAATTTATAACTTCTTAGGCGTCGACCAGATTTGAATACTTATTAACCTCCAAATCCCTTATTTAAGAGCATGGACTAATCCTCGATGAGTTTAATGGTGAGATGGGCCACTAGATAATAGAAAGGGGAAGGGGGACCTTTACCAAACTACCAAAAATAGCAGTGGTGGCTTTAGTGAAGGAGTTATATGCCAATACACTAGATAAATCACCATTGTTTGCATTCTTCCGGGGTAAAATGGAGTCGTTTATTGTTCAAGAAATCAATGATTATTACAATCTCCAATCTCTAGCTGTTTGTGAGTATATGGCATATAAGGACCATAGCCTGAATTATGAGCAAATACCGAGTGAGTTATTCAAGCTAGAGTCCTCATGGTCCTCGAAGGGTACGTACATTCCAAGCAAGGATCTTAGTCATTATGGAAAGATATGGCATGCATTTTTTTACGCTAAATTGATACCTTCAAAGCACATAAGTGATGTTACCAAAGAGAAGGTTGTATTATTATACTCTATCATCAAGGATTGTCCAATAGATGTAGACCTCATAATACATCATTCCATTCATCGTTGTCTGTGGGGACCTCTTCAAGGAGGATTACCCCATCCTTATCTTAGTTATGGGCTGTGTGCACGAGCTGGGGTGAAATGGAGTGCGGATGAGCCGATTTAACAACTTTTGCAACTCTTTGACCACATGATGATTGTTGGGTAAAATCTATATACGCATAACGCGCAAGTATACGTGGTCAAATAGCAATATAGTAATGAGTAGAGTATTGTTCCCTCAGAGAAAAATAAGTAAGAAATTTAACTTTACAATTACCAATTTCCTATTAATCCTAATTCTATTAAACTATTCAATTCAATGATTAAAAAGTATAGAAACTAAATTAATAAATAAATAAACTATCACAAAACAATCACAAATATCAAAATCTAGAATTTCAATCAAATAATAGAGAATTAGACTTATGATTTTACCCTAAGCTTTACTCTGATTTCAATACATTTATTCCAATTCAATTCACTATCCCAGTTTATTAATCAAGAACACGAATGTAGTACTAACCACCTCTCAATGCACTAATACCGTATTAACTTAAATCCACAAAGTAGATAGAAACAAGCTAAACACCTTAATCAACTAACTCACTATATCTCTATGTGAATTATAATTAAAGAAGGTTTAAGATTAAGTTCTCTATCCGATTACATGCGATGTCAAGCATATCTCTACCTTAACATTCATCAAGATTCTGTTATTCACAAAATTCATGAACATATGTTATATTAACTAAGTCTAGATTCGAATATCCTCTCTCGATTCCATATAAATCCACAACGAATTATTGATTAGGCAATTCAAAAATTCACGCTCAAATTAATATAGATAAACCGGGAAATAACTTATTGAACTAGAAATCAAAGTTACAAAATCATCATTTCACTTAAGGATCCATCATAAGCCAAAAAAGCGAATTAGTTCATAATGAATGAAATAAAAACTGAATAATTCAAAGATAACATTCTTTCAATTACAAATAAAAGACTAAGAAGAAGAATAGTGAAAAACACCCTTCACGTAGCCTAAATCTGCAATCGTCGCGAAAATCTCTTCAAAATACTCCTCCAAAGCTTGCTATGAAAAACTGGAATTAATCTCTGTACTTTGCCTTCTGTGATGCTTAATTCGTTGTTTTTTAGAGCAATATATATCTACCACAGAGTTCTAGTCGAAGTCCCTCAGCCACTAGAGTCCACATGCCACACAAAGTCATAACAATCCATGTTCGGTAGGAGTTTTAAGCGCACGGGACAATCAGGACTTGGCACCCGCCCGTGAAGGTTCCTGATAAGCAAGGCCCATGTGGGCATGGCCCTTTGATAGTTGGTGGTGCCATTTTCAAAACTTGCCCCAAATATGCTCCAAATGTTTCCTTTTCCCATCATTCGCTACACCAACAACCCTACATATGAAATAACAAGAAACAAGTAAGAATGAACATGAATGCAATGAATTAACAATGATTATGCTTAAAATGGACATCGATTCGCGGATATAAAATCCACTTATCAAAATCCCCCAAACTTAAATTGTGCTAGCCCTCGAGCACAAAACAAACTACATGCTATGCAATGCAATGCAATGTGATGTATCTAACTAAAAATCATTAAATCCAACAATATCACAGAATTAAAGTTATTCTTTCGGCCTCAGAATAATTAAGCATACACTACAATACTTCATAATAGAAACCATCAATAATTTCTCATCAATTCCTCAAATCTTATACGCCTCATCACTAATATCGTGTGTGTGTGGTCAACATCTATGCTACTGATTTAAATTCAAATTCAACACATAACCAATCTCTTATTAGGATTCATACAGAATAAACTCGAAAATTTGAAAAACAAACAAGTTCCAACTCAAATCAAACAATTACCAAGATTAGGGGTTCGAATAGGGTATTCATGCTCTTTTTTTTCAATGACGGGGGCTCTTTGCCCTTATTTTCTGTCTTCTCTTTATTTTTCTTTTCTTTCTAGATAGATGGTTGGTGAGTGCGTTTTATGCTCCATCTCACGCTTGTGTTTATGGGGAGTATTTCTCCTCAACCCACCACAAGACTCAACTCGTTTCCATTTTCTTTTTCTTTTTTTCCTTTTTTTTCTGAAGCTTATTACACCCTACGTTTTCCCCCAAACTTAGGTTCTTGCCTAATTTGTTGTCTTCACTGCCTATTTTTTTCATTCTCATATCTATACTAGCATTATCCTTTAGAAACTATTTATGTATCGATTTAAACCAATCACTCAACACAGATGTCATTAACGTGCTAACCTTTTATACCAGTTTCAAACACGCACAAAATCCGAGTCATGATTCGAAACTACCTCATAGTTCTACTACTGAATATTGTATTTGTCTACTTAATCTCAATTTCATCATTGGCCAAAATAAACATGATGCAACACTGCTGGACATATGCAAAATGAACACAATTGCTAACTAAATTAAATATTTTTTTTATTTATAACATGAATGCAAACATAAAGCAACATAAATTAAAACTAAATATGCTCCTAAGCTACTATGCAATTACTTGATTACATTAATGCTAAAACTAATATGCAAACTAACAAGCAACGCTAAATGCAAACCTAACTCATGACAATATGCATGTAACATAAAATGCATAATAAAATAATTCCCCCAAACTTAACAACAACAATGTCCTCATTGCATGGATATAGCAATAAATTGAGTGAGGACTTCTCTGGAAGTGCCTAAGTCTGGGATGGTGGTGGTTGATCTTCTCCCTCGGAGTCACTTGGTGGAAACTTTGGCATGGGCATGGGCTACAAACATATGGTCTTGTCGCATTGCAAGCTGCCTCATCTCCCTTTCGTGCTGCTTTGTTGTGCTCCTCCATGTGGTGTTGAAATGCTAGAAACTGAGGGTTAGATATGGCATCAGAAGATGGTTCTGCCTTAGTCCCTTGTTCTCCCATAGTCTCATCCTCATCACCCGAGGTGTCTTCAGCGTCAGCTTCGTCCTCTGAAGCTGATGGGAATACAAATCCTAAACCTCTAGGATGAGATTCACCCCTGACCACACCTTTGAATATCGCGCGATCATTACATTGTCTAGTAATGCAATGACATCGAGTGGGCTCATCATCGACCAAGCGAACTCACCTTGCTGACCACAACCCACAAATGAGGGATGGGTGTGGCAAGCTGCCCGAAAAATTGCCCTATAGACATCGGCGAATGGAAAAACTGATTATGGCCCCGACGTCGATGATGAAGTCTTGCACAATAGCATATAGGAGTAGTGCCTTCTCTTTGGTCACGTCTGAGGTGTGTGTGGATGGCAACAGTTTCACACATAAGAAGGCGTACCAAATTTTCCAATACCAAGTGAGATCTTTACTATGAAACACCGTGCCTACCTTCCAACCCTTGATCCACGTTGTTCCCAACTTGGTCATTTCTTTGAGAACCTCCTCAAAGTCAGGGTTAAAATCCCTCAAATTAGCATATTAACATTGTCTAGGCACCCGCAGTTGATAATACGTGTTGATGGCATTAGCACTGAACGGGACCATTCGACCCCGCACAAAAGCATTGAACGGTGCCTTGTCCTCAGCGTTTGCATAAAACTCCTTGACCACATTAACAGCGGCGGACTCGGGCTCCTCAGTGAACTTGACCCACCCTTTCTGATAAATTTGTTGAATTATTTCACCGTCATGAGCATCCGGTGCAAACCCCCGCTCCGGTGTAAGAGCCTTTGTGACCATGTAGTCATACCGGTCGGCGGCGACGACACTTTTGAACTTGCGGCGGTCGAATGTTCGGGATGGTGGAGTTGGCCTTGAACTCTTTCCCCGTTGTCATTTGGATGTTGGTTGAGACGCCATTGATTCTCCGATGCCTTAGTAACAAAATTCACTCCCAAACTGTACTCACACAATCTGAAAAACACTTGGTGTGCACAAAATTTTCTCCCCCCAAGCTTGGTGATTTCTATGGCAAATAAGGTGAGAGAAGATGAAGAACATGTAGAATTGTGACGTACACTCGATTGCTCTGCACTCTCCTCAGTTATTTGAGTAATTCGTAGCTCTTGGAGATGGAGATGGAGATGGAAGGATGTGGTGAACTTGGGTTGAGAGGTAGGGTTTATATAGAAGTGGTGGGAAGAAGAGGGGTAGAACTAATGGATTGATGGAGTGAAGTAGTGGTTAATGGAATGGGAAAATGGAATCGTGGTGAAGTGGGTGTAATGGATGGTGGTTGAAGTGGTAATCGTGGGTTATTAAGTGCTAGTGTATGGAGCTTGGAGTTGTAGTGTAGGGGAAAGAGAGTAGTGGGTGTGTGTGCGTAATCGCTTAGAATAAGGCGCCCAGATTCAAGGACCCCGCTCGGTGGGGTACAAAAGGCAAAATAGCGCCCAATGAGATAGTCCCCTGACTTTGAATTTTGGACTTCGACTTTGTAACTGCAAAATGGGTTATGTCCTCTTCTTTTCGTGCATATTGCTACTATGACTCACTATTTAACATCCTACAAACCATAAAACACATACATGAGTATATTGTTGATCAATTTGAACATGATTGAGAGATTTTCAAGAATCATAGAAATAACGACCTAATGAAATTAGTAATTCCTAACTATTATTCTAAGATATATTATAAATAGTACAAAAATTAATAAAAAGTAAACGTTTGGGTTGCCTCCCAATTAGCGCTTGATTTAAGTCGTTCAGCCTGACTACTCCCTATTTATGGTGCATCGGTCAGAGTGATTATGATGATGTCAGTATTGGACTCGCCACCCCAATAATGCTTTAATCGTTGACCGTTGACTTTGAAAGGTTCTAAAGGATTCCGATTGTAAAGTTCAACGGCGCCATGAGAGAACTCCTATTATATAGTGAATGGTCCCGACCATCTCGACTTAAGCTTTCTTGGGAACAATCTCGGCGTGAGTTGAGTTGAACATCAATATCGATTGCCGAGCTTGAATGTTTTGCATGATCTTCTTATCGTGCCATTTCGACCTTTTCCTTGTATAACTTGGAGATCTCGTAGGCGTGAAGGCAAAATTCTTGATTTATTTGCGATGAACTTTTCCCTTGCTTGATTGAAATTGCCCAATAAGCCTTATGTTGTAACTCGACTGGTAGGTGACATGCCTTTCCGTACAGTAGTTGATATGGTGACATCCCGATCGGTGTCTTATGCGCAGTTCGGTATGCCCATAATGCATCATCAAACTGGAGCGACCAATCCTTTCGATTCGGGTTCACCACTTTTTCCAAAATTTTCTTGACTTCCCTGTTCGACACCTCAGCCTGCCAACTGGTTTGGGATGATAAGCCGTCGCTACCTTGTGGTTGACCCCATACCTTGCCAATAGAGCTGTAAATGATTTCTTGCAAAAGTGACTACCTTCGTCACTTATAATTGCTCGTGGCATGCCAAACCTCGTGAAAATATTCTTTTATAGGAATTTAAGAACCACCTTGGCATCATTAGATGGGAGTGCTACAGCTTCAACCCACTTTGATACGTAATCCACTGCGAGTAGAATGTACTAATTGTTAAGTGACGAAGGGAATGGCCCCATGAAATAGATGCCCCATACATCAAAAATTTTAACTTCAAGAATTATTTGTAGAGGCATCTCATTCCTTTTTGAAATGTTGCCTACCCGTTGACATCTATCACATGTTTTGACAAACTGGTGGGCATCCTTAAATAGTGTAGGCCAATAGAACCCAGCTTGAATCACCTTTGTTGCTGTCCTCTCACTACCATAATATCCGCCATACGCAGATGAGTGGCACTCATGCAGTATGTTCTTCACTTCACTGTAAGGCACGCACCTTCTAATCATTTTGTCGGCGCACTGCTTGAATAAATAAGGTTCGTTCCACATGTACCATTTTACATCATGAAGAAACTTTTTTTTCTGTTGTCTTTGTGAGATCAGGTGGAAGAACGTTGCTCACTAGATAATTCGCATAATCCGCGTACCAAGGAAATTCAGCATTTATCCCAAACAGTTGCTCATCCGGGAATGATTCATTGATTTCACACTTGTCCTCTTTCAATTTCTCTTGATTTTCTAGCCTAGACAAATGATCGGCGACTTGATTCTTCGTCCCCTTTCTATCCTTTATTTCTAGATCAAATTCTTGAAGAATGAGAATCCATTGGATAAGGCATGGTTTAGCATCTTTTTCGCAATTAGATACCGAATAGCTGAATGATCCGTGTAGACTATCACCTTAGTCTAAATCAAGTATGCCCAGAATTTGTCAAACGCATACACCATTGCAAGCAATTCCTTTTACGTAGTTGTATAATTCATTTGAGTCTCTGTGAGTGTCTTGTTTGCATAATATATGGCGTGAAACACCTTCTCTCGGCATTATCCCAAAACAGCCCCAACCGCATAGTTGCTTTCATCACACATCATCTCAAAAGGCATATTCCAATCTGGTGCGACGATCACGGGGGCTGTAGTTAACTTCTTCTTCAACAACTCGAAAGCCGACTTACATTCCTCATCAAAATTAAACACAGAGTCCTTCTCTAAAAGATTGCACAAAGGTTTTGCAATTTTGAGAAGTCCTTTATGAATCTTCTGTAGAACCCAGCATGTCCCAGAAAACTTCTAATTCCCTTTACTGAGCTTGGTGGAGGCAGTTTTTTGATTGTTTCCAGCTTAGCCTTATCAACTTCCAGTCCTTGAGCCGATACCTTGTGGCCCAAAATTATGCCCTCCTCAACCATGAAGTGGCAATTTTCCCAGTTAAGTACAAGGTTCATATCTTTGCATCGCTGTAACACCATTACCGAATTCCCTAAGCAAGTATCAAAATTGTCTCTATAGACAGAAAAGTCGTCCATGAAGACTTTCACATTTTTATCCACCATGTCTGAGAAGATGGCCATCATACACCGTTGAAAGGTAGTAGGTGCATTACACAAACTAAATGACATTCTCCTAAACACGAATGTACTGTAAGGGCACATAAATGTAGTCTTCTCTTGATCCTCAGGAGCGATGACGATCTGGTTATAGCCCGAGTATCCATCTAATAAACAGTAGTATTCATGTCCCACCAATCTGTCCAACATTTGATCGATAAAGTGTAACAGGAAAATGATCTTTTCGGGTTGCCTTATTCAACTTCCTATAATTCATGCACACCCTCCAACCTATCATTGTTCTTGTCAGAATTAACTCGTTATCCTCATTCTATACCACGGTCATTCCCCCTTTTTTTGGCACACCTCGAACCCGGACTAACCCACTTATCTTGTCGAAATCGGGTAGATGATACGACATCCAACAATTTAAGAATTTCATTCTTTACCACTTTCTTCATAATTGGGTTAAGTCATCGTTGTTTCTCCACCGTCTATTTTGCATCATCTTCCATCATAATCTTGTGCATGCAAAACGAAGGGCTGATTCCCTTGATATCCATGATCGTCCACCTGATCGCTGATTTTTGTTCCCTAAGCACCCTCAACAACTTTTCTTCTTGTAAATCATTAAGTAGTAAAGAAATAATAACAGTAAAGAATTTGAATTGCCTAAATACGCATACGAGGTGTTTAGGGAGTAGCTTAAGTTCGAGAGATGGTGGCTCCTCGATGAGCGGTTTCAATTTATCGTGGCTATCTCCTCCGTGTGTAAAAGTTTAAATGGTGCTTTGAATCGGCTAACTCGTGGCAATGAATCTAACATCTATAAGTAGTCCACAAATTCCGAGTCATCAACCTCTTCATCCCCCAATAATGTGGTTTCTAATGGATCGTTGACCAGGCTTTTACCCATGTCTTCACTGATAATCAGCTCAATTATATCCATCCTAAAGCATTCTTCATCATCCGTAGGGAATTTCATGGCCTTGAACACGTTAAATTTTATTTCCTGATCTTGAACCCTCATAGTAAGTTCGCCTTTTTGTACGTCGATGAGTGTCCTACCCGTAGCTAAGAAAGGTCTCCCTAGGATAATCGGGATATTCTTGTCCTCCTCAAAATCCAGAATAATAAAGTCCGCGGGGAATATAAACTTATCCACTTTAACCAATATGTCCTCTACTATGCCTCTCGGATATGTGACTGACCTATCCGCCAACTTCAATGAAATATTTGTAGGCTTTGGCGCGGGCAAACCCAATTCTGTGTATACTGACAATGGCATAAGGTTCACACTCGCCCCCAAATCACATAAGCACTTATTAAAAGACATGTTCCCAATCGTGCATGGAATAGTGAAACTCCCCGGGTCTTTCAGCTTTGGTGGCAACTTCTGATGTAACACCGCACTACACTCCTCTGTTAATGCCACTGTTTCGAAGTCTTCCCATTTCTTTTTCCTTGACAGAATCCCTTTCATGAACTTCGCATAACTCGGCATCTGCTCTAGGGCTTCTGTAAACGGGATGTTAATATGAAGTTTCTTAAACACTTCCAAAAACTTAGCGAACTGCTTATCTAATTTCTGTTTTTTGGACCCTCTGCTGAAATGGTGGTGGAGGATATACAACTGGCTTGTCGTCTAACTTTGTTTTCTCACTTTGCTTATCCTCACCCTTGTTTCCTTCAACTACTTTACTGTCATCAACTTTTTCATCTGATATCACTGAATTTTTTGCATCTGTACCAACAAGATGTTTTTCATTCCTCAACGTAATTACTTGACACTGTTCGTGGTTTCCTTTCGGATTTCTCTCTGTATCACTCGGTAGGGTCCCTAGTGGCCTGTTATTTAATGTTGAGGCAATTTGCCCCATCTGATTTTCCAAATTCTTGATGGTCATCGCTTGATTTTTTATCGCTGCCTCATTTCTAGTTATGTATTTTGACAACAACTCCTCTAAATCTAATTTTTTTTTCCTGATGTTGAGTCGGTTGTTGGTGATTCTGAAAACCTGGGGGTATGATGGTCGTGGAGCTTGATGTTGCTGATTATTACTCCATGAGAAATTTGGGTGATTCCTATTCCCACGGTTGTAAGTGTTTTGGTACACATTTATGTGGACCCGAGTTGTAGCTACCTATGAATTGCCTGAATATTTGGATTGACTGCGCATTGATCTGTAGGATGGTCACCCGCGCACAATTCACACACGACCACAACCTGTTGTACCTGAGCCCCTATCATGGCATCCATCTTCTTGGACATCGCAGAAATTTGTGCTTGTATTGATGTCACCCCATCGACTTCTAACACCCCAGCCACCTTTGCCTGTGTCATTCTTGTTGTGGGCCACTGGTAGTTGTTAGCCGCCATGGTCTCAATCAAATTGTAGGCCTCCTCATAACTCTTAGCCACGAACGCTCCACCCGACGCTGCATCAATACTGGTCCTAAGATTCCTATGTAGTTCATTATAAAAAGTATTCATTTGCAACCACTTAGGGAATCCATGATGCGGGCACTTTCTGAGTAACTCCTTGTATCTCTCCCATGCCTCATATAGCGACTCCCCATGTTGTTGCTCAAACATTGTTATCTCATTCCTCATTTTTTTTGTTTTTACGGTGGGTGGGAAAAATTTGGCAAGGAATTTCGAGCTAAGTCTTCCCACGTAGTTATCGATCCCGACGGTAGAGAGTGTAACCAACTCTTCGCCTTGTCCCGTATGGTGAATGGGAACAAGGGAAGTCTCACCGCATCATCCGACACCCCATTATACCTGAAGGTGTCGTAAATCTCCAAAAAGCTGACTAGATGTTCATTCGGATCGTCATTAGCCAATCCCCCAAATTGAACTGAATTCTAGATCATCTGAATCGTCCCAGGCTTGATTTCGAATGTATTTATAGCAATAGCAGACCTGGTGATGCTTTCATTGCGATTCGATCACCTTGGGTGTGGCGAAGTCCCTTAACGCTTTTTGATATTCAGCTGCCATTGCCTCTTCTTTCGCAGAATTTTCAAAGTCTTGCCTCGTTTCCTTGATCCACTTACTTAACCTCTGAAACCATTTCTCAATGTCGTCCTCAAAAGGCAGCAAGTCTAGATTTTTGGACCGAGTTTGCATAAACCACTTCAAAAACCTGAAATAAAAGGAACAAAACAAAAATAAAAATCTTTAAGTAAAACTGGACTAATTAAACTGATATTGTAAAAATATTAAAATCTATACTAAGTTGTCCCAAACAACAAGCGCGCAAAAAACTTGTTGGGTAAAATCTATATACGCATAACATGCAAGTATACGTGGTCAACAAGTAATATAATAATAATGTGAGAGTATCGTTCCCCGAGAGATAAATTAGTAAGAAATTTAACTTTATAATTACCAATTTCCTATTAATCCTAATTCTATTAAACTATTCAATTCAATGATTTAAATTTATAGAAACCAAATTAATAAATAAATAAACTATCACAAAATAATCACAAATATCAAAATTTGGAATTTCAAACAAATAATGGAGAATTAGACTTATGATTTCACCCTAAGCTTTACTCGATTTCAACACCTTTATTCTAATTCAATTCACTATATCGGTTTATTAATCAAGAACACGAATGTAGTACTAACCACCCCTCGATGCACTAATATTGTATTAACTTAAATCCACAAAGTAGATAGAAACAAGCTAAACACCTTAATCAACTAACTCACTATATCTCTATGTGAATTATAATTAAAGAAGGTTTAAGATTAAGTTCTCTATCTGATTACATGAGATGTCAAACATATCTCTACCTTAACATTCATCAAGATTCTGCTATTCACAAAATTCATGAACACATGCTATATTAACTAAGTCTAGATTCGAATATCCTCTCTCGATTCCATATAAATCCACAACAAATCGTTGATCAGGCAATTCATAAATTCACGCTCAAATTAATATAGATAAACCGGGAAATAACTTATTGAACTGGAAATCAAAGTTACAAAATCATCATTTCACTTAAGGATCCATCATAAGCCTAAAAAGAGAATTAGTTCATAATGAATGAAATAAAAACTAAATAACTCAAAGATAACATTCTTTCAATTACAAATAAAAGACTAAGAAGAAGAATGGTGAAAAACACCCTTCACGTAGCCTAAATCTGCAATCGTCACGAAAATCTCTTCAAAATACTCCTCCAAAGCTTGCTATGAAAAATTGGAATTAATCTCTGTACTTTGCCTTCCGTGATGCTTAATTCATTGTTTTTTAGAGCAATATATATCTACCACGAGTTCTAGTAGAAGTCCCTCAGCCATTAGAGTCCAAATGCCACACATAGTCATAATAATCCATGTTCCAGTCGAGTTTCAAACGCATAGATCACTCCAGACTTCGGCATCCACGCCATGGCAGGGGACACACGGAGGTGGGCATGGCCACTGTTAGTTGACTGGTGCCATTTTCCAAACTTGCCCCAAATATGCTCCAAATGCTTCCTTTTCGCATCATTCGCTACACCAACCACCCAACATATGAAATAACAAGAAACAAGTAAGAATGAACATGAATGCAACGAATTAACAATGATTATGCTTAAAATGGACATCGATTTGCAGATATAAAATCCGCTTATCAATGATTAAACGCTATTCAATTTGGAAAGGAGGGAAATCTCACCCACGAGGCCTTGGTTTTACCTTTTTGACTGATTCTGATGATGAGGAGGATGAAGAAGAAGATGCAAACTTTAATGAGGAGGACCAAGAACAAGATTCAGTCGGACCATCCAATACATCTCGTTCAAAATCCACTTTCAGTATCCAATTTCGGAGTCTCCAACAATATCCTGAAGCGCGGAATAAGCTAGTGTATCAAAGGATGGAATGATTAACAGCGAAACAAGAACATATATTTTCTACACATAATAGCTTCAACACTACTTTGGTTGAGAGACTGGCCTGCCTGGATCCACATGTTGAGCCTTTTTAATTCTTTGTTCCCCAACCAATATCAGTCTACCCCCCGTCAGATACTGAGGTTTAGGTTTATGAACTTTGTTTAAATAGACAATTATTTTCCAAGAGACAAACTTATTTTCATTTTAGATGGCCTTTTATGAGGATTGGACTTTTAATTTAATTTAAATGTGTATCTTTATATTCGCTTGATAAGTTTAGAAAATTTTCAGATTAATTTAAATGTAAAGGTCTTCTATCATTTTAAATTTGCGGGGCGTCGTTCCACAAGTGGAGCTAACAAGGGAAGAGCCCATCCTCTTCCTTTATCATGTCATTAATGGCTAAACTCATATGCTTTGGTTTCATGTTCTTCTTTCTTCACTATTACTTTGTCAACAAAGCGAGTCGGCATTCAAAGTGACAATTTTCACTATAACGAAGTGTTTCATGATTCAACTCTCCAATAAGTTCTCTACTGCCAAAAATTTTCAAACTGGAGACCCCACGGACATTTCTTTTAAATTTATTTGGTTGTAAGTACATATAGAATTATCGACTCTTGATGTTTATCAAGTCAATAACTACAAGAAAATTTTTATCTACTCTTGATGCTTATCAAGTTAATGCTTCATAATTCATATAGAAGTATTAGTATATAGATGCAATTCTCTGAATCCAAAGTTTAATATAACATGCTTTTGCCTCAAATTCATTCCTATTTTTTCTGAATTTAATACACTAAGTAAAAGGTAATGTACAAGACATGTTTGATAAAATGCTTGATCGTCGTCTGGGGTGATGTGTGTTTGTTTGCATGTTTATTACAAACAATTGTACAACTAATTAAAGTTTGAAATAAGATCTCATTCTCTACTAGGTACTACTTATCATCTATTTATTTCAAATATAATAATAGGTTAGTGTTATGGATTAATTTCTTATGTTAATTCATTATTAAACTAGCTATGCATGCATTACATTATATGAGTATATATATATATATATATATATATATATATATATATATATATATATATATATATATATAGCTAGCTAGTTGTATATAGATAGTATATTGTATATTGTAATTTCACATCACTAATTAATTATAAATTAGTGACAATGATTTGTACCATAACTCAAGCTTACTTTATTTACTCAGTGTATAGATGTGCTAAATTTTAAAAAATATCTATAAAGTTAAATAACCTTTCACTAATGATTGATTTTCAAAATATATTTAGAATTGATTCAAATTTACATATTTTGATATTAAATGAATATATTTAACAAGCACACTTTTTGTGGTTTAAATTAGAGAAAAATAAATAAATAATGCTACTATAACATAAAAAAGTGTCACATAATACTCACATACACACAAATGTATACTGCGGGCCCCACATGTTAGACGGGGGCCCACAATATGCATGTGTGTGTATGTAAGTATTATGTGACCCTTTTTTTATGTGAAAGTAACATTATTAAAAAAATTGACAATTTAACTAGTCGATAGGGGTGACACCACCACCTATCATCATTGCCTATATATTTTGACTACTTTACTTTTATGTATGTACAATGTACTAATTCAAAATTTGATTCATGTGACTAAATTTTCATAATCTCGGGGTCTTCGCTCATTATTTGTTTTTGTGCTTTTTAAGTATATAATAATGTGTTTCTCAAAAATAGTATATAATAATGCAAAATTTAATTCATATATAATAAATATATCCTAATATTTTTAGGTGTATAATAAATGCAAAATTTGATTCATATAATCACATTCTAAAAATTTTATAAATCTCAAGGATGTTAGATATCTACGCATCTTATATTGATAAGTATGTGTACTCTAATAATCGCATTGAATGCTTATATTACTAATCTTTATTGCAATATCTTAAATACAATATTACTATGCATATGGTGTGCGACCATTAATATATAATGTGCATATATTAGTATCCAATTTTTAAAAGAGATCCTAAATAAATGCATTAATTGCACATTTATATTTATAGAAGAAAATTGAAAGAAATTTTTTAAGAAGTTTTTATCCTCTCGCGCTATAAACTCTAGGAACTGAATGGTTTTGTTCACAAATCACATATCTTATTTTTTGGAGACACTTGAAAAAAAATTAAGTATGAAGTATTCCATTACATTTGCTAGCGTTCTTCTCTTGCTAGTCTTTTTTACAGGTAAACACTAATTTAGTATATAATAAATGGGTTGTAAGACCCCAACTTTTATGAATAAAGATGAATTTTTTTATAAATATCATTTTTGAATATTAAGGTTTGAAATTGAAATAATGTTATAGTTGTGGGTAATATTTATAAATTTTGCAAAGTAAGCAAGTTGTTATATTATATTCGATTGGTCGAGGAATATTCGTTTTAACAAGGAATATTCGTACGGCGGCACAATCATTGGTGGACCCCACAACGAAATTATTGTCGGAATGAGAAAACGACAAAAATATCTTTTTATAAAAATAACGGCGAACGTTTTACCATTAACTGTTGAAATACCCAGTGTTAAAAGTACAGTAATATGCGTGGTTGCATAGTAGCACACAATATTGATTATTGATGCGTACGTGAAATGTCACTCAGTTTTGTTCAATTATTGCTACAGTAATTGCTGCATAGTATCTCACGTTATTTGATTCAATTATTGTCGATATTTTATGTAAGACCCCAACTTATTATTAATGAAATTTAATTTTCTCTATTTATTATTTTGAAATAGTAAGGGTTGATTTGATTAATGTGGATAGTTAAGGGTAAAATACGCAAATACTTCAAAATAAGCAAGTGGTTATAAAATATTCATTGTTGTGTGGGGAATATTCGTTTGGTCGTGGAATATTAGATCGCTTTAAGAAGAATATTAAATGCAACGGCCAAGCAGACCATGTATGTAGGCCCATAACGAGCGATTGGATGAAGAAAGCGACAAATATAAGTTGTTTAAAAATAATAACAGTAGTTGTTACTGAATTATCTTGTTAAAAATACCGGTGGTTAAAACACGAAGAGCATTACGGTATTACACCAATTATTGATTCTTACGTGAAGAAGGCACTACTCAATAATGGTTACGATAATTCTTATCAAAGATTTTATTGAGTTAATAATTCTTTGCGTTGATATTTTATATTCTTTGTTGTTTGATAATTGTCATTACAGTATTTTTCATTATCGAAGCAATAATTCATATTATCTAAATAATATTATTAGATAACATTATTGGCAATGTCTAGAAAGTTTACATAAGGAGAGGTTTGGTCACCTAATTGTGCGCTTGATGAAGAGAAATTCTTATTGGAAAGCCCCTCTTTCCAGGAAGCGCACTGGTTGTCAATATTGAGATTACGTAATATTATTTGTGAATAATTAATTATTGATTCATATGATGAGGAAAATATTGATTTTATGTGGATATAGATGGAAAAATTTTAATGTGACAATTGTTGAAAATTGAAATTTTATCTTTTTACGATAAAATAATTCATTTAAATATATTATTATATTTTAATAATATAATAATGGTGATATTTTTACAACGAATGTGGGATATATGAGTATACGAGGAGGAAGAGTATTTTTGTTGCAATAAATGTTTAAAACATGTTAAACATGTCGATTGGACCCCATTTATTGGTGAAATTTGATTATAGCACGTAAAATCGCGCCCGTTTGTGGATTTCGGTCAATTTCTATTTGGAATTTGGAAAAACTTTCTTCTGCAAAGTTGTAGAGAATTGAATTTCTTATAAAAACTCGCGAGATTCGAATTTTCTGATGAAAGAGATATTTATTATGAATTATTGAAGTTCAAAGCTCAAAATAATTGATTTTGGAAGTTTAAAATATTTAAAATTAGAAAAACGTTTTTCTTACTTTTTCTAGAATGTGGCATGTGTTTGATGGCTGAAATCAGATTCTAGGAATGTGTAGGAAATTTATATAATTATATTATTAATTTATTAAATTTTTGCTTTTGGTGTTCTAGCAATTTCTATAAATAGGGTCTTAGGTTAGAATTGAAAATCACACGTAAAGCTGAAGTTTTCTCTCTATATTATCGAGCGTATTCTTGTGAGTATTTTGAGTATACTTTGAGTATTGTTAGGCGGTGAAGTTCCCTTGACTATATCCGGTATTCCAAATTTAAAAGTACTAATCTTTCGAGGTAAGGGATGTTATTTTCTTCTCAAATGATATTATTTCTTCAATATCATTATCTTTGAAATATTGGTTGAAATTTTTTATCAAATTTGGAACTTTTTCATGTGGGGTTACTATTCATGAGTTCTTATTCACGAGTTACTATTCATGAGTTACTATTCACGAGTTCTTATTCACGAGTACTATTCATGAAGCGTGACGATGTTTTTTTGGGAAATTTCTATCTTTTGGTGTCGAGAGTTACTATTCACGTATCTAACACTATTCATAGAAAAATAAAATTTCTTCTTTTTGTCCAAAAATATCTATTCGTATACTAGCTTTGATTGTATCCATGTTTTGATCATTCTTGAATTTTACACCACTATGATTATTTTTGAGGTATTTTTGAACATGGATAAAACAAAGTACGAATCCTTAATCCTTAATCCTTGTCATTTTGTTTCTTTGGATTCGTTTCTTTAAAAATATTTTTCATCATCGTCGGTCTTAAATGATGATATTATTGAATATCTTTGGGCTGTAGTGCAAAAGATGAATGATTTGAAGAATATCTTTGGTAGTAAAGTGCAAAGATGAGCAGTGTTTAGATGAACATGACCAATGATGAATATCTTTGGCTGTAGTGCAAAGATGAATATTTGATTCGGATGTATATTGATTGATGTTCTGGGGATAAAAGATGAGCGATGAACTTTTAAATTCATACATAGAAGATAGTAGTTTGCATTCTCTACTTAACTCTTCTAATGAATTATTATTTCATTGCGAATATTGATTTAAAATTTGTTGTCTATTGTATTCTATTAGATTTTTCCTGTTGAAGACTAACGGTAATTTGTTGTATATTATCTTAGTCATAATATTCTTTCTTTGGGCTAGTTGAGCTCACCCTTTTCCTTTTTGTTCCATTTTTCTTCTCGGGAGGCGAGAATATAGCGAGTATGCAGTCTGGGGTATAGAATGAAGGTTTTAGAAAGAATTGTTTAGTAGTCCTCACCATTTTTGTAAAATAATGTATCAATAAATGTGATGAGGATTTATTTGAGTATAGATATTGTCTAGAAGATAATATTTGTATTCAAACTCACAGTTTTATGGTTGTAATAATAAAGTTGTAGTTGTTTCTGTACCATGTATTGACAACTCAGAATGGGTTGGATGGAATGGACCTATTTTGGGGGCGTCACATTTTATATATTATTAAATCAATAATTGAGATGACAAGTTATTCATACTATTATTTCCATAATTAACAATGTCTAGAAAGTTCTGTCGAGGAGAGGTTTGATCACCTAATTGCGCGCCAATAGGAAGAAATCCTTATTGGAAAGCCCCCTCTTTCCTGGGAACGATCTGGTTGTTAATATTGCGAGTTATAATTGCGACGCCCCCAATTTTGTTTGGTACCGATATATATACTGACACTATTAGAACCGACAGTCATGGACTATTGGTGGGCAATTATGGTTGTCCTTGGCAGTAGTAAGTTGTCACCGACATTTATAGCAATGATCGGATAATATTTAGAGGATGATATGCATACTCCTAGTTTTGTTTGGTTGAACGGATTAACCCGGGTTGCTAAGTGTATATGACTGACAGTAACTTAAAATGGGTAGGGTTTGGCTGACAAACCTCGGTATATATGTCTGGCACTACTCTGAACTTTATGTTCATTCAATCCAGATTTAGTGTGTGTGGAAAAACTCTGAACTTTATGTTCGTTTAATACAGATTTGGTATATGTATAACTTCGTTTATTGTTCAAAAACTTGCTGAGCTTTCTGTAGCTCATCCCTGCAAATATTTTCTTAATTTGCAGATAGAAAGAATATATTTCGGCGGTACCGGTATTTGTGGATAGAAGGGCTTAAGACGTGGTTATCCATTTGAAAACTATAATGTAATATTTGTGACATTAGAATCAATCAATGTAATGGTCTATTAATTGTGTAAGGTAATTGTTAGTTCCAGTGTTTAGTTTTTATTCTAATGAAATTAGAAAAGAGTACAATATCTATATGAACTATATATCTGAATGATAGTGTTAACAGACATTGGGTTTCTCTAATGCACTGAGGTAGCGCTTCACTCAGTTCCAAGAACCCTACCATTAATACTATGGAGGTCAGATAAATAAGAATTATAGATATGGAAGAAATATCTATGAGATACTAAACATGTATATCCAAGCGAGGGTACTCAGTTACAATAATTGTTCTAACGAGAACTACTATTTACTATGAGTACTGTGAATCTTGGATGTATAGGAGTTATTATATTATAGAATATTTACGTGAGCACCAAATTGGCTACAATGAAAGTAGAGAATTTGGGGGCGTCACAATTTGGTATCAAAGCCGTAGGTTATAGATCTAGGGTAGGAATACCTTAGGATATGACCTGAGAGATTGTAGCGAAGGCAATAAGGAGATAAACTTAGAGATATAGAATGATTTTAGGTACTCATTGCAGGGAAATATTCTAGAAATGTTAGGAATGTCTAGAATAAACAATAAGGGAAGTTATAAGGAATGAGAAGATTATGGAGATAAAAGGTTTTATAAAATACAAAGACAATTAAGGTTGTAAGAAAGGAGATAGTGATGGATCTAAGAATTGTGGCTTGAAAGGGTGATATTGGAAGATGAATATGGTAAGAAGTTTAGAATTTATAAACTTAGTATCAGGGAGAGAGTAGTAATAAAGAGATTAACTAAAGATAAGTTTGTAGGAGATGAATTAAGGAAATTCATCAGCCAAAGTTGGAGGAATATATTGTTTATATAAGTTAGTGATATCAAATTAATGTTTTGGTAAGTGAAGGAGTTAAGTGTATTCATATAATGAGTGAAAAGTTGATTGTTCTACTTAAAATAGTACTTGAACCATAATAGGTCGTAGTAATGGAGAGTGATTCGAAGGATAGAATAAAAGAAGGGTTCGCTGAAGTAGTTGTAACAAAATGTTGGAAGTTATAAGAGGCAAACCTATGGTGGAATTAGAAAATGTTCATAAAGAGTATCGAGGGTGGAGTTAAGTGAAGAAGGAAATTGAAGTTTCTATAAGACTCATATAGAGTCTGAAGGAGGGACAACCGAAGGAGGAGTAAAAGAAGTTGAAATAACATTAAAAGAAAAGAAATGGAATAGATTTTAAGTAGACGCTGGAGAAATTTGGACATCCGCAAGAGAGATGATCAATAGTATTAAAGTTAAGTTAAGAGAAGGAAATGAAAAGGCATGAGAGGCTAGGGAAACAAATGGCAGTAGAAGAGCTGTAGTTGTAATAGTATGGTGTTCCTAGTGTAAGAATTCGTGGGAGAAAACAAGTGAAAATGTATAAATCATTAGTCGGTAAATTATTTTCTTAGAGTATATAGCATATATATATATATAATTAAGTATATACACCTTGTTGTTTGTCAAATTAAAATGATTTTCGTACTTATACTTAGTTATTTGGTATCTTTAGATAAATAGCATCCCAAGGAGGATCACTAGTAGAGATTGACGGAAACTAGATAGAGACAAACCCAACCCAACAGTTGGTAAACATATTACTAGACGCATCACGATGGAGGTCAGGGAATCCACCAGAAGTTGAACCTAATACTTTAAGGATTACCTTGGACTTTAAATTAGTGGGACCATCAGAATTGAAGGGGACTGAGGAATCAGGAAATGTAGTATGAAGACAATGTCAAACGAAGGGAGATCGTAAAAGGAAGAGGGATGTAAATTCTTCAAATAACTCTGGGGAAAAGGGACATAGTAGCACCAGTCAAAGAAATGAAGGTTGTCGTATTTTTAAGAAGAAGCACATAGGGATATGTATGTTTTGAGGGAATCAATGTTTTACTTGTGGAAATATTGGACATTATTCAAATAGATGCCCACAGTAGAAGCATAGTAGGAACAATAAGATCATCGGGATTAAGTGTTTCAATTGCGAGGTGGAGGGACACATTGCAAAATTTTGTCCAAAACCCAGAAATCTTAACCTAAAGGGGGACCAAAATCTCAAATCCAAACCAGCAGGTGAAGGGAGCGGAAACGTCTAAGATGAAAGATAGGTTTTGTGATATTTGAAATAGTAAGAATGTTAAGATAGTATTTTGAAAAGTATATGTGAATACATCTATATATACGGTAGAAGTTTTAGTTTTTGTATAAGTTTGGTAAAGATAATAGATTTCATCTTTTGGTATATGATTAAGAGATATGTACATTATATAGTGGTAAGATGAACTGAAATGTAATTAGTGAAACTCGTTGTTATATAATAAATATATTTTAAATTTGGAAGGTATTTGCAAAGTGTAAAATTTGTTAAAGAAAAGGAATATTTATATATGCATTAAATATGTTTAATCATGGTAGAACGTAGGTTAATGATAAGTCTAAAAAATATTTTAGACGATACTATAAAAGATTGAATAAAAGTCATTCCCTAATAATAATGTTGATGGTGATCATATTCTTTTGGTCGAGAAGAAATTTGTGATAGATGAAAAGTCAGTTATGAAAGGAAGTAAAGGTAATTAAGGTTACTTTATATCAAAAGTATGAGATTAGTAGTGGATTAGACAACAATAGCCGAAGAAATTGCTTAAATAAACCACTAGGATTAATAATTTAAGACCCCGAATTTTATGAAATAAAAGTATTCAATTTTTCTTATAATTACTATTCAGTAAATGGTTAAATTGATAAAAGTTTAAAGTTAAAGGTGATATATGTAAATATTTTAAATAAGCAAGTGGTTATAAAATACTCATTGTTGTCGGGGAATATTAGTTTGGTCGTGGAATATTCTTCTGTCTAGGGAATATTAAATGCTGACGGCTATGACCATTGTGGGCTCCATAATGAATAAGCTGTCGAATGAAGAAAAGCGAAAAATTTAAGTTTTTATAAATAGCGGTAGTAGTTATTCTGAATTAACCTTTGTTGGAATACACAGTGGGTAAAGTAAAGTAATATGTGTTGTTGCACAGTATCACACGGTATTGCATAGTATTTTTGAATTATTGATTCTTACATAAGAAGGCACTACTCAATAATTGTTACAGTAATTACTGTTCAATATTTTATTTTATTGATTCAATAATTGCTACGTTAATATTTTATATTACTGTTTTTTCAATAATTGTCACTACACAGTATTTTCCATTATCGAAGCAATAATTCATATTATCTGAATAATATTATTAGATAACATTATTGGCAATGTCTAGAAAGTTACATGTCTAAGGAGAGGTTTGGTCACCTAATTGCTTGCCAAGAAAGAAATTCTTATTGAAAGCCCCCTCTTTCCAGGAAGCTGCATGGTCATCGATGATTGTGATTATGTAATAGTATTTATGAATAATTAATTATTAATTTATATGATGAGGAAAATATTCATTTTATGTGGATATAGATGGAGAAAATTTATAAAGTGACAATTGTTGAAAATCGATATTTTATCTTTTCTGATAAAATAATATTTTATTATATTATTATAATATAATAATGATGATATTTTTTATAATGAATGTGAGATATATGAGTATATGAGGATGAAGAGTATTTTTTTTGCAAAAGTTGTTTAAAACATGTTAAACATGTCTGTGGGCCCATTTCTTGACTGAAATTTGTTTATAGCCTGTAGAATCGCCCGTTTGTGGATTTCGGTCAATTTCTATTTGGAATTTGGAAAAACTTTCTTTTGCAAAGTTGTAGAGAATGGAATTTCCTATAGATAGGATATGAGGTTCGAATTTTTCGGATAAAATGGCTATTTATTATGAATTATTGAAGTTCCGGAATAATTAATTTTTGGAGTTTAAAATGTTTTATTTAAGAAAAATGTTTTTTTTTATTTTTGTTGGGTGAGTGGCTAATGTTTTGGATCAATGGAGGTGTGCATAGGAATTTATAATATATATATTAATATTTTATTAAAATTTCTGCTTTGGTGTTATAAGTATTTTCCTATAAATAGGGTGCTTAGGTTAGAATTGAAAATCACACCAGAAACTAAAGTTTTCTCTCTCTTTCTCTTTCTGTATTATCGAGCGTATTCTTGTGAGTATTTTGATATTATGAGTGTTGCTATACGGTGCAAGTTCCTTCAGCACTATATCCAGTATTCCAGTCAGAAGTACTGTCTTTTGAGGTAGGGGATTTTAAGGGATTGTAAGGGATGTTGTTTTCTTCTTAAATGATATTATTTTCTTCAATATCATTATACCGAAATATTGGTATGGATTTTATTGTGGAAGTTCTACCTTTTTGTGTCGGGGTTACTATTCACGTATACGGTACTATTCACGTATATGGCACTATTCACGTATACGACACTATTCATGTATATGACATTTTTTACGTATACGGTACTATGTACGAATACGTAGTACTATTCACGAGTTACTATTCACGAGTTACTATTCACGACAAAATTGGTTTCTTTTTCTGACCAAATTATCGTTGATTTATGAATATTGCTCTTGAAATTAAATGTAGTTGTTGATCCTATTGTTTTTATTATCATATATAACATTTTTATAACCCTGGTGATGGAATTTCTCTTTGACTTGAGTGTAAAGATGGGTAAAGTATTGGTATGATCGTGACTATGGGTTCTCTTTGGCCAGTAGTGCAAAGTTGAATTGTTGACTAGTATGATCATGACCATTGAATTTACAATGGAATATTTTTAGCTTAAGTGCAAGGTGAATTGATCAACATGGTTATAATTATGGTTTATATAAATTCTGAAATGATTATGTATATCTTTGAGATATGAATGTCTTTGGCCTGTAGTGCAAAGATGACCTGTTGTTGAATATCTTTGGCCCGTAGTGCAAAGATGAATTTATTAGTATGATTATGAACATGAACTGTGATTTGGTATAACCATGATCTTTGATGTTTCAGGTAAAGATAGGTGATGAAAATTATCTTCGTCCTGAATGCGAAAATGAATTTAGAACTACAATTATGATTATGAGTTATTAACATGATTGTGGACAGGAACTATTGATTGATGTTACAGGGTTAAAACATTGTTGGTGGACTTTTAACATGGAGAAGATAATAAACTTTATGGTCTATTTGACTCTTCTAATGGATTGCTCGTTCCGCTGCAACTATGGTTGAAAATTTTTATCATCTACCATATGTTCTAAATCTCTGATTTATTATTGATGAAGGCTATTGAGAATTTAATTATCTTTAGTCATGATATTCTTTACTGAGCTAGTTCCGCTCACCCTTTTGCTTCACAATTCCTTTCAGGTAATAAGAGTGTACCTGGGTCGAGCGGGGGTAACAAGGGAATAGAACGGTGGTCTCTAGCTGTGGAGGTTCTCCCTAAATAGTATAAAAAGTGGGTTATATTTTATACATCATTTAGTAGTTATATTTGGTGAACCAAATAGGGTGAGGCGAACCCAACGTTTGGAAGGGTGTTTTGCCACTATCATACAAGATGTTTAATGGCATGCGACTTCGTGTTATCACAAGACAAGGTTGTGCACATCCACTTGCTGAGTATATCTACAAGCACTACCTATATGATCTTGGAGTTTGGTTGAAGTATAATTCTCAATTAGAGACGGTGGAGATAATGATATGTCAAGAGAAGACTCACCATTGGAAAGAATATGATAGTAATCTTCTCGTTTTTCTTTGGGGTTTATTGGGTCAACCAAGGATAATTCTGTAGGCATGTGATATCTATCATAACCTAGACGCATGGCCTCCCATGTACGAAGGTTTCCTTGAGAACTTCCCAAAGATTTTAATTTCTAAATCAGTTATTAACTGTACCTTTATGTAAGGTGCCATTGTGACGTACTATCCAAGGTTGGGACATGAGTCACAGTTGGTATATATATTTGTATCAAAACTCACAACATATGTGTTGTTGTATTTTGCATGACAATTATTGTAATAAAGTTGTAGTTATTTTCTGTACCATGTTTTTGACGACTCAAAATAAGTTGGTTGGATTGGACCTATTTTGGGGGCATTACAAATAATCTGAAGTGAAGAAAGTTAGAGATAAGTTTGAGAAGTAAAGGAATGATTTAAAAATATCATTATTACTAGTATGATAAAGTAATTCAAGCGGAGAAATAAATTAGCTGTATCTTGGAATAAGAGGTATAATTGACTACCATAAGTGTAAATCGTATCTGGATTTGAGACATATAAAGGAGGAAACATTTAACAATAATATTAAAAGTTAAATAAAACAACGAGGTATTGATAAAAGATTTTTAATAAATTTAAGATTGAGATAAGAGTTCAGCTAACTGTATCCAGAAGCGTTAGTTATAGGAAAAGGTTATGAGAAAGAAGATAAATCTTGAAAAAGATACTAGATATAGATGGGAAGACAAGATATAAAGAAAGAATTTGAGACAAATTAATAAGGGGGAAGACACCGAAGCCAGATTTTCTGTAGGCACGCCGATTTGTTCGGTTACAAACAGATATGTACCATTGTGAGATGTGGTGATTGAACCATGGAGGTTACAATTTGGTAAAATACTATGGTTAATACCAAGGGTATAAAATATAAGACAATAAGTAAAAGAGTGTTATAGTTAAACAGGGACAAATTTAGAATTAATGTTGAAGGAGAAATTTGAGTTCAAGTTAAGATAAGGATAAATAGTGATTAAGTTTTTAACTTGACAAATAGTCGTGGTACACGACAAATAAAGACATGGAGAAATAAATGTTATGTGTATTAAATGTTCTATGTGTTTAACAATTAAATTTAAATACAATGGTGAAGTCTATTGATTCAATTTATATAAACTTTTGAATAAAGAATGGATCAGGATTCGTAATATAGAATCTTATAAGGAGGGGAGAATATATTAATTCAAAATTTTTATGATCTTAATTTTTGCATTAAATGTGTGGATATGGAACTATGTTTCCTAAGGAAATTATGGGCCAAAATAAGTTAAATAAAACTTAAGCGGGGCCCAAGAATTGTTTTTATTCCTCTAAGGAATTAATGGTGGAATAAAGGTCTAACAATAAGACATAAAAGTAAGTATACAATGATGATGATTCGATCCGTGGACGGAATCTTTATAAGGAGGGGAGAATGTGAGGATTCGGAATGTTACGAATAAATTTTTTTTTATTTAATATTTATATTGATTACCAATATTGTGCTAAATATTTGTGATACAAGTCTAGAGAAGTGGTCAATTTGTGTATTGACTAAGAAATATGAGTAGAGTTGTGATTAACAGGAAATAGAAACCCTAACCCTAAGTTCGGATAGGGATTCGGTAAAAAAAATACGGTTACAACAATTGTATTGATGAGTTTGTGTTGGTATGATATAGAATTGATGATCAGTGATTGATCAGATAGAGTACAAAATCAGTAAAACCTAATAAAGGATTCAAAACCCTAATCGGTGATTAATAAACCCTAATGTACATTTAAGAACCCTAATCAAATGTCAAAAAATCCTAATTTTTAATTCAAGAAACCTAAACCCTGATAAGTAAACCCTAACTCTAATTAGGATTATCAATAAGAAGTTGTGATAATGAATATTATAATAAGTATGTGGGTGTAGGATAAAGTATAAAATTCTATCAGAGAATTCTAATGAGGATTAGGAAACCCTAACCCGGATTACCAAAACCTAATCGGTAAACCCTGATTTTAATTTTGGAACCCTAAAATCTAATTAGGGAACCCTAATACTGGTTATCAAAACCTAAGGATTAAAAATGTTAGGGAAGTATGTAAAATGACTAAAATAACCCTATAGATAATATGGAAATTACCAAAATACCCTTAGTAGGGGTAAAAAGACCAAAATACCCTCAAGCTTATCTTTTAACAAAAGAAAAACACAAATCTTGGTGATTAATCACAAAGATTAGCCACGTGTCTAAATCCAATATATAAATGACCAAATTAACCTCAAGGTTGAATGGGAAGTCATAAAAATACCCTTAGTACATAGGAAGTTACTAAAATACCCTTTATCTTCCAAATTTTAGTGATAAACTTAAATCTATGACTCACCACTCTAAAGATTTGTAACATGGGTTAAAAATAAACATCACCAGTTGTCCTTGATACCTAGCAACAAATTCAAGTCATTGAATCATGACTTAGCTTGTTAAAGGGTTTAAAAGTTAGGAAATATCTTAACTTTCTAGCGATAAGGGCCTTTTTCTCCAAGTCACTGATAATACTCTCAAAATACTACATATATAGTCTATAATCAGTAACCAGAAAGCCGAATCAGAAACAGGAAGGAAACAATCAAAGTTTTTCTGAAAAGGTAAGATTACAAACGTTAATCCTAGATCTTGGAAGCTATATTAAAAGTTGTGATTTAATGTTTATATATATGATATAACATGTTAATAAGTGATCTGGGTTGCTAAAACATCAATCCATAACATTTAAAAGCTTCAAAATGAAGATTTGAGAAAGCAGACAAGAACCCTAAAATCGTGTCTGACAACCGAATGTCAGGCCTCTTAGATCCGAATCTGTTAGTTGTTTGATGTATTTTAGTTGTAATATGTTAGGAGCTTAGTGGTCTAGAAGTGGAAACATGATCATAAGATGTATAGACTGCAAGATATTAGTGGTCAAAACCCGTTGACCGATCAGATTGGTAATTTTTGGAAAACCCAGAACTCAAGAATAGTGTCTGACAAGATGTTTAAAGACCATGATCTTCACTCTAACATGATTTTGGATCATATAAGTGTAATGGACTTGAACCATGTCATTTAGAATACACGCCCATGCCAATAGATCACTCATTACATCAAACGAGTGCAAGATATAATAGATTAAAAGGGTCTCGAAACTGGTTATCCAGATTTCTGGGTAACCCAGAAAGTTCTTAGATACGCTTGACAGCCAGTTGACCAACCTCAAATTTGATATCCTGATGTTATTATAAACTGTTAGATGTTACATTATTGTAGTATGACATACATATTACATGTTTAATACACTGGAACGTTTATCTAATACATGGAATCCAATATAATAGATGTTAAAGTAGGGGGGTTGACACTGATCGAGTTTCTGGGTTACCTAGAAACTCAAGATCAGGCCTTGAGGGGTAGTTTGACCATCTATAATTTGCTTATATGATATAATTAGATCACCCAATTATTTTTTTGTCCATAGTACTACATCAGTACTACACCCTTGAACCATTTTCATGATCAAAAACACATTCTGTTGGAAATTAAAGCCGGTCAAACCCATCACCAGAGCATTGACAGTCGTGTTCTTCGTTTGGTGAAGAACACCATCAGCGACAGTTCTGTTGACCTTTAGCGACAGTTAGCTAGGAAATTAATAAAAATTATATAATAAATAAGAATAAATACTAAATAATTATTATAAATTAATAATAAATTCCTAAAATACATTTTAAACTATAATAAATAAGTTTTAATATTTTGACATGAAATTTCATTAATATTAAATTAATTTGAATATTAATCATAATAAAATTAATTAATAATGCTATTTAATAAATTAGTAAAAATGATAATAAATTATTTTAATAATAATAAATGAAAACTAATGATTTAAAAATCATTATTAGTGATAATAAATTATTTAAAGATAATATTGATGATTTAATAACTATTATGAAGAATTAATAATTATTTTAATGATTGCTAAAATAATTTTTAATTGGTAATAAATTAGATAATAATAATAATAAATCATTTTAAATAATATTAAATTATTTAAAAATAAAACTAATGATTTTAAAATCATTATCAATAATAGTAAAATTATTTGAGAATAATAGTGATGATTTAAAAATCATTACGAATGATTATTAATTACCTAAAAATAATATTAATGATTTTAAAATCATTTTTATTAATAATAAATTAGTTAAAATTAATATTAATCATTGAGAAATGGTTTTACGCTTCTAGAAAATATTATAAATAATATTTAGAGTAATATTTAAACTTTCAAACAAAGTTTACTCGGAAGATAATTTGATAACTATCTGATCAAGTTATAAAATATCAAATAGACACCGAATATAACCCAGACACTAATAATTGGATTAGATATCAACTGCTATTGGTTCTAATTACTGCAATGAACATATTTAGATTGCTTAGACAGTTCAAAGTATTATAGATTAGCAGATCGTCGGGCAGGCAAGTTTTTCCGCACTTTGTGCAACTTTATAGTTCAAATGCAAGTTTTTTTGCACTTTGTGAAAACCTCATATTTCACATGCCAACTTCATTTAAATTATTTTATTAAATGAAAATTTTATATTTATTTGTTATGATCTAGTGATATACAGTGTATATGGTTTATGTTATTCAAATGTTATTATTTCTTGTTCAAACATAACCAAGTCATATGAGTTATTATTATGGAAAAACACGTTTGATTTGATATCAAAACATAGTTTGTGAGAAACCAATTTTGTTTGGTATCGATATATATCTGAAACACTATTAGAAGCAAAGCGGTCACCATGGATTTGTTGGTGGCAATATGGTTGTCCTTGGTAGTAGTAAGGTATCACCCGACATTTATAGCAATGATTGGATAATATTTAGAGGATGATATGCATACTCTTAGTTTTGTTTGGTTGAGCGGATTAACCGGGTTGCTAAGTGTATATAGTGACGATAACTTTCAAAATGGGCGGGGGTTTGGTGACAAACCTCGGTATATATGTGTGGCACTACTCTGAACTTTATGTTCATTCAATCCAGATTTAGTGTGTGTGGAAAAACTCTGAACTTTATGTTCGTTTAATACAGATTTGGTATATGTACTTCGTTTATTGTTCAAAAACTTGCTGAGCTTTCTGTAGCTCATCCCTGCAAATATTTTCTTAATTTGCAGATAGAAAGAATATATTCCGGCGGTACCGGTATTTGTGGATAGAATGGCTTAAGACGTGGTTATCCATTTGAAAACTATAATGTAATATTTGTGACATTAGAATCGATGTAATTGTCATTAATTGTGTAAGGTAATTGTTAGTTCCAGTGTTTAGTTTTTATTCTAATGAAATTAGAAAAGTGTACAGTATCTATATGAACTATATATCTGAATGATAGTGTTAACAGACATTGGGCTTCTCTAATGCACTGAGGTAGCGCTTCACTCAGTTCCAAGAACCCTACCATTAATACTATGGAGGTTAGATAGATAAGAATTATAGATATGGAAGAAATATCTATGAGATACTAAACTTGTATATCCAAGCGAGGGTACTCAGTTACAATAATTGTTCTGACGAGAACTACTATTTACTATGAGTACTATGAATCTTGGATTTATAGGAGTTATTATCTTATAGAATATTTACGTGAGCACCAAATTGGCTACAGTGAAAGTAGAGAATTTGGGGGCGTCACAATAATAATATGAATAAACATTGTTAAAAATATTGGGGGGATTTTTATGAAGTATTTGTTGGACCCCCATTTACCCATTTTTCAAAATAATCGGTAGAAAATGTTTTAGTATTTTTTTATAATAAAGGTGGGGCCCACATGTGACTTTGGAAATCTGAAATTGGCAGGGGGAAACATTACGGGAAAGGAATGGAGTTATATTATTATCATATATATATATTATATAAATTTTGTATATATATATGAATGTAAGTTGCCTTTCTTAGTAGTGCAAAAGGTTATATATATATATATATATATATATATATATATATATATAATATTTTTTTTTTTGAATTTAAATAGAATATATTATATTTTATTTAAAGTTTTTATTTTATTAGATTATTTTATTGCATAGTAATGCAGCAAAAAATCAAAATTGTAGAAAATTTTATTTGGTTGGTTAGTGCATTCTTCATTCATGCGATACTGTGATTTTTAAATTTATATAGTATCCTTTCCATTTTTCTATAAATAGGATGCTTAGTTAGAATTAAAAATCACACCAGAATCAAAGAATTCTTCTTCTATAATATTGACCGTATTTCTTTCGAGTTTTAGAAAGCTTTGAGCGTAGAAAATAGTAAAAGTTTTCTTCAAGAATATCCCCGCTATACCATACTCTTCTTTTCAAGGTAAGGGATGTTATTTTAGTTCAATATTCGCTTGAAATAATATTTTCTTCCATACTCTGTAGTATGTAACTAATATTATTTCGTTTCAGATTTCGAATTCTATACTCAGTTTGTTGAAGTTTTGGCTTCCATACTCCATGAAATTAGTAGAATATCCTTGATATTTGCGCTTCATCCAGTATCTTTTCATGGAAATATTATTCTGAGCATTCTTGATAATTTTTAACTTTTTCATGCCGGGGTACTATTCACGTAGTTACTATTCCCGAAGTTAATATTCATGGGTACTATTCACTCGGTTACTATTCACCCGGGGTACTATTCATGATAAAAATTGATTTCTTTTCGGTCCAAATAATTTTTGATATAATATTATTCTTGAACTTTACTCCACAAAGCAGCATCATGTTGACAATTTAGACATCATTGAATTCTGGATAAATTAAATTATAAATCTTTAAAATTTATCCTTTACTTTTATTTAATTGAATTCTTATATCATTATCATCATCCTCATGCTTATATTGTTATGAAAGTCATCTTTGGCCCGTAGTGAAAATAGTATGCATACAAGCCAATCATGTTTGATGATAAAGCATATACTTTGTAACAATCTTATTCATTTATTAATAAAAAGTATTAATTTATTAAAGGCTTTTAATTATCTACATGATGCTGTTTTATAATATGTGATAAACCCATAGTTTTAAGCAATGCTTTTAGAATAATGATGATGATCATTCTAATGAGATCTAAATTCTTAGAAAGCTTAAAACTAAAATAGTTCCCAATCGTTGGATTACTAAATTGGGATTAGTGAATCCGGATAGATTGGTACATACACGTTAACTTGCTCATTGGATGAGGATGATTGATCTCATGATCATTTGTGTGGAGACACTAAAAGCAAGTATGTAGGTGCTTATTAAAGAATAAGTTCTTTGAAGCGTGGCTCGCTAAGGAATACCTAATGGAGTTTTACTTGTGCGTCAATAGGAATTCTGTAGTGATAGTAGTACAAGTAATCCTTGGACTTGAGATCATCATAGTATCTTGTGTATGATGAGTTATACTTTGACTTATTCCTTAAGACCCTTAGGGTATATCAAAGGGTATGCTTGGGTATAACAAGTTTGTATATGGAGATAATATATGATCAATAAAGAATCTACCACTATTAAAAGAAGAGAAATGTCCTATGTGATTTGATAAATGACAACCCAAAGAGTCCTTGGCGAGAAGCGAGAATGAAATTAGAAAGGAGTTTCTAATTTGCATTATTTGGAGTTGTGCATTTAAGAGTCGAAATACATATAATTAAATAAAATAAGACTTGTGATAATTCTATGCCTTATATTTAATTGGGACATTGTATGGTGGAAGGATTGAATTGCACGGTAACTATTTACTCAAAGGTTCTTTTATGATTAATGTTGAAATCTATATTATCCGGAAAGTCGTTGATCGCTAGGGAGAGTCTTATCCCTATTGTAGAATAAATATTATTTATTTAAATAAATTAATTGTTTAATTTATTTATTTAAATAAGATTAGAATTGTTCTAATTGATTTATTCACAATAGGTTTAATATGGAGAAACTAAAGGGTCACACCATAAAAGGAAGAATAATTATTTAAGAAGTTAATGGCATAATCGTAATAATATGTTATGTATATTTAATTTAATCTATGGTGATAGAATAAATTAAATAGCTTAATATTTATTATTTAATATTTTAGAAATATTAAATATAAATTAATAAGAGGAGTCTTATTAATATTATTACAATTATTATTATTATTTTTATTTCTAAAAGAGTTTAGGAATTAATTTAATATAAGTACTCTCATTTATTCCTAATTGGATTAGGAAGGAAAATTAGTTAAAGGAGTTTAATTAATTATCCCTAATAAGATTAGGGAGCCCCTTTAATTAAAAGGGTTTAATTAAATAATACCTTATTTTAATAGGGTTACTTGATATCTTTATAAGAGGAGTCTTATATCGGATATCAAGATGATGTCATAATTCCAATGGTTGGAGAGTACGCTCCTTTCTATAGAGATAGAAAAACTAGGGTTTAGCCAACCACCCATCTTCTTGAATCCTTCTTCTTCCTTGGTGGATCACCTCTAGAGGCCAAACACTTGGGTTGCTAATGTTGATCAAAGGAAGGAACCAAACCCGGTGGATTCAAGTTGAACGCGAAAAGAATTGGAGGTGAACTTGTACCTGAGGAAGCTCGGATCTTTAAGGGTATGATTCTTGTTCTTCAATTTTTCGTTTAATTAATAATTGTGCATAAAGGGTGATCCGGGTATATGGTTTGTAAAATTTTAAACTCTGTTTTTTACACGTTTCCGCTTATTTTTGCAATTTGATTGTGTTCTTGAATATTACAAACCTAACAGTGGCATCAGAGCCAAACCTTTATGCAAATTATTAATTGTTTAAATTTTATATGTATATTGATATGTGTTTAGAACAATTTAATTGGGCATAATTTAATTGTATAAAATTTTAAAAAAAAAAGGGATCGAAATAATTTTTCGTGAAGCCTGTTTTTTAAACACGGATTACCGCGATTATTTTATATATATGATTAATCGAAGCAATCATTGTATTTACAAACATGTAAGATCACGTTTTTTTTTTGAAAAAGAAGTCAGTTTCTAATCATGGTGACCACGTGATTGCTTTGGGACATATATAGATATGTCATCCTGTATCATGATTTGTTTCTATTGAAAAAGGCTACAGGATGATTAACGTGGCAAGGGATCATATCATATATAAAAACATTATTCGGTTATATATATATATATATATATATATATATATTATCATATAAACATGATTTATATATATATATATATATATATATATATATATATATATATATATATATATGGTATATATATTAATCTTATTGTTTTATATTTCAATAATTTTATAATTAAAATAAAAAAAATTATTTTAATCTTAAAATAAAAGGTTTATTTTAATTATAAAATTAGATTTCATGCTAACTAATTAGAGTTGGAATTGGATTCCATGATAACTAATTGGAGTTGAAATTGGATTCTATGTTTAGATTAAATAAAGGAGTTTATTTAGATATGAAATAAGATTTCATATTATTCAAAATAAAAGAGTTTATTTGTGAATAGAAAAAGAATCAGTCTTTCTTTAAATAAAGGAGTTTATTTAGATATGAAATAAGATTTCATATTATTCCAAATAAAGGAGTTTATTTGTGAATAGAAAAAGAGAATCCAGTGTGTAAGACCCAAGCATTTATAAATAAAGATGAATTTTCTATAAATATTATTTTTGAATATTATGGAATAAATTTGATATAATGTTATAGTTGTGGGTAATATTTATAAATTTTGCAAAGTAATCAAGTTGTTATAAAATATTCGTTTGGTGGGGAATATTCTTTTTTGTGGGGAATATTAAATGACGACGGCTCAATCGATGGTGGACTCCATAGCGGAAGTATTGTCGTAGTTAGAAAGCGACAAAATTATCTTTCTATAAAAATAACTTGGCGGAGGTATTTACCGTTAAAACTCATTGAACTACCCGGTGGTAAAAATACGATTATCTGGCGTGGTTGCATAGTAGCATACGGTATTGATTATTGATGCTTACGTGAGAAGTCACTTAGCTATACTCAATTATTGCTCTGATAAGATTGATATTAAATCATACATTTTGGTGGAGCAATATGAAGAGAGAGATATATTTATTTATCTCAAGGTGTCTAACTTGTCAACGAGTTAAAGCGGAGCATCAAGTACCAAAAGTCCATTGCAACCACTTGAAATTCGAGAATGGAAGTGGGAGCACATTACCATGGATTTCAATTCACGGTCTTCCTAAGGTTTCTCAAGGCATTGATGCGATTTGGGTCATTGTTGATAGATTGACCAAGTTTGCTCATTTCTTCACCGATACGAGAAACTTATACACTTGAACCTCTTGCTCAGATATACATAAGCGAGATTGTAAGGCGCATGGTATCTGGGGTATCCATAGTTTCGATCGAGACCCAAGATTCACTTCACGATTTTGGGTTAGTTTGCAAAAAGCTATGGGCACAGACTTACGATTTAGCTCAAAGATATCGACCTCAGACCAGACGGACGGTCGAGAGAGGACTATTCAAACTCTTGAAGATCTATTAAGACTTTGTGTCCTTGATATCAAGGGAGTTGGGACAAGTTCTTACCATTGGTGGAGTTTTCCTACAACAAGCAGTTATCAAGCAAGTATTGGCATGACTCCATTGAGCGTTGTATGGAAGAAAGTGTTGTTCTCCAAATCTTTGGGATGAGGTGGGTGAAGCAACGTTGTTGGGGACGGAGTTGGTGCACGTATGACTACGGAAAAAGATTCAAATGATCCGACAACGTATAAAAACCTCACAAAATCGACAAAAGAGTTATGAAGATCTTCATCGAAAGGACGTGGAATTCGATATAGGAGATCATGTGTTGTTAAGAGTTGCTCCATGGAAAGGAGTTACAAGATTTGGAAAGAGAGGAAAACTTAATCCTCGATTCATCGGTCCATTTTAATCCTCGATCGAGTAGGAACTGCGTAGCCTATAGACTAGCTTTACCGCCAAATATGTCTCGTGTTCATAACGTTTTCACATATCCATGTTACGTAAATATGTGAAAGACCCAAACCATATTATTGAGTTAGAACCAGGACGAAATAGCGAAAGATTTGGACGTATGAAGAGGTTCTTGTTCAAATTTTGGATAAGAAGGAACATATTCTACGCTCAAGGTTATACCTCAAGTCAAAGTTTTGTGGAGGAACCACGATGTTGAGGAAATGACTTGGGAGTTAGAATCGAAATGAAATCAAGGTATCCTTACCTCTTCGACATACCAGTCGTACCCTAATTTCGAGGAGAAATTTCATAAGAAGGGAGGTTGTAAGACCCGACTTTTATAAATAAAGATGAATTTTCTATAAATATTATTTTGAATATTATGGAATAAATTTGATATAATGTTATAGTTGTGGGTAATATTTATAAATTTTGCAAAAGTAATCAAGTTGTTATAAAATATTCGTTTGGTTGGGGAATATTCTTTTTGTGGGTAATATTAAATGCGATATTGACTCGATCATTAGTGGACCCCTGGCGGAAGTATTGTCGTAGTTAGAAAGCGACAAAATTATCTTTCTATAAAAATAACGGCGGAGGTGTTACCGTTAAAAGCTGTTGAACTACCCGGTGGTAAAAAAGTACGATAATCTGGCGTGGTTGCATAGTAGCTGCGGTATTGATTATTGATCTTACGTGAGAAGTCACTTAGCTATACTCAATTATTACTACGTAAATTCTTTGCATCATATCTCTTATATTATTGATTCAATTATTGTCACGATTATCATCGTATAATATGTTATATTATTAATTGAGACGACAACTTATAAATGATTAATAATTGTTGAAAGATTAAAAATGTGTTGATTAAAAATAAAATGATTTGTGGTAATATTTATTGATCCTTGATGTATATAAAAGTACATTATGAGGCGTTTGTGGTAAGTTTGATTATTTTATGGGGGCCCATATGTCATCATCTAAGAATCTCTTCGTCGATAGTAATTACCTTTGTGAATAGTAATTACCTTTATACGAATAGTAATTACCTTCGTCAATCGATAGTATTTACCTTCATCGATAGTATTTACCTTCGTCAATAGTAATTACCTTTGTGAATAGTAATTACCTTTGTGAATAGTAATTACTTTCGTCCAATAGTATTTACCTTCGTCGATAGTATTTACCTTAAATCGATAGTAATTACCTTCTTGATAGTAATTACCTTCGTCGATAATAATTACCTTCATTCGATAGTAATTATCCCTTTGCAAATAGTAGTTGTCCCTTGATATTACCAAGAGTTAATCGCTCTTGATTGTTCGAGGGTTAATTACCCCTTCATGAAATAGTAGTTGTCTCTTGATATTACCAAGAGTCATTTTGACCCTTCGTTAAGACCAAGAGCCACCCTCAGTTTTTCTATAAATAGAAAGCTCATTCCTTCATTATTTCTTACGAATTCATTGAAACTCTAGAGAGAGAAACTATAGAGAGAAAGAAGAAAAGTATACTGCTACTTCACTTTTCCAATATTCAGTTCTTCTAAGGTAGGGAATATTATTTGTTGTACTCGTAAGGGGTGTTATTCTTTCTTATTCATGAAAGAAGCTGTTGTTATTCCATTGCTTATTATTACATTGGAATAACTTTGTATCTGTGGTTTACCTATACTTGGTGACATTCTTCTTATTATTACATTGGAACATCATCATGCATGCGTGTTTTACAGGACTGGTTAAAATCTTTATTATTATTACATTTGGAAACATCACATTGGAACATCACATGTGTTTTACGCTTGGGACTGTTGGTTCCATTCTTTATTATTACATTGGAATCACATGCATGCGTTTCTGTGGGACACTGGTTAGATTATTTATTATTACATTGGAATAACTTTGCACTGTGCGGTCTATCGCATGCATGGTGATTTCTTTTGTTATTCCATTCTTTATTATACCCAGTTGGTTAAAACTTTGACTTCTATACTCCATGAAATTAGTAGAATATCCTTGATATTTGCGTTTCATCAAGTATCTTTTCATGGAAATATTCTTCTGAGCATTCTTGAATTTTACTCTACAAAGCAATATCATGTTGACAATTTGGACGTTAATAATTCCTGGATAAAATAATTCTTGAACTTGTTTTATTGAATTCTTATATCATTGTCATCATCCTCATGTTTATATTATGTTGAAAGTCATATGTGGCCTGTAGTGCATAGATGGACTTGGTATGATTATGACCAGAGACTATTCGGTGTAATCATGGCCAAGTAATGTTACAAATGATGTGGTAAAAAATCCTCGATTGGTAGTAGTGCATTGATGGACGATTGTTGGCATGATCATGACCATTAATGAATACATAACTATTCTTGGCCCGTAGTAGTGCATGAATAATTGTGGTCGTGATACTAAAGAATATCCTTGGTAGTAGTAGTGCGGGGGTGATTCGATGATGTGGAATATTTATTAAAATTTGAGTCTCAACTATAATGATGATGAAAAACCTTTTAAATCATAAAAGATAGTAGATTTTATTTTCTACTTGACTCTTTTAATGGATTCTTTGGTTCATTTGTAGTTAAACTTGATGTTCATTATATTTTATCGGTTTTAACATTTGTTGTAGGCTAATGATAATTTATTACGCATTATCTTAGTCATAATATTTCTTCTTAAGCTAGTTGAGCTCACCCTTTCTTTCCTTTGTTCTCTTGAGGAAATGAGAATATATTTGGGGACGAGTCGGGGAGCGGAGTAATGGTCGGAGGATAGCATTAGTAGTCCTCACTATTACGTGAAATAGTGTGATAATAATTGTAATGAGGACTCCTTTTGAGTTTGTATAATATCTAGTAGATAATATTTGTATTCAAACTCACGGTTTATGTCGTATTATTATACTGACGAGTTATATTAGTAAGTTGTATTTAAATTACGTACCATGTATCGACTACCCAAGATGGGTGATGTATACCTAATTTTGGGGCGTCACGGTTAGTATCGAGCTTAGGATATGATCCTGGCTAAGATGTGAGAATAGTACTAGGAGGGGAGGCGGGGAATACCTTCGCTAGTATGACCTACCTAAGTTTATGTGCTATTTTATTGGTCGATCGAGAATATAAGGATAATTTGTTACATGTCAATTAACCTTTTGTTTTGTGGCGATGATCTCGAAAATGACATCCGAGAATGTTGAGAATAGCAATGGAGCCACAGCGATCGTTGATTCACCACATATCAATAATTAGGATAATGTGCATCGGGAAGGCGACAATCCTCATGCAAATAACAACAACGACCAAATGATGAATGATCAAATGTTCGAGAGGCTTTATGCAATTTATGCAACAATGAAAGAGAGCGACTCATCCAAAAGCGTGGGGTGGAAACACGGAAAACTCTCGGCGGTCAACGCTAAACAATTCAAGGAGCTGGGACCACCGGGAGTTTAGGGAAGCAAAACCACTTTGGCGGAAGCATGGATAAAGCAGATTACCAAAATATTTGATGTCTTGGGATGCTCGAGGAGCAAAAGGTTCCCTTCTTCGCCTTTATGTTCTTGCGGAGGAGGCGGATTCTTGGTGGGAATCGGTAAAAGCGTACTCAACTTCTTTGTCTTGAAGATATCTTGGGAGAAGTTCCAGAGTCATTCAACGACAAATACTTTCACGAAAAGTATTAGCCACATGAAGGAGGTGGAGTTTATCAAGTTGGAACAAAATAATATGGCCAGTGTAATACAATACGAGGCAAAATTTGCGGAGTTATCACGGTTTTTCGTCCCACTTGGTGGATAATGAGAGAGAATGGAGCGAATGTTTTTAAGAGGTTTGAAGCGAGATATCGTCGACATCTTATTTCTCATAAAGCGTGTTTGTATTCGGATGTTGTAAATAGGGCTCGATTAGTGGAGCGCGATAACTAGTCAACTTAACTAAAAGAAGAAGCGTGGCAAAATTATAATACCGGTGAGAGTAGTCATCGAGCGGTGACAACAAGCGTGGAGGAATCAATAGGCTAGATATGGTAACCACTTCGGTGGTAATCGGGGCCAAAACAATAAGAATGGACATTTCAAGAAAAGGAGATTCAACAATGATGGAAAGAGCGTCGGACTGGCACACCCGTTGTTAAGGAAGGAGAAAGACCACCTATCATATGCTTCAAATGCGGAGGAGAGGGACACATCGATCGAGCTGCGCCATGCAGTCAAAGCATGTTATAATTGTGGAAAGAAGGTCACTTAGCTCAATTTTGTCGTTCATAGAAGACAAATTCAACTAGGATGGAGGCACCAAAAGCAGTCGGAAAAGTCAAAGCCAGGTAGTCAAGGAGGCGTTTGTTGTGACCTCCAGAGAGCAAGGAACCCGAATGAGGTCATCACGGGTAAGCTTATCATAAACTCTAATGAAGTCTATACTTTATTTGATCTGGGGTTCTACCCATTCTTTTATTTCTCCTACTTGCGCTCATCGATTAAATTTGACTCAGGAGAAATTAGACTTTGACTTATCTGTGGAAACTCCGTTGGGAGAAACCTTCATTACATCCACTTGTTTATAAGTCTTGTTTGGTTCAAGTTGGTACCCACACATTACTTGTCGATCTTATTTCATTAAAAATACTTGCATTTGGCGTAATTACTAAGGATTGATTGGTTAACTACTCATCATGCAAAAATTAATTGTTTTTAAAAGGTTGTTAGCTTTCATATTCCTAATCAACCTATTATACGAATTCAAGCGACCAAACCATTAAAATCAATCATCGTCATCTCAAGCCATAAAGCTATTCGTTTATTGAAAAGCGGATGTCAAGCTTTCTTAGCTCATGTCTGATTTAAACAAAAAATCGTCGGTTTTGAATAATATTTCTATTGTTATTTAATTTCTGACGTATTCCCGAAGAACTTCTGGCCTATCCAGGCGTGAAATTGAATTTTGTATCGACCTTGAACCGGTACAAAACCTATTTCAAAGCCCCATATCGAATGGCTCTATTGAACTTCGGAGTTAAAGACCCAGCTGCAGGAATTATTAGACATTGGCTTTATTCGTCCTAGTACTTCTCCTTGGGGTGCTTGCTCTCTATTCGTGAAGAAGAAAGATGGGAGTATGCGACTTTGTATTGATTATCGGGAGTTGAATCATGTCACCATCAAAAATAGGTATCCATTGCCACGTATTGATGACTGTTTGACCCGGTTATAAGGAGCCAAATTCTTTTCAAAGATTGATCTTCGTTAGGATATCACCAATTGAAGATTAGAACCGTGACATTCCAAAGGCGGCTTCGAGAACTCGATGCGGGCATTATGAATTCTAGTCATGTCCTTTGGATTGACTAATGCTCCTAACGCCTTCATGGATATGATGAACCAAGTATTCAAGGAATATTTAGATCACTTTGTGGTCGTCTTTATTGATGACATCCTTATTTATTCCAAAAGCCGTGAAGATCATGAGCAACACTTGAGGTCGACACTCCAAAAGCTTCGTGAATATAAGCTTTATGCGAGTTGAAGAAATCTGAGTTACGGCTTGAAGAAGTAGCATTCCTTGGGCACGTGGTATCAAGTCATGGAATATCATTGACCCAAAGCCAAAGATTGAAGCTATTCAAAGTTGGGAACAACCTAAATCGATGACCAAAGTCGTAGCTTTCTCGGTTTAAATTTGGTTATTATCGGAGATTCGTGGAAGGATTTTCTCGAATCGCTACTCCATTGACTCGGTAACTCGAAAAGATACAAAGTTCGGTTGGAGCAAAGAATGTGAGAAGAGTTTTCAAGAACTCAAGAGGAGACTTATTTATTTTATTACGACAATACCATCGGCTCGGGAGGATTTGTCATCTCTGATGATGCTTGGGCAAAGGGTTGGGATGTGTTCTCATGCAACATGGAAAAGTTATAGCTATGCCTCGAGACAACTCAAAGAATATGAGAGGAATTATCCTACTCATGATCTAGAGTTGGCAAATTATTATCTTTGCACTTAAAATTTGGAGGCATTACTTGTATGGGGAGAAAGTGGAGATCTTTACGGATCATAAAAGCCTCAAATATTTCTTCACTCAAAAGGAACTCAACATGCGACAACGACGTTGGCTTGAAGCATTGAAAGATTATGATCATACCATCAATACCATCACGGAAAAGGGAGCGTGGTAGGCGGCGCATTGAGTAGAAGATCATATGCAAGTCACGAGTGCGTTATTGTCAACGCAAAGGCCTATTTTGTGTGACTTGCAAAGGATGGAGAGAGAGTTAAAGACTCGAGGGACGCATGTGATGATAAGCGAGTATCTGAGTAGAACCGACTTTAATCGATAAAGTTAAAAGCGCGCTCAAGCCACTGGACACTGGGCGATGCGCGTATGAGGAAGAAAGTGCAAGAAGGTGCTATATTAGGAAGCAAGAATCGATGAAGAAGGAATACTTGAGTCAACTCTAGACTTTGTGTTCTAACGACCACGATTTAAAGTATAATATCATGATGAAGGCGCACAACACACCATTTGCAATCCATCTGGGAGTACCAAAATGTATCATGATATTTGTCATACATTTTGGTGGAGCAATATGAAGAGAGAGAGATAGTATTTGTTTATCTCAAGGTGTCTAACTTGTCAGCGAGTTAAAGCGGAGCATCAAGTACCAAAAGGTCCATTGCAACCACTTGAAATTCAGAATGGAAGTGGGAGCACATTACCATGGATTTAGATTCACGGTCTTCCTAAGGTTTCTCAAGGCATTGATGCGATTTGGGTCATTGTTGATAGATTGACCAAGTGCGCTCATTTCTTCTACCGAAATCGAGAAACTTATACACTTGAACGTCTTGCTCGTATGTACATAAGCGAGATTGTAAAGGCGCATGGTATCTTGCGGTATCCATAGTTTACGATCGAGACCCAAGATTCACTTCACGATTTTGGGTTAGTTTGCAAAAAGCTATGAGCGCACAGACTTACGATTTAGCTCGGCATATCATCCTCAGACAGAATGGACGATCGGAGAGGACTATTCAAACTCTTGAAGATCTATTAAGACTCTGTGTCCTTGATTTCAAGGGAGTTGGGACAAGTTCTTACCATTGGTGGAGTTTTCCTACAACAATAGTTATCAAGCAAGTATTGGCATGGCTCCATTCGAGCGTTGTATGGAAGAAAGTGTCGTTCTCTCGATTATCTTTGGGATGAGGTGGGTGAAGCAACGTTGTTGGGGACCGGAGTTAGTACGTATGACTACGGAAAAGATTCAAATGATCAAACAACGTATAAAAACCTCACAAAATCGATAAAAGAGTTATCTTGATCTTCATCGAAAGGGCGTGGAATTCGATATAGGAGATCATGTGTTGTTAAGAGTTGCTCCATGGAAAGGAGTTACAAGATTTGAAAGAGAGAAAACTTAATCCTCGATTCATCGGTCCATTTTAATCCTCGATCGAGTAGGGCGTAGCCTATAGACTGCTTTCTGCCAAATATGTCTCGTGTTCATAACATTTTCACATATCCATGTTACGTAAATATGTGAAAGACCGAACCATATTATTGAGTTAGAACCAGGACGAAATAGCGGAAGATTTGGCGTATGAAGAGGTTCTGTTCAAATTTTGGATAAGAAGGAACATATTCTACGCTCGAGGTTATACCTCAAGTCAAAGTTTTGTGGAGGAACCACGATGTTGAGGAAATGACTTGGGAGTTAGAATCGAAATGAAATCAAGGTATCCTTACCTCTTGACATACCAGTCGTACCCTAATTTCGAGGCGAAATTTCATAAGAAGGGAGGTTGTAAGACCCGACTTTTATAAATAAAGATGAATTTTTTATAAATATTATTTTGAATATTATGGAATAAATTTGATATAATGTTATAGTTGTGGGTAATATTTATAAATTTTGCAAAAGTAATCAAGTTGTTATAAAATATTCGTTTGGTGGGGAATATTCTTTTTGTCGGGGAATATTAAATGCGACGGCTCAATCATTAGTGGACCCCCTAGCGGAAGTATTGTCGTAGTTAGAAAGCGACAAAATTATCTTTCTATAAAAATAACGGCGGAGGTGTTACCGTTAAAGCTGTTGAACTACCCGGTGGTAAAAAGAAACGATGTCTGGCGTGGTTGCATAGTAGCTACGATATTGATTATTGATCTTTACGTGAGAAGTCACTTAGCTATACTCAATTATTGCTACGATAAGAATTTTGCATCATATCTCTTATATTATTGATTCAATTATTGTCACGATTATCATACGTATAATATGTTATATTATTAATTGAGATTGACGAGTTATAAATGATTAATAATTGTTGAAAGATTAAAAATGTGTTGATTAAAAATAAAATGATTTGTGGTAATATTTATTCGATCCTTGATGTATATAAAAGTGCATTATATGAGGCGTTTGTGGTAAGTTTGATTATTTTATGGGGGCCCATATGTCATCATCTAAGAATCTCTTCGTCAATAGTAATTACCTTTGTGAATAGTAATTACCTTTGTGAATAGTAATTACCTTCGTCAATAGTATTTACCTTCATCAATAGTATTTACCTTAAATCGATAGTAATTACCTTTATGAATAGTAATTACCTTTGTGAATAGTAATTACCTTCAATCGATAGTATTTACCTTAAATCGATAGTATTTACCTTCGTCGATAGTAATTACCTTCTTGATAGTAATTACATTCGTCGATAGTAATTACCTTCGTCAATAGTAATTACCCTTCATGCAAATAGTAGTTGTCCTCCTTGATATTACCAAGAGTTAAGCGCCTCTTGATTGTTCAAAGGTTAATTACCCCTCAAAAATAGTAGTTGTCTCTTGATATTACCAAGAGTCATTTTGACCCTTCGTTAAGACCAAGAGCCACCCTCGGTTTTCTATAAATAGAAAGCTCATTCCTTCATTATTTCTTACGAATTCACTGAAACTCTAGAGAGAGAAACTATAGAGAGAAAGAAGAAAAGTATTCTGCTACTTCATTTTTCCAATATTCAGTTCTTCTAAGGTAGGGAATATTATTTGTTGTACTCGTAAGGGGTGTTATTCTTTCTTATTCATGAAGAGAACTGTTGTTATTCCATTGTTTATTATTCTGTTGGAATAACCTGTTTCTTATCCATTGTTTACTTGGTGACATTCTTCTATTATTACATTGGAACATCACATGCGTGTGTTTTACACTGGGACTGGTTTAATCTTTATTATTATTATCATTGTGAACATCTGGTAGTTTCATGTGTTTTATTACATTTGGAACATCACATATACATGTGTTGGGACTAGGACTGGTTCCATTCTTTATTATTATACATTTGGAATATCACATGCATGCGTTTTCTGTAGGACTGGTTCCGTTATTTATAATTACTGTTGGAATAACTCACTGCATGCGGTCTATCGCATGCATGGTGATTTCTTTTGTTATTCCATTCTTTATTATACCCAGTTTGTTAAAACTTTGACTTCTATACTCCATGAAATTAGTAGAATATCCTTGATATTTGCGTTTCATCCAGTATCTTTTCATGGAAATATTCTTCTGAGCATTCTTGAATTTTACTCTACAAAACAATATCATGTTGACAATTTGGACGTTAATAATTCCTGGATAAAATAATTCTTGAACTTGTTTTATTGAATTCTTATATCATTGTCATCATCCTCATGTTTATATTATGTTGAAAGTCAAATACGTGGCTTTGTAGTGCATAGATGGACTTGGTATGATTATGACGAGAGACTATTCGGTGTAATCATGGTAGTAATGTTACAAATGATGTGGTAAAATCCTCGATTGGTAGTAGTGCATTGATGGACGATTGTTGGCATGATCATGACCATTAATGAATACACAACTATTCTTGGGCGTGAGTGCGTGAATAATTGTGGTCGTGATACTAAAGAATATCATTGGGTAGTAGTGCGGGGGTGATTCGATGATGTGGAATATTTATTAAAGTGAGTCTCGGCTATAATGATGATGAAAAACCTTTTAAATCATAAAAGATAGAAGATTTTATTTTCTACTTGACTCTTTTAATGGATTCTTTGGTTCATTGTAGTTAAACTTGATGTTCATTATATTTTATCGGTTTAACAACTTGTTGTCAGAGGCTAATGATAATTTATTACAATTATCTTAGTCATAATATTTCTTCTTGAGCTAGTTGAGCTCACCCTTTTCTTTCACTATTCTCTTCGTGAAATGAGAATATAAATTTGAGACGAGTCGGGGAGCGGAGTAATGGTCCGAGAGGATAGCATTAGTAGTCCTCACTATTACGTGAAATAGTGTGATAATAATTGTAATGAGGACTCCTTTTGAGTTTGTATAATATCTAGTAGACAATATTTGTATTCAAACTCACGATTTATGTCGTATTTATTACACAGTTATATTAGTAAGTTGTATTTAAATTCTGTACCATGTATCTGACTACCCAAGATGGGTGATGTATACCTAATTTTGGGGGCGTCACACCGTGTTTCCTTAAATAAAGAAGTTTTTTTTTACATGGAGTTGGATTCCATAATTAATTAAAATAAAGGAGTTTATTTTGATTAAAGTTTTGATTAAAATAAAATAGTTTATTTTATTCAAAATTGGATAAATTAAAATAAAATAGTTTTATTTTAATTTAAATTTGGATTAAAATAAAGGAGTTTATTTTGATTCAAAATTAGATTTTACACTAATTAAATTTGCCCATTAAATGATATCAATATATATATTAAATGTTTATTATTCATGAGATGAATGTTATTTATTGATGCATATGATGATGTGTATGATAATAAATGGGATTGATTATAGACTATGGACCAATGTGATTGGATTTCATTTTAGTTGGATGCATGAATGTATGGGTTTTATTAAATGGGGTCTGCGTACCTCGTCTTCTCTAATTTTTCTGAATGTAAATTCTATCTCCCTCATATGTACTTCCCTCGATCAGCGATCAAGGTTTCTATTTATTTTAATTAGTTTTGTAATAGGAATAGTTAGAATTAATTTTTAAAAATTGGAGATCAAGGAGCAAGGAGCGCTTGAAGACCCGTTTGTAATGGAGCCCGGGTTTAAATGTAATAGTTATATTTAAGTATTATTTCTTGCACCCCTAGGGTTTGACCTTTTTGTTCACTTGGTGGCTCTAGTGAACCAAACTAGAATAAAAGTCCATAATCAATCCGGGTAGAATATAGTATTCTATATATGCATGCTTATACTATATATATTATATATTATGCAAACATGCTTCGCATGTTAATTAATATTACGCGTATTTTATATATATATATATGTGCATGTGCGCTAAACAAGATGAGACATTTAATAATAAATCCCTCAATTTTTTTTATATTAAGTCCTAAGCGTTCAAAGATATTGGAATATCGAACGTCGCCTTCTAGCATGATAAAATTAATAGAGTATTAAATATTTAATATGAGTTTGTTGTGTCACCACAAGGCAAGTATTAAGTATTTAAGATGTTAATTTATCACATTTGATGCTTATAAAGAAAATTGAACAATATTGTTTTGTTGTGTCACCACAAGGATGATATTTTTCTTTTTTGAATATATGGAGTGCTAGGTTGGACTTAACTTGGATAATTTTGATTCGGATGTGCCACCACTGATCAAAATAATCTAAGAGGCAAAAATACAAGGAGTTGCATAGTTGATGTAATTGACAAGAGTTGTCTACCTATTTATTTATATATAGTTTGTTGTGTCACCACAAGGCTATATACATTTGAAATGGGATCCTTATTCTCACTAGCAGATCTTTAATTAGATTTTTGCCGAACTATATATATTGAGGTAATATAGTTTGAAGAAAATAGTGGGAGATACCAATTTAAAAACAAGACCTAATTTATTTTGGTAATTAATAAAAGAATGTATGTTAAAATGTTGTTATTTACAAATTCATTTATAGAATTTTACAATGTCTAAAATTACTATCATCATGAAGCATATTAGATTCTAAATTAACGTAATCAAATTAAAGCGGATTGGTTAAGGAATTTGAGAATAGTTCTCATAATGAAAAAGCTATCTTATGTCCTTAATATCGCCTATCCTCGCAATGGTTGCGCATAATGCCTCCGAGGAAGAGATTGCTACTTTTAGAAAGTGGCAAGATGATGCATAGTTAGCTCAATGCATCATGCTCGCATTCATGAGTAACGAGCTTCAGCGTCAGCATGAAACTATGGATGCTCCACCTATATTCCTGCACATCAAGTAGTTGTTAGTGAGGAAAGTAGGACTGATAGATATCAGATTTCTAAGGAGCTCTTCCGATCTAGAATGGCTAATGGCACTATAGTACAGACAAAAAGTTCTTAACATAATCAATTTGATTGATCAATTAGGACAACTGGTTTTGTCATGGATGGAGAGTTGAGCCAAGATTTGATCTAGCACTCACTCCCAGACTCCTTTCACAATTGTTGTGAATTTTTCATATAAACAAGCTAGATATCAGCTTCGTTGATTTGCTTGACATGTTGAAAAATGATGAGAGTCACTTTCCAACCAAGAAAGACCATGTCTTACTGGTAGGGGCCAAAGGATCTTCTGAAAAGAAGAACGATTCAAAGAAGGTATATAGAAAGGCATAAACAAAGGATAATAAGAACAAAAGCGTCACGGATAGCAAAGGAGCTTGCTTCCACCGCAATAAGCACGGACTTTGGAAAGAAAGCTGCGAGAAGCATCTTGCAGAGGCTAACCAAAGAAGCTTAGTGAAGTTTTACATAATACGCTTTTTGTTCATGATTGAAATAAATTTTCTTTAAGTCAAGGTTCTACTTGGGTATTGGATACCGACTTTGGTTATCATAAATATAGATTTATGAAGGGACCAAAGAAGTAGAAAGCTAAACAAATATAAGTAATCCTATGTATGGAAATGTAACCAAGGTTGCCATATTAGCCATAGAAACTTATAGTTTAGCAATGCCTACGGAAAATCTATTAAGTCAATAAGTTGTTATTGTATTTCGATTCTTGTTAAAAATATTATTTCCATTTTATTGTTGGACAATGAAATCTTTGGTATTATAATTAAGAATAATTGTTGTTCTATTTATAATAATAATGTTTTGTATAGAACTGGAATATTACTTAATAAATTTTGTATACTTGACTTACATGAAAATAATTTTGCATATTGAACAAATTAGTATAAGAAAAGGAGATGATCATTCAAAGAGTTGAATGTGTGTATTTGCTAAAACACAAGTGTGAATTATTTTAAAGGTTCAAAGAATTCAGAAGTAAAACAAATTGGTGATGTATTAAGATTCTTTGATTAGATCAAGGAATAAATACTTGTGCAATAAGTTTCTAGATCATCTCAAATGGTTTTCTCATAATGGACACATCCTGATATGCAATAATTGATTGATGTATCTGAATGAAAAATCGTACCTTGTTGGACATGGTGCGGTCCATAATGATTTTATCGACATTCCAGTATCCTTCTGGGATAATGTCCTAGAAATGGCTGCATATCTACGAAAAGGTAACCTCAAAATCCGGCCCCAAGACTCCATAAAAGTTATGGACGGGGAGGATTCCTAATCTTAAGTATGTTAAGATAAGGGGTTGTCCAACTTATGTGAAAAGGTTTCAAAGGATAAGCTTGGGACAAGATTTGACAAGTGTCGATTTGTGGGACATCCTAAAGTAAGTTTAGGGTATATGTTCTATAACTCTACTTAGCAAAAGGTGTTTGTTGCGAAACACGTTACCTTCTAAGATAAAGGTGTTTATCATTAAAGGGGCTAGTGGGAGGATAATAGATCTTGAAGAGTTCAAGAACCACAAAACACTATAAGTCAAATAAGAGGAACCTGTAGATAAACCTATTGTACCACAACCGAATCGTAAATCTGGAATAGTACTGAAGATACCTAGGAGGTATGGATTCATCATAGATGATGATGATGAGGTACGCATCATAGATGATGATGATCCAGTTACATACGATGAGGTAAGAGTTCTAGTGTGTACAAAAGGGTCAGTGGGAGCATCGTGACATTCCTAGTACTATATGTTGATATACTACGGATGAGGAATTACATACCAATGCTACAATCAGTAAAGATAAAGTTGTCTAAACAATCCTCCATTAATGATTTGGGAAGAGTATCATTATTGGGGATGCAAATCTATATAGATAGATTTAAAAGGATGCTCAACTTAACCCAAGGAACGTATATTCATTTGATGCTAAAGTCGTTTAGCATGGCAAACTCCAAGAGATGTCTCATGTTGATGAGATATGGAGTGTTTCTCTTTATAGTCCCCACGAGACTCTAAAAAAGAGATCGCATGAGTGACAATCATGTATGCAATGAAATGTACGAGACCGATGTTGATCGGTCATATTATGGAGAAGTTCAACGTGAGTCGTTGAAAACATCTTAAAGTGCTTAAGGCACTAAGGATGTGATCATATTCATGGTGGGTCTAAATTAAAACTAGAGGGCTTTTATGACTCAAGTTTTTCAGATGCACAAGACGATAGAAAATCCACTTTAAGGTAAAGTGTTACCTTGAGCAGTGGTGTAGTGAATTTGAAAGGTTCCAAATAGCAAAAGGTTGCTGGTTTAGTGATAAAGACAAAGTATATAGCTATAAATGAAGCTATAAGTTGATTGTTTGGATGAAAAGTTCATTACAGAACTAGGAATAGTTCCTAAGTCTCATCTTGGATCTAAACATGTGTTGTGGCACTTTCACCTGATTATAGGAATCATTGAAAGATGGGAAACCACTATAGAGATAGTGGAATCTCATGAACAACATTACATATCCATTAACTAAAGCTTATCCAACATCAGGATAATCGTCACTTAGAGAAGAAGAGTATGAGATACCATGACGATTGGCTTTAGTGCAAGTGGGAGATTGAAAGTAGTATGTACACAAGCCAATCATGTTTGATGATAAAGCATATACTTTGTAACAATCTTATTCATTTATTAATAAAAAGTATTAATTTATTAAAGGCTTTTAATTATCTACATGATGTTGTTTTATAATATGTGATAAACCCATAGTTTTAAGCAATGCTTTTAGAATAATGATGATGATCATTCTAATGAGATCTAAATTCTTAGAAAGCTTAAAACTAAAATAGTTCCCAATCGTTGGATTACTAAATTGGGATTAGTGAATCCGGATAGATTGGTACATACGTTGCTTGCTCATTGGATGAGGATGATTGATCTCATGATCATTTGCGTGGAGACACTAAAGCAAGTATGTAGGTGCTTATTAGAGAATAAGTTCACTGAACGTGGCTCGCTAAGGAATACCTAATGGAGTTTTACTTGCCTGTCAATAGGAATTCCTGTAGTGATAGTAGTACAAGTAATCCTTGGACTTGAGATCATCATAGTATCTTGTGTATGATGAGTTATACTTTGACTTATTCCTTAAGACCCTTAGGGTATATCAAAGGGTATGCTTGGGTATAACAAGTTGTACATGGAGATAATATATGATCAATAAAGAATCTACCACTTCTATTAAAAGAAGAGAAATGTCCTATGTGATTCGATAAATGACAACCCAGTAGTCCTTGGCCAAGGCAGAATGAAATTAGAAAGGAGTTTCTAATTTGCATTATTTGGAGTTGTGCATTTAAGAGTCGAAATACATATAATTAAATAAAATAAGACTCGACAGTAATTTCATGTCTTATATTTATTATTTAATATTTTAGAAATATTAAATATAAATTAATAAGAGGAGTCTTATTAATATTATTACAATTATTATTATTATTTTAATTTCTAAAAGAGTTTAGGAATTAATTTAATATAAGTACTCTCATTTATTCCTAATTGGATTAGGAAGGAAAATTAGTTAAATGAGTTTAATTAATTATCCCTAATAAGATTAGGGAGCCCTTTAATTAAAAGGGTTTAATTAAATAATACCTTATTTTAATAGGGTTACTTGATATCTTTATAAGAGAGTCTTATATCGGATATCAAGACGACGTGATAATTCCAATGGTTGGAGAGTACGCTCCTTTTCTATAGAGATAGAAAAACTAGGGTTTAGCCAACCACCCATCTTCTTGAATCCTTCTTCTTCCTTGGTGGATCACCTCTAGAGGCCAAACACTTGGGTGGTTAATGTTGATCAAAGGAAGGAACCAAACCCGGTGGATTCAAGTTGAACGCGAAAAGAATTGGAGGTGAACTTGTACCTGAGGAAGCTCGGATCTTCAAGGGTATGATTCTTGTTCTTCAATTTTTTGTTTAATTAATAATTGTGCATAAAGGGTGATCCGGGTATATGATTTGTAAAATTTTAAACTCTGTTTTTTTACACGTTTCCGCTTATTTTTGCAATTTGATTGTGTTCTTGAATATTACAAACCTAACACGTAGTGCATAGATGGACTTGGTATGATTATGACCAGGGATTATTCGGTATAATCATGACCGTAATGTTACAAATGATGTGGTAAAAGTCCTCATTGGCCCGTAGTGCATTGATGGACAATTATTGGCATGATCATAACCATTGGTGAATACACGAATATCCTTGGCCCGTAGTGCATGGATAATTCGTGGTCGTGATACTTAAGAATATCCTTGGCCGTAGTGCAAGGGTGATTCGATGATGTGGATTATTTATTAAGCTGAGTCTCAGCGATAAAAGTGATGAAAAGCCTTTTAAATCGTAGAAGATAGTAGATTTTATACTCTACTTAACTCTTCCAATGGATTGCTTGTTCCGCTGCAGTTAAACTTGATGTTTATTATATTTTATCAGTTTAACATTGTTGAAGGCTAACGATAATTTATTCTGCATTATCTTAGTCATAATATTTCTTACTGGGCTAGTTGAGCTCACCCTTTTCTTTCACCGCTTTTTTCTGAAGGCGAGAATATAGTTTGAGACTAGTGGGGAATTTGGATTGATTGGTCGAGATGGTTGCACTAGTAGACCTCACTATTCTGTGAAATAATGTGATAATAATTAAATTTGAGTGTGGATATTGTCTAGAAGACAATATTCGTATTAAAACTCTCAGATTATGTTTTGTCATATTTTACACAACAGTTGTATAATTAAGTTGTATTTGAATTCTGTACCACGTATCTGGCGACTCAGAATGGGTGATGTATACCTATTTTGGGGGCGTCACAGTTGGTATCAAAGCTTAGGGATATGATCCCTGGCTAAGTTGTGAGACTAGTACAAGGGGGAGAAACTGCCAATTCCTTCGCTAGTATGACCTACCTAAGTTTATTTGTTATTTAATTGGTCGGTCAGAATATAAGGATATTATGTGGTGTGTCAATTAACCATTGTTTTGTGGCAGTATTTGAAAATGACATCCGAGAATATTGAGAATAGCGATGGAGCACAAGAGACGTTGAGTCACCACGGATCAATACCCAGGATAATGTGCAACAGGAAGATAATATTCCTCAGGTAAACAACAACACCGATCAAATGATGAACGATGGGATGTTCAGAGGCTTTATACAATTCATGCAACATCAGGCGAGAGCGGCTCCTGTCCAAAATACAGGTGGAAACACTGGAAACTCTCGGACGGTCACCGCTAAGCAGTTCAAGGAGCTGGGACCACAAGAGTTTATTGGAGAGCCAAAACCACTTAAGGCAGAGACATGGATAAAACAGATCACCAAGATATTTGATATCTTGTGATGCTTCGAGGAGCAAAAGGTTCCCTTTGCCACCTTTATGTTGTGAGGAGAGGCAGATTACTGGTGGGAATCGGTAAAGCGTACTCAACCTGCCGCACTAAAGATGTCTTGGGAGAAGTTCCAAGAACTATTCAACGACAAGTACTTTCCCAAAAGTATTCGCCACATGAAGGAGGTAGAGTTCATCAAGCTGGAGCAGAACAATATGACCGTGTTGCAGTACGAAGCTAAGTTTGCCGAGTTGTCCCGGTTTGCATCCCACTTAGTTGATAATGAGGAGAGAATGACGCGGATGTTTCTAACAGGTTTGAAACCCAAGATACATCAATATCTAATTTCTCATAAACTGTGTTTGTATTCAGGTGTTATAAATAGGGCTCAGTTATTGGAACGAGATAACGAGTCGACCCAACCAAGAGAAAGCAGCCGGCAAAATAATAATACCAGTGGTAACAGTCATCGAAGCGGTGACAACAAAGGTGGAGGGAATCAACATGCCAAAAATGGTAACCACTTCGGTGGTAATCATGGCCAAGACAATAAAAGTGGATATTTCAAGAAGAAGAGATTTAACAATGATGAAAAGACGTCATCACCAGCATCCGTTGTTAAGGAAGGAGAACGACCACTTATCAAATGCTTCAAATGCGGAGGGTAGGGACACATCAGTCCAAACTGTGCGCAGCAGTCCAAAACATATTACAATTATGGAAGAGAAGGTCACCTAGATAGATTTTGTCGTACAGGGAAGCCAAGTCCAGTTGGAAAGGTGACACCAAATTTCATCCCAGACAAGTCAAAACTAGTAGTTCAAGGGAGAGCGTTTGTTGTGACCTCCCAGAAAGCAAGGAACCTGAACGAGGTCATCACGTGTAAGCTTATTATAAACTCTAGCGAAGTATATACCTTATTTGATACCGGTTCTACCCATTCTTTTATTTCTCCTACTTGCGCTCAACGTTTAAATTTAACTCCGGAGAAATTAGACTTTGACGTATCTGTTGAAACTCCGTTGGGAGAAACCTTAATTACATCCACCGTTTATAAGTCTTGTTTGGTTCAAATCGGTACCCTCACATTACCTGTCGATCTTATTTCATTAAAAATATTTGCATTTGACGTAATTCTAGGGATTGATTGGTTAACAACTCATCATGCAAAAATTAATTATTTTCGTAAGGTTGTTAGCTTTCATAATCCTAACCAACCTATTATGCGAATTCAAGTAACCAAACCATTAAATTCAATCACTGTCATCTCAAGCCATAAAGCTATTCATTTATTGAAAAATGGATGTCAAGCTTTCTTAGCTAATGTCACGAATTTAAACAAAAATACGTCAATTTTGAATGATATTTCTATTGTTAATAAATTTCCTGATGTATTCCCTGAAGAACTTCCTGGCCTACCCCCAGAGCATGAAATTGAATTTTGTATCAACCTTGAACCCGGTACAAAACCCATTTCCAAAGCCCCATATCGAATGGCTCCTATTGAACTTCAGGAGTTAAAGACTCAACTGCATGAATTGTTAGACATCTGTTTCATTCATCCTAGTACGTCTCCTTGGGGTGCTCCTGTTCTATTTGTGAAGAAGAAAGACAGGAGTATGCGACTTTGTATTGATTATCGGGAGTTAAATCATGTCACCATCAAAAATAGGTACTCATTGCCACGTATTGATGACCTGTTTGACCAGTTTCAAGGTGCCAAATTCTTTTCAAAGATCAATCTTCATTCTGAATATCATCAGTTAAATATTAAAACTAATGACATTCCAAAGACTGCTTTCAGAACTTGGTACGGGCATTAGGAATTTCTAGTCATGTCTTTTGGATTGACTAATGCTCCTGCGGCCTTCATGGATATGATGAACCGAGTATTCAAGGAATATTTGGATCATTTTGTGGTTGTCTTTATTAATTACATCCTCATTTACTCCAAAAGCCATGAAGATCATGAACAACACTTGAGGCTAATACTCCAAAAGCTTCTTGAAAACAAGCTTTATGCCAAGTTGAAGAAATACGAGATCTGGCTTGAGGAAGTTGCATTCCTTGGGCACGTGATATCAAGTCATGGAATATATGTTGACCCGACAAAGATTGAAGCAATACAAAGCTGGGAGCAACCTAAGTCAGTGACCAAAGTACGTAGCTTTGTCGGCTTAGCTGGTTATTATCGGAGATTCGTAGAAGGATTTTCTCGAATCGCTACTCCATTAACTCAGCTGACTCAGAAAGATATAAAATTCGGTTAGAGCGAGGAATGTGAGAAGAGTTTTCAAGAACTTAAGAGGAGACTCATTTCAACACCTGTTCTGACAATACCATCTAGTTCGGAGGGATTTGTCATCTACAGTGATGCTTCAGGAAAATGGTTAGGATGTGTTCTCATGCAACATAAGAAAGTCATAGCTTATACCTCTCGACAACTCAAAGAATATGAGAGGAATTATCCTACTCATGATCTAGAGTTGGCAGCTGTTGTCTTCGCACTTAAAATTTGGAGGCATTACTTGTATGGGGAGAAAGTGGAGATCTTTACGGATCATAAAAGCCTTAAATATTTTTTCACTCAAAAGGAACTCAACATGCGGCAACGACGTTGGCTTGAACTGTTGAAAGATTATGAACATACCATTCAATACCATCCTGGAAAAGCGAACGTGGTAGCGGATGCATTGAGTAGAAGATCATATGCGGGTACGAGTGCAATATTATCAACGCAAAGGCCCATCTTGTATGACTTACAAAGGATGGAGATATAGTTAAAGACTCTAGGGACCCATGTGATGATGGTGGATATACAAGTAGAACTGACTTTAATCGATAAAGTTAAAGCTGCTCAAGCTACAGACCTGGAGCTGATGCGTATGAGGAAGAAAGTGCAAGAAGGTGCTATGCCGAAAGCAAGAATCGATCAACAAGGAATACTTCGAGTCAACTCCAGACTTTGTGTTCCTAACGACCCTAATTTAAAGTATAAAATCATGACGGAGGCGCACAACACACCATTTGTAATCCATCTTGGGAGTACCAAAATGTGTCGTGATCTTTGACATACATTTTGGTGGAGCAATATGAAGAGAGAGATCGCGGAGTTTATCTCAAGTTGTTTAACTTGTCAACGTGTCAAGGCGGAGCATCAAGTGCCAAAAGGTCAATTGCAACCACTTGAAATTCCATAATGGAAGTGGGAGCACATTACCATGGATTTTATTAATGGTCTTCCCAAGGTTTCTCAAGGCATATATGTAATTTGGGTCATTATTGATAGATTGACCAAGTCTGCTCATTTCTTACCTATACGAGAAACTTATACACTTGAATGTCTTACTCGTATGTACATAAATGAGATTGTAAGACTGCATGGTATGCCAGTATCCATAGTTTCTGATCAAGACCCAAGATTCACTTCACGGTTTTGGGTTAGTTTACAAACAGCTATGGGCACGGATTTGCGATTTAGTTCTGCATATCATCCTCAAAAGGACGGGAAGTCGAAGAGGAATATTCAAGCTCTTGAAGATATATTAAGACTCTGTGTCCTTGACTTCAAAGGAAGTTGGGACAAGTTCTTTCCATTGGTGGAATTTTCCTACAACAACAGTTATCAAGCAAGTATTGGCATGGCTCCATTCGAGGCGTTATATGGGCGCAAGTGTCGTTCTCCAGTATGCTGGGACGAGGTGGGTGAAGGAACGTTGTTGGGACCAGAATTTGTACATATGACTATGGAGAAAATTTAAATGATCCAGCAGCGTATAAAGACCTCACAAGATCGACAAAAGAGTTATGCTGATCTTCATCGAAAAGACGTGGAATTCAATGTTGGAGAACATGTGTTGTTACGTGTTGCTCCATGGAAGGGAATTACGAGATTTGGAAAGAGAGGAAAGCTCAATCCTCGATTCATTGGTCCATTTGAAATACTTGACCGAGTAGGAACTGTAGCTTATAGACTCGCGTTACCGCCAAGTATGTCTCGTCTTCATAACGTTTTTCACATATCCATGTTATGTAAATATGTGGAAGACCCGAACCACATTATTGAGTTAGAACCGGACGAAATAGCGGAAGATTTAACGTATGAAGAGGTTCTTGATAAAATCTTGGATAAGAATGAACATATTCTACGCTCCGAGGTTATAACCTCAAGTCAAAGTTTTGTGGAAAAACCACGATGTTGAGGAAATGACCTGGGAGTTATAATTTGAAATGAGATCAAGGTATCCTCACCTCTTCGTCATACCAGGTATGTACCCTAATTTCGAGGGCGAAATTTCATAAGAATGGGAGGTTGTAAGACCCTAACTTTTATGAATAAAGATCAATTTTTCTATAAATATCATTTTTGAATATTAAGGTTTGAAATTGAAATAATGTTATAGTTGTGGGTAATATTTATAAATTTTGCGAAGTAAGCAAGTTGTTATATTATATTCAATTGGTCGGGGAATATTCGTTTTAACAAGGAATATTCGTACGACGACACAATCATTGGTGGACCCCACAACGGAATTATTGTCGGAATGAAAAAACGACAAAAATATTATTTTATAAAAATAACGGCGAATATTTTACCATTAACTGTTGAAATACCCGGTGTTAAAAGTACAGTAATACACGTGGTTGCATAGTAGCACACGATATTGATTATTGATGCTTTCGTGAGAAGTCACTCAGTTTTGTTCAATTATTGTTACTGTAATTGTTGTATAGTATCTCACATTATTTGATTCAATTATTGTTGATATTTTATATATTATTAAATCAATAATTGTGATGACAAGTTATTCATACTATAATTTCCATAATTAACAATGTCTAGAAAGTTCTATCGTGGAGAGGTTTTGGTCACCTAGTTGCGCGCCAATAGGGAGAAACCCTTATTGGAAAGTCCCATCATTCCTGGGAATGATCTGGTCGTTAATATTGTGAGTTATAATAATGTGAATAAACGTTGTTAAAAAAATTGGGGGGATTTTTATGAAGTATTTATTGGACCAGCTATACCAGTTGGAATACTCTTCTTTTCAAGGCAAGGGATGTTATTTTTGTTCAATATTCACTTGAAATAATATTTTCTTCCATACTCTGTAGAATGTAACTAATATTATTTCGTTTCAGATTTCGAATTCTATACTCATTTTGTTAAAGTTTTGGCTTCTATACTCCATGAAATTAGTAGAATATCCTTGATATTTGCGCTTCATCTAGTATCTTTTCATGGAAATATTATTCTGAGCATTCTTAATAAGTTTTAACTTTTTCATGAAAGTAGTATGCACACAAGCCAATCATGTTTGATGATAAAGCATATACTTTGTAACAATCTTATTCATTTATTAATAAAAAGTATTAATTTATTAAAGGCTTTTAATTATCTACATGATGCTGTTTTATAATATGTGATAAACCCATAGTTTTAAGCAATGCTTTTAGAATAATGATGATGATCATTCTAATGAAATCTAAATTCTTAGAAAGCTTAAAACTAAAATAGTTCCCAGTCATTGGATTAATAAATTGGGGATTAGTGAATCCGGATAGATTGGTACATACGTTGTTGCTTTTCATTGGATGAGGATGATTGATCTCATGATCATTTGTGTGGAGACACTAAAGCAAGTATGTAGGTGCTTATTAGAGAATAAGTTCATCGAACGTGGCTCGCTAAGGAATACCAAAGGGAGTTTTACTCATTTCGTCAATAGGAATTCTCAGAGTGATAGTATTACAAGTAATCCTTGGACTTGTGATCATCATAGTATCTTGTGTATGATGAGTTATACTTTGACTTATTCCTTAAGACCCTTAGGGTATATCAAAGGGTATGCTTGGGTATAACAAGTTGTACATGGAGATAATATATGATCAATAAAGAATCTACCACTTCTAATAAAAAAGAGAAATGTCCTATGTGATTCGATAAATGACAACCCAGATGTCCTTGGTTAAGGAGTAATGAAATTAGAAAGGAGTTTCTAATTTGCATTATTTGGAGTTGTGCATTTAAGAGTGAAATACATATAATTAAATAAAATAAGACTTGACAAGAATTCCATGTCTTATATTTAATTGGGACATTGTATGGTGGAATGATTGAATTAGTACGCAGAACTATTTACTCAAAGGTTCTTTTATGATTAATGTTGAAATCTATATTATCCGGAAAGTCGTTGATCGCTAGGGAGGCTTATCCCTATTGTAGAATAAATATTATTTATTTAAATAAATTAATTGTTTAATTTATTTATTTAAATAAGATTAGAATTGTTCTAATTGATTTATTCAACCAGGTTTAATATGGAGAACCTAAAGGGTCACACCATAAAAGGAAGAATAATTATTTAAGAAGTTAATGGCATAATCGTAATAATATGTTATGTATATTTAATTTAATCTATGGTGATAGAATAAATTAAATAGCTTAATATTTATTATTTAATATTTTAGAAATATTAAATATAAATTAATAAGAGGAGTCTTATTAATATTATTACAATTATTATTATTATTTTAATTTCTAAAAGAGTTTAGGAATTAATTTAATATAAGTACTCTCATTTATTCCTAATTGGATTAGGAAGGAAAATTAGTTAAATGAGTTTAATTAATTATCCCTAATAAGATTAGGGAGCCCCTTTAATTAAAAGGGTTTAATTAAATAATACCTTATTTTAATAGGTTACTTGATATCTTTATAAGAGGAGTCTTATATCAGATATCAATACTACGCAATTCCAAAAGTTGGAGAGTACGTTCTTTTCTATAGAGATAGAAAACTAGGGTTTAGCCAACCACCCATCTTCTTGAATCCTTCTTCTTCCTTGGTGGATCACCTCTAGAGGCCAAACACTTGGGTGGCTAACGTTGATCAAAGGAAGGAACCAAACCGGTGAATTCAAGTTGATCGCGAAAGGATTTGGAGGTGAACTTGTAATTCGAGGAAGCTCGATCTTCAAGGGTATAATTTTATTCTTTATCTTTTCGTTTAATTAATAATTGTGCATAAAGGATGATCCGTATATGGTTTGTAAAATTTTAAAACTCGATTTTTACATCGCCGCTTATTTTTGCAATTTGATCAATCCATGAATATTACAAACCTAATAAATGGCATCAAAGCCAAACCTTTATGCTAATTATTAATTGTTTGATTTGATATGTATATTGATACGTGTTTAGAACAATTTAATTGGGCATATTTTTGTTGTATAATTTTTTTTTTTTTTTTTTAAAAAAAAAAAAAAATTATCATAATCCGATTTCATTCGTCTGTGGTCAGATCATGTTGCTTAACTTCCGCTGCGATATATATTCACGTAGGTCATGTTGGTTATATATCATAGCTGCAAGAAACTTTGATTTGAATGAATTATAATCTATATATATATGATATATATAGTAACAAAAAGTTATCCTGGAAAGTGACATATACTAAGCATAGTGTCTTTCACGAAAAAGGTATCAGATTCAATATAATACTTATATATATATATATATATATATATGTGATCATAAATAAAAAAGGTACTGCAGACTGCAGTTGTGACGCCCCCAAAATAGGTATACATCACCTATTCTGAGTCGCCAAATACATGGTACAGAAATAACTACAACTTTATTATTACAACAGTAAAACTGTAAGTTTGAATACAAATATTATCTTCTAGACAATATCTATACTCAAATAAATCCTCATCACATTTATTGATACATTATTTTACAAAAATGGTGAGGACTACTAAATAATCCTTTCTAAAACCTCATTCCATACACAGGCACTGCACTCGCTTATATTCTCGCCCCCGAGAAAAATGGAACAAAAAAAGAAAAGTGGTGAGCTCAACTAGCTCAAGAAGAATATTATGACTAAGATAATATACAACAAATTATCGTTAGTCTTCAACAGGGAAAAATTTAATAGAATACAATAGACAACAAATTTTAAATCAATATTCGCAGCGGAAGTAATAATTCATAGAAGAGTTACGTAGAGAATGAAATCTACTATAATCTATGAATTTAACAGTCCATCATCAATATTTTATCCCCGTAACATCAATCAATATTCATCTCAAATCAAATATTCATCTTTGCACTACAGGCCAAAGATATTCATCGATCAATCATGTTCATCTCAACACTGCTCATCTTTGCACTAAAGGCCAAAGATATTCATCGATCGGTCATGTTCATTTAAACACTGCTCATCTTTGCACTACTGTGCCAAAGATATTCTTCATAAATCATTCATCTTTGCACTACTGTGCCAAAGATATTCAATAATATCATCATTTAAGACCGAGGATGATGAAAATATTTTTAAAGAAACGAATCCAGTGAAACAAAATGACAAGGATTAAGGATTCGTACTTGGTTTTATCCACGTCCAAAAATACCTCAAAAATAATCATAGTGGTGTAAAATTCAAGAATGATCAAAACATGGATACAATCAAAGCTAGTATCCAGAATAGATATTTTGGACAAAAAAAAGAAATTTTATTTTTCGGTGAATAGTGCCGTATTCGTGAATAGTGTCGTATACGTGAATAGTGCCGTATACGTGAATAGTAACTCCGACACCAAAAGATAGAAATTTCCACAAAAAAAACATCTTCACGCTTCATGAATAGTACTCATGAATAGTAACTCGTGAATAGTAACTCATGAATAGTAACTCGTGAATAGTAACTCATGAATAGTAACCCCGACATGAAAAAGTTCCAAATTTGATAAAAAGTTCCAATCAATATTTCAGCATAATGATATTGAAGAAATAATATCATTTAAGAAGAAATAACATTCCTTACCTCAAAGAATCAGTACTTCGGAATGAAAGGTCAAGTGATCTTTGAATGAAACTTGATCAATAAAGAACTCTCAAAGTATCTAAATACTCACAAAATACGCTCAATAAATATAGAGAGAAGAGAGAAAACTTGTTTCGGTGTGATTTTCAATTCTAACTTAGCCCTCTATTTATAGGAAAATGTTAATTACCAAGCAGACTTTGACTCCGCTATTTGATGGCTTTACTCGCTACTATTACCACCCACCACATTTGAAATAAAATTCAAAGACATTTTTTCACCAACCACAAGTGGGGCCCACTCAATTCTAGAATTTTCCACCAAAATCAATTATAACCCTACTTTTTAAGAATCAAACACCTCTTAAAATTTATAACAAATCATTCGTTCATTTTAATCTGTTCAAAATTTGTAGACATATACTCAACTTATATATGTATAACATATCCAAATATCGCGAACGATCCAACAAATGATTAAAAATTATAACTCACATAATATATCGTAAAAATAACCGATTTGATTTTTTAATACCTCCATTCCGACAAAAATACGATAAAACACCTCAACATTAAATCCTTCAATTATAACCACATATAATAAATAAATCCATCATTTATATCCATATCAAATAAATATTTTCTTATCATATAAATCAATAATTAATTATTCCCAAATAATATTACTGAGTAATCACAATTATGACATAAACCAGTAGGCTCCTCAGAAAGAGGGGCTTTCCAATAAGGATCTCTCCTCATCAAGCAAGTAAATAGGTGACCAAACCTCTCCTTAGATGTAACTTTCTAGACATTGCCAATAATGTTATCTAATAATATTATTCAAATAATATGAATTATTGATCCGATAATGGGAAATATGTATGCGTTGACAATTATTGAAACAAAGAATAATATAAAATACCAACGCAAGCAATTATTGAATCAATAAAATAAAATATCGAGCAAGAATTATCGTAATAATTATCGAGTAGTGCCTTCTTACGTAAGGATCAATAATTGATGCAATACTGCAGTGCTCTTCGCTCAACAACGCGTATTAGTGTGTTTTTAACCACCGGGTATTCCAACAAGATAAATTGTAACAATTACGCCGTTATTTTTAAACAACTTATATTTGTCGTTATCCAATCGCTCGTTATGGGGCCCACACACGGTCGCTACCGTCGCATTTAATATTCCCCGACAAAGATTTAATATTCCACGACCAAACTAATATTCCAAAAACAACAATGAATATTTTATAACCACTTGCTTATTTTGAAATATTTGCGTATTTTACCCCTAACTATCCACATTAATCAAATCAACCCTTACTATTTCAAAATAATAAATAAAGGAAATTCCTTTTTATTTAAAAAAATTTTGGGGTCTTACAAATAGCATTAATGCTTTTTTTTATTAATGTAATACTTATATATTATATATATATATATATATATATATATATATATTACCGTAATATATATATTATGTATATGTGATATATATTTTAATTATTTTATAATTAAAATAAAGTTTTTAATATTAAAATAAAAAGTTTATTTCAATCTTAAATAAAAAGTTTATTTTAATTTTAAAATTGAATTTCATGCTAACTAATTAGAGTTGGAATTAGATTCCATGATAACTAATTGGAGTTGAAATTGGATTCTATATTTCCTTAAATAAAGGAGTTTATTTACATATGAAATAAGATTTTATATTATTCAAAATAAAGAAGTTTATTTGTGAATAGGAAAAGAATCCATCTTTCCTTAAATAAAGGAGTTTATTTAGATATGAAATAAGATTTCATATTATTCAAAATAAAGAAGTTTATTTATGAATAGGAAAAGAATTCATCTTTCCTTAAATAAAGGAGTTTATTTAGATATGAAATAAGATCTCATATTATTCAAAATAAAAGAGTTTATTTGTGAATATAAAAGAGAATCCGTGTTTCCTTTAATAAAGGAGTTTATTTTTATTTTTATTTTTTATTTTTTTTACATGGAATTGGATTCCATAATTAATTAAAATAAAGGAGTTTATTTTGATTAAAGATTTTGTTTAAAATAAAATAGTTTATTTTATTCAAAATTAGATAAATTAAAATAAAATAGTTTTATTTTGATTTAAATTTGGATTAAAATAAAGGAGTTTATTTTGATTCAAAATTAGATTTTATACTAACTAAATTTGCCCATTAAATGATATCAATATATATATTAAATGTTTATTATTCATGAGATGAATGTTATTTATTGATGCATATGATGATGTGTATGATAATAAATGGGATTGATTATGGACTATTGACCAATGCGATTGGATTTTATTTTAGTTGGATGCATGAATGTATGGGTTTTATTAAATGGGGTCTGCAGACTCGCCTTCTCTAATTTTTCTTAATATAAATTCTATCTCTCTCCTATGTACTTCCCTCGATCACGATCAAGGTTTCTATTTATTTTAAATAGTTTTGTAATAGGAATAGTTAGAATTATTTTGAAGAATTGGAGATCAAGGGACAAGAAGTTTATGAAGATCCGTTTTGTAATGGAGCCCAGTTTAAATGTAATAGTTATATTTAAATATTATTTCATGCACCTTGGGGGGTTTGACCTTTTGGTTCACTTAGTGGCTCTAGTGAACCAAACTAGAATAAAAGTCCATAATCAATCCGGGTAGAATATAGTATTCTATATGTGCATGCTTATACTATATATATTATATATTATGCAAATATGCTTCGCATGTTAATTAATATGACTCGTATTTTATATATATATATGTGCATGTGCGCTAAACAAGATGAGACATTTTAATAATAAATCCCTCAATTTTTTTTTATATTAAGTCCTAAGCGTTCAAAGATATTTGGAATATCGAACGTCGCCTTCTAGCATGATAAAATTAATAGAGTATTAAATATTTAATATGAGTTTGTTGTGTTACCACAAGGCAAGTATTAAGTATTTAAGATGTTAATTTATCACATTTGATGCTTATAAAGAAAATTGAACAATATTGTTTTGTTGTGTCACCACAAGGATGATATTTTCTTTTTTGAATATACTTGAGTGCTAGGTCGGACTTAACTGGATAATTTTGATTGGATGTGCCACCACTTGATCAAAATAATCTAAGAGGCAAAAAAAAAGGAGTTGCATAGTTGATGTAATTGACAAAAGTTGTCTACCTATTTATTTATATTTAGTTTGTTGTGTCACCACAAGGCTATATACATTTGAAATGGGATCCTTATTCTCACTAGCAAATCTTTAATTAGATTTTATTTAACTATATAAGTGAGGGTAATATAGTTTGAAGAAAATAGTGGGAGATACCAATTTAAAACAAGACCTAATTTATTTTGGTAATTAATAAAATAATGTATGTTAAAATGTTGTTAATTACAAATTTATTTACGTAATTTTACAATGTCTAAAATTACTATCATCGCGAAGCATATTAGATGCTAAATTAACTGCACCAAATTAAACGAATTGGTTAAGAAATTTGAGAATAGTTCTCATAAATGAAAAAGCTATCTTATGTCCTTAATACGCCTATCCCTGCAATGGTTGCAGACAATGCCTCTGAGGAAGAGATTGCCACTTTTAGAAAGTGGCAAGATAATGCACAGTTAGCTCAATGCATTATGCTCGCATCCATGAGTAACGAGCTTCAGCGTCAGCATGAAACTATGGATGCACTTACTATATTCCTGCACATCAAGTAGTTGATGGCGAGAAAAGTAGGACTGATAGATATCAGATATCTAAGGAGCTCTTCCAATCTAGAATGACCGAAGGCACTACAGTACAGACACATGTCCTAATGATAATTAATTTGATTAATCAATTAGGACAACGGGTTTTGTCATGGATGGAGATTTGAGCCAAGATTTGATCTTGCACTCACTCTAGACTCCTTTCACAATTATTGTGAATTTTTCATATGAACAAGCTAGATACCAGCCTCGCTGATTTGCTTATCATGTTGAAAAATGTTGAGAGTCACTTTCTAACCAAGAAAGACCGAGTCTTACTGGTAGGGGCCAAAGGATCTTCTGAAAAGAAGAACGATTCAAAGAAGGTAAATAGAAAGGCATAAACAAAGGATAATAAGAACAAAACTGATACGGATAGCAAAGGAGTTTGCTTCCACTACAATAAGCCTGGACACTAGAAAGAAACTGCAAGAAGCATCTTACAGAGGCTAACCAAAGAAGCTTAGTGAAGTTTTGGTTACAAATATAAATTTGTTCATGATTTAAAATAATTTTTTTTAAGTCAAGGTTCTACTTAGGTATTGGATACCGACTTTGGTTATCATAAATATAGATTTATGAAGGGACCAAACAGAAGTAGAAAGTTAAACAAAGATAAGTAATCCTATGTGTGGAAAATGAAGCAAAGGTTCTTTGCATTAGCTATAGAAACTTATAGTTTAGCATCGCCTTAAAGGCAAATCTATTAAGTCAATAAGTTGTTATTGTATTTCAGTTCTTGTTAGAAATATTATTTCTATTTTATTGTTGGACAATAAAATTTTTGGTATTATAATTAAGAACAATTGTTGTTCTATTTATAATAATAATGTTTTGTATAGAACCTGAAATATTACTTAATGGATTTGTATACCTGACTTACGTGAAAAATATATTTTGCAAATTGAACAAACTAGTATAAGAAAAGGAGATGATCATTCAAAGAGTTGAATGTGTGTATTTGCTGAAATACAAGTGTGAATTATTTGAAAGGTTCAAAGAATTCAAAAGTGAAACAAATTGGCAAAGTATTAGGATTCTTTGATCGGATCAAGGAAGGAATACTTGTGCAATAAGTTTCTAGATCATCTCAAATGGTTTTTCTCATAATAGACACCTCATGATACGTAATAATTGATTGATGTATCTGAAAGGTAAAATCATACCTTGTTGAACATGGTACGGTCCAAAATGATTTTACCGACATTCCAAAGATTCTTCAGGATCATGTCCTAGAAATGGTCGACATATCACGTAAAAGGTAACCTCAAAATCTAGCCCCAAGACTCCATAAAAGTTATGGACAGGGAGGATTCCTAATCTTAAGTATGTTAAGATAAGGAGTTGTCCAACTTATGTGAAAAGGTTTCAAAGGATAAGCTTGGGACAAGATTTGACAAGTGTCGATTTGTGGGACATCCTAAAGTAAGTTTAGGGTATATGTTCTATAATCCTACTTAGCGAAAGGTGTTTGTTGTGAAACACGCTTCCTTCTAAGATAAAAGTGTTTATCATTAAAAGGGGCTAGTGGGAGGATAATAGATCTTGAAAAGTTCAAGAACCACAAAATACAATAAGTCAAATAAGAGGAACCTGTAGATAGACCTATTATACCACAACTGAATCGTAAATCTGGAATAGTGCCAAAGATACCTAGGAGGTATGGATTCATCATGGATGATGATGATGAGGTACACATCATAGAAGATGATGATCCGAGTTACATTCGATGAGGTAAGACTTCTAGTGTGTATAAAAGGGGTCAGTGGGAGCGTCGTGAAATTTCTAGTATTATATGTTGATATACTACGGATGAGGAATAACTTATCAATGCTACAATCAGAAAAGATAAAGTTGTCTAAACATTCCTCCATGAATGGTTTGGGAAGAGTATCTTAATTGGGGATAAAATCTATATAGATAGATACAAGAGTATTCATTTGATGCTAAAGTCGTTTAGCTTGGCAAACTCCAAGAGATGTCTCATGTCGATGAGCTATGGAGTGTATCTCTCTTAATAGTCCCCACAGACTCCTGAAAAAAGAGGTCGCATGAGTGACAATCATGTATGCAATGAAATATACGAGACCTGATGTTGATCAGTCATATTATGGAGAAGTTCACTATGAGTCAGTGAAAAATATCTTAAAGTGCTTAACCGGCACTAAGGATGTGATCATATTCATGGTGGGTCTAAATTAAAACTAGAGGGCTTAATGGACTCAAGTTTTTCAAATGCACTCAAGATGATGAAAAATCCACTTTAAGGTAAAGCGTTATCTTGAATAAAGGTGCGTTGAATTGGAAAGGTTCCAAACAAAGAAAGAGTTCTTTGGTTTAGTGATAAAGACAAAGTATATAGCTATAAATGAAGTCGTAAGTTGATTGTTTGGATTAAAAGTTCATTACGTAACTAGGAATAGTTCCTAAGTCTCATCCGGGATCTAAACATGTGTTGTGGCACTTTCATTTGATTATTAGAATCATTGAAAGATGGGAAATCACTATAGAGATAGTGGAATCTCATGAACAACATTACATATCCATTAACTAAAGCTTATCCAACATCAGGATAATCGTCACTTAGAGAAGAAGAGTATGAGATACCATGACGATTGGCTTTAGTGCAAGTGGGAGATTGAAAGTAGTATGCATACAAGCCAATCATGTTTGATGATAAAGCATATACTTTGTAACAATCTTATTCATTTATTAATAAAAAGTATTAATTTATTAAAGGCTTTTAATTATCTACATGATGCTGTTTTATAATATGTGATAAACCCATAGTTTTAAGCAATGCTTTTAGAATAATGATGATGATCATTCTAATGAGATCTAAATTCTTAGAAAGCTTAAAACTAAAATAGTTCCCAATCATTGGATTACTAAATTGGGGATTAGTGAATTCGGATAGATTGGTACATACGTTACTTGCTCATTGGATGAGGACGATTGATCTCATGATCATTTGTGTGGAGACACTAAAGCAAGTATATAGGTGCTTATTAGTGAATAAGTTCCTTCGAACATTGGCTCGCTAAGGAATACCTAATGGAGTTTTACTCACTGTCAATAGGAATTTCTGTAGTGATAGTAAGACAAGTAATCCTTGGACTTGTGATCATCATAGTATCTTGTGTATGATGAGTTATACTTTGACTTATTCCTTAAGACCCTTAGGGTATATCAAAGGGTATGCTTGGGTATAACAAGTTGTACATGGAGATAATATATGATCAATAAAGAATCTACCACTTCTAATAAAGAAGAGAAATGTCCTATGTGATTCGATAAATGACAACCCAAAGAGTCCTTGGCCAAAGCGAGAATGAAATTAGAAAGGAGTTTCTAATTTGCATTATTTGAGTTGTGCATTTAAGAGTCGAAATACATATAATTAAATAAAATAAGACTTGACAAAGAATTCCATATCTTATATTTAATTTGGACATTGTATGGTGGAATGATTGAATTGTATTTTCAGTAACTATTTACTCAAAGGTTCTTTTATGATTAATGTTGAAATCTATATTATCTGGAAAGTCGTTGATCGCTAGGGAGGCTTATCCCTATTGTAGAATAAATATTATTTATTTAAATAAATTAATTGTTTAATTTATTTATTTAAATAAGATTAGAATTGTTCTAATTGATTTATTCACACCCGGTTTAATATGGAGAACCTAAAGGGTCACACCATAAAAGGAAGAATAATTATTTAAGAAGTTAATGGCATAATCGTAATAATATGTTATGTATATTTAATTTAATCTATGGTGATAGAATAAATTAAATAGCTTAATATTTATTATTTAATATTTTAGAAATATTAAATATAAATTAATAAGAGGAGTCTTATTAATATTATTACAATTATTATTATTATTTTAATTTCTAAAAGAGTTTAGGAATTAATTTAATATAAGTACTCTCATTTATTCTTAATTGGATTAGGAAGGAAAATTAGTTAAAGGAGTTTAATTAATTATCCCTAATAAGATTAGGGAGCCCCTTTAATTAAAAGGGTTTAATTAAATAATACCTTATTTTAATAGGGTTATTTGATATCTTTATAAGAGGAGTCTTATATCAGATATCAATACTACGCAATTCCAAAAGTTGGAGAGTACGTTCTTTTCTATAGAGATAGAAAAACTAGGGTTTAGCCAACCACCCATCTTCTTGAATCCTTCTTCTTCCTTGGTGGATCACCTCTAGAGGCCAAATACTTGGGTGGCTAACGTTGATCAAAGGAAGGAACCAAACCCGGTGAATTCAAGTTGAACGCGAAAGGATTTGGAGGTGAACTTGTACCTGAGGAAGCTCGATCTTCAAGGGTATGATTTTATTCTTTATCTTTTCGTTTAATTAATAATTGTGCATAAAGGGTGATCCGGGTATATGGTTTGTAAAATTTTAAAACTCTGATTTTTACACGTTTCTGCTTATTTTTGCAATTTGATTGCGTCCATGAATATTACAAACCTAACATTTCATGCCAGGGTACTATTCATGGGGTTACTATTCCCAAAGTTACTATTCACGGGTACTATTCACTCAGTTACTATTCACCCGGGGTACTATTCATGATAAAAATTGATTTTTTTCGGTCCAAATTATTCTTGAATATTACTCCACAAAGCAGTATCATGTTGACAATTTGGACATTATTGAATTCTGGATAAATTAAATTATAAATCTTTAAAATTTATCCTTTACTTTTATTTAATTGAATTCTTATATCATAGTCATCATCCTCATGCTTATATTGTTATGAAAGTCATCTTTGGCCCGTAGTGCATAGATGGACATGGTATGATTATGACCAGGGATTATTCGGTATAATCCTGACCGTAATGTTACAAATGAGGTTGTAAAAGTCCTCATTGGCCCGTAGTGCATTAATGGACAGTTGTCGGCATAATCATGACCATTGGTGAATACACGAATATCCTTCGCCCGTAGTGCATGGATAATTCATGGTCGTGATACTAAAGAATATCCTTGGCCGTAGTGCAAGGGTGATTCGATGATGTGGATTATTTATTAAGTTGAGTCTCAGCGATAAAAGTGATGAAAAACCTTTTAAATCATTGAAGATAGAAGATTTTATACTCTACTTGACTCTTCTAATGGATTGCTTGTTCATTGCGCAGATTAAACTTGATGTTTATTATATTTTATCGGTTTAACATTATTGAAGGCTAACGATAATTTATTACGCATTATCTTAGTCATAATATTTCTTCTTTGGGCTAGTTGAGCTCACCCTTTTCTTTCACCGTTCTCTTCAGAGGCGAGAATATAGTCGAGACTAGTCGGAAATGGATTGACGGCCCGAGATGGTTGCTTTAGTAGACCTCACATTATTCGTGAAATAGTGTGATAATAATTGTAATAAGATTGAATTTGAGTATGGATATTGTTCAGAAGACAATATTCGTATTAAAACTCTCAGATTATGTTTTATCGTATTTTACACGACAGTTGTATAATTAAGTTGAATTTGAATTCTGTACCATGTATCTGGGGACTCAAAATGGGTGATGTATACCAATTTTGGGGTGTCACATGGGTGTTTGTGTTTAACTAAAGTTACATATAAACACTGTGATGCCCCCAAAACAGGTATACATCACCCATCTTGGGTCGCCAAATACATGGTGCATAATACAACTACAAACTTCTTTTATACAACTGTCGTGTAAAATACGACAAAACATAGATGAAGGTTTTAACACGAATATTGTCTTCTAGACAATATTCACACTCAATTAATTCCCCATTACAGTTATTATCACACTATTTCTCAGAATAGTGAGGACTACTAAAGCCACTTATCCTGGACCATCACTTCATTCCCCGACTCATCCCAGCTATATTCTCATTTCCTCAAGAGAATAATGAAAGAAAAGGGTGAGCTCAACTAGCCCAGTAACAAATATTATGACTAAGATAATGCATAATAAATTATCCTTAGCCTTCAACAGTATAACAACTGATAGAATACAATAGACAACAAGTTTTAGATCAACAACTATAGCGGAATAAGCAATTCATTAGAAGAGTCAAGCAGAGTATGATATCTACTATCTTCTATGATTTAAAAAGTTTATCATAAATTTTATCGGTGTAATACCCAAGACAAAGAGAACTTTCATCACATGTCTTCACCTGAACCACCAAAGATTTTAGTTAAATTCACAATTCATGTTTATAATAATGTGAAACAATAGTTTCTCCTTGTCACAAAGTCTTAATAGAACGGTCACTCAATATCCTTACCCCAAAGGCTAAAGATATTCAAATGTAATAACAATGATCATACCAATCAGTTGTCTATCCTTGCACTACTGACCAAAGATATTTAACTATAAAATCAATTGTCATGATCATACCAATCAATTGCATGCCAGTGCACTACAGCCAAAGAAATTCAAATTTTAACTAATGGTCATGATCCTGCTAATCACATCATCGAATTATCCCTGCACTACGACCAAGAATATTCGTTAGTATCACCAGTGGTAATGATCATGTCATACACTTGTCTATCTTTGCACTACAGGCCAAAGCTATCAAACAACATATCATCTTTTCACTATAGGTGTGACGCCCCCAAAATAGGTATACATCACCCATCTTGAGTTGCCAAATATATGGTACAAAATTCAAATACAACTTAATTATACAATAGTCGTGTAAAATACGACTAAACATATGATGTGAGTTTTAATACAAATATTGTCATCTAGACAATATACAAACTCAATGGGGTCCTCATTATATTTATTATCACACTATTTCACAGAATAGTGAGGACTACTAATGCACCATCTAGGACCATCACTCTGCTTTCCCCAACTATTCCCTGCTACGTTCTCATTTCTTGAAGAGAACAATGAAAGCAAAAGGGTGAGCTCAACTAGCCCAGTAAGAAATATTATGACTAAGATAATGCAGAATAAATTATCGTTAGCCTTCAACAGTGTTAAACTGATACAATATAATAAACATCAAGTTTAAGCTAGCAATGAACAAGCAATCCATTAGAAGAGTCAAGTAGAGAATAAAATCTACTATCTTCTATGATTTAAAAGGTTTTTCATCACTTTTATCGCGAGACTCAGCCTAATAAATAATCCACATCATCAAATCATCCCTGCACTACAGGCCAAGGATATTCTTTAGTATCACGACCACGAATTATCCATGCACTACGGGCCAAAGATAATAATGTTTTCATCAACCTTCCTGATCATGCCATAAAATAATTTATCTTTGCATCCTTGGCCAAAGAGAATCCATAGCCATAATTATACCAAAAACTGCATCAATGCTCTACGGGCCAATGAGGATTTTTTTTCACATCATTTGTAACATTACGGTCATGATTATACCGAATAATCCTTGGTCATAATCATACCAAGTCCATCTATGCACTACAGGCCACAGATGACTTTTAACATAATATAAACATGAGGATGATGACAATGACATAATAATTCAATAAAACAAGTTCAAGAATTAATTTATCCAGAACCAATAACGCCCAAATTGTCAACATGATATCGCTTTGTGGAGTAAAAATTCAAGAATGCTCAGAAGAATATTTCCATGAAAGATATTGGATGAAGCACAAATATCAAGGATATTCCACTAATTTCATGGAGTATAGAAGTCAAAACTTTAACCAACCGAGTATAATAAAGAATGGAATAACAAAAGAAATCACCGTGCATGCGATAGATCGCATGCAGAAAAGTTATTCCAATGTAATAATAAATAATGAACCGAAGTCATACGTAAAGCATAGACATGATAATCCAATGAATAATAATTAACGAAACCAGTCATGCGTAAAAGCATGTATACATGATGTTCCAATGAATGATAAATAATGGAACCGGTCATGCGAAAGCATGCAGATGAGGATGTTCAAACAGTAATAATAAAAATGGAATAATGTAAAAAATTTCACCAAGTATAGGGTAGCTGGCAGTGTATCAAAGTTATTCCAATGTAATAATAAAGAATGGAATAATGAAGTTCTCTTCATGAATAAGAAAGAAGGAATACCCCTTACGAGTACAACAAATAATATCTCTTACTGTAAAAGAATAGTATTCCGACTGGTAGGGCGAGGATATTCTTGAATAAAACTTACACTACGCTCAAAGCTTCTTAAAACTCTAAAGAAATACGCTCGAAATTATAGAAGAAGAACTCTCTCTATAGTTTCTCTCTCTAGAGTTTCAGTGAATTCGTAAGAAATAATGAAGAAATGAGCTTCTATTTATAAAAGAATGGACTGCATAAGTAACTAATTCATGAACGGTCTAGATTGATTTACTTTTAATCGGACGGTCCATATTTAAAGCAAAATCTTTTAAATAAAATATAATATATTTTATTTATAATCTAATAAAACTAATAACTTTATAAAAGTATTATGTTTTATATAAAAAGATTTTACTATGCAAAACACTATGCAGGAACTATGCAACATGCATAATAAAATATATTATATTTTATTTGTAGAATAACTTTATAAAAGTATTCTGCTTTTTATATAAAAAGAATTTACTATGCAAAACACTATACATAATAGAATATAATATATTCTATTTATAGAATAACTTTATAAAAGTATTACATTTTATATAAAAAGCTTTTTGCTTTTATTACATTAATAATACTAATAAAACAAAACCGAAAGTGACTTATCAAGTAAACATCAATAATCAATACCGTAGCTACTATACTAATGCCAGCGTATTCTTGTACTTTTACTACTGAAAGTAGTTCAACAGTTTTAACGGTAAAACTTCCGCCGTTATTTTCATAAAAATATTTTTGCCGTTTTCTACATCAGACAATAATTTCATTGCGGGATCCACCAATGATTGTACCGTCGTACGAATATTCTCTGACAAAAAGAATATTCCCCGACCAACCGAATATTATACAACAACTTGTATACTTTTCAAAATTTATAAATACTACCCACAACTATAACATTATCTCAAATCCACACCATAATATTCAAAAAAATATTTCGAGAAAATTAAATATTTATTCATAAAATCTGGGGTTTCACAATAGGCCAAAGATATACAACTATAAAACCAATAACCAACATTCCATCTATACACTAAGGGCCAAAGATGACTTTTAACGCAATATAAGCATGAGGATCATGACAATGATATAAGGAATCAATCAAATGAGATAAATGATAAATATTAAATATTTATAATTCAATTTATCTAGAGTTCAAGAATATCCAAATTGTCAACATGATACTACTTTGTGGAGTAAAATTCAAGAATAATTTTCATGTAACAAAAATAATTTGGACAGAAAAGAAATATATTTTTTGGGTGAATAGTACCCCATGAATAGTACTCTGTGAATAGTACTTCGGGAATAGTATATCGTGAATAGTACCCCGACATGAAAAGTGCCCCAAATATCCGAGTGAATAATATTTGAGTGAATAGTAATCGGGTGAATAGTAACCCATAAATAGTAACTCATGAATAGTAACTCGTGGATAGTATTTTGGCATAAAAAGATCAATAATTATCAAGAAAGCTTAGAATAATATTTCCATGAAAATATACTTGATGAAGCGCAAATATCAAGGATATTCTACTAATTTCACGGAGTATATAAGCAATACTTCAACAAAATGAGTGTAGAATTAGGGATACGAAAAGAAATAATATTACTTACATACTACAGAGTATGAAAGAAAATATTATTTCTTACTTAATATTAAACAAAAATAAAATCCCTTACTTAATCTGAAAAGAAATAATACCCTTACCTCGTAAGAAGAATATATGGAATAGTGAAGTAGCGCACTACTCTTCTTCTTTCTCTCTATAGCTTCTCTCTCTATAGCTTCTCTATCTATAATTGCTCTTCTGAGTCTTAGTAAATTGGTGAGAATGAAGGAAGAATGAGTTTCTATTTATAGGAAAATATAGTTTCGATAATTGCACGTTTTGGGGCTCGAAATATTACAGTATAATACCTTCATCTTTTCCTTAATTTTTAATTTAGTCATGCAAGTATTATCAAACTTGCACCACCTCCCCTAATAGAATATCATGTAAATCAATAGTACAATCATGTGGAAAAAATAATTACAGTATAGAACCTTCATTTATACCTCCATTTTTAATTTAGTCATGCAAGTATTATCAATCTTGCACCACCTCCCCTAATAGTACATGCATGTGAATCAATAGTACACACATGTGAACAAATAGTTATAAGCATGTGAATTAATAGCAATTAATTGCTCATTTATCCGATTAATTACCCGATTGGTCAATATAACCTCCAGACATCCATTATTATCGAAATAGATGTCGATTTCCACTAACTCTAATAATCCCAACACAATGAAAATATCAATTTCATCTTTAATCAACACGAACTTATTCATCATTAATATTATAACTCACAATATTTAACAACCAGATCATTCCCAGGAAAGAATGGGCTTTTCGATAAGGATTTCTCCCTATTGGTGCGCAATTAAATAACATAACCCCTTTCCTCGACAGAACTTTCTAGACATCGTCAATAATACAAATAATAATATGAATAACTTGTCATCTCAATTATTGATTTAATAATATAAAATATTATGCAGATGATACTGTGTCAATAATTGAATCAATAATATGAGAGATATGATACAACAATTACTGTAACAATAATTGAGTAAAACTGAGTGACTTCTCACATAAACATCAATAATCAATACAGTGTGATACTATGCAACCACGATATTCATCGTACTTTTTACTACTAGGGTAGTTCAACAGTTTAACGGTAAAACTTTCGCCGTTATTTTTATAAAAAGATATTTCTGTCATTTTCTAACTACGACAAAACTTCCGTTGTGGGGTTCACCAATGATTATGTCGTCGTACGAATATTCCCTTTTAAAATGAATATTTCCCGACCAATCGAATATTACCCGACACAACAAATATTTTATATCAACTTGTTTACTTTGCAAAATTTTCAAATATCACCCTCAACTTTAATCTTTTATCAATTTAACTATTTACCAAAATAAAAAAATTGAATACTTTTATTTCATAAAATTCGGGGTCTTACAGACACACTATGCTTTTTTAATCAAGTATTTCATTTTAAAAATATTCTATTTTTTACTATATAAATTCAATTTTTCATATATTGAGTAACATGAATAGATCAAAATTATTTAAGATTATTAGCATTTTCTATTTTTTATTATAAAGGTAATTTAGACAATAACCATGAGAGCTTAAGAAAAGCATGACCCTTTTTTTTAAAGTCTTCTAATTTTATTAAATAATTATTATGCCTCATGCTCATGCCTTTGTTTATTTTGTTATATATAATTATTTTTTATTTTACTTCTCAAAATTATCATATAAAACTCATTTTTCTAGTGTTAGGATGCTATGATGGAAGTTTAACTCCACTAACTGTCATATTAGCTCAAGTAATAATGACCTTAATAATACATGTCTTTGTAAAATAAAAAAAAATCATGAGTTCAATTGCAGTGATCTTCTTTTATGGTAGTTACATATAATTGATTTGTTAAATATATAATTACTTTGTTTCAAAATAGAGATACGTTTTGATTTTTTATGTCAAATTTTAAAATTTTAAAATTCAAAATTGATTTAACTTTTGAAAGACTAAATATTTTAATTAGTACTATCTTTTAATTAATATACAGTAATTATATATATTTTTTAATTTAAAGTAAATAAATATGTATTAGTATTATATTTAAAAAATTATGAATTAACTTACAAATGTTAAAAATACAACTTTAATTCTAAAACACAAGGATTATATAGATGACAAAAATTTTACATAAAATCACCAAATCATATTATTTTGTCTATTGATTTCGTTTAGGTATTTCGATAATTGTAGGTAATGAGATGACGATCGTTGATGCATGTGAGGTACAATTTTCAGATCCTACTCAAAATTGTGTTGAAGATGCCTGTGCCAAAAAGTACAAGCAAGAAAAGGGTCACTTTGCTTCAGGAAGATGTATACTTGTAGAAACTTGCTTCTGTAAATACCCTTGTTAATCATATGTATTACATGATGGGTTGTCATATTTAGACATGACAATATAAATAAAAAACTATTGGGTCAATCATATTTAGTTACATTTAATTAATTTAGATATTTTTTTATTTCTTTTTTTGAAATAACTTCCTCATACAGGACACAAACATTTATTCATGTGCAAATTCTTTTACAATTAAAGAAAGCAAGCTATGGTGGCAATCATCCATCCAATAAGTAGGAAAAAACATATTATCTAACTGAGCTAAATTTTCTAGTTCATGAGCTACTTGATAGCTTTCTTTTGGCGAAACTCACTTTCTGAAATTCTAATCTGAATCCTCAACAATCTCTTTTGATAGACGTGTAATCATCGTCTTACAATCTAGCTCCTTTAATAACAATGTTACTAAGACCTATCTCAATAGAAAATTTAATAGCTTGACGAATAGAAATTGTTTCGGCACATGCAACCTGTAAATTACCGACCAAACTGTCTACTCCAGCTCCTAAAACATGCCTATATTCATCTCGAAAAACAAAACTAATTCTGCAAAAACCATTACCTTTCACCGAGGCATAATAATTTAGTTTAACAACATAGCTGACAAGTTTACACCATTTAGTAAGTTGCCTTAATTCAGGTTGAACAAGAAAGTACCTAATATATCTCATAGTTTCAAAAAATTGATGAAAGAAATCGAGACACCTCCCAACCAACACATTAAAATTCCCCTCAAGTTTGCCATGTACAACACAATTGCAGTGATCCCAAATCTGCCATTCCAATAGACAACCTGCACTAGACCTCTTTGCTTAGCACCTTAACCATGGATGGCTAGGAATAGGAACCAATCAACAAAGTTCCTAATAGAATCAAAATAGATCGTATACCTAATATTAGTTAGTTACTTTTGTTCAAAAATAGAAATTAGTATCGTAGTTTTGTAAAAAAACATGAATTCATTATATAGTTTTATAAGAAAATAATAAAACTAAGATTAGCAAATACTAATGTGTTTCTTTTATTTAAATATATAATAATAAAAATAACAATAATAATAATAATTCAAGTTTAAGTAAAATTATTTTACCACTTAGATAATACGATTTGATAAGAAACGAAAATTATCATAAAAATCATCTACCTAACTTAAATTTGGTAATATTATTAAAATATAAGTATAATTAATGCTTCGAGTGTAAGTAAGACTTTATCATTATTCGTAATATAATTGTTATTATTCTAAAAATAAAATATAATATTCTAATCGACTATATGATTCAATTATTAAATTAAAATAAAAATTAATTACTCTATCCAATATAAAAATTCCCAAATTAAAATTTACTCATCTACCAAACTTAAATTTGGTACTATTATTAAAATATAAGTATAATTAATGCTTCGAGTGTAAGTAAGACTTTATCATTATTCGTGTAATATAACTGTTATTATTCTAAAAATAAAAATATAATATTCTAATCCATAATATGATTCAATTATTAAATTAAAATAAAATTAATTACTCTATCAATATAAAGATTCCTAAATTAAAATTTACTCATCTACCAAGAATTCTCTTATTCGTGTAATTTTCATTTCTAACTAAGCATCCTATTAATAGGAGAATGACAAGATACTATTTGAATTTAGAAAATCACGGGTGCACAGGGGAAATTTCACGGACAAATTGAACAAAATTTTTTGATTTTACTATGCATCACAATGCACACTAAGTAGTATTATGCATAATAAAATATAAAATATAATATATTCTACTATACATAAAAAACAAAACTTATATATATATATAACAAAACTTAGATAACTTTCTACCGGCAGTTTTGAAAAATGGGTAACTGGGGGTCCATGTAATAAACAAAATTTACAACAAATACTTCATAAAATATCCCTCTATTTGTTTCAATTCACTTGGCTTCACAAAATACATTTTTAATAACATTTATTATTAATATTATAACTCACAATATTAACAACCAAATCATTTCCAAGAAAGATGAAGCTTTTCGATAAGGACTTCTCTTTATTGGAGCGTTAATTAGTGATCAAACCCCTTTATCGACAAAACTTTCTAAATATCGTCAATAATGCAAATAATAATATGAATAACTTTTTGTCGCCTCAATTATTGATTTAATAATATAAAATATTGTGCGATGATACCGTGACAATAATCAGATCAATAATATGAGATACTACGCAACAACCATCACGCAATAATTGAATAAAACCGAGTGACTTCTCACGTAAGCATCAATAAAGATAATATATAATCTGGTAGTATTGCTATTATAAACCACGCCAGATTATCGCATTTTTACCACTGGGTATTTCAATAGTTAACAGAAAAAATTTTGCCGTTATTTTTATAAAAAGTTATTTCTGTCATTTTCTAACTCCGACAGTAATTCCGTTGTGGGATCCACCAATGATTGTGTCGTCGTACGAATATTTCCCGACCAAACGAATATTCTATAACAACTTGCTTACTTTGCAAAATTCTTAAATATTACTCACAACCATAACATTATATCAAATTCACACCTTCTTACTCAAAATGATATTTAGAGAAAATTAAATCTTTATTCAGAAGACCCCAACTTTTTTTTAAAGAAAATCGAATTTTCGATAATTATTATTGTGAATAATAAGGTGTTAATTTGATATAATACTTTGGTTATGGGTGAAATGTGCAAATTTTTGCAAAATAAGCAAGTGGTTATAAAGTATTCATTTTGTTTGGGAATATTCGTTTTAGTCGTGGAATATTTCTTTTTATTTGTCGGGGAATATTCGTATTTACGGCAAAATGACCATTTAGGGCCCCATAACGATAACGTTGGATGAAGAAAATGAAAAGTTTGAGTTTTTATAAATAACAGCGTAATGGTTACCGTTAACACTGTTGGAATACTCGGTGGTTAAAATATAGTAATACGCGTGGTCGCATCGAATAAGACACCAGATCAAGACAAGATTTTTGAAATTATTGATTCTTACGTAAGAAGTAACTACTCAATAATTGTTACGATAATTATTGTTCAATATTTTATTTTATTGGTTCAATAATTCTTTGCGTTGATATTTTATATTATTGTTGTTTCAATAATTGTCATCGCGACAAGATCTCCATTATCGGATCAATAATTCATATTATTTGAATAATATTATTAGATAGCATTATTGGCAATCGTCTAAGGAAGTTCGCTTCAGAAAGGGGTTTGGTCACCTAATCATGCCGCATAAATAAAGAGAAATCCTTATCGGAAAGCCCCTTCTTTCCTGGGAACGACCTGGTTGTCATAATTGTGATTCTGTAATATTATTTGTGAATAATTAGTTATTGATTTATATGATAAGGAAATATTTATTTTATGTGGATATAAATGATGGATATATTTATTTTATGTAGTTATAAATGAAGGAATTAATGCTGAGGTGTTTTATTAGTATTTTATCGGAATGGAGGTTTTGAAAATCGTCCGTATGTGGATTTTGGTCTTTTTTCGTTTGGAATTTGAAAAAACTTAAACTTACAAAGTTGTAGAGAATTAAATTTCCTATGGAAAGCACATGAGATTCGAATTTTATGATAAAAGGGCTATTTATTATGAATTGTTGAAGTTTTAAAAAATAAAATGTTTTTATTAAAAATATGGTGGGCCCCACTTTTGGTTGGTGAGTAATGATATGTGCTGGAATTTATTTTCAAAAGTGCTGGGCTTGAATAGCAGCAGGTAAAGCCATCACGTAGCAGGTTAGTCTGCTATGGCGTTCTAAGCATTTTCCTATAAATAGGGTGCTTAGTTAGAATTGAAAATCACACCAGAAATATGTTTTCTCTCTTTCTCTCTCTATATTATCGAGCGTATTTTGTGAGTATTTAGATACTTTATGAGTTGCTATTCATCAGTGCAAGTTTCCTTCAGCCTTATACCGATATTTCGATCAGAAGTACTGATATTTTGAGGTAAGGGATGTTATTTTCTTTCTAATGATGTTATTCTTTCAATATCATTATACCGAAATATTGGTATGGATTTTATTGTGGAATTTCTACCTTTTTGTATCGGGGTTTCTATTCACGTATACGACACTATTCACGAATACGACACTATTCACCGAAAAATGAAATTTTCTCCTTTTTGTCCAAGATGTCTATTATGGTTACTATCTTTGATTGTATCCATGTTTTGATCTTTATTTTTGAATTCTGCCTTATAATTGGTTATTATGGAGTATTTTTGAACTTGGATAAACTAAAGTACGAATCCCTAATCTTTGATCTTTTATCTCATTTGGATTCGTTTTTCTTTAAGATATTTTTCATCATCCTCACCCTAAATAATGATATTATCTTGAATATCTTTGGCCTATAGTGTAAAGATGAATGATTACCTAATGAATATCTTTGGCCTGTAGTGCAAAGATGAATGATTACCTGATGAATATCTTTGGTCCAGTAGTGCAAAGATGAGCAGTGTGTTGAGATGAATACATGACCAACTGGTGATACAAATGAATATTTTGGCTCAGTAGTGCAAAAAGATGAATATTTGATTCAAGATGTATATTGATTGATGTTACAGGATAAAATATTGATGATGGATTTTTAAATCTTAGAAGATAGTAGAATTCTTTCTCTACTTGACTCTTCTAATGGATTGTTATTTCACCGCAGTAGCTTGTTGATCTAAAACTTGTTGTCTATTATATTCTATCAGATTTTTTTCTGTTGAAGACTAATGATAATTTGTTGTATATTATCTTAGTCATAATATTCATTACTGGGCTAGTTGAGCTCACCCTTTTCCTTTTTGTTCCATTTTTCTTCTCAAGGAGGTGAGAACATAGCAGAACTAGCAGGGGTTTGGAGTGATGGTTCAGGATAGTTGTTTTAGTAGTCCTCACTATTTTGTAAAATAGTGTATCAATAATTGTAATGAGGACTCCTTTTGAGTTTGTATACTATCTATTAGACAATATTTGTATTCAAACTCACAGTATATATGTTGTCGTATTTCGCACGACAATTATATTACTGAAGTTGTATTTATTTCTCTACCATGTATTTGGTGACTCGGAATGGGTGATGTATACCTATTTTTGGGGGCGTCACAGTTGGTATCAAAGCTTAGGGATATAGTCCCTGGCTGAGGTGTGAGACAAGAACTAGGAAGGGAGAGACGGGGAATTCCTTCGCTAGTATGCCCTACCTAAGTTTATTTGGTATTTAATTAGTTGGTCAGAGTATAGGGATAATATGTGACATGTCAATTAACCCTTGTTTTGTAGCAGTGTTTGAAAATGGCATCTAAAAATATTATGATAAGCAATGAAGCACATGAGACCGTTAAGTCACCAACGATCAATACCCAAGATAATGTGCATCAGGATGACAATAATCCTCAGGTAAACAACAACACCGATCAAATGATGAATGATGGGATGTTCAGAGGCTTTATGCAATTTATGCAACATCAAGCGAGAGAGACTCCTATTCAAAATACAGGTGGAAACACTGGCAACTCTCGAATGGTCACCGCTAAGCAGTTCAAGGAGCTGGGACCACCAAAATTATTGGGAAAGCCAGAACCACTTACAGCAAAGACATGGATAAAGCAGATCACCAAGATATTTGATGTCTTGGGATGCTCCGAGGAGCTAAAGGTTCCCTTTGTCACATTCATGTTGCGAGGAGAGGCGGATTACTGGTGGGAATCTGTAAAGCGTACTCAATCTTCCGCACTGATGATGTCTTGGGAGAAGTTCCAAGAATTATTAAATGACAAGTACTTTCCCGAAAGTATTCGTCACATGAAGGAGGTTGAGTTCATCAAGCTGGAGCAAAACAATATGACTGTGTCACAGTACGAGGCTAAGTTTGCCGAGTTATCTCGGTTCGCATCCCATTTGGTTGATAATGAGGAGAGAATGATGCGAATGTTTCTGCGAGATTTGAGACCCGAAATACATCAATACCTCATTTCTCACAAATTGTGTTTGTATTCAGATGTAGTGAATAGGGCTCAGTTATTGGAGCGCGATAATGAGCCAGCCCAACAGAAGGATAACGAGCAACAACACGATAATAATCGTCTTGCGGGTAACAAATCATCGAACAATGATAACCATCGTGGAGGAAATTATCATGCCATAAATGGTAACCACTTCGGTGGTAATCATGGCCAAGATAATAGAAGAAATGATTCAAGTGGAAATTTCAAGAAGAGAAGATTTAACGATGATGGGAAGACGCTTAGCAACAAAGACCAAAGACCAAAGAATAAATTCTAGGGGAGGAGAACGACCGCCAGTTAGATGTTGCAGATGCGGAGAGGAGAGACATATAAGTCCAAACTGTTCACAGTCTTCCAAGGTATGTTTTAATTGTGGAAAAGACGATCACATAGCTCGATTTTATCCTGTAACGAAATCAAGTCAAGCTGAGACAGTGGCACCAAAGGTGGATACGGACAAAATAAAGTCGGTGGTTTCAGGAATAGCGTTTTTTGTGACTTCTCAAAGAGCGAGTAACCCGAATAAGTTAGCACAGGTTAGTTAATTATAAATTCTTGCGAAGTCTATACCTTATTAGATACCGGTTCTACCCATTCTTTTATTTCTCCTACTTGTGCTCAACATTTAAATTTGACTCTGGAGAAATTAGCCTTTAACTTATCGGTTGAAACTCCGTTAAGAGAAACCTTCATTACATGCGATATCCAAGTTTTGGATGAGAGTCACAATTTTGAATGATATTTCTATCATTAATAAATTTCCTGACGTATTCCTGAAGACTTCTTGTCCTACGCGTGAAATCGAATTTTGTATTGACCCCAGTACAAAACCCATTTCTAAAACCCTTAAATATTTTTCCACCCGAACGAATGTATTATGCGCCAAAGACATTGGCTCGAGCTGTTGAAGGTTACGACTATACCATTCAATATCATCGTGGAAGAGCGAGCGTGGTAGCTGACGCGTTGAGTAGAAGATCGTATGCGGTTACAAGAATGACGTTGTTAACACAAAAACCCATTTCGTATAACTTACAAATGATGAAGATAGAGTTAAAGACTCTAGGGACCCTCGTGGTGATATCAAATATATGAGTAGAATTGACTTTAATAGATAAAGTTAAAAGCCGCTCAAGCTACAGACCCAAAGCTGATTAATACGAAGACGAAGGTTCAAAAAGGCGTTATTCTAGAAGCAAGAGTCGATGAGGAAAGGAAATATCAACTCTCGATTTTATTGGTTTATTTGAAATCCTCGATCGAGTAGGAACTGTGGCCTATAGACTCTCCTTAACGCTAAGTATATCGCGTGTTCATAACGTTTTTCACGTATCGATATTACGTAAATATATGGATGACCTAAACCACATTATTGCGTTAGAACCGCACGATATAGTCAAGATTTAACGACGAGGAGGTACTGTCAAGATCTTGGATAGGAAAGAGCATGTCCTACGCATCGAAGATTATACCACAAGTTAAGGTTTTATGGAGAAACCATGCTATGAAGAAATGACACAGGAATTGGAATAAGGAATGAAAACGAGGTATCGACGACCTTTTTGAAACATCAGTGCACGACGTCAATTTCGAGGATGAAATTTCATAAGGAGGGGAGGTTGTAAGACCCCAACTTTTTATAAATAAAATCGAATTTTCTCTAATTATTATTGTGAATAATAAGGTGTTAATTTGATATAATACTTTGGTTATGGGTGAAATGTGCAAATTTTTGCAAAATAATCAAGTGGTTATAAAGTATTCATTTTATCAGGGAATATTCGCTTGGTCGTGGAATATTCTTTCTGTCGAGAAATATTCGTACGACAGCGCAGCCATTTGTGGGCCCCATAACGGATAACTGTCGGATGAAGAAAATGATAAGTTTGAGTTTTTATAAATAACTACATAATGGTTACTGTTAACACTGTTGGAATACCCGGTGGTTAAAATATATAATGTCTGGCGTCGCACAAAGAAGCACCACGTATACAAGCATAGTATTTTGAAATTATTGATTCTTACGTAAGAAGTCACTACTCAATAATTGTTACAGTAATTACTGTTCAATATTTTATTTTATTAGTTCAATAATTGTTGCGTTGATATTTTATATTATTGTTGTTTCAATAATTGTCACTGCACAGTATCTCCATTATAAGATCAATAATTCATATTATTTGAATAATATTATTAGATAGCATTATTGGCAATGTCTAAGGAAGTTCTATCTAGGAAAGGGGTTTGGTCACCGAATTGCGCGCCAATAAGGAGAAATCCTTATCGGAAAACCCCTCTTTCTTGGGAACGAATTGGTTGTCATAATTGTGATTTCGTAATATTACTTGTGAATAATTAGTTATTGATTTATATGATAAGGAAATATTTATTTTATGTGGATATAAATGATGGATATATTTATTTTATGTGGTTATAAAGGAAGGAATTAATCTTTGAGGTGTTTTATCAAGATTTTTGTCGGAATGGAGGTTTTGAAAATCGTCAGTATGTGGATTTCGGTCATTTTTGTTTGGAATTTGAAAAAACTTAAACTTACAAAGTTGTCAAGAATTAAATTTCCTATGGAAAGCACATGAGATTCAATTTTTCGATAAAATGGCTATTTATTATGAATTGTTGAAGTTTCGAGGAAAATAAAATGTTTTTATTAAAAAATATGGTGGGCCCCACTTTTGGTTGGTGAGTAATGAAATGTCTTTGAAATTTATTTTCAAAAGTTGTGGGCTTGAATAGTAGCAGAGTAAATCCATCAAGTAGCGAGTTAATACTGCCTATGGCGTTCTAAGCATTTTCCTATAAATATGGTGCTTAGTTAGAATTGAAAAAAATCACAGTAAACAAGTTTTCTCTCTCTCTATCTATCTTATCGAGCGTATTTTGTGAGTATTTAGATACTTTGTGAGTTGCTATTCATCGCTGAAAGTTTCCTTCAAATTTTATACCGATATTCCGATCGTAAAAATCGATATTTTGAGGTAAGGGATGTTATTTTTTTTCTAATGATGTTATTCTTTCAATATCATTATACCGAAATATTGGTATGGATTTTATTGTGGAATTTTTATCTTTTGTGTCGGGATTTCTATTCACGATACGACATTATTCACGATATCTGAGACTATTCATGAAAGTACGATACTATTCAAGAAAAATGAAATTTTCTCCTTTTTGTCCAAGATGTCTATTATGGTTACTATCTATGATTGTGTCCATGTTTTGATCTTTATTTTGAATTACGCCTTATAATTGGTTATTATGGAGTATTTTTGAACTTGGATAAACTAAAGTATTTAATCCCCTAATCTTTGATCTTTCATCTCACTGGATTCGTTTTCTTTAAGATATTTTTCATCATCCTCAATCCTAAATAATGATATTACTGAATATCTTTGTCCTGTAGTGTAAAGATGAATGATTACCTAATGAATATCTTTGGCCTGTAGTGAAAAGATGAATGATTACCTGATGAATATCTTTGGCCCGTAGTAAAAGAAGATGAGCAGTGTTGAGATGAACATGACCCATTTGGTGATCTAAATGAATATCTTTGGCCTGTAGTGCAAAGATGAATATTTGATTCAAGATGTATATTGGTTGATGTTACAGGGATAAAATATTGATGATGGACTTTTAAATCTTAGAAGATAGTAAAATTCTTTCTCTACTTGACTCTTCTAATGGATTGTGGTTTTCGATGCAGTTGTTGATCTAAAACTTGTTGTCTATTATATTCTATCAGATTTTTCCCTGTTGAAGACTAATGATAATTTTTTGTATATTATCTTAGTCATAATATTCTTTACAGGGCTAGTTGAGCTCACCCTTTTCCTTTTTGTTCCATTTTTCTTCTCAGGATGTGAGAACATAGCAGGAACTAGCCAGGATTTGGAGTGATGGTTCAGGATAGTTGTTTTAGTAGTCCTCACTATTTTGTAAAATAGTGTATCAATAATTGTAATGAGGACTCCTTTTGAGTTTGTATACTGTCTATTAGACAATATTTGTATTCAAACTCACAGTATATGTGTTGCCGTATTTTGCACGATAATTCTATTACTGAAGTTGTATTTGTTTCTGTACCATGTATTTGTCGACTCAGAATGGGTGATGTATACCTATTTTTGGGGGCGTCACATTTATTCATAAAAGTTGGGGTCTTACACCTTCCCCATGTCATTTAACAATGAGTACATTCTGGTTGCAATAGACTATGTTTCAAAATGGGTCGAAACATCCACATTACCCACCAACGATGCTAAGGTAGTCCTCAAGTTTCTTTAGAAAAACATATTCACTAGATTTGGTACACCTCGGGCGATCATTAGTGACAAAGGTACTTATTTTTGCAACAAATACTTCTCAACATTGCTTGCAAAGTATGGAGTCACTCGCAAAATAGCCCCGGCTTACCATCCCCAAACTAGTGGTCAAGCCGAAGTATCGAATAGAGAGGTGAAGCGTACTTTGGAAAAAATGGTGAACCCGAATCAAAAGGATTGGTCAATTAAATTGGACGACGCACTGTGGGCATACCAAAAAACATATAAAATACCAATTGGGATGTCACCATTTTGATTGGTGTATGGAAAAGCTTGCCATCTTCCCGTGGAGTTAGAACATAATGCATATTGGGCTATTCAGAAATTAAATTTTGACTTGCATGCAGCAGGCGAGAAAAGATTGTTACAACTCAATGAGATGGAAGAGTTTCGCCTTCAATCGTGTGAAAATGCTAAGTTGTACAAAGGGAAAATCAAACGGTGGCATGATAAGAAAATTATGGAACGAAAGCTTGAACTTGGTCAAATCAAGCTACTCAACTATTTTCGGGAAAACTCAAATCACGTTAGTCAGGCCCATTAAAAATCAAAGAAGTATTTCCCATTGGTATTTGTTGAATTAGTTGGTCAGAATCAAGACAAAACATTTAAAGTCAACGCACATCAATTAAAACATTACTGGGGTGGAATTGTGGATCGACACAAGACCTCTATCACTCTCGCGGATTCACCATAAAAACAGGGAGTAGTCAGGATGAGAGACTTAAAATCAAGCGCTTGATGGGAGGCAACCCAATCAGTATTTAGTTTTTCTTTTAATTTCACACTTAGAAAATTTGTAGCAAGTTTAGAATAGTATTGTTATAGTACAACTTTTCTTATTCATTCTCCACGTGAACCCTAATCCGATTTAATCATCATCATTTCAAGGTTAAGATTGACATTCACAAGATTAAATCACGAGACAACCATTAGGTAAGGTTCTGAAAGGATGATGGCAGTGCACATATGAGTAGATTAGTATATGGAGAGTAATTTACATCAAAAAACATGAGGAAGCAAGTAAATGGAAGTATGATTAGTGTTCTAAGCAATTAAGTGGATCCGAAAGCAAAAGAAAATTTTTCAAGAAAATAATATATGCGCCCTAGGAGAGAAATTAACAAATAAAATTGCGACTAGGCGCAGAGTTCTTTGCCAGACTTCACCCCCAACAGGCTTTTCATCGCTCCTAAGTGCAGACTCCTCTGTCAAACCTCGCCCCGACGAAGTTTATTGAACAAAAATCCTCGCCCCGACGCAAATCACAATTTTCAGTTTTTAAAATTCCTTTTCATTCGACTTAAAACACTTCCTTTTCATTCCAAACACACACACACCAGTGCCCTAACCCCCAATAACCGACCCCCATCTCAATGTAGAATCAAATTTTACTAAATTCTTGTCCCAAATCAGTGCACACAGATTCAAGGGATCTCCAGTTCTCAAATTTCATCAAGGACTTGACCCAAACTAGGGCTCCAAGTGCTTCCAGCCTTCCTCTCGACATGAATCATTCTACATGAAATTGGGTAAATTCATTAGGGTTGTGGTCGATCATCAGACATCTCATTAAGTAAACCCACATACTTTGCCTATTTGGACACTTGTTCATCTGATTTGGGTAAGTTGGAAGCATGAGTAAGGATTTTCATTGCTAGACTAATTACTTCAACTGTAAAATGTTTGTTATTGGTAATTATTGCATTTGATCAGGTATAATGCTATACAATGCTTTGTGACTTGCAAGTTAGGTTGAACACTAAGGTTGGGGAAATTTTGATCATACAATTTAGTGCACACAAGGTATCCATATAGTGATTGACACAGTTCCTAGTCATATTGGTTTCAACAGTCGACTACCTGGATACATTCTAGACACTATAATGGGGGGATTCATTGAGACAACTAAGATTTGGGGATAAACCATCCTGTGAATGTTTTGATAAGTTTGGAACTACAGTTCAACAACATACACAATGATGCCAAAAGCATCAAAAAGAAAATGGGGTAAGGGATCGTCCACCCCTGTCCGACAGTTTGATATAAGGAAATTTATAACTTCTGAGGTGGCTACCAGATTTGAATACTTAGCCTCCAAATCCCTTATTTAGGAGCATGGACTAAGCCTCGATGAGTTTAATGGTGAGATGGGCCACTGGATAATAGAATGGGGATGGGGGACCTTTACCGAACTACCAGAAGCAGCAGTGGTGGCTTTAGTGAAAGAGTTTTATGCCAATGCACCAGATAAATCACCATTTTTTGCATTCGTCCGGGGTAAAATGGTGTCGTTTATTGTTCCAGAAATCAATAATTATTATAATCTCCAATCTCCAGCTGTTTTTGAGTATATGGCATATAAGGACCAAGGCTTAAATTATGAGCAAATACTGAGTGAGTTATGCAAGCTAGAGTCCTCATGGTCCTCGAAGGGTACGTACTTTCCAAGCAAGGATCTTAGTCGTTATGGAAAGGTATGGCATGCATTCCTTTACGCTAAATTGATGCCTTTAAAGCACACTAGTGATGTTACCAAAGAGAAGGTTGTATTATTTTACTCTATCATCAAGGATTGTCCAATAGATGTAGGCTTCATAATACATCATTCCATTCGTCGTTGTCTGTGGGGCCCTCTTCAAGGAAGATTACCCCATCCTTCTCTCATTTGTGGGCTGTGTGCACGAGCTGGGGTGAAATGGAGTGCGGATGAGCCAGTTTAATAACTGATGTAACTCTTGGACCACATGATGATTAAACGCTATTCGATTTGGAAAGGAGGGAAATCTCACCCACGAGGCCTTGATTTTATCTTTTGACCGATTACGATGATGAGGAGGATTAAGAAGAAGATGAGACTTTGATGAGGAGGACCAAGAGCAAGATTGATCGGACCATCCAATTCATCGCGTTCAAAAGCCACTTTCAATATCCAATTTCGGAGTCTCCAACAATATCTTGACGCACGAAATAAGCTAGCGGATAAAAGGATGGAACGATTAGCAGCGAGACACGAGCATATGTTTTCTACACAAAACAGCTTCAACGCTGCTTTAGTTGAGAGACTAGCCCTCCTGGATCCACATGTTGAGCCTTTTCAATTCCTTGTTCCCCAACCAATGTCAGTCTACCACCCGTTAGATCTTGAGGTTGAGGTTTATGAACTTTGTTTAAATAGACAATTATTTTCCAAGAGACAAACTTATTTTCATTTTAGATGGCCTTTTACGAGGATTGTACTTTTAATTTAATTTAAATGTGTATCTTTATATTCGCTTGATAAGTTTAGAAATTTTTTAGATTAATTTAAATGTAAAGGTCTTCTATCATTTTAGGCTGCAGGACGCCGTTCCACAAGTGGAGCTAGTAAGGGAAGAGCCCATCCTCTTCCTTTATCATGTCATTAATGGCTAAACTCATATGATTTGGTTTCATTTTCTTCTTTCTTCACTATTACTTTGTTAACAAAGCGAGTCGGCACTCACAATGACAATTTTCACTATAACGATGTGCTTCATGATTCAACTCTCCAATAAGTTCTCTACTGTCGAAATTTTTCAAACTCGAGACCCCAGGTACATTTCTTTTACATTTATTTGGTTGTAAGTACATATAGAAGTATCGACTCTTGATGTTTATCAAGTCAATAACTACAAGAAAAATATTACCGACTCTTGATGCTTATCAAGTTAATGCTTCACAATTCATATAGAAGTATTAGTATATAGATAGATGCAATTCTCTGAATCCAAAGTTTAATATAACATGCTTTTGCCTCAATTTCATTCTTATTTTTTCTAAATTTAATACACTAAGTAAAAGGTAATGTATAAGACATGTTTGATAAAATGCTTGATCGTCGTTTGGGGTGATGTGTGTTTGTTTGCATGTTTATTACAAACAATTGTACAACTAATGAAAGTTTGAAATACGATCTCATTCTGTACTAGGTACTACTTATCATCTATGTGACTAGAGTATTTCACAAATATAATAATAGGTCAGTTGTTATGGATTAATTTCTTATGTTAATTTATTATTTAAACTAGCTCGTTCATTGCACGCGTTATATATATATATATATATATATATATATATATATATATATATATATATGTGTGTGTGTGTGTGTGTGTGTGTGTGTGTGTGTGTGTGTGTGTGACGCCCCCAAAATAGGTATACATCACCCATCTTGAGTCGCCAGATATATGGTACATAAATTCAAATACAACTTAATTATACAACAGTCGTGTAAAATACAACAAAACATAGCTGAGAGTTTAAACAAGAATATTGTTATCTAGACAATATCCACCCTCAATGGTGTCCTCATTACAATTATTATCACATTATTTTGTAGAATAGTGAGGACTACTAAAACCATTTATCCTGGACCATCACTCCATTCACTTGACTCGTCCCAGCTATATTCTCATTTTCTGAAGAAAACAATGAAAGAAAGGGTGAGCTCAACTAGCCCAGTAAGAAATATTATGACTAAGATAATACAGAATAAATTATCCTTGGCCTTCAACAATATAACAACTGATATAATACAATAGACAACAAGTTTTAGATCAACAACTGCAGCGGAAATAAACAATCCCTTAAAAGAGTCAAGTAGAGCATAAAATATACTATCTTCTATGATTTAAAAAGTTTTTCATCAACTTTATCGTTGGGACTCAGCTTAATAAATAAACCACATCATCGAATCATCCATGCACTACAGCCAAGGATATTCATGTAATCATCAATGATCATGATTATACCGAATAATCCCTGGTTATAATCATATCAATAATTGTCCATCAATACACTACTACAGCCAATGAGGACTTTTATCACATCATTCGTTACATTACTACCATGATTATACCGAATAATCCATGGTCATAATCATACCAAGTCCATCTATGCACGTAAGCCAAAGATGACTTTCATCACAATATAAGCATGAGGATGATGACAATGACATAATAATTCAATAAAAACAAGTTCAAGGATAAATTTTAAAATTTATAATTTAATAAATCCGTAAATCAATAACGCCTAAATTGTCAACATGATATCGCTTTGTAGAGTAAAATTCAAGAATAATATTCATGTACCAAAAATAATTTGGAACAGAAAAAAAAATATATTTTTCGAGTGAATAGTACCCCGTCATGAAAAGTGTCCCGAATACCCGAGTGAATGATACTAGAGTGAATAGTAACTAGTGAATAGTACTCACACGAAAAAAGTACCCTGAATGTCCGAATGAATAATACCAGAGTGAATAGTAACTGGGTGAATAGTAACATGTGAATAGTAACTCGTAAAAGAAAAAAATACCAAAGAAAATGATATTTCATGGCGAGTACAAAAGAAATGATATCTCATACAAGTATAATAGAATATCTAAAGCGCAAATGGATTTTCACCGCCACGCAGTAATCCACGTAAATGATCATTTCTACAATTTAATAAAGAATGAATACGAATGATCATTCACCATGCATGCGGTAATCCACATGACGAGTTATTCCAATGAAAAATAAAGAATGGAATAACAAAAGAATTCATCATGCATGCAGAGTAGTCGCGTGAGACAAAGTTATTCAATGTAATAATAAAGAATGGAATAACAAAAGAATTCACCGTGCATGCGATAGACCGCCATGCAGACGGAGTTATTCAAATGAATAATAAAGAATGGAATAACAACTCTTACGAGTATTGAAAGAAAATTACCCTCTTCATGAATCTGAAAGAAATAATACCCTTATCTTAAAAGAAAATCGGATCTTTGGAATAGTGAGGTAGTGATTTCCTTCTTCTTTCTCTCTATAATTTCTCTCATAATAATTGCTCTATAGCTTTAGTGAATTGGTGAGAAATGAAGGAAGAATGAGCTCTATTTATAAGAAAATATAGTTTCGATAATTGCACGTTTTGGGGCTCGAAATATTACTGATTATAATACCTTCCCTTTTCCTTCATTTTTAATTTAGTCCTGCAAGTATTATCAAACTTGCACCACCTCCCCTAATAGTAAATCATGTGAATCAACGATAAATCATGTGACTCAATAGTTCTAAACATGTGAAAAAAATAATTACAGTATAGTACCTTCATCTATACCTCAATTTTTAACTTAGTCATGCAAGTATTATCAATCTTGCACCAACTCCCCTAATAGTAAATGAATGTGAATCAATAGTACACACATGTGAACAAATAGTTATAATCATGTGAATCAATAGAAATTAATTGCTCATTTATCTGGTTAATTACCCGATTGGTCAATATAACCTCCAGACATCAATTATTATCGAAATAAATGTCGATTTTCACTAACACTAATAATTCTCACACGATGGAACTATAAATTTCATCTTTAATCAACACGTACTTATTCATCATTAATATTATAACTCACAATATTTAACATCCAGATCATTCCCAGGAAAGAGAGGGCTTTCCGATAAGAATTTCTCCTTATTGGCGCGCAATTAGGTGACCAAACCTCTCCTTGACAGAACTTCTAGACATTGTCAGGATTGCAAATAATAATATGAATAACTTTGTCGTCTCAATTATTGATTTAATAATAATAAATATTATGCAAATGATACTGTGACAATAATTGAATCAATAATATGAGAGATATGATGCAGCAAATACTGTAGCAATAATTGAGTATAACTGAGTGACTTCTTACGTAAGCATCAATAATCAATACTGTGTGCTACTATGCAACCACGCGTATTACTGTACTTTTACTACCGGTTATTTTATGACAACTTGTTTACTTTGAAAAATTTTCACATATCACCCTTAACCTTAACCTTTTATCAATTTAACCATTTACTAAATAGAACAATTATAAGAAAATTGAATACTTTCATTTCATAAAATTCGGGGTCTCACAATCTCCCCTCCTTATGAAATTTCGCCCTCAAAATTTACGTACCTGGTAGTTCGAAGAGATGAGAATACCTTGCTTTCTTTTCGAATTGTACCTTCCCGATTATTTCCTATATATCATATTGCTCATCTCCTGTATTTTAGATATCATTCTAGAATATAGTTTCAAAACAAGGGTTAATTGACATGCCACATATTATCCCTATACTCTGACCGACCAATTAAATATCAAATAAACTTAGGTAGGTCATACTAGCGAAGGAATTACATGTCTCTTCCCTCCTAGTTCTAGTCTCACACCTTAGCCAGTGATCATATCCCTAAGCTTTGATACCAACTGTGACGTTCCCAAAACAGGTATACATCACCCATCTTGAGTCGCCAGATACATGGTACATAAATTTAAATACAACTTAATTATACAATAGTCGTGTAAAATACGACAAAACATTGCTGAGAGTTTAAACAAGAATATTGTCATCTAGACAATATTCACACTCAATGGTGTCCTCATTACAATTATTATCATATTATTCCGTAGAATAGTGAGGACTACTAAAGCCATTTATCCTGGACCATCACTCTATTCCCCGACTCGTCTCAGCTATATTCTTATTTCCTGAAGAGAACAATGAAATAAAGGGTGAGCTCAACTAGCCCAGTAAGAAAATATTATGACTAAGATAATGCAGAATAAATTATCCTTAGCCTTTAACAATATAACAACTAATAGAATACAATAGACAACAAGTTTTAGATCAACAAGCTGCGATTGGAAATAAGCAATCCATTAGAAGAGTCGAGTAGAGCATAAAATCTACTATCTTCTATGATTTAAAAAGTTTTTCATCAACTTTATCATTTGAGACTAAACAATAAATAAACCACATCATCGCATCATCCCACACTTCGACCGGTGATATTCATGTAATCATCAATGGTCGTGATTATCTACCGAATAATCCACGGTTATAATCATATCAATAATTATCCATCAATGCACTACGGACGATGAGGACTTTTATCACATCATTCGTTACATTATTACCATGATTATCTAGAATAATCCCTAGTCATAATCATACCAAGTCCATCTACGCACGTAAGCCAAAGATGACTTTCATCATAATACACTAAAAAAATGGGGTTTCAATTGACAATGGAGATTTTTGTTGCTAAAGGTGCCAAATTTCGTTGCTAAAGATTTTTGGCAACGACTTTACTGTCGTTGCGTCTTTCGTACAAATACATCGATCCTTTTAGCAACAAAATGTATTGTTACAGAATAATTAAAATTTCGTTGCTAAAAATCCCATTTCGTTGTAAAAGCCTGCTAATTGGCAACGAAATGAACTCTCTTTTTTTGCAACGACCATGCATTTTCGTTGCAATTGACACCATTTTGCAACGACATTTTTCGTTGCAGTAAATTATGAAAATTGTTGCCTAAGCTTGTTTTAGTTGCGGAATGTAAACTTTTTAGCAACGATTTTCGTTGCTGATTATATTATTTGGCAACGACATTATGCTAAATCAGCAACGAAAATGTTTGTTGATGGTTATTTTTCAATAGCAACGAAAGTCGTCGATTAGCAACGACATTATATGTTGTCGTTTCTTTATATATGCAACGAAAGTTGATATGATTTGCAATAATAAAAAATATTGCCTTTTATTTTAGTATTAGCAACAATATCATCTCCGTTGTTATTAGGTTAATTTTTCGTTGCCAAATATTATATTTTTAATGTCATTAACGAAAATTTGTTGCTAAATGTATAAAAAATTGTTGTTATATTAAAACTTGTCCAATGTTTTGATAACGAATTATATATTCTTGCCAAATCAAAATTTGACATTCTTTTTTGTGTACATACTTAGGCTCAATGTCCCCATAACAAATATGACAAAAATACAAAAAATTAAAATATTATTAACTTAATAAATTCATCCACTACATAATCATTCATTATCTTTACAATTAAGCATCTAAAATTTATCACAGATTCTTCAATCAAAGTATATATCTACATATATAGAGAAAGTACACTTCATAATTTCGTCCCTTGTCTTCCGTTCCAAATTTCAGCTACATTGTTCCCCATTCAAAAGATAGTTCTCCTAGATCTGCAAGCGAATGAGTTAAATCAAAAGTTTGAAGTATATGTTCATACACAAAATTTATTTAATTTACTTGAACAAAAATAACAGTCTTGTAGCAAGATCTTTTCATGTAATAAGAAATGAATCTTGAAACTCGAAATTCACATTTGATCACACTAATGAGTATTTTTACATTTCTAAATTGAATCTAAGCCCATGTCAACAGGCTAGACTAGGGCAAAGGGTTGAAGGAAATAAGAAGAAACAAAGATAAATTCTAAAGCTATTACACCATAAAGCATGTGATTCATAATTATTTCCTTCATGAAACATGGATCAACAATGTTCTATATAGAATTCAAATGCAGAGTTCATCCAAGTTTGTTTTAGTGCTAATTTGGGATAACAGCATTCCATGGCAGGTCGTACCCGTTAAAGTTAAAGATTGAGGTTAACAAGGTTTATAACATAATATCAGCCTCAACTATTCTTAAGGCCACTAACAAATTTAAATTAAATTTGAAGTGAGGTGATACCCGTTAAAGTTAAACATGCACTTGAAAGTGATCAGGTGTAAACATTAACAGATATTACTTGAAGTTACCTGACCAAAATGCCACAGCATGCCAGTTAAAGCATTATAAAAGGCAGATGCTGTTGAAGAGCTTGGATCCAAACTTTTTCCCTTGTACAAGCAGCTACTGTTTTCCATAACTGAGCACGTTACTCTTGGGAGTTAAGCTGACCTAACATATATTGCTAAAGTCACAAGATAAGGCTGAATTAAGTGAAAAATGTACAGATTAGACAGATAAGTATATCTTCAAGTATTCAAAATGGCTGAAAATGTAACAACATTAGGTTTTATTTCCAGCTCGTGCATTTTTTGAAAAACTCCCAAGATGCAGAGAATCTCCTTCCTGCTGCCCTTGTTGTCTTTCTTTTCATTACTTCTCTACACAAAGGACAGTGAAGTTCTGGCGGAAGATCACCAACAGAACGAGTAGAAGGCATCCCTTCAATCTCCTTTTCAAAAGCAGCCCTGTTATAAACCCAAATATCTTCCTCTGAACTAGAATCCCCATGACAACAATAGCTTATAACTGGAAAGTGCCTAAATTTTGACCATGTCTAGAAAGTAGTATTTTTCTATCACCAACCCATTTTAGCCGGTACGAGAGATCAAGATTATGAATCAAGAGCTTCAATCTATCTGTTTCATTCATAGCACTTGCGGATTCCTACCAAAAAGATTCTTACAGATTATATCCGGATTTGCAGGTAACAGATCTCCTATAGACACTGTCACCACCTACACAGACAAAGAGTACAAGTGCGCACACATTTGGTTCAGGTAAAATACAAGCTCTAAGAATTTGGCAGAAATAAACTGACATTTCCATTCTCTAGCAAAACAGACGCTGTTTCTGATGAAGTTGACTGTATCTGTCCTAATTCCCAATACCCATTTTGAAGCTGACACCAAACTCCAAGTTTCTGAAACACGGGAAATTTCACATAAATACTAGTAGAAAATACATCACAAGCCAAAGCACTAAAATGTATACCCAATACCACTACTTGAACCTACTCCATCAACAGCTAAAAAAGTCTCAATTCATTATGGCTATTAGATACTGATAGTAACAGTTAAGTCTAAACCAATTAAATATAACAAACCAGTTAATCAAAGACCTGAGGAACATGGCTAGATACAGCTGTGCTATTTATATCACGTTCTGGCTTCCTATTAGGTAGCTTATTTACGATTTATTCTCAGAATTTGTAGATGTTATACCCACCTTCTAAGTTAACCCACAATCGCAGCCATTAAATTACATTTGCAAACCAAGCTCTCAACGGACAGTCGATAACCCCTGCTGCCTCTGAGCAGTAGCTCTTTCCTGTATAAATGGAGAAAAAAGTCCAAGCAATCTGAAACATAGGGACGATAAGTATAGCATCGAACAGTGATAATCCTTCATTTAACCTTGCCATCTGTAATCATAATAATTTGAGAACAAAACCAGATGTTAGCAGAACTTCACGAGTACTTGTAGCCTTGGCAACTTTTGCAAACAATCAAATAGAAAAACGTTAATATATGGTTAAAGTTACCCAAAATCCAGCAGTACTTAGAAATAATAGAAGCATGGAGTATGTGAACCAACTATGCAACTCATAGTCACTAGACATGGATAATCTTAGCAGGTTTGAGCTTCAATGAACAGAAAAACTTGCATTAGATAAAATGATCCATTCAATTAGCAATTGAGGTATCAGAATAATAAAAGAATGATCACCAGAAAGCATGAGAAGCTCCAATACCCAGAAGTTCATCATTTACTTGCACAGACTCACAGTTTGGTATATTAGCGCTAACAGGTGGGTGTTCTGATAACCAAGAGTAAACAAAAAACTGCGAACGAGGATTTCTCAAAACAAATATAGAACAACTATACAAGCATCCACAAATAAAACTTATATTACCACATACTAAGATTACCAAATACTAATTGGTTTCTTTTATTTAAATATATAATAATAATAATAATAATAATAATAATAATAATAATAATAATACAAGTTTAAGTAAAATTATATTACCACTTAGATAATATGATTAGACAAGAAAGCGAAAATTATCATAAAACTCATCTACCTAACTTAAATTTGGTAATATTATTAAAATATAAACATAATTAATGCTTCGAGTGTAAGTAGGACTTTATCATTATTCAGGTAATATAATTGTTATTATTCTAAAAATAAAAATATAATATTCTAATCGACTATATGATTCAATTATTAAATTAAAAATAAAAATTAATTACTCTATCCAATATAAAATTTCCCAAATTAAAATTTACTCGTCTACCAAACTTAAATTTAGTACTATTATTAAAATATAAGTATAATTAATGATTCGAGTGTAAGTAAGACTTTATCATTATTAGGGTAATATAATTGTTATTATTCTAAAAATAAAAATATAATATTCTAATCGACTATATGATTCAATTATTAAATTAAAATAAAAATTAATTACTCTATCCAATATAAAATTTCCAAATTAAAATTTACTCATCTACCAAACTTAAATTTAGTACTATTATTAAAATATAAGTATAATTAATGCTTTGAGTGTAAGTAAGACTTTATCATTATTCGAAGTAATATAATTTGTTATTATTTTAAAAATAAAAATATAATATTCTAATTGATAATATGATTCAATTATTAAATTAAAAATAAAAATTAATTACTATATCCAATATCAAAATTCCTAAATTAAAATTTACTCATCTTCCAAGAATTCTCTTATCCTGGTATGATTTTCATTTCTAACTAAGCATCCTATTAATAGGAGAATGGCAAGATACTATTTGAATTTAGAAAATCACGGGTGCACATGAGAAATTTCTCGCGCGAATTCACGGACGAATTCAACGAAAATTTTTGATTTTACTATGTTGCACAATGCACACTAAGCAGTACTATGCATAATAAAATATAAAATATAATATATTCTATTATACATAAAAAACAAAACTTATATATATATATATATATATATATATATATATATATATATAACAAAACTTAGATAACTTTCTACAAGTAGGTTTTGAAAAATGGGTAACTGGGTGTCCACGTAATAAACAAAATTTACAACAAATACTTCATAAAATATCCCTCTATTTATCTCAATTCACTTGGCTTCACAAAACACGTTTTTTAATAACATTTATTATTAATATTATAACTCACAATATTAACAATCGGATCATTTTTTAGGAAAGATGGGGTTTTCGATAAGGACTTCTCTTTATTAGCGCCGCATGATTAGGTGACCAAACCCCTTTTCTCGATGAAACTTTCTAAACATCGTCAATAATGCAAATAATAATATGAATAACTTTTGTCGTCTCAATTATTGATTTAATAATATAAAATATTGTGCAGATGATACTGTGATAATAATTGCATCAATAATATGAGATAATATGCAACAACTACGGTTGCAATAATTGAATAAAACTGAGTGACTTCTCACGTAAGCATCAATAAAAATAATATACAATACCATGTGCTACTATATCGACCACACTGCGTATTCATCGTACTTTTTACCGGTGGGTATTTCAACAGTTAACGGTAAATCTTTTGCCGTTTCTTTTATAAAAAGTTATTTCTATCATTTTCTAACTCCGATAGTAAATCTGTTGTGGGGTCTACCAATGATTGTGTCGTCGTACGAATATTCCCTGACCAAACGAATATTTTATAACAACTTGCTTACTTTGTAAAATTCTTAAATATTACTCACAACCATAACGTTATATCAAATCCACACCTTATTACTCAAAATGATATTTAGAGAAAATTAAATCTTTATTCATAAAAGTTGGGGTCTTACACCTTCCCCATGTCATTTAACAATGAGTACATTCTGGTTGCATTAGACTATGTTTCAAAATGGGTCGAAGCATCCACATTACCCACCAACGATGCTAAGGTAGTCCTCAAGTTTCTTTAGAAAAACATATTCACTAGATTTGGTACACCTCGGGCGATCATTAGTGACGAAGGTACTCATTTTTGCAACAAATACTTCTCAACATTGCTTGCAAAGTATAGAGTCATTCGCAAAATAGCCATAGCTTACCATCCCCAAACTAGTGGTCAAGCCGAAGTATCGAATAGAGAGGTGAAGCGTATTTTGGAAAAAATGGTGAACCCAAATCGAAAGGATTGGTCAATTAAATTGGGCGACGCACTGTGGGCATACCGAAAAATATATAAAAAACCAATTAGGATGTCACCATATCGATTGGTGTATGGAAAAGCTTGCCATCTTCCTGTGGAGTTAGAACATAATGCATATTGGGATATTCAGAAATTAAATTTCGACTTGCATGCAGCAGGCGAGAAAAGATTGTTACAACTCAATGAGATGGAAGAGTATCACCTTTAATCGTATGAAAATGCAAAGCTGTACAAAGGGAAAATAAAACGGTGGCATGATAAGAAAATTATGGATCGAAAGCTTGAACCTGGTCAAACCGAGCTACTCTACAATTCCATGTTGAAACTATTTTTGGGAAAACTCAAATCACGTTAGTCATGCCCATTCATAATCAAAGAAGTATTTCCCCATGCCGCCGTTTAATTAGTTGGTCGAAATCAAGAAAAAACATTTAAAGTCAACGCACATCAATTAAAACATTACTGGGGTGGAATTGTGGATCGACACAAGACCTCTATCACTCTCGCGGATTCACCATAAAAATAGGGAGTAGTCAAGATGAAAGACTTAAAATCAAGCGCTTGATGGGAGCCAACCCAATCAGTATTTAGTTTTTCTTTTAATTTCACACTTAGAAAATTTGTAGCAAGTTTAGAATAGTATTGTTGTAGTACAACTTTTCTTATATATTCTCCACGTGAACCCTAATCCGATTTAATCATCATCATTTCAAGGTTGAGATTGGCATTCACAAGAGTAAATCACGAGACAACCATTAGGTAAGGTTTTGAAAGGATGATGGCAGTGCGCATATGAGTAGATTAGTATGTGGAGAGTAATTTACATCAAAAAACATGAGGAAGCAAGTAAATGGAAGTATGATTAGTGTTCTAAGCAATTAAGTGGATCCGAAAGCAAAAGAAAATTTTTCAGGAAAACAGTATATGCGCCCTAGAAGAGAAATTAACAAATAAAATTGCGCCTATGCGCAGAGCTCTCTACCAGACTTTACCCCAGCAAGCTTTTCATCGCTCCTAAGTGCAGACTCCTCTGTCAAACCTCGCCTCGACGAAGTTTACTGAAAAAAAATCCTCGCCCCAACGCAAATCACAGTTTTCAGTTTTTAAAATTCCTCTTTCATTCGACTTAAAACACTTCCTTTTCATTCTAAACACACACACACACCAGTGCCCTAACCCCCAATAACCGACCCCCATCTCGATGTTAAACCAAATTCGATTAAATTCTTGTCCCAAATCACTGCGCACGGATTCAAGGGATCTCTAGTTCTCAAATTTCATCAAGGACTTGACCAAACTAGGGTTCCAAGTGCTTCCAGCCTTCCTCTCGGCATGAATCATTCTACATGAAATTAGGTAAATTCATTAGGGTTGTGGTTGATCATCAGACTTCTCATTAAGTAAACCCACATACTTTGCCTATTTGGACACTTGTTCATCTGATTTGGGTAACTTCGAAGCGTGAGTAGGGATTTTCATTGCTAGACTAATTACTTCAACTTTAAAATGTTTGTTATTTGTAATTATTGCATTTGATCAGGTATAATGCTATACACTGCTTTGTGACTTGCAAGTTAGGTTGAACACTAAGGTTGGGGAAATTTTGAACATACAATTTAGTGCACACAAGGTATCCATAGAGTGATTGGCACGGTTCCTAGTCATATTGGTTTCAACAGTCGACTACCTGGATACATTCTAGACACTATAATGGGGGGATTCATTGAGACAACTGAGATTTAGGGGTAAACCGTCCTATAAACGTTTTGATAAGTTTGGAACTACAATTCAACGACATACATAATGACGCCAAAAGCATCAAAAAGAAAATGGGGTGAGGGGTCGTCCACCCCCGTCCGGCAGTTTGATATAAGGAAATTTATAACTTCTGAGGTGGCGACCATATTTGAATACTTAGCCTCCAAATCCCTTATTCAGGAGCATGGACTAAGCCTCGATGAGTTTAATGGTGAGATGGGCCAGTAGATAATAGAATGGGGATGGGGGACCTTTACCAAACTACCAGAAGCAACAGTGGTGGCTTTAGTGAAAGAGTTTTATGCCAATGCAGCAGATAAATCACCATTTTTTGCATTCGTCCGGGGCAAAATGGTGTCGTTTACTGTTCAAGAAATCAATGATTATTACAATCTCCAATCTCCAGTTGTTTGTGAGTATATGGTATATAAGGACCATGACTTAAATTATGAGCAAATACTGAGTGAGTTATGCAAGGCAGAGTCCTCATTGTCCTCGAAGGGTACGTACCCTTGTATTATTATACTCTATCATCAAGGATTGTCACATAAATGTAGGCCTCATAATACATCATTCCAATCGTCGTTGTCTGTGGGGCCCTCTTAAAGGAGGATTACCCCATCCTTATCTCATTTGTGGGTTGTGTTCACGAGCTGGGGTGAAATGGAGTGCAGATGAGCCGGTTTAACAACTGTTGTAACTCTTGGACCACATGATGATTAAACGCTATTCGATTTGGAAAGGAGGGAAATCTCACCCACGAGGCCTTGATTTTACCTTTTTGACTGATTCTGATGATGAGGAGGATGAAGAAGAAGATGCAGACTTTGATGAGGAGAACCAAGAGCAAGATTCAGTTGGACAATCCAATTCATCTCGTTCAAAAGCCACTTTCAGTATCCAATTTCAGAGTCTCCAACAATATCTTGATGCACGGAATAAGCTAGTGGATAAAAGGATAGAACGATTAGCAGCGAGACAAGAGCATATGTTTTCTACATAAAACAGCTTCAACGCTGCATTGGTTGAGAGACTGGCCCACCTGGATCCACATGTTGAGCCTTTTCAATTCCTTGATCCCCAACCAATGTCAGTGTACCACCCGTCAGATCCTGAGGTTGAGGTTTATGAACTTTGTTTAAATAGACAATTGTTTTCCAAGAGACAAACTTATTTTCATTTTAGATGGCCTTTTACGAGGATTGGACTTTTAATTTAATCTAAATAGGTATCTTTATATTCGCTTGATAAGTTTAGAAAATTTTCAGATTAATTTAAATGTAAAGGTCTTCTATCATTTTAGGCTGCAGGACGTCGTTCCACAATTATAGCTAGCAAGGGAAGAGCCCATCCTCTTCTTTTATCATGTCATTAATGGCTAAACTCATATGATTTGGTTTCATGTTCTTCTTTCTTCACTATTACTTTGTCAACAAAGTGAGTCGGCACTCACAGTGACAATTTTCACTATAACGAAGTGCTTCATGATTCAACTCTCCAATAAGTTCTCTACTACCGAAATTTTTCAAACTCGAGACCCCAGGTACATTTCTTTTACACTTATTTGGTTGTAAGTACACATAGAAGTATCGACTCTTGATGTTTATCAAGTCAATATCAACAAGAAAAATATTATCAACTCTTGATGCTTATCAAGTTAATGCTTCACAATTCATATAGAAGTATTAGTATATAGATAGATGCAATTCTCTGAATCCAAAGTTTAATATAACATGCTTTTGCCTCAATTTCATTCCTATTTTTTCTGAATTTAATACACTGAGTAAAATGTAATGTACAAGACATGTTTGATAAAATGATTGATCGTCGTCTGGGGTGATGTGCGTTTGTTTGCATGCTTATTACAAATAATTGTACAACTAATGAAAGTTTGAAATAAGATCTCATTCTCTACTAGGTACTACTTATCATCTATGTGACTAGAGTATTTCATAAATATAATAATAGGTCAGTTGTTATGGATTAATTTCTTATGTTAATTCATTATTTAAACTAGCTCGTGCATTGTACGCGTTATATATATATATCAACTAGCTAGTTGTATATAGATAGTAGATTGTATATTGTAATTTCACATCACTAATTAATTATACATTAGTTACAATGATTTGTACCATAACTCAAGCTTACTATATTTACTCGGTGTATAGATGTGCTAAAATTTTAAAAATATCTACAAAGTTGAATAACCTTTAACTAATGATTGATTTTCAAAATATACTTGGAATTGATTCAAATTTACATATTTTGATATTAAATGAATATTTTTAACAAGTACATTTTTTTGTGGTTTAAATTAGAGAAATATAAATAAATAATACTACTACAACATAAAAAAGGGTCACATAATACTCACATACACACACATGTATATTGCGGGCCCCACATGTCAGACGGGGGCCCACAATATGCATGTGTGTGTATATGAGTATTATGTGACCCTTTTTATGTGATAAAAGCATTATTAAAAAAATTGACAATCGAACTAATCGATAGGGGTGACACCACCACCTATCATCATTGCGTATATATTTTGACTATACTTTTATGTATGTACAATGTACTAATTCAAAATTTGATTCATGTGACTAAATTTTCATAATCTCGGGGTCTTCGCTCATTATTTGTTTTTGTGCTTTTTAAGTATATAATAATGCATTTCTCAAAAATAGTATATAATAATGCAAAATTTAATTCATATATAATAAATATATCCTAATATTTTTAGGTGTATAATAAATGCAAAAATTGATTCATATAATCACATTCTAAAAATTTTATAAATCTCAAGGATGTTAGATATCTCGCATCTTATATTGATAATTATGTGTACTCTAATAATACATTGAATGCTTGTATTACTAATCGCAATATCTTAAATACAATATTATTACGCATATGGTGTGCAACCATTAATATATAATGTGCATATATCAAGTATCCAATTTTTAAAAGAGATCCTAAATAAATGCATTAATTTCACATTTATATTTATAGAAGAAAATTAAAAGAAAATTTTTAAGAAGTTTTTATCCTCTCGCGCTATAAATTGTAGGAACTGAATGGTTTTGTTCACAAATCACATATCTTATTTTTGGAGACACTTGAAAAAAAATTAAGTATGAAGTATTCTATTACATTTGCTAGCGTTCTTCTCTTGCTAGTCCTTTTTAAAGGTAAACACTAATTTAGTATATAATATATGGGTGTTTGTGTTTAACTAAAGTTACATATAGACACACTATGCTTTTAAATCATGTATTTCATTTTTTAAAAAATTATATTTCTTACTATATAAATGTTTCAATAGATTTCATATATTGAGTAACATGAGTATATCAAAATTATTTAAGATTATTAGCATTTTGTATTTTCTATTACAAAGGTAATTTAGATAATAACCATGAGAGCTTAAGAAAACCATGACCCTTTTTTTTTTTTGGAAAGTCTTCTAATTTTATTAAATAATTATTATGCCTCATGCTCATGCCTTTGTTTATTTTGTTATATATAATTATTTTTTATTTTACTTCTCAAAATTATCATATAAAACTCGTTTTTTTGGTGTTAGGATGCTATGATGGAAGTTTAACTCCACCAACTATGACATATTAGCTCAAGTAATAATGACCCTAATAATACATGTCTTTGTAAAATAAAAAAATAAAAAACAATCATGAGTTCGATTATAGTGATCTTTTTTTACGGTAGTTACATATAATTGATTTGTTAAATATATAATTACTTTGTTTCAAAATAGAGATATGTTTTGATTTTTAAGTCAAATTTTAAATTCTTAAAATTCAAAATTGATTTAACTTTGAAAGACTAAATCTTTTAATTAGTATCTGATAATTATATATATATTTTATTTAAAGTAAATAAATATGTATTAGTATTATATTTCAAAATTATGAATTAGCATACAAATGTTAAAAATGTAACTCTAATTCTAAAACACAAGGATTATATAGATGACAAAATTTTTACATAAAATCACCAAATTATATTATTTTGTCTATTGATTTTGTTTATGTATTTCGATAATTGTAGGTAATGAGATGACAATTGTTCATGCATGTGAGGTATAATTTTCAGATCCTATTAAAAATTGTGTTGAAGATGTATGTGCCAAAAAGTGCAAGCAAGAAAAGGGTCACTTTGCTTCAGGAAGATGTATACTTGTTGATACTTGCTTCTGTAAATACCCTTGTTAATACTATGTATTAGATGATGGGTTGTCACATTTAGACATGACAATATAAATAAAAAACTATTGGGTCAATCATATTTAGTTACATTTAATTAATTTGGATATTTTTTATTTCTTTTTTTGAAATAACTTCTTCATACAGGACACAGACTTTTATTCATGTGCAAATTCTTTTATAATTAAAGAAAGCAAGCTATGATGGCAATCATCCATCCAATAAGTAGGAAAAATCATATTATCTAACCGAGCTAAATCTGCTAGTTCATGAGCTACTTGATAGCTTTCTCTTGGCGAAACTCACCTTCTGAAATTCTAATCTGAATCCTCAACAATCTTTTTTGATAGACGTGTAATCATTGCCTTACAATCTAGCTCCTTCAATAACAATGTTACTAAGACATATCTCAATAGAAAATTTAATAGCTTGACGAATAACAATTGCTTTGGCACATGCAACTTGTAAATTACCAAATAAACCTATCTACTCCGACTCCTAAAAGCAGCCCCGTGTTCATCTCGAAAACAAAACCAATTCTGCAAAAACATTACCTTTCACCGAGGCATAACAATTTATTTTGAACAACATGGCTGATAAGTTTACACCATTTAGTAACTTGCCTTAATTCAGGTTGAACAAGAAAGTACCTAATAAATCTCATAGTTTCAAAAAATTGATGAAAGAAATCGAGACACCTCCCAGCCAACACATTAAAATTCCCTTCAAGTTTTCCATGTACAACACAATTGCAGTGATCCCAAATCTGCCATGCCAATAGACAACCTGCACAAGTCCCCTTTGCTTAACACCTTAACCATGGATGGCTAGGAATAGGAACCAATCAGCAAAGTTCTTAATAGAATCAAAATAGATCGTCTACCTAATATTAGTTAGTTACTTTTGTTCAAAAATAGAAATTAGTATCGTAGTTTTGTAAAAAACATGAATTCATTATATAGTTTTATAAGAAGATAATCAAAATAAGATTACCAAATACTAATTGGTTTCTTTTATTTAAATATATAATAAAATAATAATAATAATAATAATAATAATAATAATAATAATACAATTTTAAGTAAAATTATATTACCACTTAGATAATCTGATTTAATAAAAGCGAAAATTATAATAAAACTCATCTACCTAACTTAAATTTGGTAATATTATTAAAATATAAGTATAATTAATGATTCGAGTGTAAGTAAGACTTTATCATTATTAAGGGTAATATAATTGTTATTATTCTAAAAATAAAAATATAATATTTTAATCGACTATATGATTCAATTATTAAATTAAAAATAAAAATTAATTACTCTATCAATATAAAAATTCCCAAATTAAAATTTACTCATCTACCAAACTTAAATTTGTTACTATTATTAAAATATAAGTATAATTAATGCTTCAAGTGTAAGTAAGACTTTATCATTATTAAGGTAATATAACTGTTATTATTCTAAAAATAAAAATATAATATTCTAATCGACAATATGATTCAATTATTAAATTAAAAATAAAAATTAATTACTCTATCCAATATAAAAAATCATAAATTAAAATTTACTCATCTACCAAGAATTCTCTTATTCTGGTGTGGTTTTCATTTCTAACTAAGCATATATCCTATTAATAGGAGAATGGCAAGATACTATTTGAATTTAGAAAATCAAGGGTGCACTGGAGAAATTTCTCGAGTGAATTCACGGACGAATTCAACGAAATGTTTTGATTTTACTATGATGCACTATGCACATTATGCAGCACTATGCATAATAAAATATAAAATATAATATATTCTAGTATACATAAAAAACAAAACTTATATATAATATATATATATATACATATAAATATATATATATATATATATATATATATATATATATATATATAACAAAACATAGATACCTTTCTACCGGCAGTAAAAAATACTTCATAAAATATTCCTCTATTTATCTCAATTCACTTGGCTTCACAAAACACGTTTTAATAACATTTATTATTAATATTATAACTCACAATATTAACAACCAGATCATTCCCAGGAAAGATAGGGCTTTTCAATAAGGACTTCTCCTTAATGGTGCGCAATTAGGTGACCAAACCCCTTTCCTCGAAAGAAGTTTCTAAACATCGTCAATAATGCAAATAATAATACGAATAACTTTTGTTGTCTCAATTATTGATTTAATAATATAAAATATTGGACAGATGATATTGTGACAATAATTGCATCAATAATATGAGATATTATGCAACAACTACTGTTGCAAATAATTTAATAAAACTGAGCGACTTCTCACGTAAGCATCAATAAAGATAATATACAATACCGTGTGCTACTATGCAACCACGTGTATTACTGTACTTTTACCACCGGGTATTTCAATAGTTAATTGTGACAACCCCAAAATAGGTCCATTCTATCCAACCCATTCTGAGTCGCCAAATACATGGTACAGAAAACAACTACAACTTTATTACAACAATTGTCGTGCAAAATACAACAATACATATACTGTGAGTTTGGATACAAATATATACCAAATGTGACACATGTCCCAATAGTGAATGACACCTCACGATGACACCTTATATAAAGGTATAGTCAAAATTATTTTAGAAACTAAAATCTTTGGGAAGTGCTCGAGAAACCTTCGTACATGGGAGGCCATGCTTACAGGTTATGATAGATATCATATGGCCACAAAATTATCCTTGGTTGATTAATAGACCCCCAAAGAAAAGCGAGAAGATTACTATCATATTCTTCCAAATGGTGAGTCTTCTCTTAATTTATCATTATCTCCCTTGTCTCAAATTGAGAATTATACTTCAAACAAACACCAAGATTATATAGGTAGTGCTCGTAAATATACTCGACAAGTGGATGAGCACAACCACATCTTATGATGATCTGAGGTTGTATGTCATTAGACATCTTGTATGATAGTGGCAAAACACCCTTCCAACGTTGGGTTAGCCACTCCTATATGATTCACCAAATATAACTACTAAAAGATGTATACAACACACTTATACTATCTTTGTTTAGGGAGAACTCCATGACTAGAGACTACAGATTCTATTCCTTGTTACCCCCGCTCGACCCGGCTACACTTTTATTACGAAAGGAATTGTGAAGCAAAAGAGTGAGCACAACTAGCTCAGTAAAGAATATCATGACTAAAGATAATTAAATTATCAATAGCCTTCATCAATAAAAAATCAGAGATTTAGAACATATGGTAGATGATAAAACTTTTAAACCATAGTTGCAGTGAACGAAGCAATCCATTAGAAGAGTCAAATAGACCATAAAATCTATTATCTTCTCCATGTTAAAAGTCCACCAACAATGTTTTATCCTGTAACATCAATCAACAATTCACATCCACAATCACATGTATAACTCATAATCGTAATTGTAGTTCTAAATTCCTTTTCTCATCGGGACAAAGATAATTTTCATCACCTGAAACATCAAAGATCATGGTTATACCAAATCACAATTCATGTTCATAATCATACTAATAAATTTATCTTTGCACTATGGGCGAAGATATTCATCAACAAGTCATCTTTGCACTCTGAGCCAAAGATATTCAACAACAGTCATCTTTGAATTACGAGCCAAAGATATTCAACAGGTCATCTTTGCACTACAGGCCAAAGATATTCAACAATAATTCATCTTTGCACTACGGGCCAAAGATATTCACATCTCAAAGAAAGATATAATCATTTTAAAATCTATATAAACCATAATTATAACCATGTTGATCAATTCACCTTTGCACTTAAGCTAAAAATATTCAATTGTAAATTCAATGGTCATGATCATACTAGTCACAATTCATCTTTGCACTACTGGCCAAAGAGAACCCATAGTCATGATCATATCAATAATCTACCCATCTTTACACTCAAGTCAAAGAGAAATTTCTTCACCAGGATTATAAAAATGTTATATATGATAATAAAAACAATATCATCAAAACCCATTTAATTTCAAGAGTAAGATTCATAAATCAACGATAATTTGGTCAGAAAAAGAAACCAATTTTCTCGTGAAGCGATTGCAAGTGAATAGTAACTTCGTGAATAGTAACTCGTGAATAGTAACTCATGAATAGTAACTCATGAATAGTACTAATAGTATTCGTGATACGTATATAAGTCAAGTATATGTAAATAATGTCATATACATGAATAGTAGTCAGTATATGTGAATAATCTTTGTGTCACGTGAATAGTCTTAGTATCGTGAATAGTAATTCCAACACAAAAAGGTAGAAATTCCACAATAATATTCATATCAATATTTTTGGTATAATGATATTGAAAGAAATAATATCTATTTACGAAGAAAATAACATTCCTTACCATCCCTTACTATCCCTTACTACTCCTTACCTCAAAAGAGCAGCACTTCTGACTGGATATCGGATATGACGCTGAAGGAAACTTGCACTGATGAATATCAACTCACCAAGTATCTAAATACTCATAAAATACACTCAATAATCTAGAGAGAGACAGAGAGAAAGCTTATGTTTCTGGTGTGATTTTCAATTCTAACTTAGCCCTCTATTTATAAATTTTTTTTAGCAGACTTGACTTGCAACCTGATGGATTTACCTGCTACTATTCCCACCCACCACATTTGAAATAAAATTCAGCACATTTCTTCACCAACCACAAGTGGGGCCCACTCAATTCTAGAATTTGCTACCAAAATCATTTATAAACCTAATTTCTGAATCAGTCACCTCTTAAAATTCATAACAAATCATTCGTTCATTTTTAACGGTTCAAAATTTGTGGACATATACTCAACTTATATATGTATAACATATCCAAAAAATACAACGATCCAACGGTCGGATTAAATATTATAACTCACACAATAAAGTTGTAATAACATCGATTTGATTTTTTAATACCTCTGATCCGACAAAACACTGATAAAACACCTCAACATTAACTCCTTCATTTATAACCACATAAATAAACCCATCATTTATATCCACATCAAATAAATATTTCCTTATCATATAAATCAATAATTAATTATTCACAAATAATATTACAGAATCACAATTATAACAACCAGGCCGTTCCCAGGAAAGAGGGGGCTTTCCAATAAGAATTTCTCCTTACTGGCGCACAATTAGGTGACTAAACCTCTCCTTGACATAACTTTCTAGACATTGCCAATAATGATATCTAATAATATTATTCAAATAATATGAATTATTGATCTGATAATGAGAAATACTATGCAGTGATAATTATTGAAACAACAATAATATAAAATATCAATATGACAATTATTGAATCGATAAAATAAAATATTGAATAGTAACTCTTCGTAACAATTATTGAGTAGTGCCTTCTTACGTAAGGATCAATAATTCAACAATATTGTGTAATACCCGTGTCTTCTTGTGCCACAACGCGTATTACTTTAATTTACCAATAGGGTATTCCAACGGTTGTTAGCAGTAACTTGATTACGTAGATTATTTATAAAAACTTAATTTTGTCATTTTCTTCATCCGATAGTTATTACGTTATGGGCCCCCAAATGATTTGCTTGCCGTCATACAAATATTCCCGATAGAAAGAATATTCCACGACCAAACGAATATTCCCGACAATGATGAATATTTTATAACCACTTGTGTATTTTGAAAAAAATTTCATATATCACCCTTAACTTTAACTTTTATCAATTTAACCATTTACTGAATAGTAATTATAAGAAAAATTGAATACTTTTATTTCATAAATTTCGGGGTCTTACATTAACTGTAAAACTTTGCCGTTATTTTTATAAAAGTTATTTCATCATTTTCTAACTCAAACGATGAATTCCATTGTAGGGTCCACTAATGATTGTGTAAATCGCATTGAATATTCCCCGACCAAATGGATATTTTATAACAACTTGCTTACTTTGAAAATTTCTTAAATATTACTCACAACCATAACATTATATCAAAACCATACCTTATTACTCAAAATGATATTTAGAGAAAATTAAATCTTTATTCATAAAAGTTGGGGTCTTACACCTTCCCCATGTCATTTAGCAATGAGTACGTTCTGGTTGCGGTAGACTATGTTTCAAAATGGGTCGAAGCATTTACATTACCCACCAACGATGCTAAGGTAGTCCTCAAGTTTCTTTAGAAAAACATATTCACTAGATTTGGTACACCTCGGGGGATCATTAGTGACGAAGTTACACATTTTTGCAACAAATACTTCTCAACATTGCTTGCAAAGTATGGTGTCACTCGCAAAATAGCCACGGCTTACCATCCCCAAACTAGTGGTCAAGCCGAAGTATCGAATAGAGAGGTGAAGTGTATTTTGGAAAAAATGGTGAACCGAATCAGAAGGATTGGTCAATTAAATTGGACGACGCATTGTGGGCATACCGAAAAACATATAAAATACCGATTGGGATGTCATCATATTGATTGGTGTATGGAAAACTTTTCCATCTTCCTGTGGAGTTAGAACATAATGCATATTGGGCTATTTAGAAATTAAATTTTGACTTGCATGCAGCAGGTGAGAAAAGGTTATTACAACTCAATGAGATGGATGAGTTTCGCCTTCAATCGTATGAAAATGCAAAGTTGTACAAAGGGAAAATCAAACGGTGGTATGATAAGAAAATTATGGATCGAAAGCTTGAACCTGGTCAAACCGAGCTACTCAACTATTTTCGGGAAAACTCAAATCACGTTAGTCAGGCCCATTCATAATCAATGAAGAATTTCCCCATGGTGTTGTTGAATTAGTTGGTCAAAATCAAGACAAAACATTTAAAGTTAATGCACATCAATTAAAACATTACTAGGGTGGAATTGTGGATCGACGCAAGACCTCTATCACTCTCGCAGATTCACCAAAAAAACATGGAGTAGTCAGGATAAAAGACTTAAAATCAAGCGCTTGATGGGAGGCAACCCAATCAGTATTTAGTTTTTCTTTTAATTTCACACTTAGAAAATTTGTAGTATGTTTAGAATAGTATTGTTGTAGTAAACTTTTCTTATTCATTCTCCAGGTGAACCCTAATCTGATTTAATCATAATCATTTTAAGGTTGAGATTGACATTCACAAGAGTAAATCATGAGACAACCATTAGGTAAGGTTCTGAAAGGATGAAGGCAGTGCGCGTATATGAGTAGATTAGTATGTGGAGAGTAATTTACATCAAAAAACATGAGGAAGCAAGTAAATGGATGTATGATTAGTGTTCTAATCAATTAAGTTGATCCGAAAGCAAAAGGACTTTTTTCAGGAAAACAGTATATGTGCCCCAGCAGGCTTTTCATCGCTCCTAAATGCAGACTCCACTGTCAAACCTCACCCCGATAAAATTTACTAAACAAAAATCCTCGCCCCGACGCAAATCACAGTTTTCAAATTTTAAAATTCCTCTTTCATTCGACTTAAAACACTTCCTTTTAATTCTAAACACACACACACACTAGTGTCCTAACCCCCAATACCCGACCCCCATCTCGATGTTGAACCAAATTCGACTAAATTCTTGTCCAAAATCACTGCGCACGGATTCAAGGGATCTCTAGTTCTCAAATCTCATCAAGGACTTGACCCAAACTAGGGCTCCAAGTGCTTCCAGCCTTCCTCTCGGCATAAATCATTCTACATGAAATTAGGTAAATTCATTAGGGTTATGGTCGATCATCAGACATCTCATTAAGTAAACCCACATACTTTGCCTATTTGGACACTTGTTCATCTGATTTGGGTAAGTTGGAAGCGTGAGTAGGGATTTTCATTGCTAGACTAATTACTTCAACTGTAAAATGTTTGTTATTGGCAATTATTGCATTTGATCAGGTATAATGCTATACACTGCTTTGTGACTTGCAAGTTAGGTTGAACACTAAGGTTGGGGAAATTTTGAACATACAATTTAGTGCACACAAGGTATCCATAGAGTGATTGGCACGGTTCCTAGTCATATTGGTTTCAACAGTCGACTACCTGGATACATTCTAGACACTATAATGGGGGGATTCATTGAGACAACTGAGATTTTGGGGTAAACCGTCCTGTGAACATTTTGAAAAGTTTGGAACTACAGTTCAACGACATACACAATGATGCCAAAAGCATTAAAAAGAAAATGGGGTGAGGGATCATCCACCCCCGTCCGACAGTTTGATATAAGGAAATTTATAACTTCTGAGGTGGCGACCAGATTTGAATACTTAGCCTCCAAATACCTTATTCAGGAGCATGGACTAAGCCTCGATGAATTTAATGGTGAGATGGGCCACTAGATAATAGAAAGGGGATGGGGGACCTTTACCTAACTACCAGAAGCAGCAGTGGTGGCTTTAGTGAAAGAGTTTTATGCCAATGCACCAGATAAATCACCATTTTTTGCATTCCTCAAGGGTAAAATGGTGTCGTTTACTGTTCAAGAAATCAATGATTATTACAATCTCCAATCTCCAACTGTTTGTGAGTATATGGCATATAAGGACCATGGCTTAAATTATGAGCAAATACTGAGTGAGTTATGCAAGCCAGAGTCTTCATGGTCCTCGAAGGGTACTTACTTTCCAAGCAAGGATCTTAGTCGTTATGGAAAGATATGGCATGCATTCCTTTACTCTAAATTGATGCCTTCAAAGCACACTAGTGATCTTACCAAAGAGAAGGTTGTATTATTGTACTCTATCATCAAGGATTGTCCAATAGATGTAGGCCTCATAATATATCATTCCATTCGTCGTTGTCTATGGGCCCTCTTCAAGGAGGATTACCATATCCTTCTCTCATTTGTGGGCTGTGTGCACGAGCTGGGGTGAAATGGAGTGCAGATGAGCCGGTTTAACAACTGTTGCAACTCTTTGACCACATGATGATTAAATGCTATTTGATTTGTAAAGGAGGGAAATCTCACCCACGAGGCCTTGGTTTTACCTTTTTGACTGATTCTGATGATGAGGAGGATGAAGAAGAAGATGCAGACTTTGATGAGGAGGACCAAGAGCAAGATTCAGTCGCACCATCCAATATATCTTGTTCAAAATCCACTTTCAGTATCCAATTTCGGAGTCTCCAACAATATCTTGACGCGCGAAATAAGCTAGTGGATAAAAGGATGGAACGATTAGCAGCGAGACAATAGCATATCTTTTCTACTCAAAACAGCTTCAGCGCTGCTTTGGTTGAGAGACTGGCCCGCCTGGATCCGCATGTTGAGCCTTTTTAATTCCTTGTTCCCCAACCAATGTCAGTCTACCCCCCGTCAGTTCCTAAGGTTGAGGTTTATAAACTTTGTTTAAATAGACAAACTTATTTTCATTTTAGATGGCCTTTTACGAGGATTGGGCTTTTAATATAATTTAAATGTGTATCTTTATATTCGCTTGATAAGTTCAGAAAATTTTTAGATTAATTTAAATGTAAAGGTCTTCTATCATTTTAGGCTGCAGGACACCGTTCCACAAGTGGAGCTAGCAAGGCAAGAGCCCATCCTCTTCCTTTATCATGTCATTAATGGCTAAACTCATATGCTTTGGTTTTATGTTCTTCTTTCTTCACTATTACTTTGTTAACAAAGCGAGTCAGCACTCACAGTGACAATTTTCACTATAACGAAGTGCTTCATGATTCAACTCTCCAATAAGTTCTCTACTGCCAAAAAATTTCAAACTCGAGACCCCAGGTACATTTGTTTTCAATTTATTTGGTTGTAAGTACATATAGAAGTATCGACTCATAATGTTTATCATGTCAATAACTATAAGAAAAATATTATCGACTCTTGATGCTTACCAAGTTAATGCTTCACAATTCATATAGAAGTATTAGTATATAGATAGATGCGATTCTCTGAATCAAAAGTTTAATATAACATGTTTTTGCCTCAATTTCATTCATATTTTTTCTGAATTTAATACACTAAGTAAAAGGTAATGTACAAGACATATTTGATAAAATGCTTGATCGTCGTCTGGGGTGATGTGTGTTTGTTTGCATGTTTATTACAAACAATTGTACAACTAATGAAAGTTTGAAATAAGATCTCATTCTCTACTAGGTACTACTTATCATTATTTAAACTAGCTCGTACATTGCGGGTTATATATATATATATATATATATATATATATATATATATATATATATATATATATATATATATATATCAACTAGCTAGTTGTATATGGATAGTAGATTGTATATTGTAATTTCACATCACTAATTAATTATAAATTAGTGACATTGATTTGTACCATAACTCAAACTTACTTTTATTTATTAGGTGTATAGATGTGCTAGATTTTAAAAAATATCTACGAGTTGAATAACCTTTCACTAATGATTGATTTTCAAAATATATTTGGAATTGATTCAAATTTACATATTTTGATATTAAATGAATATATTTAACAAGTACACTTTTTATGGTTTAAATTAGAGAAAAATAAATAAATAATGCTACTATAACATAAAAAAGGGTCGCATAATACTTACATACACACACATGTATATTGCAGGCCCCACATGTCAGACGGGAGCCCATAATATGCATGTGTTGTATGTGAGTATTATGTGACCCTTTTTGATGTGATAGTAACATTATTAAAAAAATTGACAATCTAACAAGTCGATAGGGGTGGCACCACCACCTATCATCATTGCCTATATATTTTGAGTACTTTACTTTTATGTATGTACAATGTACTAATTCAAAATTTGATTCATGTGACTAAATTTTCATAATCTCGGGGTCTTCACTCATTATTTGTTTTTGTGCTTTTTAAGTATATAATAATGCATTTCTCAAAAATAGTATATAATAATGCAAAATTTAATTCGTATATAATAAATATATCCTAATATTTTTAGGTGTATAATAAATGCAAAATTTGATTCATATAATCACATTCTAAAATTTTATAAATCTCAAGGATGTTAGATATGAAGCGCATCTTATATTGATAATTATCGTACTACTAATAATACACATTGAATGCTTGTATTACTAATAACGCAATATCTTAAATACAATATTACTATGCATATGGTGTGCGTACCATTAATATATAATGTGCATATATCAGTATCCAATTTTTAAAAGAGATTCTAAATAAATGCATTAATTGCACATTTATATTTATAGAAGAAAATTAAAAGAAAAATTTTAAGAAATTTTTATCCTCTCGCGCTATAAATTGTAGGAACTGAATGGTTTTGTTCACAAATCAAATATCTTATTTTTTGGAGACACTTGAAAAAGAATTATGTATGAAGTATTCCATTACATTTTCTAGCGTTCTTCTCTTGCTAGTCCTTTTTACAAGTAAACACTAATTTAGTATATAATATATGGGTGTTTGTGTTTAACTAAAGTTACATATAGACACACTATGCTTTTTTAATCATGTATTTCATTTTTAAAATTCTATTTCTTACTATATTAATGTTTCAATAGATTTCATATATTGAGTAACATGAATAGATCAAAATTATTTAAGATTATTAGCATTTTGTATTTTTTATTACAAAGGTAATTTAGATAATAATCATGAGAGCTTAAGAAAACCATGACCCTTTTTTTTTTGAAAGTCTTCTAATTTTATTAAATAATTATTATGCCTCATGCTCATGCCTTTGTTTATTTTGTTATATATAATTATTTTTTATTTTACTTCTCAAAATTATCATATAAAACTCGTTTTTCTGATGTTAGGATGCTATGATGGAAGTTTAACTCCACTAACTCTGTCATATTAGCTCAAGTAATAATGACCCTAATAATACATGTCTTTGTAAAATAAAAAAAAATCACGAGTTCAATTGTTGTGATCTTTTTTTTACGGTAGTTACATACAATTGATTTGTTAAATATATAATTGCTTTGTTTCAAAATAGAGATACATTTTGATTTTTAAGTCAAATTTTAAATTCTTAAAATTGAAATTTGATTTAACTTTTGAAAGACTAAATATTTTCATTAGTACTATCTTTTAATTAGCATCTGAGTAATTATATATATTTTTTATTTAAAGTAAATAAATATGTATTAGTATTATATTTCAAAAATTATGAATTAACTTACAAATGTTAAAAATGCAACTCTAATTCTAAAACACAAGGATTATATAGATGACAAAAAATTTATATAAAATCGCCAAATTATATTATTTTGTCTATTGATTTCGTTTACTTATTTCGATAATTGTAGGTAATGAGCTGACGATTGTTGATGCATGTGAGGTATAATTTTCAGATCCTACTAAAAATTGTGTTGAAGATGATTGTGCCTAAAGGTGCAAACAAGAAAAGGGTCACTTTGCTTCAGGAAGATGTATACTTGTTGATACTTGCTTCTGTAAATACCCTTGTTAATCCTTTGTATTACATGATGGGTTGTCACATTTAGACATGACAATATAAATAAAAAAATATTGGGTCAATCATATTTAATTACATTTAATTAATTTGGATATTTTTTTATTTCTTTTTTTGAAATAACTTCTTCATATAGGACACAAACTTTTATTCATGTGCAAATTCTTTTACAATTAAAGAAAGCAAGCTATGACGGCAATCATCCATCCAATAAGTTGGAAAAAACATATTATCTAACTGAGCTAAATCTGCTAGTTCATGAGCTACTTGATAGCTTTCTCTTGGCGAAACTCACCTTCTAAAATTCTAATATGAATCCTCAACAATCTCTTTTGATAGACGTGTAATCATCGTCTTACAATCTAGCTCCTTTAATAACAATGTTACTAAGACCTATCTCAATAGAAAATTTAATAGCTTGACGAATAGCAATTGCTTCGGCACATGCAATGTGAGACCCCGAATTTTATGAAATAAAAGTATTCAATTTTTCTATTTTGGTAAATAGTTAAATTGATAAAAGTTTAAAGTTAAAGGTAATATGTGAATTTTTTTTTTTTGCAAAGTAAGCAAGTTGATATAAAATATTCGTTGTGTCACGGAATATTCGATTAGTCGGGGAATATTCTTTTTGTCGGGGAATATCCAAATGCGTGATACAATCATTAGTGGACCCCTAGCGGAATTATTGTCGGATTGAGAAAATGACAAAAATATTTTTATGAAAATAACGGCGGAAGTTTTACTGATTATTTGTTGAAACACCCGGTGTTAAAAATACGAGAATCTGGCGTGGTTGTATAGTAGCACACGGTATTGATTATTGATGCTTACGTAATAAGTCACTCGGTTTTGTTTTATTAGTATTATTAATGTAATAAAACAAAAAGATTTTATATTAAGCAGAATAATTTTATATAGTTATTTCGTTTTATTAGGCTAATAGTAAAATCTTTTATATAAAACATAATACTTTTATAACGTTATACATTTTATTAGACAATAATTAGAATATATTATATTTTATTATGCATAAGTGTTTGCATAGTAAAATCTTTTATAAAGTTATTCGTTTTATTAGATTATAAATAGAATATATTATATTTTATTTAAAAGATTTTGCTTTAAATATGGATAAATCAGATTAAAGTAAATCAATACTGGATAGTTCATGAGTTAGTTACTATGCGATCCATTTTCTATAAATAGAAGCTCATTCTTTCATTATTTCTTATGAATTCACTTTGAAACTATAGAGAGATAAACTATAGAGAGAAAGAAGAAAAGTATTCGCTACTTCACTATTTCTATATCCGGTACTCTTCTTTCTAAGGTAGGGATATTATTTGTTATACTCGTAAAGGGTATTATTTCTTTTGTATTCATGAAGAGAACTTCATTATTCCATTATTTATTATTACATTGGAATAACCTATATCTGTGAGCTACCCTATACTTGGTGAAATTCTTACGTGATTTCATTATTTATTATTTTGTTGGAATATCCACAGTATATGCGTTTACTGGACTGGTTCCATTATTTATTATTATTGAATATCACGTATATGCGTTTATCTGGGACTGCTTCCATTCTTTATTATTCATTTGGAATATCCTCACATACATGCGTTTTTATGGGACTGGTTTCGTTATTTATTATTCTATTGGAATAACCTACCTGTGCGGTCTATCGCATGCATGGTGATTTCTTTTGTTATTCCATTCTTTATTATACTCAGTTGGTTAAAACTTTTACTTCTATACTCCATGAAATTAGTGGAATATCCTTGATAATTGCGCTTCATCCAGTATCTTTTTATGAAAATATTCTTTTGAGCATTCTTGAATTTTACTCTACAAAGCAGTATCATGTTGACAATTTGAACGTTATCAGTTCCTAGATAAATTAATTCTTGAACTTGTTTTATTGAATTCTTATATCATTGTCATCATCCTCATGTTTATATTTTGTTGAAAGTCATATGTGGCCTGTAGTGCATGGATGGACTTGGTATGATTATGACCAGAGATTATTCGGTGTAATCATGACCGTAATGTTACAAATGATGTGGAAAAAGTCCTCATTGGCCCGTAGTGCATTGATGGACAGTTTTTGGTATGATTATGGCTATGGATTCTCTTCGGCCAAGAGTACAAAGATGAATTATTTTATAGCATGACCAGGACCATTGATAAAAACACGATTATCTTTAGCCCGTAGAGCATGGATAATTTGTGGTTGTGATACTAATGAAAAAGTCCTCATTGGCTCGTAGTGTATTGATGGACAGTTTTTGGTATGATTATGGGTATGGAATCTCTTCGGCCAAGGGTGCAAAGATTAATTATTTTATGGCATGATCAGGACCGTTGATGAAAACACGATTATCTTTGGCCCGTAGTGCATGGATAATTCGTGGTCGTGATACTAAAGAATATACTTGGCTTTTGTCTTTGCAGGATGATTTGATGATGTGGATTATTTATTGAGCTGAGTCTCAGCAATGAAATATTAATTCATGGATGTGATAATAATGAATATCTTTGGCCATAGTGCAAAGATGATTTAATGATTACAAGCATGGATTGTGACTTAGTATAACCATGATTTTTGATGTTTCAGGTGAAGATATGTGATGAAAATTATCTTCGTCCTGGATGCGAAAAGGAATTCAGAATCACAATTATGATTATGAGTTATTCATATGATTGTGGATGAGAATTGTTGATTGATGTTACTGAGGATAAAATATTATTGGTGGACTTTTAACATAGAAGATAATAGACACGATGGTCTATTTGACTCTTCTAATGGATTGCTCGTTCATTGCAACTATGGTTGAAAAGTTTTATCATCTACCATATTTTCTAAATCTACGATTTATTATTGATGAAAGCTATTGATAATTTAATTATCTTTAGTCATGATATTCTTTCTTTGGGCTAGTTGTGCTCACCCATTCTACTTCACAATTCCTTTTCGTAATAAGAGTGTTCTTGAATTCGGCGGAGATAATAGGGGGAATAGAGCAGTGGTCTCTAGGCATGGAGGTTCTCCTAAGCAGTATAGAAAAGTGTGTTGTATTCTATACAATATTTAGTAGTTATATTTGGTGAATCAAATAGGGTGAGGTGAACCCAACTTTGGAAGGGTGTTTTGCCACTATCATACAAGATGTATAATGACATACAACCTCGTGTTATCATAAGACAAGGTTGTGCGCATCCACTTGCTGAGTATATCTACGGGCACTACCTATATGATCTTGGAGTTTATTTGAAATATAATATTCACTTGGAGACAGTGGAGATAGTTATATGTCAAGAGAAGACTCACCCTTGGAAAGAAGATGATAGTAATCTTCTCGTTTTTCTTTGGGGTCTATTGGGTCAACCAAGGATAATTCTGTGGCCATATGATATCTATTATAACCTAGACGCATGGCCTCCCATCTACGAAGGTTTCCTTGAGCACTTTCCAAAGATTTTAATTTCTAAAACAGTTTTTAACTATACTTTTATGTAAAGTACCATTGTAAGGTTGTGGTCGAGGCACCATGAGAGTTACATACATTTGCATTAAAACTCACAGTTAACTGTGGTCGTATTCTATACGACAGTTCAACAGTTGTATAAATGAAGTTGTATTTTAATTTTGTACTATGTATCTGGCGACTCAGAATGGGTGATGTATACCTAATGTTGGGGGCGTCACATGCAACCTGTAAATTAATAACCAAACTGTCTACTCCAGCTCCTATAACAGGCCCATGTTCATCTCGAAAACAAAACCAATTCTACAAAAACCATTACCTTTCACCGAGGCATAACAATTTATTTTAACAATATGGATGATAAGTTTACACCATTTAGTAACTTGCCTTAATTCAGGTTGAACAAGAAAGTACCTAATAAATCTCATAGTTTCAAAAAAATTGATGAAAGAAAGCGAGACACCTCCCATTGACACATTAAAATTCCCTCAAGTTTGCCATATACAACCAATGACGTAGTGATCCTAAATCTGCCATGCCAATAGACAACCTGCACAAGTCCCCTTTGCTTAACACCTTAACCATGGATGGCTAGGAATATGAACCAATCAACAAAGTTCCTAATAGAATCAAAATAGATCGCCTACCTAATATTAGTTAGTTACTTTTGTTCAAAAATAGAAATTAGTATCGTAGTTTTGTAAAAAACATGAATTCATTATATAGTTTTATAAGAAAATAATCAAAATAAGATTACCAAGTACTAATTGGTTTCTTTTATTTAAATATATAATAATAATAATAATAATAATAATAATAATAATAATAATAATAATAATAATAATTCACATTTAAGTAAAATTATATTACCACTTAGATAATACTGATTTGATAAGAAAGCGAAAATTATCATAAAACTCATCTACCTAACTTAAATTTGGTAATATTATTAAAATATAAGTATAATAAATGCTTTGAGTGTAAGTAAAACTTTATCATTATTAGGGTAATATAAGCTGTTATTATTCTAAAACAAAAATATAATTTTCTAATAAATGATATGATTCAATTATTAAATTAAAAATAAAAATTAATTACTCTATCAATATAAAAATTCCTAAATTAAAATTTACTCATCTACCAAGAATTCTCTTATTTTGGTATGATTTTCATTTCTAACTAAGCATCCTATTAATAGGAGAATGACAAGATACTATTTGAATTTAGAAAATCACGGGTGCACGGGAGAAATTTCTAAAAGCGAATTCACGAGACGAATTCAACGAATTTTTTTGATTTTACTATCTACACTATACACTTACTATCGATCTTATGCATAATAAAATATAATATATAATATATTCTATTATACATAAAAACAAAACTTATAATATATATATATATATATATATATATATAATATGATTCCCCCCCCCTGTGACCATTATATATATATAACAAAACTTAGATAACTTTCTACCGATAGTTTTGAAAAATGGGTAACTGGGGGTCCATGTAATAAACAAAATTTACAACAAATACTTCATAAAATATACCTCTATTTATCTCAATTCACTTGGCTTCACAAAATATGTATTTAATAACATTTATTATTAATATTATAACTCACGATATTAACAACCAGATCATTCCCAAGAAAGATGGGGCTTTCCGGTAAGGACTTCTCCTTATTGGCGCGCAATTAGGTGACCAAACCCCTTTCCTTGACAGAACTTTCTAAACATCATCAATAATGCAAATAATAATATGAATAACTTTTGTCGTCTCAATTATTGATTTAATAATATAAAATATTGTGCAGATGATACTGTGACAATAATTGCATCAATAATATGATGAGATACTATGCAACAACTGTTGCAATAATTGAATAAAACTGAGTGACTTCTCACGTAAGCATCAATAAAGATAATATACAATACCGTGTGCTACTATGCAACCACGCGTATTACTGTACTTTTACCACTGGGTATTTTAACAGTTAACGATAAAACTTTTGCCGTTATTTTTATAAAAAGTTATTTTTGTCATTTTCTAACTCCGACAGTAATTCCGTTGTGGGGTCCACAAATGATTGTGTCGTTGTACGAATATTCCCCGACCAAACGAATATTTTATAACAACTTGCTTACTTTGAAAAATTCTTAAATATTACTCACAACCATAACATTATATCAAATCCACACCTTATTACTCAAAATTATATTTAGAGAAAACTAAATTTTTATTCATAAAAGTTGGGGTCTTACACCTTCCCCATGTCATTTAACAAGGAGTACATTTTGGTTACGGTAGATTATGTTTCAAAATGGGTCGAAGCATCCACATTACCCACCAACGATGCTAAGGTAGTCCTCACGTTTCATTAGAAAAACATATTCACTAGATTTGGTACACCTCGGGCGATCATTAGTGACGAAGGAACTCATTTTTGCAACGAATACTTCACAACATTGCTTGCAAAGTTTGGAGTCACTCGCAAAATAGCCACGACTTACCATCCCAAAACTAGTGGTCAAGCTGAAGTATCGAATTGAGAGGTGAAGCGTATTTTGGAAAAAATGGTGAACCCGAATCGGAAGGATTGGTCAATTAAATTGGACGACACACTGTGGGCATACCAAAAAACTTATTACAATACCGATTGGGATGTCATCATATCGATTGTTGTATGGAAAAGCTTGCCATCTTCCCGTGGAGTTAGAACATAATGCATATTGGGCTATTCAGAAATTAAATTTCAACTTGCATGTAGCAGGCGAGAAAAGATTGTTACAACTCAATGAGATGGAAGAGTTTTGCCTTCAATCGTATGAAAATGCAAAGCTGTACAAAGGGAAAATCAAACGGTGGCATGATAAGAAAATTATGGATCAAAAGCTTGAACATGGTCAAACCGAGCTACTCAACTGTTTTTGGGAAAACTCAAATCACGTTAGTTAGGCCCATTCATAATCAAAGAAGTATTTCCCCATGGCGATGTTGAATTAGTTGGTCGGAATCACGACAAAACATTTAAAGTCAACGCACATCAATTAAAACATTACTGGGGGTGGAATTGTGGATCGACACAAGACCTCTATCTCTCTCGCGGATTCACCATAAAAACAGGGAGTAGTCAGGATGAAAGTCTTAAAATCAAGCGCTTGATGGGGAATGACCCAATCGATTATTTAGTTTTTCTTTTAATTTCACACTTAGAAAATTTGTAGTAAATTTAGAATAGTATTGTTGTAGTACAAATTTTCTTATTCATTCTCCACGTGAACCCTAATCTGATTTAATCATCATCATTTCAAGTTTGAGATTGACATTCACAAGAGTAAATCACGAGACAACCATTGATAAGGTTACGAAAGGATGAAAGGCGGTCTTGGTGCATATAGTAGATAAGTATGTGGAGAGTAATTTACATCAAAAAACATGAGGAAACATGTAATTAGAAGTATGATTAATGTTCTAAGAAATTAAGTGGATCTGAAAGGAAAAGAATTTTTTTTAGGAAAATAGTATATCACCCTAGCAGAGAAATTAACAAATAAAACTATGCCTAAGCGCAGAGCTCTCTGCCAGATTTCGCCCTAGCAGGCTTTTCATAGCTCCTAAGTGCATAATCCTCTGTCAAACCTCGCCCCGACGAAGTTTCCTGAACAAAAATCCTCGCCCCGACACAAATCATAGTTTTCAGTTTTTAAAATTCCTCTTTCATTCGAGTTAAAACACTTCCTTTTCATTCCAAACACAAAACACACCAGTACCTTAACCCCCAATAACCGGCCCCCATCTCGTTGTTCAACCAAATTTGACTAAATTCTTTGCCCAAATCACTGAACACAGATTCAAGGGATCTCTAGTTCTCAAATTTCATTAAGGACTTGACCCAAACTAGGGCTCCAAGTGCTTCCAGCCTTCCTCTCGGCTTGAATCATTCTACATGAAATTGGGTAAATTCATTAGGGTTGTGGTCGATCATCAGACATCTCATTAAGTAAACCCATATACTTTGCCTATTTGGACACTTGTTCATCTGATTTGGGTAAGTTGGAAGCGTGAGTAGGTATTTTTATTGCTAGACTAATTACTTCAACTATAAAATGTTTGTTATTGGTAATTATTGCATTTGATTAGGTATAATGCTATACACTGCTTTGTGACTTGCAAGTTAGGTTGAACACTAAGGTTGGGGAAATTTTGAACATACAAATTAGTGCACACAAGGTATCCATAGAGTGATTGGCATGGTTCCTAGTCATATTGGATTCAACAGTCGACTACCTGGATACATTCTAGACACTATAATGGGGAGATTCATTGAGACAACTGAGATTTGGGGGTAAACCGTCATGTGAACGTTTTGATAAGTTTGGAACTACAGTTCAATGACATACATAATGACGCCAAAAGCATCAAAAAGAATATGGAGTAAGGGATCGTCTACCCCCGTCCGACAGTTTGATATAAGGAAATTTATAACTTCTGAGGCGGCGACCAGATTTGAATACATAGCCTCCAAATCCCTTATTCAGGAGCATGGACTAAGCCTCGATGAGTTTAATGGTGAGATGGGCCACTAGATAATAGAAAGAGGAAGGGGAACCTTTAGAAAACTACCAGAAGCAGCAGTGGTGGCTTTATTGAAAGAGTTTTATTCATATGCACCAGATAAATAACCATTTTTTGCATTCGTCTAGGGTAAAATGGTGTCGTTTATTGTTCATGAAATCAATGATTATTACAATCTCCAATCTCTAGTTGTTTGTGAGTATATGGCATATAAGGACCATGGCTTGAATTATGAGCAAATACTGAGTGAGTTATGCAAGCCAGAGTCCTCATGGTCCTTGAAGGGTACGTACTTTCCAAGCAAGGATCTTAGTTGTTATGGAAAGATATGGCATGCATTCCTTTACGCTAAATTGATGACTTCAATGCACACTAGTGATGTTACCAAAGAGAAGGTTGTATTATTGTACTCTATCATCAAGGATTGTGCAATAGATGTAGGCCTCATAATACATCATTCCATTCGTCGTTGTCTGTGGGGCCCTCTTTAAGGAGGATTACCCCATCCTTCTCTCATTTGTGGGTTGTGTGCACGAGCTCGGGTGAAATGGAGTGCTGATGAGCTGATTTAACAATTATTGTAACTCTTCGACCACATGATGATTAAACGCTGTTAGATTTGGAAAGGAGGGAAATCTCACCCACGAGGCCTTGGTTTTACCTTTTTGACTGATTCTGATTATGAGGAGGATGAAGAAGAAGATGCAGACTTTGATGAGGAGGATAAAGAGCAAGATTCAGTCGGACCATCCAATACATCTCGTTCAAAAGCCACTTTCAGTATCCAATTTTGGAGTCTTCGACAATATCTTGATGCACGGAATAAGCTAGTGGATAAAAGGATGGAACGATTAGCAGCGAAACAAGATCATATGTTTTCTACACAAAATAGCTTCAATGCTGCTTTGGTTGAGAGACTGGCCTGCCTGGATCAATATGTTGAGCCTTTTACATTCCTTGTTCCCTGACGAATATCAGTCTACCCCCATCAGATCCTGAGGTTGAGGTTTATGAACTTTGTTTAAATAGACAATTATTTTCCAAGAGACAAACTTATTTTCATTTTAGATGGCCTTTTACGAGGATTGGACTTTTAATTTAATTTAAATGTGTATCTTTTTATTTGCTTGATAAGTTTAGAAAATTTTTGGATTAATTTAAATGTAAAGGTCTTCTATCATTTTAGGTTGCAGGACGCCATTCCACAAGTGGAGCTAGCAAGGGAAGAGCCCATCCTCTTCCTTTATCATGTCATTAATGACTAAACTCATATGCTTTAGTTTCATGTTCTTCTTTCTTCACTATTACTTTGTCAACAAAGCGAGTCGGCACTCACAGTGACAATTTTCACTATCACGAAGTGCTTCATGATTCAACTCTCCAATAAGTTCTCTACTGTCGAAAATTTTCAAACTCGAGACCCAGGTACATTTCTTTTACATTTATTTGGTTGTAAGTACATATAGAAGTATCAACTCTTGATGTTTATCAAGTCAATAACTACAAGAAAAATATTATCGACTCTTGATGCTTATCAAGTTAATGCTTCACAATTCATATAGAAGTATTAGTATATAGATAAATGCAATTCTCTGAATCCAAAATTTAATAAAACATGTTTTTGCCTCAATTTCATTCATATTTTTTATTTAATTTAATACACTAAGTAAAAGGTAATGTACAAGACATGTTTGATAAAATGCTTGATCGTCGTCTAGGATGATGTGTGTTTGTTTGCATGTTTATTACAAACAATTGTACAAGAAAGTTTGAAATAAGATCTCATTCTCTACTAGGTACTACTTATCATCTACGTGACTAGAGTATTTCACAAATATAATAATAGGTTAGTTGTTATGGATTAATTTCTTATGTTAAATCATTATTTAAACTATTTAAACTATATATATATATATATATATATATATATATATATATATATATATATATATATATATACCAACTAGCTAGTTGTATATAGATAGTAGATTGTAAATTGTAATTTCACATCACTAATTAATTATAAATTAGTGACAATGATTTGTACCATAACTCAATCTTACTTTATTTACTCAATGTATAGATATGCTAAATTTTAAAAATATCTACAAAGTTGAATAACCTTTCATTAATGATTGATTTTCAAAATATATTTGGAATTGATTCAAATTTACATATTTTGATATTAAATGAATATATTTAACAAGTACACTTTTTGTGGTTTAAATTAGAGAAAAGAAATAAATAATGCTAATATAACATAAAAAGGGTCACATAATACTCACATACACACACATATATCTGCGGGCCCCACATATTTAGGCAGTGGGGCCCACAATATGTCATATGTGTGTATGTATTATGTGACCACTTTTTATGTGATAATAACATTATTAAAAATTGACAATCTAACTAGTCGATAAGGGTGATACCACCAACTATCATCATTACTATATATTTTGACTACTTTACTTTTATATATGTACAATGTACTAATTCAAAATTTGATTCATGTATTTGAATTTTCATAATCTCGTGGTCTTCGTTCATTATTTGTTTTTTGTGCTTTTTAAGTATATATAATAATGTGTTTCTCAAAAATAGTATATAATAATGCAAAATTTAATTCATATATAATAAATATATTTTAATATTTTAGGTTTATAATAAATGCAAAATTTGATTCATATAATCACATTCTAAAAATTTTATAAATCTCAAGGATGTTAGATATCTCGCATCTTATATTGATAATTATATGTACTCTAATAATACGCATTGAATGCTTGTATTACTAATACTGCAATATCTTAAATACAATATTACTATGCATATGGTGTGCAACCATTAATATATAATGTGTATATATCAGTATCCAATTTTTAAAAGAGATCCTAAATAAATGCATTAATTGCACATTTATATATATAGAAGACAATTACAAGAAAATTTTAAAGAAGTTTTTATCCTCTCGCGCTATAAACTGTAGGAACTTAATGGTTTTGTTCACAAATCACATATCTTATTTTTTGGAGACACTTGAAAAAAAATTAAGTATGAAGTATTCCATTACATTTGCTAGTGTTCTTCTCTTGCTAGTCCTTTTTACAAGTAAACACTAATTTAGTATTGTAAGACCCCAACTTTTATGAATAAAGATGAATTTTTCTATAAATATCATTTTTGAATATTATGGATTTGAAAAGTAAGCAAGTTGTTATATTATATTCGATTGGTGGGGAATATTCGTTTTAACGAGGAATATTAAATGCAACGCACAATCATTAGTGGACCCTCAATAGAATTATTGTTGGAATGAGAAAAGCGACAAAAATATCTTTTATAAAAATAACGGCGAAAGTTTTACCATTAACTTTGTTGAAATAACCGATTGTTAAAAATGCGATAATACTGCGTGGTTGCATAGTAGCACTACGATATTGATTATTGATGCTTACGTGAGAAGTCACTCGGTTTTGTTCAATTATTGCTTCGATAATTGTTGCATAGTATCTCACGTTATTTGATTGATTATTATCGATATTTTATATATTATTAAATCAATAATTGAGATGACAAGTTATTCATATTATTATTTGCATATTTAATGATGTCTAGAAAGTTACATCGATGAGAGGTTTGGTCACCTAATTGGGCGTCGATAGGGAGAAATCCTTATTGGAAAGCCCCTCTTTCTGAGGAGCGATACGGTTGTTAATATTGCGAGTTATAATAATATGAATAAGCGTTATTAAAAATATTGAGGGGATTTTTATGAAGTATTTGTTGTAAATTTTGGACTTATTTTTATGGACCCCCATTTACCATTTTTTTAAAATAATCGGTGAAAATGTTTGATATTTATTTATAATAAAGGTGGGGTTCACATGTGGGGGGAAATACATATGATTTTAAATCGAGAAATTGGGGGGGGAAAGGTTATGGGAAAGGAAGGGTTATATTATATATTATATATATATATATATATATATATATATATATTATAAGTTTTGTTTTATTTGATTTTAAATAGAATATATTATATTTTATTTAAAGTTTTTGTTTTATTAGAATATTTTATTGCATAGTAATATTATAGTAAAAATCAAAATTAAAAAAATTTTCACTTAGGTTGGCGCCAGTGCATTCTTTTTTTTATTGTAGTCGTGATTTCTAAATTCAAATAGTATCCTTTCCATTTCTCTATAAATAGGATGCTTAGTTAGAATTGAAAATCACACGAGAATCGAGAGAATTCTTCTTCTATAATATTTGGCGTATTTCTTTTCGAGTTTTAGAAAGCTTTGAGCGTAGAAAATAGTGAAAGTTTTCTTCAAGAATATCCCCATTATACCGGTTGGAATACTCTTCTTTTCAAGGTAAGGGATGTTATTTTTGTTCGATATTAAGCTTGAAATAATATTTTCTTCCATACTACGTAGTATGTAAGTAATATTATTTCGTTTTGATTCAAATTCTATACTCATTTTGTTGAAGTTTTGGTTTCTATACTCCATGAAATTAGTAGAATATCCTTGATATTTGCGCTTCATCCGAGTATCTTTTCATGGAAATATTATTACGAGCATTCTTGATAAGTTTTAACTTTTTTTCATGTTGGAGTACTTATTCACGGGTTACTATTCCTAAAGTTATTATTCACGGTACTTATTCACTCGATTACTATTCACACGGATACTATTCATGATAAAAATTGATTTCTTTTGGTCAAATCATTTTGATATAATATTATTCTTGAATTTTACTCCACAAAGTAGTATCATGTTGACAATTTGGACATTATTGAATTCTGGATAAATTAAATTATAAATCTTTAAAATTTATCCTTTACTTTTATTTAATTTAATTCTTATATCATTGTCATCATCCTCATGCTTATATTATTATGAAAGTCATCTTTGGCCCGTAGTGCATAGATGGACTTGGTATGATTATGACGATGGATTATTCGGTATAATCATGGTAGTAATGTTACAAATGATGTGGTAAAAGTCCTCATTGGCCTGTAGTGCATTGATGGATGAGTTGTTGGCATGATCATGACCATTGGTGAATACACGAATATCCTTGGCATGTAGTGCATGGATAATTTGTGGTCGTGATCTTAAGAATATCCTTGGTAGTAGTCGTGGGGGTGATTCGATGATGTGGATTATTTATTAAAGTGAGTCTCGGCGATAAAAGTGATGAAAAACTTTTAAATCATAGAAGATAGTAGATTTTATACTCTACTTGACTCTTCTAATGGATTGTTTGTTCATTGCAGTTAAACTTGATGTTTATTATATTTTATCGGTTTAACAACTTTGTTGAAGGCTAACGATAATTTATTACGCATTATCTTAGTCATAATATTTCTTCTTTGGGCTAGTTGAGCTCACCTTTTTTTCTTTCATTGTTCTCTTGAGGAAATGAGAATATATTTGCGGGACTAGTCGGGGAATGGAGTGATGGTCGAGATGGTTTGCATTAGTAGTCCTCACTATTACATGAAATAGTGTGATAATAAATGTAATGAAGATTGAATTTGAGTTTGGATATTTCTAGAAGACAATATTCATATTAAAACTCTCTCGATTATGTTTTGTCGTATTTTTACGACAGTTGTATAATTAAGTTGTATTATTTGAATTTTGTACCATGTATTTGGCGACTCGAGAATGGGTGATGTATACCTATTTTGGGGGGCATCACGGTTGTTGGTAAAGCTTAGGGATATGATCCTGGCTGAGATGTGAGACTAGAACTAGGGGGAAAGGCGGGTAATTCCTTCGCTAGTATGACCTACCTAAGTTTATTTGTTATTTAATTGGTCGATCGAGAATATAGGGATATATATGTGGTGTGTCAATTAACCATTGTTTTGTGGTAGTATTTGAAAATGACATCGAGAATGTTGAGAATAGCAATGGAGCACGAGAGATCGTTGAGTCACCACAGATCGATACCCGAGGATAATGTATGCAGGGAAGATAATAATCCTCGGTGTAAACAACAACACCGTCAAATGATGAGCGATGGGATGTTTAGAGGCTTTATGCAATTCATGCAACATCGGAGAGAGACTCTATCCAAAATGCGAGGTGGAAACAACGGCAACTCTCGGACGGTCACCGCATTAAGCGATTCGAGAGTTGGGACCACGGAGTTTATTGGAGAGCCAAAACCACTTAAAGCGGAGGCGTGGATAAAGCAGATCACCAAGATATTTGATGTCTTGGGATGCTCAGAGCAAAAGGTTCCCTTTGCCACCTTTATTTTGTGAGGAGAGGCGGATTCTTGGTGGGAATCGGTAAAGCGTACTCGACTGCCCTGCTTGAAGATGTCTTGGGAGAAGTTCCAAGAACTATTCAACGACAAGTACTTTCGAAAGTATTCGTCACATGAAGGAGGTATAGTTCATCAAGTTGGAGCAAAACAATATGGCCAGTGTGTTCGCGATCTGAAGCTAAGTTTGCGAGTTGTCGGTTTGCGTCCCATTTGGTTGATAATGAGGAGAGAATAACGCGGATGTTTCTAAGAGGTTTGAAACACGAGATCGTCGATATCTAATTTCTCATAAAGCTGTGTTTGTATTGAGGATGTTGTAAATAGGGCTCGATTATTGGGCGCGATAATGAGTCGACCCAACAAAGAGAAAGCGACCCGACAAAATGATAATACCGGTGGTACTTGATCATCGAAGCGGTGACAACAAAGCGTGGAGGAATCAACATGCGAAATGGTAACCACTTGGTGGTAATCATGGCGAAGACAATAAAAGTGGACATTTCAAGAAGAGGAGATTCAACAATGATGAAAAGGCGTCATCACCGACATCCGTTGTTAAGGAAGGAGAAACGACCACCTATCATATGCTTCAAATGCGGAGGGGAGGACACATCGGTCAAGCTGTGCTGCAGCGATCCAAAGCGTGTTACAATTGTGGAAGAGAAGGTCACCTAGCTCGATTTTGTCATATAGGGAAGCCAAGTCCAATTGGGATGGTGACACCAAATGTCCGTGAGAGAAAGTCAAAACCAGTAGTTCAAGGAGAGCGTTTGTTGTGTGACCTCGAGAAAGCAAGGAACGAACGAGGTCATCACGGGTAAGCTTATCATAAACTCTAGCGAAGTATATACCTTATTTGATACCGGTTCTACCCATTCTTTTATTTCTCTCTACTTGCGCTCAGCGTTTAAATTTAACTCAGGAGAAATTAGACTTTGACTTATCTGTTGAAACTCCATTGGGAGAAACCTTCATTACATCCTTTGTTTATAAGTCTTGTTTGGTTCAAATCGGTACCCTCACATTTACTGTCGATCTTATTTCATTAAAAATACTTGCATTTGGCGTAATTCTAGGGATTGATTGGTTAACTACTCATCATGCAAAAATTGATTATTTTCGTAAGGTTGTTAGCTTTCATATTTAACTAACCAACCTATTATGTGAATTAAAGCAACCAAACCATTAAAATCAATCTTTGTCATCTCAAGCCATAAAGTTATTCGTTTATTGAAAAATGGATGTCAAGCTTTCTTAGCTCATATCACGGATTTAAACAAAAATCGTCGATTTTGAATGATATTTCTATTATTAATAAATTTCACGGCGTATTTTCTGAAGAACTTCTTGGCCTACCCCGAGGCGTGAAATTGAATTTTGTATCGACCTTGAACGGTACAAAACCCATTTTCAAAGCATTATATCGAATGGCTCTATTGAACTTGAGGAGTTAAAGACCCAACTGCGAGGAATTGTTAGACATCGGTTTCATTCATCCTAGTACGTCTCCTTGGGGTGCTCACATTCTATTAGTGAAGAAGAAAGATGGGAGTATGCGACTTTGTATTGATTATCGGGAGTTGAATCATGTCACCATCAAAAATAGGTACCCATTGCCTCGTATTGATGACTGTTTGACCCGATTGCAAGGCGCGAAATTCTTTTCAAAGATCGATCTTCGTTAGGATATCATCGAGTTAAAGATTAAAAGCCGATGACATTCAAAAAGCTCGACTTTCGAGAACTCGATGCGGGCATTATGAATTCCTAGTCATGTCTTTTGGATTGACTAATGCTCTGCTTGCCTTCATGGATATGATGAGCCGAGTATTCAAGGAATATTATGATCATTTTGTGGTTGTCTTTATTGATGACATCCTCATTTACTCCAAAAGCCGTGAAGATCATGAGCAACACTTGAGGCTGATACTCCAAAAGCTTCGTGAAAACAAGCTTTATGCCAAGTTGAAGAAATACGAGTTCTGGCTTGAGGAAGTTGCATTCCTTGGGCACGTGATATCAAGTCATGGAATATCTATTGACCCGACAAAGATTGAAGCAATCCAAAGCTGGGAGCAACCTATGTCATTGACCGAAGTACGTAGCTTTCTCGGCTTAGCTGGTTATTATCGGAGATTCGTGGAAGGATTTTCTCGAATCGCTACTCCATTAACTCAGCTGACTCAGAAAGATACAAAATTTGGTTGGGGCGAGGAATGTGAGAAGAGTTTTCAAGAACTCGAGAGGAGACTCATTTATTTTGTTACGACAATACCATCGGTTCGGAGGATTTGTCATCTATGGTGATGCTTGAGGAAAAGGGTTAGGATGTGTTCTCATGCAACATGGGAAAGTCATAGCCTATGCCTCTCGACAACTCAAAGAATATGAGAGGAATTATCTACTCATGATCTAGAGTTGGCGGTTGTTGTCTTCGCACTTAAAATTTGGAGGCATTACTTGTATGGGGAGAAAGTGGAGATCTATCTGGATCATAAAAGCCTCAAATATTTCTTCACTCAAAAGGAACTCAACATGCTGCAACAACGGCGTTGGCTTGAAGCTATTGAAAGATTATGATCATACCATTGATACCATCTGGAAAAAAGCGTGGTAGGCGGACGCATTGAGTAGAAGATCATATGCGGTCTGAGTGCGATATTGTCAATATAAAGGCCCATTTTGTATGACTTGCAAAGGATGGAGATAGAGTTAAAGACTCAGGGACCCATGTGATGATGGCGAATATCTGAGTAGAGCCAGACTTTAATCGATAAAGTTAAAGTTGCTCAAGCTACTGAGATGGAGGTGATGTCGTATGAGGAAGAAAGTGCAAGAAAGGTGTTATATCCGGAAGCAAGAATCGATGAAGAAGGAATACTTGAGTAAACTCAGACTTTGTGTTTCTAACGACCATGATTTAAAGTATAAAATCATGATGGAGGCGCACAACACACCATTTTTGCAATCCATCACAGGAGTACTAAAATGTATCGTGATCTTGACATACATTTTGGTGGAGCAATATGAAGAGAGAGATCGCGGAGTTTATCTCAAGGTGTTTAACTTGTCAGCGTGTCAAGGCGGAGCATCAAGTGCCAAAAGGTCCATTGCAACCACTTGAAATTCTAGAATGGAAGTGGGAGCACATTACCATGGATTGTATTCTTTGGTCTTCCCAAGGTTTCTCAAGGCATAGATCTGATTTGGGTCATTGTTGATAGATTGACCAAAGTCGCTCATTTCTTACCTATCGAGAAACTTATACACTTGAGCGTCTTGCTCGTATATACATAAATGAGATTGTAAGACTGCATGGTATGCCGGTATCCATAGTTTACGATCGAGACCAAGATTCACACTTCACGATTTTGGGTTAGTTTGCAAAAAGCTATGGGCGCGGATTTGTGATTTAGTTTGGCATATCATCCTCAAAGCAGACGAGGAAGTCGGAGAGGACTATTCAAACTCTTGAAGATTTATTAAGACTACTGTGTCCTTGACTTCAAAGGAAGTTGGGACAAGTTCTTGCCATTGGTGGAATTTTCCTACAACAATGAGTTATCAAGCAAGTATTGGCATGGCTCCATTTGAGGCGTTGTATGGAAGAAAAGTGTCGTTCTCGGTATCTTTGGGATGAGGTGGGTGAAGGAGCGTTGTTGGGACGAGAATTGGTATGTATGACTACGGAGAAGATTCAAATGATCCGTGACGTATAAAAACCTCACAAGATCGACGAAAAAGAGTTATGTTGATCTTCATCGAAAAGGCGTTGAATTCGATGTTGGAGAACATGTGTTGTTACGTGTTGCTCCATGGAAGGGAATTACGAGATTTAAAAAGAGAGGAAAACTCAATCCTCGATTCATTGGTCCATTTGAAATACTTGACCGAGTAGGAACTGTGGCTTATAGACTCGCATTACCGCCAAGTATGTCTCGTGTTCATAACCTTTTTCACATATCCATATTACGTAAATATGTGGAAGACCCGAACCACATTATTGAGTTAGATCCGGACGAAATAACGGAAGATTTAACATATAAAGAGGTTCCTATTAAAATCTTGGATAAGAAGGAACATATTCTACGCTCCAAGGTTATACCTCAAGTCGAAGTTTTGTGGAGAAACCACGATGTTGAGGAAATGACACAGGAGTTAGAATCTCGAAATGAAATCAAGGTATCCTCACCTCTTCGATCATACCAAGTATGTACCCTAATTTGAGGCAAAATTTCATAAGAAGGGGAGGTTGTAAGACCCCAACTTTTATGAATAAAGATGAATTTTCTATAAATATCATTTTTGAATATTAAGGTTTGAATTTGATATAATGTTATAGTTGTGGGTAATATTTATAAATTTTGCAAAGTAAGCAAGTTGTTATATTATATTCGATTGGTGGGGAATATTCGTTTTAACGAGGAATATTAAATACGACGACAATCATTAGTGGACCCCCAGCGGAATTATTATCGGAATGAGAAAGCAGCAAAAATATCTTTTTATAAAAATAACGGTGAAAGTTTTACCATTAAGCTGTTGAAATACCGGTGTTAAAAAAGTGCGATGTCTGGCGTGGTTGCATAGTAGCACATTATATTGATTATTGATGCTTACGTGAGAAGTCACTCGTTTTGTTCAATTATTGCTACGATAATTCTTTGCATAGTATCTCACGTTATTTGATTCAATTATTGTCGATATTTTATATATTATTAAATCAATAATTGAGATGACAAGTTATTCATATTATTATTTGCATAATTAATGATGTCTAGAAAAAGTTATCGAGGAGGTTTGGTCACTGCTAATTGCTATGCATGATAGGGAGAAATCCTTATTGGAAGCCCCCTCTTTCACAGGAGCGATCACGGTTGTTAATATTGCGAGTTATAATAATATGAATAAAGCGTTATTAAAAAAAATATTGAGGGATTTTTATGAAGTATTTGTTGTAACCCCATTTATTTTTCAAAATTTAATTTTTCAAAGATAATCGGTAGAAATTTTTTTTATATAATAAAGGTGGGGCCCCATATGTGACTTTGGAAATCTTAAATAAAAATAGGGGAAAGGTTACGGGAAAGGAAGGAAGTATATATATTATATATATATATATATATATATATATATATATATATATAAATTTTATATATATATATATATATATATAATATAATATTTTTTTTATAAGGCAAAGGTTATATATATATATATATATATATTATAAGTTTTATTTTATTTGATTTTAAATAGAATATATTATATTTTATTTAAGTTTTTTTATTTTATTAGAATATTTTATTATATAGTAATGCATAGTAAAAATCAAAATTAGGAAAATTTTAATTCGATTGAAGCGCTTATGCATTCTTTTATTTATGCGAAAAGTGATTTCTAAATTCAAATAGTATCCTTTCCATTCTCCTATAAATAGGATGTTTAGTTAGAATTGAAAATCACACGAATCGAGAGAATTCTTCTTCTATAATATTGGCGTATTTCTTTAGAGTTTTAGAAAGCTTTGGCGTAGAAAATAGTAAAAGTTTTCTTCAAGAATATCCCCGCTATACCGGTTGGAATACTCTTCTTTTCAAGGTAAGGGATGTTATTTTTGTTCGATATTAAGCTTGAAATAATATTTTCTTCCATACTACTATAGTATGTAAGTAATATTATTTCGTTTTGATTCGAATTCTATACTCATTTTGTTAAAGTTTTGACTTCTATACTCCATGAAATTAGTAGAATATCCTTGATATTTGCGCTTCATCCGATATCTTTTCATGGAAATATTATTACGAGCATTCTTGATAAGTTTTAACTTTTTCATATTGCGAAGTATTATTCACGGGGTTACTATTCCCAAAATTACTATTCATGGGGTACTATTCACTCGGTTACTATTCACCCAGGGTACTATTCATGATAAAAATTGATTTCTTTTCGGTCCAAATTATTTTTGATATAATATTATTCTTGAATTTTACTCCACAAAGCAGTATCATGTTGACAATTTGGACATTATTGAATTCTGGATAAATTAAATTATAAATCTTTAAAATTTATCCTTTACTTTTATTTAATTGAATTCTTATATCATTGTCATCATCCTCATGCTTATATTGTTATGAAAGTCATCTTTGGCCCGTAGTGCATAGATGGACTTGGTATGATTATGACCAGGGATTATCGATATATAATCATGGTAGTAATGTTACAAATGATGTGGTAAAAGTCCTCATTGGCCGTAGTGCATTGATGGGACGGTTGTTGGCATGATCATGACCATTGGTGAATACACGAATATCCTTGGCCCGTAGTGCATGGATAATTTGTGGTCGTGATACTTAATGAATATCCTTGGTAGTAGTGCGAGGGTGATTCGATGATGTGGATTATTTATTAAGTTGAGTCTCGTGATAAAAGTGATGAAAACCTTTTAAATCATAGAAGATAGTAGATTTATACTCTACTTGACTCTTCTAATGGATTGCTTGTTCATTTATGATTAAACTTGATGTTTATTATATTTTATCGGTTTAACTTTGTTGAAGGCTAACGATAATTTATTACGCATTATCTTAGTCATAATATTTCTTCTTTGGGCTAGTTGAGCTCACCCTTTTGCTTTCATTGTTCTCTTGAGAAATGAGAATATAATTTGAGACTAGTCGGGGAATGGATTGACGGTCGAGATGTTTGCATTAGTAGTCCTCACTATTACATGAAATAGTGTGATAATAAATGTAATGAAGACTGAATTTTGAGTTTGGATATTATCTAGAAGACAATATTTTGTATTAAAACTCTCAGATTATGTTTTGTCGTATTTTTTACGACAGTTGTATAATTAAGTTGTATTTGAATTACGTACCCGCGTATTTTGGCGACTCGAGAATGGGTGTATTTGGCGATTTTGGGAGATCATGGGTGATGTATACCTATTTTGGGGGCGTATACATCACCCATCTTGGGTCGCCAAATACATGGTACATAATACAACTACAAAACTTCTTTTATCTGCGTAAAATATCTTACAAAACATAGCTGAATGAGTTTTAAAATGAACATTGTCTTCTAAACAATATCACACCAATGAAGTCCTCATTACAATTATTATCACTATTTCTCGAGAATAGTGTGGACTACTAAAGCCACTTATCACGGACCATCACTCCATTCCCGACTCGTCAACTATATTCTCATTTACTTAAGAGAACAATGAAAGAAAAGGGTGAGCTCAACTGGTCCGAAGAAGAAATATTATGACTAAGATAATGCAGAATAAATTATCCTTATCCTTCAACAGTATAACAACTGATAGAATACAATAGACAACAAGTTTTAGATCAACAACTGCAGCGGAACAAGCAATCCATTAGAAGAGTCAAGCAGAGTATGATATCTACTATCTTCTATGATTTAAAAAGTTTATCATCAATTTTATCGTTGTAATACCCAAGACAAAGAGAACTTTCATCACCTGTCTTCACCTGAACCACCAAAGATTTTAGTTAAATTCACAATTCATGTTTATAATAATGTGAATCAATAGTTTCTCCTTGTCACAAAGGCTTAATAGAACATTCACTCAATATCCTTACCCCAAAGGCTAAAGATATTCAAATGTAATAACAATGATCATACCAATCAGTTGTCTATCCTTGCACTACTGGCCAAAGATATTCAACTATAAAACCAATGGTCATGATCAGACCAATCAATTGCATGTCAGTGCACTACAGCCAAAGAAATTCAACTGTTAACTAATGGTCATGATCTTGCCTATCACATCATCGAATTATCCTTGTACTATGACCAAAGATATTCGTTAGTATCACCAGTGGTCATGATAATGTTATACACTTGTCTATCTTTGCACTACGGGCCAAAGTTATCAAACAACAGATCATCTTTGCACTACTGGCCAAAGATATACAACTATAAAACCAATAACCAACAGTCCATCTATGCACTACGGGCCAAATATGACTTTTAACGCAATATAAGCATGAGAATCATGACAATGATATAAGGAATCAATCAAATGACATAAAAGATAAATATTAAATATTTATAATTCAATTTATCTAGAGTTCAAGAATATCCAAATTGTCAACATGATACTTCTTTGTGGAGTAAAATTCAATAATAATTTTCATGTATCAAAAATAATTTGGACAAAAAAGAAATATATTTTTCGGGTGAATAGTACCCCATGAATAGTACCCTGTTAATAGTACTTCAGGAATAGTATCTTATGAATAGTACCCCGGCATGAAAAGTGCCCCAAATACCCGAGTGAATAATATTCGAGTGAATAGTAACTGGGTGAATAGTAACCCATAAATAGTAACTCATGAATAGTAACTCTTGAATAGTATTTTGGCATAAAAAAGATCAATAATTATCAAGAAAGCTCAGAATAATATTTCCATGAAAAGATACTGGATGAAGCACAAATATGAAGGATATTCTACTAATTTCACGGAGTATATAAGTAATACTTCAACAAAATGAGTATAGAATTAGGGATACGAAACGAAATAATATTACTTACATGCTACAGAATATGGAAGAAAATATTATTTCTTACAAATATTGAACAAAAATAATATCCCTTACGAAAACGAAAGAAATAATACTCCTTACCTCAGAAGAAGACTGAATATTAGAATAGTGAAGTAGCATACTACTCTTCTTCTTTCTCTCTATAGCTTCTCTCTCTATAGCTTTTTTATCTATAATTGCTCTTGTGAGTCTTATTAAATTGGTGAGAATGAAGGAAGAATGAGCTTCTATTTATAGGAAAATATAGTTTCGATAATTGCATGTTTTGGGACTCGAAATATTACAGAATAATACCTTCATCTTTTCCTTCATTTTTAATTTAGTCATGTAAGTATTATCAAACTTGCACCACCTCTCCTAATAGTATATCATGTGAATCAATAGTACAATCATGTAAAAAAAATAATTACAATATAGTACCTTTGTAAGGCCCCAACTTTTTATAAATAAAGATTTAATTTTCTCTAATTATTATTTTGAAATAGTAAGGGGTTGATTTGATTAATGTGGATAGTTATGGGTAAAATCATAAATATTTTTAAATAAACAAGTGGTTATAAAATTGTTGTCGGGGAATACTCGTTTGGTCGTGGAATATTCTTCTTTGTCGGAGAATATTCAAATGACGACAATGATGACCTAATGTGGGGCCCATGTGAAAAGTGATTTGGATGAAGAAAGCGACAAATATGAGTTTTTATAAATAATGGCGTAGTTATTCTGAATTAACACTATTGGAATACCCGGTGGTGGTTAAAGCACGTAATAATGCGTTGTTGCACAAGATAGCACACGGTATTGCACCAATTATTGATTCTTACGTGAAGGCACTACTCGATAATTGTTACGAAGTAATTCTTATTCAATATTTTATTTTATTGATTCAATAATTGCTACGTTGATATTTTATATTATTGTTGTTTCAATAATTGTCACTACACAGTATTTTCCATTATCATATCAATAATTCATATTATTTGAATACTATTATTATATAGCATTATTGGCAATGTCAAGAAAGTTCTGTCTAAGGAGAGATTTGGTCACCTAATTGCTTGCGCATGATGAGGAGAAATCCTTTTGGAAAGCCCCTCTTTCTGAGGAGCTACTGGTTGTCATTATTGTGATTCTGTAATATTATTTGTGAATAATTAATTTATTGATTTATATGATAAGAAAAATATTTATTTATGTGGATATAAATGGAGGAATTTTTTAGAAAAGTGACAATTGTTGAAAATTGATATTTTATCTTTTCTCATAAAATAATTCATTTAAATATATTATTATATTATAATAATATAATAATGGTGATATTTTATAATGAATGTGTTATATATGAATAAATGAGGAGGAAGAGTATTTTTGTTACAAAAAATGTTTAACACATGTTTTGTGTGTTGATGGACCCCATTTTTTACTGAAATTTGATTATAGCCTGTAAAATCGTCCGTATATGGATTTTGGTCAATTTTTGTTTGGAATTTGGAAAAACTTAAACTTACAAAGTTGTAGAGAATTGAATTTCCTATGGAAGGACATAAGATTCGAATTTTTATGATAAAAGGGCTATTTATTATGAATTATTGAAGTTCCGGAATAATTAATTTTTGAAGTTTTAAATATATTTTTTAATAAAAATGTTTTTGTTATGATTGGTGGGCCCCACTTGTTGTTAAACATGCTGAAATCAGAATTTCTAAGTTTGCGTATGATTTATATAAATATATTAATATTTTATTAAATTTTTTGCTTTGGTGTTCTAAGCATTTTCCTATAAATAGGGTGCTTAAGTTAGAATTGAAAATCACACCAGAAACTAAAGTTTTCTCTATCTATATTATTGAACGTATTTTTGTGAGTATTTAGATACTTTGAGTGTTGCTATACTGTGCAAGTTCCTTCAGCACTATATCCAGTATTCCAGTCAGAAGTACTGTCTTTTTGAGGTAAGGGATGTTATTTTTTTTTGTAAATGATATTATTTCTTCTAATATCATTATGCTGAAATATTGATATGAATATTATTGTGGAATTTCTACCTTTTAGTGTCGGAGTTACTATTCACGTATACGACACTATTCACGAATACGACACTATTCACAGAAAAATTAAATTTTATTTTATGTGTCCAAGATTGTCTGTTATGGTTCCTATCTTTGATTGTATCCATGTTTTGATCTTTATTTTTGAATTCTGCTCCACGATAGTTTATTATGGAGTATTTTTGAACATGGATAAACCGATGTACGAATCCTTACTATTTGTTCTTTTGTCTCACTGGATTCGTTTTCTTTAAAATATATTTTTTATCATCCTCAGTCCTAAATGATGATATTACTGAATATCTTTGGCTTGTAGTGCAAAGATGAATGATTTTATGATGAATATCTTTGGCTCGTAGTGCAAAGATGAACAGGTATTGAGATGAACATGACCGACTAATTAATATCTTTGGCCTGTAGTGCAAAGATGAATATTTGATTCAAGATGTATATTGATTAATGTTACAGGGATAAAATATCGATGATGGACTTTTAAATTCATAGATGATAGTAGATTTCATTTTCTACTTAACTCTTCTAATGAATTGTTGTTTCCGCTGCAGTTGTTAATCTAAAACTTGTTGTCTATTGTATTCTATCAGATTTTTCCCTGTTGAAGACTAATGATAATTAGTTGTACATTATCTTAGTCATAATATTCTTTACTGGGCTAGTTGAGCTCACCCTTTTCCTTTTTGTTCCATTTTTCTTCTCAGGAGACGAGAATATAACGGGAACTAGTCGGGGTGTGGATTAATGGTTCAAGATAGTTGTTTTAGTTGTCCTCACTATTTTGTAAAATAGTGTATCAATAATTGTAATGAGGACTTATTTGAGTGTGGATATTGTCTAGAAGACAATATTTGTATTTAAACTCACAGTTTATGTGTTGTCGTATTTTGCACGACAATTGTATTAATGAAGTTGTAGTTGTTTCTGTACCATGTATTTGGCGACTTAGAATGGGTGATGTATACCTATTTTGGGGGCGTCACAGTTGGTATCAGAGCTTAGGGATATGGTCTCTGGCTGAGATCGGGGAATAGAACTACGAGGGGAGAGACGAGTAAATCCTTCGCTAGTGTGTCCTACCTAAACTTATTTGTTATTTAATTGGTCGGTCATAATATAGGGATAATATGTGGCATGTCAATTAAACATTGTTTTGTGACAGTAAAATGGCATCTGAAGATGTTGAGATAAGAAATGGAGCACATGAGACCGTTGAGTCACCACTAATCAATACCCAGGATAAGGATGGCAATAACCCTCCTGTAAACAATAACACCGACCAAATGACGAACGATGGTATGTTTAGGAACTTTTTAGAATTCATGCAAAACCAAACGAGAGAGATTACTGTTCAAAATACAGGTGGAAACACTGGTAACTCACGGATGGTCACTGCTATGCTGTTCAAGGAGTTAGAACCGCCGGAGTTTTTGGGAAAGCCAGAACCACTTACAGCAGAGACGTGGATAAAGCAGATCACTAAGATATTTGATGTCTTGGGATGCTCAGAGCAGCAAAAGGTTCCTTTCGCCACCTTCATGTTGCAAGGAGAGGCAGATTATTGGTGGGAATCCGTAAAGCATACTCAGCCTTCCGCACTGAAGATGTCTTGGGAGAAGTTCCAAGAATTGTTCAACAAAAAGTACTTTCCCGAAAGTATTCGTCGCATGAAGGAGGTAGAGTTCATCAAGCTGGAGCAAAACAATATGAACGTATCGCAGTACGAAGCTAACTTTGCCGAGTTGTCCCGATTTATATCCCATTTGGTTGATAATGAGGAGAGAATGATGCGAATGTTTCTGCGAGGTTTGAAACCCAAAATACGTCAATACCTCATTTCTCACAAACTTTGTTTATATTCAGATGTTGTGAATAGGGCTCAGTTATTGGAGCGCGATAATGAGTCGGCTCAACTGAAGAATAATGACCAACAACTCGATGATAAATCTGGGTGGTAACGGTCATCGGAACAATGATAACCATCGTGGAGGAAATTATCATGCCAAAAATGGTAACCACTTCGGTGGTTATCATGGCCAAGATAATAGGAAAGGTGAGTCAAGAGGAAATTTCAAAAACAGAAGATTCAACAATGACGGGAAGACGTCGGCACCAACACCAGCAACGAATTCTAGGGGAGGAGAAAGATCGCCAGTTAGATGCTACAGATGCGGAGAAGAGGGACACGTAAGTCCAAACTGTTCACAACCTTCCAAGGTGTGTTTTAGTTATGGAAAAGACGGTCATATAGCTCGAGATTGTCTGTAGAAAAACCGATCAATGAGGATGGTGACTCAAAGGCATCTGGACAAGTCAAAGTCAGCGGTTCTTGGAAGAGCATTTTTCGTGACTTCTCAAAAAGCGAATAACCCGAACGAAGTTAGCACGGGTTAGTTAATCATAAATTCTTGCGAAGTTTATACCTTATTAGACACTAGTTCTACCCATTCTTTTATCTCTCCTACTTGTGCTCAACGTTTGAACTTGACTACTGAGAAATTAGACTTTGACTTATTTGTTTAAACTCCGTTAGGAGAAACTTTCGTTACATCCGCTGTTTATAAATTTTGCTTGATTCACATTGGTACCTTCACCCTACTTGTTGATCTTATATCTTTAAAAATTCTTGCATTTAATGTGATCTTAGGGATTGATTGGTTAACCACTCATCATGTTAAAATTGATTGTTTTCATAAGGTTGCTAGTTTTCATATTCTTAACCAACCTGTTATGCGAATTCAAGCAACCAAACCACTAAAGTCAATCACTATCATATCAAGCCATAAAGCAATTCGTTTATTGAAAAATGGATGTTAGGCTTTCTTACCCATGTCATGGACTTTAATACGTCATATTTGAATAATATTTTGTTGTTAGTAAATTTCCTGACGTATTTCCTGAAGAATTTCTTGGCCTACCCCAGAGCGTGATATTGAATTTTGTATCGACTTTGAACCCGGTAGAAAACCCATTTCTAAAATCTCATATCGAATGGCTCCTATTAAACTTCAGGAGTTAAAAACCTAACTACAGGAGTTGGTACCTTAGCCTCTATCTGGTGACTTCCTTTGTGGAATGCATTGAAACCAGACTCTCTGTAGGGGATGTCATATTCGTGTGGTGGTAAACTGATAGGTGTCATTGTGACGTGTTATCCAAGATTGGGATATGAGTCACAGTTGAGAGCAACCTAAGTCAGTAATCGAAATAAGTAGCTTTCTAGGCTTAGTTGGTTATTATCGGAGATTCGTGGAAGGATTTTCTCGAATCGATACTCTATTAACTCAGCTGACTCAAAAAGATACAAAATTCGAATGGAGCGAGGAATGTGAGAAGAGCTTCTAAGATCTCAACATGCGGCAACGACGTTGGCTCGAGCTGTTGAAAGATTGCGACCATACCATTCAATACCATCCTGGAAAAAACGAACATGGTAGCTGACGCGTTGAGTAAAAGATCTTATGCGTTTACGAGTGCGATATTGTTAACACAAAGACCCATTTCGTACAACTTACAGAAGATGGAGATAGAGTTAAAGATTCCATGAGCCTGCGTGAAGTTAACGAATATACGATTAGAATCGACTTTAATCGGTAAATTTAAAGTTGCTCAAGCTACAGATCTGGAGTTGATGAATATGAAGAAGAAGATGCAAGAAGTTATTATTCCAAAAGTGAGAATCGGCGATGTGAGGAAAGCTCAAACCTTTGATTTATTAGTCCATTTGAGATTCTCGATCAAGTAGGAACTGTGGCCTATAGACACATTTTACCTCTAAGTATGACGCGTGTTCATAACGTTTTTCGCGTATCGATGTTACGTAAATATGTGGACGACCTAAACCACATTATTGAATTAGAACCAGACGAGATAGCATAAGATTTAATGTACCAGGAGGTACAAGTCAAGATCTTGGATAGGAAGGAGCATGTCCTACGCATGTCAATTTCGAGGACGAAATTTCATAAGGAGGGGAGGTTGTAAGGCCCCAACTTTTTATAAATAAATATTTAATTTTCTCTAATTATTATTTTGAAATAGTAAGGGGTTGATTTGATTAATGTGGATAGTTATGGGTAAAATGCGCAAATATTTTTAAATAAGCAAGTGGTTATAAAATTGTTATCGGGGAATACTCGTTTGGTCGTGGAATATTCTTGTTGTCGGAGAATATTCATACGACGACGCAGCCTTGTGTGGGCCCCATAATGAAAAGTGATTGGATGAAGAAAACGACAAATATGAGTTTTTATAAATAACGACGTAGTTGTTACCGTTAACACTGTTGGAATACCCAATGGTTAAAGCACGCGATAATACTGCGTTGTTTGAAGAGTAGCTTTGCGGTATTGCACCAATTATTGATTCTTATGTAAGAAGGCACTACTCAATAATTGTTACAGTAATTACTGGTCAATATTTTATTTTATTGATTCAATAATTGCTACGTTGATATTTTATATTATTATTGTTTCAATAACTGTCACTAAACAGTATTTCCCATTATCTGTGACGCCCCCAAAATTAGGTATACATCACCCATCTTGAGTCGCCAAATACATGGTACAGAATTCAAATACAACTTAATAATACAACTGTCGTGTACAATACGACAAAACATAAACTGTGAGTTTGAATACAAATATTGTCTACTAGAGAGTATACAAAGTCAAAAAGGAGTCCTCATTACAATTATTATCACACTATTTCACAAAATAATGAGGACTACTAATGCACCATCTAGGACCAGCACTCCATTCCCCGACTCGTTCCAAATTTATATTCTCATTTCAAGAAGAGAGCGGTGAAAGAAAGGGTGAGCTCAACTAGCCCGAGAAGAAATATTATGACTAAGATAATGCGAATAAATTATCATTAGCCTTAAGCGTTGTTAAATTGATACAATATAACAAACATCAAGTTTAAGCTGCGGTGAACAAGCAATCCATTAAAAGAGTCAAGTAGAGAATAAAATCTATTATCTTTTATGATTTAAAAGGTTTTTCATCACTTTTATCGCTGGTACTCAGCTTAATAAATAATCAACATCATCGAATCACCCATGCACTATAGCCAAGGATATTCTTTAGTATCACGAGCATAATTATCCATGCACTACGGGCCAAGAATATTTGTGTATTCATTAATGGTCATGATCATGCCAACAACTGTCCATCAATGAACTACGGGCCAATGAGGACTTTTACCACATCATTTTGTAACATTACGGTCATGATTACCTTTGAATAATCCTCGGTCATAATCTTACCAAGTCCATCTATGCACTCTAAAGCCAAAGATGACTTTCAAAAAATATAAATATGAGGATGATGACAATGATATAAGAATTCAATAAAATAAGTTCAAGAATTAATTTGTCCAAGAACCAATAACGTCCAAATTGTCAACATGACACTGCTTTGTAGAGTAAAATTTAAGAATGCTCAGAAGAATATTTCCATGAAAAGATACTGGATGAAGCGCAAATATCAAGGATATTCCACTAATTTCATGGAGTATAGAAGTTAAAGTTTTAACCAACTGAGTATAATAATGAATGGAATAACAAAAGAAATCACCATGCATGCGATATACCGCACAGGCAGGTTATTCCAACAGAATAATAAATAACGAAATCAGGTCCGGTGTAAAACGCATATACAAGATATTCCAACAGAATAATAAAGAATAGAACCAGGTCCGGCGTAAATGCACAAACAGGATATTCTGACAGAATAATAAATAATGGAACCAGGTCCGGCATAAACGCACAGAAAGGATATTCCGACAGAATGATAAATAATGGAACCGAAGTAAACATAAATGCATGCATGTGAGCGAGGATATTCGGCGAGAATAATAAATAATGAAATAATGAGGAAGAATTTCACCAAGTATAGGGTAGCTTGGCGTATCTGAGTTATTCAATGAATAATAAATAATGGAATAATGAAGTTCTCTTCATGAATACAAAAGAAATAATATCCTTACAGATTACAACAAATAATATTCCCTACCTTAAGAAGAAAATCTTGGATATATAAGTAGTGAAGTAGCGAGAATACTTTCTTCTTTCTCTCTATAGTTTATCTCTCTAGAGTTTCGGTGAATTCGTAAGAAAATATGAAGGAATGAGCTTCTATTTATAGAAAAATGGATTTGCATAGTAACTAACTCATGAGCGGTCCGAGATTGATTTACTTTAATCGATAAATCCATATTTAAAGCAAAATCTTTTAAATAAAATATAATATATTCTATTTATAATCTAATAAAACGAATAACTTTATAAAAGATTTTACTATGCAAACACTATGCATAATAAAATATAATATATTCTAATTATTATCTAATAAAGCAGATAACTTTATAAAAGTATTACATTTTTATATAAAAAAAGATTTTACTATGCAAAATACTAAGCGGACACTATGAAACACAATGCATAATACAATATAATATATTCTATTTATAGAATAACTTTATAAAAGTATTTTGTTTTATATAAAAGATTTTCGTATTATTACATTAATAATACCAACAAAAGCTGAGTGACTTATCACGTAAGCATCAATAATTAATATGTGCTGCTACTATGTAACCATGCCAGATTATTCTTGTACTTTTAACAACGAAAGTGTTTCAACGAGTTAACAGTAAAACTTCCGCCGTTATTTTCATAAAAGATATTTTTGTCGTTTTCTCAATCAAACAATAATTCGAGTGTAGGGGTCCACCAATGATTTATTAATGTCATAAATACGAATATTCCTGCTTAAAGCGAATATTCCCACCAATCGAATATTATATAACAACTTAGTACTTTGCAAAATTTATAAATATTACCCACAACTATAACATTATATCAATTTCACTCCATAATATTTAAAAATAATATTTATAGAAAATTCATCTTTATTCAAAAAGTTGGGATTTTACATTATCGGATCAATAATTCATATTATTTGAATAATATTATTAGATAGCATTATTGGCAATGTTGTTAGGTTTGTAATATTCATAACGCAATCAAATTGCAAAAAAATACGGAAGCGTGTAAAAATAGAGTTTAAAAAAATTTACAAACCATATACCCGGATCATCCTTTATGCATAATTATTAATTAAACGAAAAGATAAAGAATAAATCATACCCTTGAAGATCGAGCTTCCTCGGTACAAGTTCACCTCCAAATCCTTTTCGTTCAATCTTGAATCCACCGGGTTTGGTTCCTTCCTTTGATCAACGTTAGCCACCCAAATGTTTGGCCTCTAGAGGTGATCCACCAAGGAAGAAGAAAATTCAAGAAGATGGGTATTTGGCTCAAACCCTAGTTTTCTATCTCTATAGAAAGGGCATACTCCCAACAACTTGGAATTATTACGTACTTTGTTAAAGTCAACAACCCATACCACCCATAATAAGACTCCTCTTATTTATTGATGTGGGCAACCCTCCTTAACAATTAAGAAATTGGGTTTTATTTAATTAATTAAATTCTTTTAATTAATTAGGCTCCCTAATCTTATTAGGAATAATTAATTAAACTCTTTTAATTAATTTAACCTCCTAATCTTATTAGGAATAAATGAGAGTACTTATATTAAATTAATTCTTAAACTCTTTAGAAATTAAAATAATAATAATTGTAATAATATTAATAAGACTCCTCTTATTAATTTATATTTAATATTTCTAAAATATTAAATAATATATATTAAGCTATTTAATTTATTCTATCACCATAGATTAAATTAAATATACATAACTTTATATTATTACGATTATGCCATTAACTTCTTAAATAATTATTCTTCCTTTTATGGTGTGACCCTTTAGGTTCTCCATATTAAACCGGTTGTGAATAAATCAATTAGAACAATTCTAATCTTATTTAAATAAATAAATTAAATAATTAATTTATTTAAATAAATAATATTTATTCTACAATAGGGATAAGCCTCCTAGCGATCAACGACTTTCCGGATAATATAGATTTCAACATTAATCATAAAAGAACCTTTGAGTAAATAGTTACTTAAATACAATTCAATCCTTCCACCATACAATGTCCCAATTAAATATAAGACATGGAATTCTTGTCAAGTCTTATTTTATTTAATTATATGTATTTCGATCCTTAAATGCACAACTCAAATAATGCAAATTAGAAACTCCTTTCTAATTTCATTACGCGCCGCCAAGGACTCTTTGGGTTATCATTTATCGAATCACATAGGACATTTCTCTTCTTTTATTAGAAGTGGTAGATTCTTTATTGATCATACATTATCTCCATGTACAACTTATTATACCCAAGCATACCCTTTGATATACCCTAAGGGTCTTAAGGAATAAGTCAAAGTATAACTCATCATACACAAGATACTATGATGATCTCAAGTCCAAGGATCACTTGTACTACTATCACTACAGAATTCCTATTGACAGCAAATAAAACTCCATTAGGTATTCCTTAGCGAGCGAGTTCGATGAACTTATTCTCTAATAAGCACCTACATACTTGCTTTAGTGTCTCCACACAAATGATCATGAGATCAATCATCCTCATCCAATGAGCAAGCAACGTATGTACCAATCTATCCGGATTCACTAATCCCCAATTTAGTAATCCAATGATTGGGAACTATTTTAGTTTTAAGCTTTCTAAGAATTTAGATCTCATTAGAATGATCATCATCATTATTCTAAAAGCATTGCTTAAAACTATGGGTTTATCACATATTATAAAACGAGATCATGTAGATAATTAAAAGCCTTTAATAAATTAATACTTTTTATTAATAAATGAATAAGATTGTTACAAAGTACATGCTTTATCATCAAACATGATTGGCTTGTGTGCATACTACTTTCAATCTCCCACTTGCACTAAAGCCAATCGTCATGGTATCTCATACTCTTCTTCTCTAAGTGGCGATTATCCTGTTTGTTGGATAAGCTTTAGTTAATGGATATGTAATGTTGTTCATGAGAGTCCACTATCTCTATAGTGATTTCCCATCTTTCAATGATTCTAATAATCAAATGAAAGTGCCACAACACATGTTTAGATCCAAGATGAGACTTGGGAACTATTCCTAGTTACGTAATGAACTTTTAATCCAAAAAATCAACTTGCGACTTCATTTATAGCTATATACTTTGTCTTTATTACTAAACCAACAACTCTTTCTTTGTTTGGAACCTTTCCAATTCAACGCACCACCATTCAAGGTAACACTTTACCTTAAAGTGGATTTTCTCGTCGTCTTGAGTGCGTGCGAAAAACTTGAGTGCATTAAGCCCTCTAGTTTTATTAAGACCCACCATGAATATGATCACATCCTTAGTGCCGGTTAAGCACTTTAAGATGTTTTTCACTGACTCATAGTGAAATTCTCCATAATAAGACTGATCAACAACAGGTCTCGTACATTTCATTGCATGCATGATTGTCACTCATGCGACCTCTCTTTTCAGGAGTCTGTGGGGACTATTAAGAGAGATACACTCCATGGCTCATCGACATGAGACATTTCTTGGAGTTTTCCATGCTAAACGACTTTAGCATCAAATGAATATACGTTCCTTGGGTTAAGTCGAGCATCTCTTGTATCTATCTATATAGATTTTATCCCCAATTAAGATACTCGTCCCCAAACCATTCATGGAGGAATGTTTAGACAACTTTATCATTCTTGATTGTAGCATTAGTATGTATTCCTTATCCAAGTAGTATATCAAAGATATAATATTAGGAATGTCACGATGCTGCTCTAATCGACCCTTTTGTACACACTAGAAGTCTTACCTCATCGAATGTAACTCGGATCATCATCTTCTATGATCGTACCTCATCATCATCATCCATGATGAATCCATACCTCCTAGGTATCTTGGTACTATTCCGGACTTACGATTCGGCCAGGTACAATAGGTCTATCTACTGAGTTCCTCTTATTTGACTTATAGTATTTTGTGGTTCTTGAACTCTTCAAGATCTATTATCCTCCACTAGCCCCTTTTAATGATAAACACCTTTATCTTAGAAAATATGTGTTTCAGTAACAAACACCTTTTGTTAAGTAGAATTATAGAACATATACCCTAAACTTACTTTAGGATGTCCCACAAATCGACACTTATCGGATCTTGTCCCAAGCTTATCCTTTGAAACCTTTTCACATAAGTTGGACAACCCTTATCTTAACATACTTAAGATTAGGAATCCTCCCCATCCATAACTTTTATGGAGTCTTGAAATGGATTTTGAGGTTACCTTTTAAAAGTAGATATGCGACCATTTCTAGGACATGACCTGAAGGATCTTTGGAATGTCGGTAAAATCATTATGGACCGCACTATGTCCAACAAGGTACGATTTTCCATTCGGATACATCAATCAATTATTGCATATCGGGATGTGTCCATTATGAGAAAACTATTTGAGATGATCTAGAAACTTATTGCACAAGTATTTATCCTTGATCTAATCAAAGAATCTTAATACTTTGCCAATTTGTTTCACTTCCAATTATTTGAACCTTTCAAATAATTCACACTTATATTTTAGCAAATACACACATTCAACTCTTTGAATGATCATCTCCTTTTCTTATACTAATTTGTTCAATATGCAAAATTATTTTCATGTAAGTCAAGTATACAAAATTTATTAAGTAATATTCGATTCTATACAAAACATTATTATTATAAATAGAACAACAATTGTTCTTAATTATAATACCAAAGATTTCATTGTCTAACAATAAAATGGAAATAATATTTTAATAAGGCTGGAATACAATAACAACTTATTGACTTAATAGATTTGCACGTAGAAAGCGATCTTAAACTATAAGTTTCTATAGCTAATGCGCAACCTTTGCTTCATTTTCCACACATAGGATTACTTATCTTTGTTTAGCTTTTACTTACGCTTGGTCCCTTCATAAATCTATATTTATGATAACCAAAGTCGGTATCCAATACCCAAGTAGAACCTTGACTTAAAGAAAAAATTTATTTCAATCATGAACAAAATTGTATTTGTAACCAAAACTTCACTAAGCTTCTTTGGTTAACCTCTGCAAGATGCTTCTTGCAGTTTCTTTCCAGTGTCCAGGCTTATAGCAGTGGAAGCAAACTCCTTTGCTATCCATATCAGTTTTGTTCTTATTATCCTTTGTTTATGCCTTTCTATTTACCTTCTTTGAATCGTTCTTTATTTCAGAAGATCCTTTGGCCCCTACCAGTAAGACATGGTCTTTCTTGGTTGGAAAGTGACTCTCAACATTTTTCAACATGTTAAGCAAATCAGCGAGGCTGATATCTAGATTGTTCATATGAAAAAATTCACAACAATTGTGAAAGGAGTCCGGGAGTGAGTGCAAGATCAAATCTTGGCTCAACTCTCCATCCATGACAAAACCTGTTGTCCTAATTGATCAATCAAATTGATTATGTTAAGAACTTTTTATGCATACTATAGTGCCATTGGCCATTCTAGATCGGAAGAGCTCCTTAGATATCCGATATCTATCGGCCCCTACTTTCCTCACCATCAACTACTTGATGTGCGGGGAATATAGTAGTAACATCCATAGTTTCATCTTGTATTTGAAGCTCGTTACTCATGGATGCGAGCATGATGCATTGAGCCAATTGTGCATCATCTTGCCACTTTCTAAAAGTAGCATTCTCTTTCTCGAGGCATTATGCTGCGCAACTATTGTAGGGATAGGCGATTAAGGACATAAGATAGCTTTTCGGTCATGAGAACTATTCTCAAATTCCTTAACAAACCGTTTAATTGATTCCGATTAATTTAGCATCTAATATGCTTTGATGATAGTAATTTTAGACATTGTAAAATTACGTAAATGAATTTGTAATTAACAACATTTTAACATACATTCTATTATTAATTACCAAAATAATTTAGGTCTTGTTTTAAATTGGTATCTCCCACTATTTTCTTCAAACTATATTACCCTCACTTATATAGTTGGCAAAATCTAATTAAAGATCTGCTAGTGAGAATAAGGATCCCATTTCAAATGTATATAGCCTTGTGGTGACACAACAAACTATATATAAATAAATAGGTAGACAACTTTTGTCAATTACATCAACTATGCAACTCCTTGTATTTTGCCTCTTAGATTATTTTGATCAAGTGGTGGCACATCCGAATCAAAATTATCCAAGTTAAGTCCAACCTAGCACTCCATATATTCAAAAAGAAAAATATCATCCTTGTGGTGACACAACAAAACAATATTGTTCAATTTTCTTTATAAGCATCAAATGTGATAAATTAACATCTTAAATACTTAATACTTGCCTTGTGGTGACACAACAAACTCATATTAAATATTTAATACTCTATTAATTTTATCATGCTAGAAGGCGACGTTCGATATTCCAAATATCTTGAACGCTTAGGACTTAATATAAAAATTTGAGGGGTTTGTTATTAATTTGTCTCATCTTGTTTAGCGCCGCATGCACATATATATATAAAATACGCATATATTAATTAATTAACGAAGCATGTTTGCATAATATATAATATATATAAAATAAGCATGCACATATAGAATACTATATTCTACCCGGATTGATTATGGACTTTTATTCTAGTTTGGTTCACTAGAGCCACCAAGTGAACCAAAAGGTCAAACCCTAGGGGTGCAAGAAATAATATTTAAATATAACTATTACATTTAAACCCGGGCTCCATTACAAACGGGTCTTCACGCGCTCCTTGTTCCTTGATCTTCAATTTTTCAAAATTAATTCTAACTATTCCTATTAGAAAACTATTTAAAATAAAATAGAAACCTTGATCGTGATCGAGGGGAAGTACATAGGAGGAGATAGAATTTACATTAAGAAAAATTAGAGAAGATGAAAATGTGAGACCCCATTTAATAAAACCCATACATTCATGCATCCAACTAAAATAAATCCAATCGCATTGGTGATAGTCCATAATCAATCCCATTTATTATCATACACATCACCATATGCATCAATAAATAACATTCATCTCATGAATAATAAACATTTAATATATATATTGATATCATTTAATGGGCAAATTTAGTTAGTATAAAATCTAATTTTGAATCAAAATAAACTCCTTTATTTTAATCCAAATTTAAATCAAAATAAAACTATTTTATTTTAATTTATCCAATTTGAATAAAATAAACTATTTTATTTTAATCAAAATCTTTAATCAAAATAAACTCCTTTATTTTAATTAATTATGGAATCCAATTCCATGTAATAAAAAAAATCTCTAATTAAAATAAACTCTTTTATTTTAATTAATTATGGAATCCAATTCCATGTAAAAAAAAATATTAAAGGAAACACGGATTATCTTTTTCTATTCACAAATAAACTCCTTTATTTTGAATAATATGAAATCTTATTTCATATTTAAATAAACTCCTTTATTTAAGGAAACTTGGATTCTCTTTCCTATTCACAAATAAACTCTTTTATTTTGAATAATATGAAATCTATTTCATATCTAAATAAACTCCTTTATTTAAGGAAATTAGGCAATCCAATTTCAACTCCAATTAGTTAGCATGGAATCCAATTCCAACTCTAATTAGTTAACATGAAATTCTAATTTTAAAATTAAAATAAATCTTTTATTTTAATATTAAAATAAACCTTTTATTTTAAGATTAAAATAAAACCTTTTATTTTAATTATAAAATTATTAAAATTAAAATAAAACTTTATATTTTAATATTAAAATAAACCTTTTATTTTAAAATTAAAATAAACTTTTTATTTTAATTATATAATAATTAAGAATATATATATATATATATATATATTCGTAATATATATATATATATATAATATTTCCGTGTGGCCTTAGCTCCTGCCGAATTCCTTTTCTTTTCAATCCGTGCACTACTTCAAACCTTTTAAATCGTGAGTCATCTATATATATATATTTATATAGTATATATATATATAACTATTACATATATATATATATATATATATATATATATATATTATATAAAAAACATGCCAATGCTTTTAAAAGCAAAATGACCGGACATTGCAACTTTTAAATCAAGCTGCTCCCCGATTTCCGTGCAATGCTTAAAACTGTTTTCCGTAAAATCTGTTTTTTGTTTTTTTTTTTTTTTTTTATTTAAATTTTATACAATAAAATTATGCCCAAATAAATTGTTCTAAACACATATCAATATAGATATTAAATTAAAATAATTAATAATTCGCATAAAGGTTTAGCTCTGATGCCACTGTTAGGTTTGTAATATTCATAACGCAATCAAATTGCAAAAAAATACGGAAGCGTGTAAAAATAGAGTTTAAAAAAATTTACAAACCATATACCCGGATCATCCTTTATGCATAATTATTAATTAAACGAAAAGATAAAGAATAAATCATACCCTTGAAGATCGAGCTTCCTCAGGTACAAGTTCACCTCCAAATCCTTTCGCGTTCAATCTTGAATCCACCGGGTTTGGTTCCTTCCTTTGATCAACGTTAGCCACCCAAATGTTTGGCCTCTAGAGGTGATCCACCAAGGAAGAAGAAAATTCAAGAAGATGGGTATTTGGCTCAAACCCTAGTTTTCTATCTCTATAGAAAGGGCATACTCCCAACAACTTGGAATTATTACGTACTTTGTTAAAGTCAACAACCCATACCACCCATAATAAGACTCCTCTTATTTATTGATGTGGGCAACCCTCCTTAACAATTAAGAAATTGGGTTTTATTTAATTAATTAAATTCTTTTAATTAATTAGGCTCCCTAATCTTATTAGGAATAATTAATTAAACTCTTTTAATTAATTTAACCTCCTAATCTTATTAGGAATAAATGAGAGTACTTATATTAAATTAATTCTTAAACTCTTTTAGAAATTAAAATAATAATAATTGTAATAATATTAATAAGACTCCTCTTATTAATTTATATTTAATATTTCTAAAATATTAAATAATATATATTAAGCTATTTAATTTATTCTATCACCATAGATTAAATTAAATATACATAATATATATTATTACGATTATGCCATTAACTTCTTAAATAATTATTCTTCCTTTTATGGTGTGACCCTTTAGGTTCTCCATATTAAACCAGGTTGTGAATAAATCAATTAGAACAATTCTAATCTTATTTAAATAAATAAATTAAATAATTAATTTATTTAAATAAATAATATTTATTCTACAATAGGATAAGCCTCCCTAGCGATCAACGACTTTCCAGATAATATAGATTTCAACATTAATCATAAAAGAACCTTTGAGTAAATAGTTACCGCATAATTCAATCCTTCCACCATACAATGTCCCAATTAAATATAAGACATGGAATTCTTTGTCAAGTCTTATTTTATTTAATTATATGTATTTCGATCCTTAAATGCACAACTCAAATAATGCAAATTAGAAACTCCTTTCTAATTTCATTCGCCGCCAAGGACTCTTTGGGTTATCATTTATCGAATCACATAGGACATTTCTCTTCTTTTATTAGAAGTGGTAGATTCTTTATTGATCATACATTATCTCCATGTACAACTTATTATACCCAAGCATACCCTTTGATATACCCTAAGGGTCTTAAGGAATAAGTCAAAGTATAACTCATCATACACAAGATACTATGATGTCTCAAGTCCAAGGATCACTTGTACTACTATCACTACAAGAATTCCTATTGACAGGCAAATAAAACTCCATTAGGTATTCCTTAGCGAGCCAGGTTCAGTGAACTTATTCTCTAATAAGCACCTACATACTTGCTTTAGTGTCTCCACACAAATGATCATGAGATCAATCATCCTCATCCAATGAGCAAGCAACGTATGTACCAATCTATCCGGATTCACTAATCCCCAATTTAGTAATCCAATGATTGGGAACTATTTTAGTTTTTAAGCTTTCTAAGAATTTAGATCTCATTAGAATGATCATCATCATTATTCTAAAAGCATTGCTTAAAACTATGGGTTTATCACATATTATAAAAACAAAGATCATGTAGATAATTAAAAGCCTTTAATAAATTAATACTTTTTATTAATAAATGAATAAGATTGTTACAAAGTACATGCTTTATCATCAAACATGATTGGCTTGTGTGCATACTACTTTCAAATGTCTAGAAAGTTCTGTCTAAGGAGAGGTTTGGTCACCTAATTGCGCGTCAGTAAGGAGAAATCCTTATTGGAAAGCCCCCTCTTTCTGAGGAGCTACTTTGGTTGTCATTATTGTGATTCTGTAATATTATTTGTGAATAATTAATTTATTGATTTATATGATAAGGAAAATATTTATTTATGTGGATATAAATGGAGGAATTTTTTAGAAAAGTGACAATTGTTGAAAATTGATATTTTATCTTTTCTGATAAAATAATTCATTTAAATATATCATTACATTATAATAATATAATAATGGTGATATTTTACAATGAATGTGTGATATATGAATAAATGAGGAGGAAGAGTATTTTTGTTACAAAAAATGTTTAACACATGTTTTGTGTGTTTATGGACCCCATTTTTGACTGAAATTTGATTATAGCCTATAAAATCGTCCGTATATGGATTTTGGTCAATTTTTGTTTAGAATTAGGAAAAACTTAAACTTACAAAGTTGTAGAGAATTGAATTTCCTATGGAAGGACATAAGATTCAAATTTTCTGATAAAAGGGCTATTTATTATGAATTATTGAAGTTCCGGAATAATTAATTTTTGAAGTTTTAAATATATTTTTTAATAAAAATGTTTTTGTTATGATTGGTGGGCCCCACTTGTTGTTAACCATGCTGAAATCAGAATTTCCAAGTTTGCGTATGATTTATATAAATATATTAATATTTTATTAAATTTTCTGCTTTGGTGTTCTAAGCATTTTCCTATAAATAAGGTGCTTAGGTTAGAATTGTAAATCACACCAGAAACTGAAGTTTTCTCTCTCTATATTATCGAGCGTATTTTTGTGAGTATTTAGATACTTTGAGTGTTGCTATACGGTGCAAGTTCCTTCAAAGACTATATCCAAAGATTCCAAATGAAAGCACATCTTTTTCGGTGTAAGGGTGTTATTTTTTTTATAAATGATATTATTTCTTCTAATATCATTATGCCGAAATATTGATATGAATATTATTGTGAAATTTCTAGCTTTTAGTGTCGGAGTTACTATTCACGTATACGACACTATTCACGTATACAACACTATTCACGAATACGACACTATTCACAGAAAAATTAAATTTTATTTTCTGTGTCCAAGATTGTCTGTTATGGTTCCTATCTTTGATTGTATCCATGTTTTAATCTTTATTTTTGAATTCTGCTCCACAATAGTTTATTATGGAGTATTTTTGAACATGGATAAACCGAAGTACGAATCCTTACTATTTGTTCTTTTGTCTCACTGGATTCGTTTTCTTTAAAATATATTTTTCATCATCCTCGGTCCTAAATGATGATATTACTGAATATCTTTGGCTTGTAGTGCAAAGATGAATGATTTTATGATGAATATCTTTGGCCCGTAGTGCAAAGATGAACAGGAATTGAGATGAACATGACCGACTGATTAATATCTTTGGCCTGTAGTGCAAAGATGACAATTTAATTCAAGATATATATTGATTGATGTTACAGGGATAAAATATCGATGATGAACTTTTAAATTCATATATGATAGTAGATTTCATTTTCTACTTCACTCTTCTAATGAATTGTTATTTCCGCTGTAGTTGTTGATCTAAAACCTGTTGTCTATTGTATTCTATCAAATTTTTCCCTGTTGAAGACTAAGGATAATTTGTTGTACATTATCTTAGTCATAATATTCTTTACTGGACTAGTTGAGCTCACCCTTTTCCTTTTTGTTCCATTTTTCTTCTTAGGAGACGAGAATATAGCGGGAACTAGTAGGGGTGTGGAGTAATGGTTCAAGACAGTTGTTTTAGTAGTCCTCACTATTTTGTAAAATAGTGTATCAATAATTGTAATGAGGACTTATTTGAGTGTGGATATTGTCTAGAAGATAATATTTGTATTTAAACTCATAGTTTATGTGTTGTCGTATTTTGCACGACAATTGTATTAATGAAGTTGTAGTTTTTTCGGTACCATGTATTTGGCGACTCAGAATGTGAAAATTCTTTTACAATTAAAGAAAGCAAGCTATGATGGCAATCATCCATCCAATAAGTAGGAAAAAAATATTATCTAACTGAGCTAAATCTGCTAGTTCATGAGCTACTTGATAGCTTTCTCTTGGCGAAACTCACCTTCTAAAATTCTAATTTGAATCCTTAACAATTTCTTTTGATAGACGTGTAATTATCGTCTTACAATCTAGCTCCTTCAATAACAATGTTACTAATACCTATCTCAATAGAAAATTTAATAGCTTGACGAATAGCAATTGCTTCGGCACATGCAACTTTTAAATTACCCACCAAACTGTCTACTCCAACTCCTAAAACATGCCCATGTTCGTCTCGAAAAACAAAACTAATTCTGCAAAAACCATTACCTTTCACCGAGGCATAACAATTTATTTTAACAACATGGCTGATAAGTTTACACCATTTAGTAACTTGCCTTAATTCAAGTTGAACAAGAAAGTACCTAAAAAATCTCATAGTTTCAGAAAATTGATGAAAGAAATCTAGACACCTCCCAGCCAACACATTAAAATTCTCCTCAAGTTTGCCATGTACAACACAATTGCAATGATCCTAAATCTGCCATGCTAATAGACAACCTGCACAAGTTCTCTTTGCTTAACACCTTAACCATGGATGGCTAGGAATAGGAACCAATCAACAAAGTTCCTAATAGAATCAAAATAGACCGTCTACCTAATATTAGTTAGTTACTTTTGTTCAAAAATAGAATTTAGTATCGTAGTTTTGTAAAATATTCATGAATTCTTTATATAGTTTTATAAGAAAATAATCAAAATAAGATTACCAAATACTAATTGGTTTCTTTTATTTAAAATATATAATAATAATAATAATAATAATAATAATAATAATAATAATAATAATAATAATAATAATACTAGTTTAAGTAAAATTATAATACCACTTAGATAATACGATTTGATAGGAAACAAAATTATCATAAAACTCTTCTACCTAACTTAAGTTTGGTAATATTATTAAAATATAAGTATAATTAATGATTCGAGTGTAAGTAAGACTTTATAAGTATTAGGGTAATATAATTGTTATTATTCTAAAATAAAAATATAATATTCTAATCGACTATATGATTCAATTATTAAATTAAAAAGTAAAAATTAATTACTCTATCCAATATAAAAATTCCCAAATTAAAAGTTACTCATCTACCAAACTTAAATTTGGTACTATTATTAAAATATAAGTATAATTAATGTTTCGAGTGTAAGTAAGACTTTATCATTATTCAGATAATATAACTGTTATTATTCTAAAAATAAAAATATAATATTCTAATCGACAATATGATTCAATTATTAAATTAAAAATAAAAATTAATTACTCTATCCAATATAAAAATTCCTAAATTAAAATTTACTCATCTACCAAGAATTCTCTTATTCTGGTGTGAAATTCATTTCTAACTAAGCATCATATTAATAGGAGAATGACAAGATACTATTTGAATTTAGAAAATCACGGGTGCACATGAGAAATTTCTCGGGCGAATTCATGGACTAATTCAACGAAAATTTTTGATTTTACTATGCTTCACTATGCACACTAAGCAGTACTATGCATAATAAAATATAAAATATAATATATTCTATTATACATAAAAAAAAAAAATTTATATATATATATATATATATATATATATATAAACAAAACTTAGATAACTTTCTACCAACAGTTTTGAAAAATGGGTAACTGGGGGTCCATGTAATAAACAAAATTTACAACAAATACTTCATAAAATATCACTCTATTTATCTCAATTCACTTGGCTTCACAAAACACGTTTTTAATAACATTTATTATTAATATTATAACTCAAAATAATAACAACCAGATCATTCCCAAGAAAGATGGCGCTTTCCGATAAGGACTTCTCCTTATTGGCGTGCAATTAGGTGACCAAACCCCTTTCCTCGACAAAACTTTCTAAACATCGTCAATAATACAAATAATAATATGAATAACATTTGTCGTCTCAATTATTGATTTAATAATATGGAATATTGTGCAGATGATACTGTGACAATAATTGCATCAATAATATGAGATACTATGCAACAACTACGGTTGCAATAATTAAATAAAACTGAGTGACTTCTCACGTAAGCATCAATAAAGATAATATACAATACCTTGTGCTATTATGCAACCACGCGTATTACTGTACTTTTACCACCGGGTATTTCAGTAGTTAACGGTTAAACTTTTGCCGTTATTTTTATAAAAAGTTATTTCTGTCGTTTTCTAACCCTGACAGTAATTCTGTTGTGGGGTCCACCAATGATTGTGTCGTCGTACGAATATTCCCCGACTAAACGAATATTTTATAACAACTTGCTTACTTTGCAAAATTCTTAAATATTACTCATAACCATAACATTATATCAAATCCACACCTTATTACTCAAAATGATATTTAGAGAAAATCAAATCTTTATTAATAAAAGTTGGGGTCTTACACCTTCCCCATGACATTTAACAATGAGTACATTCTGGTTGTGGTAGACTATGTTTCAAAATGGGTCGAAGCATCCACATTACCCACCAACGATGCTAAGGTAGTCCTCAAGTTTCTTTAGAAAAACATATTCACTAGATTTGGTACACCTCGCGTGATCATTAGTGACGAAGGTACTCATTTTTGCAACAAATACTTCTCAACATTGCTTGCAAAGTATGGAGTCACTCGCAAAATAGCCACGGCTTACCAGTGTGATAACCCGGGATTTCGAATAATAAAAATTTTACGATTAATTTTTTTTATTATTATTAATGTTAATATTGATTATTAATTTTGTGACAAGTATCTGTGATACGAGTCTTGAGAAGGTCAATTTGTGTATTGACTAATAAATTTAGAGTAGAGTTGTGCTTAACAAGATTAGAAACCCTAACCCTAATTTCTGGAAAGGGATTCGATAGAAAATATAATTAATATAATTATATTAATGAGTATGTGTTTGTACCGAAGAGATTTATTGATCAATGATTGATCGGATAAGGTTTAAAATTTATAAACCCCGACAAGAGATTAGAAACCCTAATCTCAGATTTAGAAAACCAATTGTACAGTTAGAAACCCTAATCGCTGGGAAACCCTAATTTCATATTCGGGAATCCTAAAACACTAATTAGGAAACCTTAATCCTAATTAGTGAGCTTAATGTGTTTAATAAATGTTAATTTGATTAGGAAACCCTAATTGTAATTTACAAATTTTAATTTTTTAATTTTTCTAATTAAAAACCCTAATTAGGAAATCCTAATCCTAATTAGCAAGCCTAAAGTGATTAGTATGTATTCATATAACTAGGAAACCCTAATTATACTTTAGAAATATTAATTTCTAATTAAAACAATAATTACATTTTCGAAATTCTTAATTTTCTATTTTAAACCCTATTTAGAAAATTCAAGAATTGGAGTATTTAAAACCTAAGGGTTAAGACCTTAGGGTTAATCCCTAAGGGTTAAAACCTAAGGGTTTGTGCAAATTCCAAGTATACCATTAAATTTATTTTGCTAATGACCAAAATGCCCTTTTAGTTTATTTTAATATGTAACTTTCAAAATGTGCTAGCAACTTTAGTCGGTAAGCAACCACATTGACTTGTGACATAGAAATCCAACAAAATTCGGCCAACACATCAGATCTAGCAACAACATCATCATATATAAGAGAATTAGAGAGAGAAAGTTCATTTACTTTACCATTTTTCTCTTTTGCTCTCAACAACTCTCTTTCTCACTAAAAGCTCTGAATTCCTTAAGTATATCAGTCCTAGAATCAGCCCTAGATCAACCAATATCAGATAAGGAGATCTAAGATCAAAGATCTAGCAAAAAGGTATAAACCCTAAAACCTAATTTGATCTTGTATGCTTAGATAATTTTTGTGTTTTTGTGTTTAGAATCTTGATAATGGATGTTTTATGAAGATCTATGATGATCTATAATGAATCCATACCATCAAAGTACCTTAAAATAAAGTTTTTCAAAAAACTGTTCTTGAGCTCTAAGGTCGTCTGACAAGCTAATGTCAGTGGCAATAGATCTCTGTATGTTCATGACTTTTGATGTTTTATGTTTTGGAACTATAGCTGGATATGTGGTATGTGATCTGAAAGTGTAAACACAGTCATCACATGTCTAGATTTCATTTTATTCCTAGTCAAAACCCGTTGACCGGGCATGACCAGTCAAAATCTGGGCAACCCCATAAATTTATAAACCGTGTCTGACAACATTTTCACGTTCCTTGAGCTGTCAGGTTTTGTACGTTTTGTTGATGTTTTTGTAATTAATGTGTATTCGGCTACCTGGACTATAGATACCCGGTTTTAGATCACTTGTAGCATCACCAGATCAAGTATAGTGAGTGGTCAAACCTGACCAGTCGAGCACGAAGTACTGTTTCTGGAAAATCCAGAAACTTTATGAACACCCGTTCTGACATAGTTTGAGCGGATTACATCTGGAGATTTGGATGTTGTTTAACTGACATATTGTCATGTACATGTACCTTGACACTAGTACTATAGATTTGGACCATAACATAACTGATTTGATGAATGTAATCGAAGAAAATCGAACCATTAAAGTAGACGATCGAAGTCGTATGCGGGTTTCTGGGTGACCCGTAAAGCCCGTAAGCTTCGACAACTACTTTGGGGCTTCGGATCTTGCATTTGAAGTATTGTAAGACCATGTTGAGGATTGATAACTGTAGTACTACATATGTATTACAATATCAATGCTTGAGATAGCCGAGAACATGTTTAATCTGGGAATTAAGACTACCAAACAAGTGAACTCATAAGTTCGGTCATCGTTGTTCTTGAGCTCAAGAACACCAACAATGATGCTAAGTGTCGCTAAAGGCCTACAATGACAGGTTTATTTATTTTCTAATTTCGATTTTCGAAATTATTTAAAAATAGAAATAAATTATAAAAATTACTAAAAATGATTTTAAAAATCATTTTAAATTCTGAAAAATAATTTCTGACTATTTGGAATATTTATCATTAATAATTATAATTATTTGAATAATAATGCTATTTAATTTATTTAATTAGTGTATTAAATAAATTAGAGAAAAATAATTTTAATTATATAAAATCAATTTAAATAAGAATAAAGTATTTAAAAATATTTTGAGTTATAAAATGTAACTTTTAATATTTTAGAGAATTTTCATTAATAATTTAATATTAATGATATTAGATTTATTTAATTATTAAATTAAATAAATAAGTTAAAAATGATTTTATTGATTTACAAATCATTTTAAATAAGAATAAAGTGTTAGAAAATATTTGGAATTATAAAATATTATTTTCAATATTTTGGAGAATTCTCATTCATAAATTAATATTAATGATATTAGATTTATTTAATTATTATATTAAATAAATGAATTAAAAATGATTTTATTGATTTAAAAATCATTTAAAAATGAGAAAAATGATTTAAAAATATTTTAAGTTATAATTAATATCTTTTAATATTTTGATAATAATTTCATTAATATTTAGATATTAATGGTGATGATTTAAAATGATTTTAATTATTTTAAAAATCATTTAAGTAGAATATTGATGATTTAAAAAATATTTTAAGTTATTAATAATAACTTTAATATTTTGACAAGTATAACATTAATATTTTTATATTATTAAATATTAATGATAATAAGATTATTTGATAATTAAATCATTTAAATTGATTTAAGTGTTTAAAAAATTATTATAAATAATAATAATTGTTTATAAATTATTAAAAGCTTCCGAAAAATATTATAAATGATATATGACCTATCTACATTAATATTGAATCTTTGAAATCGAATTTAATTGACAATAACTGTGTTATTTGTCGGATAGGGTGACCAAAACACCGAGAATGGATCGAAGTCCAACCAGACCGAAATAGTTAGACTTGATAAGTGTTTATATATGTTATAAACACTGATGTGGCTATGTGGTAATGTGTCTAGGAGAAGTTTGACTGTGGAATACAGTGTTGTGTGTTATGAAATATTGTACTAATTGTGAGACCGATATTATTGGTTATAGGTCTTTCGAAAGTAGATAAGTTTATTGTGTAGCTGTAATCAGCGGAAGAGGCAAGTTTCCTAACTCAACCTTGAGTTATATTCATTCAGTTATTATAGTGGTTAATTATTGCTAATTATACCACGTCCAGGGATTTATTATTGATTATTTGCAGTTAGTGCGTATTTAATAATTCAAATTGAATTACTGATTCTGAAAATATATTCGTAGAATAACTGTTATTGGATATTTAAATTCGTAGAAGCTAATATCGACAGTACAGATAATTCCTGTTTATTGTCGAATTATTTTGAGAAATGTCTTAGCCAATTATTCTGGACTAGACGAACATTTGTTAAAACTTGATAGGTTCGAGAAAAGAATTCAAGTATTATTGACATATCGATGCCAATTATTTCGGCTAGATCAAGAAGTAACTAGAATTTGAAATCACAGTATTTCGTTGTTAAATCAAAATCTTAATTTTGAGACTGAGAAGAACAACCTTTTATAAAAAGGGAACATTTTAGGTCGTATATTCGACCATTGCGCACTGTTAAGTATTATGCATAATATAGGGTACAAGGAGTTGGCTGGCTCTAAGTACTTGCAGAGGGGTATGATTTAATCTTTATGGTTATCTGATACTCCTACGTATGTATCAAAGTAAATCTTTGATAGATACCCGAGAAAAGAAGTTCTAGATCTAGTGTGATCACTCAACATAAATCTGAAAAACATTCCACTTTGTAATTGCGTAGAATTGATTCTTGATTATTCATTAGAATATCGCAGAAACTTTGAAAGTGTTGTACTCTTTCATTATCAGATTATTGTGTTGCCTAGAATACGAGAAGACTTGTTATAGATTAACGATTTTTTCAGCTATTTCAAAGTTCCCCTAACTTTGGTTTCATTCTATCAAAATAGATAGTCTGTTCTTATTGATGCATATACATTTATTGTATGTCTTAACTTGCGGGGCAAACTTGTTGTTCACCCTTGCTAAATAAAATATTTGAGCTAGGAACGAAGAGGCCAGCGGGTCAAAGAAGAACAATGGCAAAGGCAAAATGCTGGATTAGTTTTTATAAACCTTATGAATATGTTGTATTTGTAAACAATTTTTGTATATCTAAAGGCTATGATTGTAATGTTAAGGTTAGAGAACTTGGGACTTAAGTATTAACAACATATGTTAATGACTTATGTATTCCTATTTATATATGAATGGGTAGTTAAATGGTATTATATTATGGATCGTGAACACCAAACTCGGGGGTCAGGTAACCCGGATTTGGGGGCGTCACAACCATCCCCAAACTAGTGGTCAAGCCGAAGTATCGAATAGAGAGGTGAAGCGTATTTTGGAAAAAATGGTGAACCCGAATCGGAAGGATTGGTCAATTAAATTGGACGACACACTGTGGGCGTACCGAAAAAAATATAAAATACCCATTGGAATGTCACCATATTGATTGGTGTATGGAAAAGTGTGCCATCTTCCCGTGGAGTTAGAACATAATGCATATTGGGCTATTCAGAAATTAAATTTCAACTTGCATGCAGCAGGCGAGAAAAGATTGTTACAACTCAATGCGATGGAAGAGTATCACCTTTAATCGTATGAAAATGCGAAGCTGTACAAAGGGAAAATAAAACTGTGGCATGATAAGAAAATTATGGATTGAAAGCTTGAACCTGGTCAAACCTATTTTCGGGAAAACTCAAATCACGTTAGTCAGGCCATTCATAATCAAAGAAGTATTTCCCTATGCCGCCGTTGAATTAGTTGGTCGAAATCAAGACAAAACATTTAAAGTCAACGCACATCAATTAAAACATTACTGGGGTGGAATTATGGATCGACACAAGACCTCTATCACTCTCGCGGATTCACCATAAAAACAGGGAGTAGTCAAAATGAAGGACTTAAAATTAAGCGCTTGATGGGAGGCAACCCAATCAGTATTTAGTTTTTCTTTTAATTTGACACTTAGAAAATTTGTAGTAAGTTTAGAATAGTATTGTTGTAGTACAACTTTTCTTATTCATTCTCCACGTGAACCCTAATTCGATTTAATCATCATCATTTTAAGGTTGAGATTGACATTCACAAGAGTAAATCACGAGACAACCATTAGGTAAGGTTCTGAAAGGATGATGGCAGTGCGCATAAGAGTAGATTAGTATGTGGGGAGTAATTTATATAAAAAAACATGAGGAAACAAATAAATAGAAGTATGATTAGTGTTCTAAGCAATTAAGTGGATCCGAAAGCAAAAGAAAATTTTTCAAGAAAATAGTATATGCGCCCTAGCAGAGAAATTAACAAATAAAATTGCACCTAGGCGCAGAGCTCTCTGCCAGATTTCACCCCAGCAGGCTTTTCATTGCTCCTAAGTGCAGACTCCTCTGTCAAACCTCCCCCCGACGAAGATTACTGAACAATAATCCTCGCCCCGACGCAAATCACAGTTTTCAATTTTTAAAGTTCCTCTTTCATTCGACTTAAAACACTTCCTTTTTCATTCCAAACACACACACACACACACACAAGTGCCCTAACCCCCAATAACCGACCCCCATCTCGATGTTGAACCAAATTCGACTAAATTCTTATCCCAAATCACTGTGCATGGATTCAAGGGATCTCTAGTTCTCAAATTCAATCAAGGACATGACCCAAACTAGGGCTCCAAGTGCATCCAGCATTCTACTCAGCATGAATCATTCTACATGAAATTGGGTAAATTCATTAGGGTTGTCGTCGATCATCAAACATCTCATTAAGTAAACCCACATACTTTGCCTATTTGGACATTTGTTCATCTGATTTGGGTAAGTTGGAAGCGTGAGTAGGGATTTTCATTGCTAGACTAATTACTTCAATTGTAAAATGTTTGTTATTGGTAATTATTACATTTGATCAGGTATAATGCTATACACTGTGTAGACACTCAAAATTTTTCAGTATTTCATCATTACTAACATTATTGAGGAGGATGATTAAATTTTAAGAGAGAACCCTGAAAGACAATCTAAATCCACACCGGATACTACCGGAAGTTCAATATTAACCCCGGATCGCAATCTGGGAGTAACAGTTTCAACCTCGGATCTAATCCCGAGACCTGCAGATACAATACTGGAACACACACCAGAGAAGACCGATTAATCTCAGAGATAACCCCGAGGTATCCAGTCTCAGTCTCAACCATGGGAATAGCCACCAACCTTGGTGATAACCCTAAGGAATGCAGTTTCGAAGATAACCCCGGAAATGCTTGTTTCAAATGCCATCAGCTTCAATCTTGGCACTCACAACGAAATACACTGTGCCAACATGACAATCGCATCGGGAAGACAGACACACCTCAAAGATGACAATGAGGACCTTCAACAAATGCAGCAGTCCAATCTCAGCAAAGTCTGAGCAACGTCTGCTTATCGGCCCAATCCGACAGTAACACCGGTGAGGGGCAAAATCGCCATCTCGTCCAACACGATGCCACATCTCGTCTCTACGCAACAATGTCCCACAAGGCTAACCAATCCCGAGTGGCTATTGTGCGGGGTAACGGATGAAAGTTGAAGCTTGAAGACCGGAGGGCATCGTCCCATCTTCAAAGACTTCGTACAAACTCTAATCCCATGCCATCATACAACTCTCGACAACGGCGGTTCGAAATAGGTCCTGAATACCTCCAAACGGATGCCTAGATTGCACTTCTCGAAATCCGAATGTACATTACAAAGGTTTTAGTGCATGTACTTGAGACGACGACGACCGGCTGAATTGGGCCGACCGAGGCCGCCTCTGGTACACACTCGGTACCGAGCGGTACACATGCGGCACCTTTTGCCTATAAATAAGTGGCTTGGGGATCAAAACTGTTATCTGCTTGTGTGTGGATGTTGCATTTACATTGGATGAATGTGTACGAATGCATGTCTTGTTTGATCTTAGTGTTTCGCATCATATCTGCGTGTGATGTTAGTGCTTCGCACTATAAACTGCTTATGATATTAGTGCTTCGTACATGTCATCCTTTCATACGGTGAGACGCGATGTATGTGAATGTATGTTGTGTGGTCCCTCCACCAGGAGGCTATCCTGTCGGTGTTTGATTACTAGACTCGTGAGAAGACTAATTCTTTGAGGCTCAGGAAAGGCACCACCCAAATTCGCTCCAGTTGAAAGACCGGATTAACTTCCCGTCTAGTAGATTGCGATGATTTGGGAACCTTCATGCCAAAAAGCCGCGAGAGTAACCTAAGATAGGTCAGCCTTTGATAAACCCAAACGAAGGAAAGTCTCTTCATGCTCGCATGTTAATTACTTGTAAACACAGTTACTTGTAATTTCATTCCATATATATCTCCATGTAATGAGAAATATGAAGCAATGTGTCCACATACATGTTCCAAATAAAGTGACACCCGCTTTTCTGAGGATAAAATTCCTAAAAAGGACACATCACATAAAGCATGTCATTATACACCTTCTCTAAGGACTAAACTATGCCGGTTTTTCATAGGGAATCAATCGGACCTACTACCCGCTTAAAGTCCAAAAGGCAACAGCCTACAAATCAATCATGTCATCATCATCGACCGGCAGAACTTAATCCGGTTTCCATGAAAGAGTTTAAATGAATTAAGCAAACAGATTACAGATTTGGCTGTTCTATTAAAAGAATTACACCAGTCTACACAGGGTCAGAAAATACCCGTACATACTGAGCCCTCCACACAAGGAGGAATTCTAGTGATTACCATACCAGAGCCATAATTGGATACGACCAACAAAACGCAGGATGCTGCCCATTCCACTGGAGATCCAGACAATGGTGACATCAAAAAGAAAGTCCTCCAAATTGAAGAGACCCTTCGCGCTATCAAAGGAATTGAAACACACGGGAGTGTTTCATATGCTGATCTATGTATTTTTCCTGGTGTTCACTATCCAGAAAAATTTAAAACTCCTAACTTTGAAAAATATGACGGGTTAGGGGATCCTTATACACATTTAAAAGCCTTTATTGGAGAACTTGGATCCTATGCAGAGGATGAAAAACTCAGAATGCAATTGTTCCAAAAGAGTCTAACTAGAGAAGCCCGTTCGTGGTACACAAGATTAGACAACTCTAAAATTCACAGTTGGGAAGAACTAGCACATGCCTTCCTCACTCAATACAGTTTTTAAACTCAGATGGCTCCCAATCGGTATAAAATTACCAAGATCAAAAAACAGTCTAATGAGTCTTTCAAAGAGTCTGCCCAAAGGTGGAGACGTCTGGCTGCCCAAGTTAGTCCTGCCATGACAGAATCAGAAATGGTCATGACATTTATAGACATACAAGAAGCTCCCTTCTATGAGAGAGTTTTAGTCGGCATCGGCAAACCGTTTTCTAAAACGGTTAAACACGGGGAGATGGCTGAAATGGGGTTGAAGTCAGGAAAGATTCAAGACCTAGCCGCACTCAAAGTTGTTGCTGATCACATCCAATCTGGAAATTATGGGAACAACCCCCGGAGGGTCTACAAAAAGAAAGAGGAAGATGTTTCCCTAATACTACAGGGACAAAAAGGCAATCAAAATATGCCCATTCAAAGGAGAAACTACCCTCCCTTTCCAGCACAGTCTGCAAACCCTCCAGTACCAAAAGGTGGAGAAGTCAAACGCCATCGAGTGTTTACACCCTTAGGGGATACCTTCGAGAACATTCTTAATCTTCCGACAAACACAGAAGAAAATTACGCATCTTCTTCCACCGCCCGGCCCTAATGGACGGGGTTTCAATGTCGCTTTAGGAAATGTGCTTTATCAAAGGGGCACCGGACATGATACTCGTGGATTGTTGGGCCTTGAAACACAAGATCCGGGACCTAATAGATAATGGAGAGATCGAGTCACCAAACCCGATCAGCCTCACACGATAAGACAACCTCTCTTCACAAAGAAGAAGAGGTCAACATGATTAATTGGAGCAAAGGGATGAGTTCCAACTTCACCGTGATCGCCTCTGCACCATCAAAGACAAGTGATGACAGATGGAATTATGCCAAGTTCCAATTCATAATGGAATGAAAGATCAAAGCTCTCAAGAATAAGTTGAGCAATTGGTCGAAGGCGGTGACTTATCGGCATCAAGTAACTCGCCAATTAATCACCAGAGCATGCCCGGTCTCCTACCTATCGTCATGAATATTCCTCATCACTTTCGGAAAATGAAATCTTTGGAAGACAAAGTGACGAAGAGAGCAAATGCCAAAGCCTGCTTCTGGATTTCGCCAACAAACGGGAATTCACCTATTTGGGCCAACCCATGGAAGAAATCCTTCACATGTTAATCAATGAAGGAAGGATCAGTTCCCTTCTACCTCCAATCAACCCCCGTTCGGGACGGTACAACTCTGATGGAGTATGTCTATACCACTCCCAGTCTCGCGGTCACAGCACAGAAGAATGTTTGGCGCTCCGCCACCTTATTAAAAATCTAATCGACAGTAGTGTACTGCGCTTGGCAGATAACGACACTTTGTTATGAGCAAGAGAGAATGCAGGCCCTACTAAGTGGAAAAGTGTGGTAGCAGTTATATCTACTAAAGGTGAAGGGATTAATACTGTTCTCACAACACCAATAATTCAGCTCAAAGGAGGAAGCAATCCTTTGAAAGTTGCCGCTCCCGAGCCAATCAACTTGCCATGCAGAGCATAATATCCTATTGTTAGCTTGCGCAAGGTTCCGTGGAATTATGGAGAAAGTGAAGGATCCACCTCACATACCATTGCTGCAGTGTCGAAGGAAAATCCACTGTATCTTCCCCATTGGGTGATGAGCCCCACCACCAAATCAAAGGGGAAAATACCCATGGAGAAGATTGAAAAATTCCTCCGCGCTGTGGGTCATAACGAAGCCTCGGTGGTTTTAAGCTTGAAGGAAGCTCCACCACAAATATCAATTTTGGACTTGGTCCTAACTTCCGAGAATCACCGGAAGGTCTTGTTGAAGGTTTTGGAAGAAGCCTATCTTCCGACATCAGTGGATACAAAAAAATTTCAACACATGGTTGATCACATTTTCAACACTAATGTGATATCCTTCACTGATGATGACATACCATCCGAAGGGACCGGTCATTGCAAACCGTTGCACATTGCGGTCTTATCCTCCAGATATATGGTGGCGGGAGTATTAATAGATGGAGGTTCCTCTCTGAATATCTGCCCATATGCCACCTTGGTTCAGATGAATATCAATCTCAACCAAATTCGGAGTAGCCATACTATCATCAAAGCTTTTGATGGAGCCCGCCGCAACTCGGTTGGAGTAATTGAGCTGCCAATCGAAATTGGCCCTCATACATTCTGCGTATCCTTCCATGTGGTCAAGATAGATTCGGGATACAAACTGCTCTTGGGACGACCATGGATCCACATAGCAGGGGCAGTCCCCTCCACCCTTCACCAACAACTGAAGTACATTATCAACAATAGCCTGGTCATGGTCAACGCTGAACCAGAGATTCCTCAGCATGGGGATATACCGTTCATCAATGCCAATACAGACATAGAACCAGTCAGTTTTCATGCTTTGGAAATAAGCAACACCCAATACCACGCTATTGGAACACCATTGCTCGAACCCCACATTTCTGATGAGGTGATGTCAGCCACTCAAGAAATGATGTCGTTGGGTTATAAGCCAGGACAAGAGCTGGGTAAAGATGGCCAGAGTATCCAATACCCCATTCGATTAACCAAGCAAGTTGGAATAGCTGGACTAGGCTATTCTGCCAGCTCTAGTCATAGGAATCCTCATAAGCATCAGCAGATTCCTTTGGCTTCAACCATGTGGCATTTGGTTTCGCCTTCAAACTCCGAGTTCGCACAACCTCCAGTAATGGTGCCAGCCAATGTCATGGCCATGTTATTTCCTAAGCCAAAACCGGTGTAGGAAAAGAAAATCGTTATTCCAAATCCCGCAATCAAAGAAGAGGAGTGGAGAATCAAGGAAAACGTTGTCCGAATAATGTCGGGCATGCGCATCATCGTCCATGATGAACATACCAATAGATACACCCCAAATGATGACTGCCTTGACGTAATGGCCATCATTCGGGACAAGGAGGATGATGACAATCCCTCTATCACTGCGGTCCACCCGGACTTTACCCTTACCAATTGGAACAGCATTCATTGCTTTGGTCGACAAGGGTAAAGCGGGCAGAAATTCTTTTCTGCCCTGTAGATACAATAATTGCTTACTTTTCTGTACAGTATTAGCAGTTTATTTTGCCAGTATATGCTAACACTGTGTATTATCGATGCATTTCATATATACTAAGTGAAAGCATATTTTGTTTCTGTACTCTGAATTTAGATGTGCATGTATTTGCGGATACGATGCCTCTCCTACACAAGGATTGTACCTTTGATGTAGAGATGAATTCAGCCTTGATGGATCCCCAGGATGACATTGAGGTGCCTCCAGAAATTCAAGAATGGGTCAAAAGACAAACCCAAACCCAACCCTGATCAAACCACTTCTTTCAATCTCGGAACCTTAGAAAGCCTTAAGTTAATCCAGATTGGTTCAGACCTTACCCCAAACCAACGGAATGACATGGTTATGCTATTAACACAATTCCAGGATGTGTTTGCATGGTCTCATGAAGACATGGTGGGTTTATCCACTGACATTGTCCTTCATCGCCTTCCCATTAAAGAGGGATTTAAGCCGATCAAGTAAAAGCTCAGGCGATTGAAACCTGAGTGGAGTTTAAAGGTGAAAGAAGAGATTGTGAAACAATTTCAAGCCGGCATCATCATGGTGTCTACATATCATGAGTGGATATACAACATCGTGCCCGTACCTAAACCTGGAGGGAAGGTGTGTGTTTGCGTGGATTACCGGGACTTGAACAAAGCTTGCTTAAAAGATAGCTTTCATGTGCCATTTATCCACATTCTCATTGACAATACTGCTCAATACGACATGTACTCTTTTCTTTGATTGCTGCGGGGTACCATCGGATCATGGTCACGAGGAAGATCGTGAGAAGACCGCTTTCATCACTCCTCGGGAACTTTTTTGCTATAGACGGTTGTCATTCGGCCTCATCAATGCCGGAGCTACCTATCAACGTGCTATGATGGATCTTTTCCATGACTTATTGCATAAAGAGATTGAGATCTACGTGGATGACATCATTGTCAAGTCCCGGAAGGAGGATGACCATCTAGACCATCTCAGAGAGTTGTTCAACAGGTTGCGTAAGTACAACTTGAAGTTGAATCCAGCTAAGTGCGCCTTTGGCGTCAAGTCAGACAAGTTGTTAGGATTTCTAGTCAGCCACAAAGGGATTGAGCTAGATCCTACCAAAATCCAAGCCATCACAAAAATGCCCATTCCTCGGACAGAGAAGGAAATACGTGGATTTTTGGGTAGGATCAACTTCATCAGCAAGTTTATCTCCCAACTCACGGCAACCTCTGAGCCAATCTTCAAGTTATTAAAGAAGAACTCCTCCATGAAATGGAATGATGAGTGCCAGAATGCCTTCCTTACAATCAAGAAACAGCTAGTCAAAGCTCCTATCTTGGTACCACCCAGGGATGATGTTCCCCTATTCATGTACCTGTCCATAAGTGACAATGCCATGGGCTGTATGCTGGGACAGAAAGACGATAGAGGCCAAGAATGAGCTATTATTACCTCAGCAAAAGGTTCAGCAGTAGTGAACACAAGTACACTCTGATCGAGAAGACGTGTTGTGCTTTAGCATGGGCTTCCATAAGGTTACAGCATTACCTCCATGGTCACACAACCCATCTCATATCCCGCGTGGATCCTCTCAAGTACGTGTTCAACAAACCCATGTTGAACTGCCGACTGTCCAGATGGCAGTTGATCCTACAACAATTTGACATTGTATATGTGACTCAAAAGTCCATCAAAGGTCAAGGAATCGCAGATCAACTGGTCGCTGCACCTTTAGGGGATTTCAAACCCTTGGAAACATATTTCCCCGTTGAAGGAGTAATGACAGTGCAGCAACACCATCTGTACAATACATGCCAATCATGGAAGATGTATTTTGATGGAGCTGTTAACATGGAAGGTTCTGGAGCTAGAGCCATTCTAGTATCTGATACGGGGGAGCAGTATCCTGTTGACGTTAAATTACAGTTTGTCAGCACCAACAATACGGTTGAGTATGAAGGCTGTCTCATGGGGCTAAAACTTGCCCGTTCAATGGGCATCAAGTGGTTAACTGTCCTTGGAGATTCGGAGTTGGTAATCAGACAATCCACCGGAGTCTATCAAACCAAGGAACTACATTTGCCTCCTTACCATCGGCAGGTTTTGAAGATGGCTTTGGAGTTTGAATGAATCTCCTTTCTACACATTCCTCGTAATAGGAATGATTTCGCAGATGCATTAGCAACTTTGGCCTCCTTGATTCGCATATCAGACAAGGAACACATACCAAGCGTCATAATTGCCCTAAACAAGGCCCCAGCCTATGGGAATTACGTTGGAGAAGTATCGGATGAGCTAGCTCCCATCCAACCTCCTTGGTATCAGCATATCAAGGAATATCTGTGAGATGGATCTACACCCATTGAGGCGAACCTGACTGAGAAAAGGCGGATCCATCGACTTGCTATGAAGTTCCACTTGAGTGGAGATGCGCTCTATAAAAGAGATGCAGGACTAGGTCTCCTCAGATATCTAGACAAGGATCAAGCCCAAAGGCTTATGGATGAAATCCATGGTTGAGTCTGTGGCGCCCACATGAGTGGCCCCCTCCTTGTCAAGAAAGTCCTTAAGACGGGACATTATTGGCTATCTCTCAAGGCTGATTTCCATGACCACGTCAAAAGATGCTAGTAGTGCCAGATTCATGGGAATGCTATACATGCCCCTCTACGGGAGCTCCACAATATGAGTTCGCCTTGGCCCTTCTCAATGTGCGGAATGGACGTTATTGGGCCCATTGAGCCTAAAGCCAGTAATGGTCACCGATTTATCTTCACCATGATCGACTACTTCACCAAGTGGGTAGAAGCAGCCTCCTTCCCCAGGGTCACTAAAGAAGTCATCATTGCTTTCATCAGAAACAATGTCATTTGTCGATATATACAACCAGAGGTGATTGTGTCAGACAATGCCAAAAACCTCAACAACAAAATGATGGAGGAGTTATGCAGTAAATTCCACATCAAACATCTTAACTCTGTCATCTATAAATGCGAAGATGAACGATCTTTATTGAAGCGGCTAACAAAAATATCAAGAAGATTATGCAAAAGATGTCAGCCAACCACAAAGATTGGCCTAACCTATTGCCTCTTACTTTGTTAGCCTACAGAACCACAATGCGTACTTCAATTGGGGCAACCCCCTACACTTTAACCTATGGGATGGAAGCAGTGCTCCCCATAGAAGTTGAGATCGAATCTCTTAGAGTGTTGATCGACGCTCAGCTGGATGAAAACCAATGGGTACAAGATAGGTATCACCAATTGTCTCTGATAGACGAAAGGCGAACCTCGACTATCTTCCATGGTCAGTTATATCAGCAAAGGATCGCCAGATCCTACAACAAAAAAGTCCGACTACGGCAATTTAAACAACATGACTTGGTTCTGAAGAAGATTCTTGACAACCAAGATCAGGCCAAAGGAAAATTCGCTCCTAACTGGGAAGGCCCGTTTATTGTCAAAGAAGTATTGACAAGAGGCGCTCTCAGATTGCAAGAAATGGACAGTGATGAATTTCCACAACTCATCAACTCAGACACCTTGAAACGGTATTATGTCTGAAGTAACCAGCAAACACCCTGATGCATCATCATCAGGTCACCAGTTATTCCGGTTCTTTAACGCTTTACCACCTACAACTTGCTACACTTTGCCCCTCAGGGAAACATACTCTTCAAGCCAGCAGCCTGGCTTTCTCCTTTGCACTCATATAACTTAGGTCATCCCACCGCGGATTGAACCTCTTGCATTCGCAGTTTGGCTACCCATTCATGGGATCAAACTTCTCCTGCCTGCAGTTTATCCTCAACCTAGGATTAAACTTTCTACTCCCCCCACTCTGACCTGCACATGGGATTACGCTTTTCATCTCGCCCTGAGGGGCGAACTACGTCGACCTGATCTCTTCTTCAATAGGAGTACGTACGCAACCATGTTACATGGCCTGGTCGCAATAAAACAAAAACAACAAAAACATTTCTACCCTCTTCTCCTTACAAAAGCAAAAACAACCAAAAACATTCCTACACCATATCGCCCATATATGAGATTGAACCTCTTACACTGTGTTCGAACTCACGCAGACTTGATCTCCTCTTCAATAGGAGTACGTAGGCAGCCATTCATGGTGCGGTCTCACCCCCTACCAAAATACAAACCATTATCAACGGATATTGGGATTCTCTTTCAATCCACTGCATTTTATTCGGCTTCAGACCAAAGGGATGGAATTACCTGAACTCCTCCCAAATAGGAGATTCAGCGACCATCTAAGCTGCGGTCATACCTCGAATTGCAATACTAAACCATAAGAGGTGGAATTAACTAGGCTTCTCCTAAATAGAAGTACTGGCGACCATCTGTGGTGCGGTCAATCTCAGAGAGGAAAGCCACACTCTTCTCTACATTTCTATTCAGAAACAAGTCCCAAGACACCAAAGATGGTAGGGATATACATAGATTGATGATCCATTCTGAACTATCCAAAGACAGCTCAATGTCCATCCACCAAGGAAGAATTCAGAATTCATCCAGATCACAAGCCCTGAAGCAGCAGGCAAAATATCAAGCAAATAGCAAGGCATATCTTAAAGGGAAGTGATCCAAAAAAATATTTCCCTGTCATATATAATGTTGTTTGATATATATACAATGTGAACTGTACATGACAAAATGGCTAAGCTAGTCACATGCGAGTGTAAATACAAGATCATCTATGAATCGTGGTACATGCGAGCTAGCAAGACCAACATGGCATCCCTCTCAGATGAAGGAGGTAAAGCTGTAGTCTCCTGGATAAGAATATCCACACGACCCAACAGATCTGTAGCCATCTGCATGATGACCATATGCTCGTCGATGTAAGCACTCATCTCTGCGATTATACCAGTGGTAAGGGAACTCGTTGCAGTACTATCTGTGACAGCCACATCCTGGGCAGATATAACACTATCTCGCTTAACTATCACTGCGTCTCTGTCTGACCTGGCCTCATCCCACTCAACAACAACGACATCTATACGAGCTAATGCCTCGTCTCTCTCTAATAGGGTGGCGTCCCTCACATCAAGAGCAGTCGACATCATAGATCGAATCTGGTCTCTCTCAAAGGTCATCAGATGAAGACTCGCTCTAAAATCGTGCCGAGTCTTTGAATCTGAAATCTTTGGTACTAGGAGAATCCTAAGAAAAATCTTGGCAACATAGCAGCGGGCTCCTCCTCGATGTAGGTATCAATGTCCTTTATAGGCTCTACATCGTCTAACTCAATCTCTGGTACTGCAAATACTGCTACAGTCGATAAAACCTCCATCTCCATCTATGCGGAGTACTCTGCGGAATAACTGGGACGACTGGTAGGAAAAGCAGCTAGCTCACGCTGATCCCAGCAAGCGTATACATAAGATCGGTCCTCGGCTGAGAGGTATCGAGAAGTCGAAAGGCCGACCGCCCCTCGAAGGGATGAAAATCCTAGAACTGGTCGAATTGCGGCATCACGGCCAATGGATGATAAGTCGTCACGCCCCTCAAGCCAGCCAAAGGGAGGAAATCCATGTCCGGAGCATGAGTAATGAAGCTGTATGGTGAGAAAAGCCCCGAGCACAGGAATATGCTAAATGGATCTCGGATATCTGCCAAAAATACGGACCAGGACTGAGCATCTACACACTCCGATGGATGAAAGGAATACGACATAGCCACCTCATGGGAGAAACAACACCCGTGCCGTCTAAAGGTACCAACCGATCGCAAGTGTGACATAAACAACACATACAAGAGTAGAACTCCCGATAAAAACACACTGACGGGTAGGTACAAAGCGATGGATGTCGATCGCAAGGTCTCTGCCATAATCATAGGTACAATGGTACGACCCTCCCTGAGAGCTCTCACCGCCATGATAACGCCTATATCTATCTCATCCATGTACCGCGGCATATACACGTATGATAGTACACATAGTATCAGTACATCAACTCTGGCTGAATGCCAATGATCCTCCGACACGGTGAAATCCCCTGAATGTCGTGAGTAGCTATCCTCCGCACCAAATCTGTCATACAAAAAATGCTGAGAGATCACATGACCAGATGTCAGCTCATCCTGCACCACTCTGCGCCTCAATCCGGTGAGAGTCATGAATCTTCTACTCATGTCTCCCAAAGCCATGTGTATGCAAGGTCGGTCTGCAAGGCAAGATCGTCAAACAGGCATACTCCTCAGAGTAGAGTCAACTCATGGGTGCCAAAGCGAAATACACGCCTAATCGCCTAGCCAATGCTCTAGCATCCCATCTACAAATCTGCGCAGAACACAGAAATGCCAAAAGGGTCATGGTATGTTGCAATAACAGATCTATAGTCACCCTATCTGGTGGTGACATGCTATCGCATCTCACGAAGCGATACCCAATGCCACCACCGACGGTGGGGTATGATCTATCTGACTAATTGTTGAAGAAGACATCCACATGGGCCGTGTCATAAGACCATCCAGGTCAATACCGAGTATCTTTGGACATACATACATATGCATAACATGATACATGCATGAGATAATGGATGGCAATATGATATAGGGAATGAAAAAAAATGGTGCATACATTCCTAAATATATCATCATCTAATACATCACTCTACACAACTGACTACAAATACATAAATATGGGGCACAAATGCCTACTACTACTAACAGAGGCCTATCTAAAGATATAGCGAGAATGGGGAACAGCCACCCAATATCTAACAGAGGCCTATCAAAAGATATAGCGAGAATACACATCAGAAGAAGACAATGGTCTCGATGTCCACATCCTCAATCTGCCCACGATGTAACTCCTCCCGAGTCCTTTGGATCTCTATCAACAGGGATGTCAGGCCTATAAAGGGGAGGATCTGCACCGGCAAAACCAAATGGGTCGTCTGAGGGGCCAGCACCTGAGCTGGAAGGAACAAATGTCTCCGCCTCTACTGGATCTCTGCCAAAATGCCGAATAAATATCTGTGCCTGATCCAACTACCAGGTCAAGCTATCAATCTGGGTCATATGGGTCGGAGCTCAAACACAAGCTACCCAATCTGTCATCATCAATGATCCAGGAACCATGTCCCCCATGAACTGTGTGGCACGGGACTGGGCCCCAATAGTACGAGGGAGCCATCAGCGCTGGAATATCTCCTGAGTATATGGACCCTCTGATAAATCAAAACCGTCAACTCCCAACAATGGAATATCAATGGCGAGTGACTGTGATATAGGCCAATGACGCCTGACAGGAGGCATGATCGGTATACGAATCTCCCCTGTGGTGCTCCTAATAGCACGCTCTCCTAAATAGAGCTCCCAGCCTCCATCGATGAAAAGAGGAAATCTCCGGGTGGAAATCAAATACTCTACTCTAGTAGGGTGTCCATCCTCAAAACCGATGATCAAATGATCCCCTGAATATGGAAGCCATGTGATGGTGTTGTCATTGTCAACAACTCCGGTTTGATATACTAAGAATGAAGCGAAGCCCTCGAGATCTGAGGACCTCTGGAAAAATAGAATGATGCCATCGTCGTCCTCATGGATAGGTATCTAAGCCTAACACACTCACAGGACGCAAACATGGAAGCCTCTCATAGGCCCAAAACTTCCAACACAATGGCAAAACATCTGCTATCAGTAAACACTCTTAACCTGTGAAAGGAAAAGATAAGAGAAATACTCACCAGCAGAAACGGGTAAAATCCTAGCAAGCCTCACAAACCACTCGTGGAGCGCAGACGCATGCCCCGGAGGAAATAGGCAAAGGTGTAAGAGCCCCAATCGTATTTCTCCTATACGGTCCACATCACGTGGCGCCGACCAGAGCGAAAGATCTTGTGGAAGAGTTATCGCTATGAAGCGACCTCGAATGATTATCAGGAACAATCGCCGCAGAACGCGATCCCTGATCCAGACATCATCAGGCATGGGCTCACTCAATAGCCCGCTCATAACATCTACGCTCAAAGGACCTGAACAAACAGTCCTACCTTTGAGCGCACCCGCCGAAACTCCTAACAAGGATCGGACGGCAGTGGGGGTGATATTCGCCATGCAAGGAACTGGCTCCCCTCCAAACTCCATACCTGTGATAAATCACCAATCCATAGGCATCATCATCACCTCGTAATCCAGCAGGTGGAGTGACTGAGTCTGATGAAACCATCGCTCAAGCAATGCCCTGAGGTAACCCCAGGGACAACGACGGGGAAGGATAGAGAAAAATGCCCCAAATCCCCACTTATGCACTACTGCTCTATAATCAGGATGAAGCGCCTGGTACATGGAGTAGATGCTAAACCAGTTCCCCCAAGGCTGTGTAAAACCTGGAACCTGCAAGAAGCGCAGATCAACATCAGGACCCTTTTAATCCTCATCAATAGGAAAGAAGGAAGATAAAGACTAACGTCATACCTCGTTAGCATACAAGTACATCGATGGGTGTCTACCCAAATCACCTAGCAACTCTGGGTTCACCACCTGGATGCTCGGAAGCTCCCTGCGAGGGATATGTACAGCAGGATCGGGATCCTCAATATCCACCTCCTCGTCCTCAACGTCTGGAACCTCTACCTGGACGGGACGAATCACAACCTCCACCAACCGACGAGGTCAGGTCATTCGATGTAAGCAGGACGAGGCACTTGAAGCCCTCCGCACAGACGCCATAGGAGGCAGTCCTGTAAGAAGCGCTTCTCGGTGATCCGGATCCATAATATCTGGACAACAAGTCTCCAAATCACCTCAGAAAGGGTGTGATATTGCCTTACCTGGAACTTTCTAAAATGCATTATATGACTATATGCATGCATGCATTTACTTTAATATATAATAGAGTTAGAATGCATGACTACCCAATGCCTACATTTGGAAAAATTTCGCCATAGTCCCCTTTGAAAATAAGACTATCCACATGTGCACAGACATGTCTAGGTGGCCATTCAGTAGCACACCTGCCCTAAAGTCATATACATAATATATGCATTAAAAATCAAACTCATCATGCATAAGGCCAACCTCAATGCTAGGAGTATCTTGCCTTTCTACCTTTTGCTCATTGGACCTCAAATAGGACAAAAAATAACAGAAAAAGGTGCCAATCTGACTGTCTCAGAAGTCAAATTTTTTCACATCATTAAGTTCAGCATGGTTTAATACTAACATTTACTATGTTGAATATTTTTTATTAAGTCATTTGTGCATACATAATCACTAATATGTGTTTAGATGCATTTTGTGCAATATCTCACAATCTAACGGACAGAAACTGGAAAAAAATACATGCATACGTTACAAGGATAGTGTAGAACACTTGTACGATGAAAGAATTTGCAGAAAGCAGCCCGAACTTAGCAAATCTGGAAGTGGCTCGCGGTTTTTCTAAAGTGGAACAAGTTGAAAGTGACTTGTGAAGTAAAGCCTGCTGGGATTTATCATCCACGCCTGGCAGCAGCCCACTCTGGTAGAAAGGGGTGAACCCTGCGGCTCCTCTATGTGGGTCCCACCCCTCCGGCTCGATCCAGTTCGAGTTGAAATGGAGTTCTTACGGGCTAGAAAGGTCAAATCAGGAATAAAAATGCCATGCGATTGAGCAAAACAGCATATAATCCTGGTCTTCTCAGATGAGACTTTGAATCTGCACATCACTCATTGGTAGTCGCCTGAACACAAGGTATACTCTGCCAATGACCTCAGTTGTCACAAATCACATTCGGAAATACCTTATATAGGTCTGATGACGCCGACTCCGGGTCGTTACCCTACATGAATCCCAGACGGGGGTTACAACATGAATCCCCGACGGGGGTTACAACGTGAGTCCCCGACGGGGGTTACAACGTATATCCCCGGTGGGAGTTACAACATGTTCATCCGTTGACAGACGTATCAACGAAGGTCAAGCAACCTTAACATCATTTCAGCCGATAGCGTTTAAACCTGTCATAGCTATAGAGCTGTTCGAGGTTCTCATACCCAGATGCTCATATTCCCCAGCGGATCCCTAGCGGGGGTCATAATGCAATGCTCCGTTGATCTACACGTCAGCAAATATCAAGCAACCTTGACAATCTCCTCACAGAGTTTCAGCCGTTGATTCACACATCAGCAAAGGCCAAGCAACCTTGACAACATATCCCGCAGGATGTTTCAGCCGATGGTTCACAAGTCAATGAAGGTCAGGCATCCCTGACAGCATTTGCTGTTGGCAGTAAATCCAATAGAATCGTGACATATTCTGGAGATACTAACCACGAGAGGTCAACATTATCAAAGAGGATAGATGATGGAATATGTTATACACATCCTCAAACAGATCAAGCTTTATCCCCACAGATCTCTTACACATAAGAGATACCCCTTGAGCATCAAGTCGTTATCAAGAACACAGGAATTTGGTGATAACTCCAACACCAATATCCTAACAGATTCGGCTTGCACATCAAATCTGGTCAGTATTGCCAATCCCCAGTTGAACCAACAGGGAACCAACTATCATCCCCAGCATGTTGGGCCACAACCCCATACACATGCATCATACATTTGCATCATGTTGCTACCCTTAGCACCATGTTTATCTTGTTGCGTTTCAAGTGTCTAGGATTCTTTATCCTACCAATGCATCGCCATGCATGAGTATAATAAAGAGGGGCATCTATAGACACTCAAAATTTTCTCAGTACATTACATTAACATTACGGAAGAAATGATTCTTCTTTTAAGAGAGAACCTAAAAGACAATCCAAATCCACACCAGGATACTAGGAAGTTCAAAGATTAACCGGATCGCATGATGGGAGGATGTGCATTTCAACCTCATTTAACTAGAGAGACCTGCGGAGACACAATACGAACACACACCGGAGAAGACCGATTAATCTCGAAGATAACCTCGAGGTATCCAGTCTCAGTCCCAACCATGGGAATAGCCACCAACCTTGGTGATAACCCCAAGAAATGCAGTTTTAGAGATAACCCTGGAAATGCTTGTTTCAAATGCCATCAGCTTCAATCTCGGCACTCACAATGAAATACACTGTGCCAACACGGTAATCGCATCGGGAAGACAGGCACACCTCAAAGATGACAATGAGGACCTTCAACAAATGCAGCAGTCCAATCTCAGTGAAGTCTGAACAATGTCTGCTTATCGTCCCAATCCGATAGTAACACCGGTGAGGGGCAACATCGCCATCTCGTCCAACACGATGCCACATCTCGTCTCTATGCAACAATGTCCCACAAGGCTAACTAATCCCGATTAGCTATTGTGCGGGGTAGCGGATGAAAGTTGAAGCTTGAAGACCAGAGGGCATCGTCCCATCTTCAAAGACTTCATACAAACTCTAATCCCATGCCATCGTACAAATCTTGACAACGGCTGTCCGAAATAGGTCCTGAATACCTCCAAACGGATGCCCGGATTTCACTTTTCAAAATCCGAGTGGACATTCTGATTTTTGAGTGCACGTGCTTGAGTCGACCTAACCCGTGTAACCAGGGCCTAGGCGACCCGCCGCTGGTACACTGCGGCACCTTTTGCTATAAATAAGAGGCTTGGGGTGCTGATTTTAAGAGAAAAAGACGCGGAAACCCCGCACAATTTGCTCTGCACTGGCTCATAAATGTATTTTCCCACTTTCAAACACCTGTGAGCTCATATATAGCCTCTTTTGTACCCACAAAAGCCAAGTGTTTACCCACTCTAAAGATATAGAAGCCCTTTTTATCAGTCAGCTGTAAGCCTTCTCACACACTTTAGAGTCTTTCTCTTCATCTTTGCACACACCCTTCTACACGTTGAGAGTCGTGTTACTTGCTTTTGCCCGGACTTCGGTCCGTGGTTTCCTTCCAGTCTGTATATATATATTTATATATATATATTGACTAACATTATCGAGTTATGCCTCAATTGATCCTAGACTTCGGTCTGGAGCGTTTACTGCTTTAATATATATATACTTATATATATTAATTGTCTGTCGGACTTTGTTCGATGAGCCTGACTTTGATCCAGTGCGTTTATTCGCTTTTTATATATATATATATATATATATATATATACTTATATATATCAATTATGTGTTGGACTTTGTTGATGAGCCTAGACTTGATTAAATATGCGTTTATTCGCTTTATATATATATATATATATATATATATATATATATATATATATATATATATATATATATATATATATGAACTGTAATCTGAACTATGTTCGATGAGCACAGATTTTACATCATATGCGTTTATTGCTTTCTTATATATATATATATATATATATATATATATATTTTGTCTTGCTCAGAGTTCCCTTCAATTGGCGGTTGATAGTTTTTCTGACTTTCTTTACATTTCGTCATCACACTGGAGTTTACTTCGTGGTAGTTAATCGCATTTCTGACTTTATTTACATTCTATCTCGCTGTGAGTTTCCTTCGTGGCGGTTGACCATATCTACAGCTTTATTTATATTTCTGATCCCCCATGGAGGTGCTTCGTGGTTGGTGATCCTGTCTGTATATATATATATATATATATATACCGCTTTTATATACATACCTGCTTATTGCTGTTATACAAATTGTAATATTCTGTGCGCCTAGGAATCATGTGATCATAGATTCATTTCATTGGATCTAGATTCGGTTCCCGTGATGAACATTTTCAGCTGTAAGCAGCTTGTAAATTATTCTGCGATGACTGTATTTCCTCAAATGGTTTCTATACCCACGAGGAAGTCGGCATTATTTTTTTATATATATTATTTTCGTACGGATGCTTCGCATTCGTCAAATAAAATCAACCAAGCCGATCACTTAATAAAAATGGGAGTGTAAAAGGTCTCAATTCCTATTGAGCATCAGGGTTTGAAAAACCTCTTTTATAAAACATCATTGCCATATCTTGCTAAAAACTGAATTTTTATATAAATTCAAACTCTGTGAATATAGGTTCGAACGAGGCCTCGCAAAACTTTCATATAACAGCACATTAACCCACACACACACACACACTCAGATGTCGGGGGGTGCCTAACACCTTCCCCCCGCATAACCAAGTCCCTGGACCCTAAATAAATCTCGGTTTGTGCACGACTCAGTATATCGATTGTCATATCCTTTCGGGTCAATGTAAACCTTTTCTCGATTATGTTTGTACAACCATTTAAAAACCAAGCTGGTAACTCTCTTAGGTCCCCATCATCGACATTATACATGTCAGGCCTTTTTCACTTGTTTTTTCAAACAAATTTCACCTAAAATGAGAACACCAAAGAACAAGTAACGGAAAGGGACATCCAAAAATCCCGTCGTTGACACACTGCTTTGTGACTTGCAAGTTAGGTTGAACACTAAGGTTGCGTAAATTTTGAACATACAATTTAGTGCACACAAGGTATCCATAGAGTGATTGTCACGGTTCCTAGTCATATTAATTTCAACAGTCGACTACCTGGATACATTCTAGACACTATAATGGGGGGATTCATTAAGACAACTGAGATTTAGGGGTAAACCGTCCTGTGAATGTTTTGATAAGTTTGGAACTATAGTTCAACGACATACAGAATGACGCCAAAAGCATCAAAAAGAAAATGGGGTGAGGGATCGTCCACCCCTGTCCGGTAGTTTAATATAAGGAAATTTATAACTTCTGAGGCGGCCCAGATTTGAATACTTAGCCTCCAAATCCCTTATTCAGGAGCATGGACTAAGCCTTGATGAGTTTAATGGTGAGATGGGCCACTAGATAATAGAAAGGGGATGTGGGACCTTTACCGAACTACCAGAAGCAGCAGTGGTGGCTTTAGTGAAAGAGTTTTATGCCAATGCACCAGATAAATCACCATTATTTTGCATTTGTCCAGGGTAAAATGGTGTCGTTTACTGTTCAAGAAATCAATGATTATTACAATCTCCAATCTCCAACTGTTTGTGAGTATATGGCATATAAGGACCAAGGCTTAAATTATGAACAAATACTGAGTGAGTTATGTAAGCTAGAGTCCTCATGGTCCTCAAAGGGTACATACTTTCCAAGCAAGAATCTTAGTCGTTATGGAAAGATATAGCATGCATTCCTTTACGCTAAATTGATGCCTTCAAAGCACACTAGTGATGTTACCAAAGAGAAGGTTGTATTATTATACTCTATCATCAAGGATTGTCCAATAGATGTAGGCCTCATAATACATCATTCTATTCGTCATTGTCTGTGGGGCCCTCTTCAAGGAGGATTACCCCATCCTTCTCTCATTTGTGGGCTATTTGCACGAGCTGGGGTGAAATGGAGTAAGGATGAGCCGGTTTAACAACTATTGCAACTCTTGGACCACATGATGATTAAACGCTATTCAATTTGGAAAGGAGGGAAATCTCACCCACGAGGCCTTGGTTTTACCTTTTTGACTGATTCTGAAGATGAGCAGGATGAAGAAGAAGATATAGACTTTGATGAGGAGGACCAAGAGCAAGATCCAGTCGGACCATCCAATACATCTCGTTCAAAATCCAATTTCGGAGTCTCCAACAATATCTTGACCCACAGAATAAGCTAGTGGATAAAAAGATGGAATGACTAGAAGTGAGGCAAGAGCATATGTTTTCTACACAAAACAGCTTCAACGATGCTTTGGTTGAGAGACTGGCCCGCCTGGATCCACATGTTGAGCCTTTTCAATTCCTTGTTCCCCAACCAATGTCAGTCTACCCCCCATCAGATCTTGAGGTTGAGGTTTATGAACTTTATTTAAATAGACAATTGTTTTCCAAGAGACAAACTTATTTTCATTTTAGATGGCCTTTTACGAGGATTGGACTTTTAATTTAATTTAAATGTGTATTTTTATATTCGCTTGATAAGTTTAGAAAATTTTCAGATTAATTTAAATGTCTTCTATCATTTTAGATTGCAGGACGCTGTTCCACAAGTGGAGCTAGCAAGGGAAGAGCCCATCCTCTTCCTTTATCATTTCATTAATGGTTAAACTCATATTCTTTGGTTTCATGTTCTTCTTTCTTCACAATTACTTTGTCAACAAAGCGAGTCGTCACTCACAGTGACAATTTTCACTATAACGAAGTGCTTCATGATTCAACTCTCCAATAAGTTCTTTACTGCCAAAATTTTTCAAACTCGAGACCCCATATACATTTATTTTACATTTATTTGGTTGTAAGTACATATAGAAGTATCGACTCTTGATGTTTATCAATTCAATAACTACAAGAAAATTATTATTGACTCTTAATACTTATCATGTTAATGCTTCACAATTCATATAGAAGTATTAGTATATAGATATATGCAATTCTCTGAATCCAAAGTTTAATATAACATGTTTTTTCCTCAATTTCATTCTTATTTTTTCTAAATTTAATACACTAAGTAAAAGGTAATGTACAAGACATGTTCGATAAAATGCTTGATCGTCATTTGGGGTGATGTATGTTTGTTTGCATGTTTATTACAAACAATTGTACAACTAATGAAAGTTTGAAATAAGATCTCATTCTCTACTAGGTACTACTTATCATCTATGTGACTAGAGTATTTCACAAATATAATAATAGGTCAGTTGTTATATATTAATTTCTTATGTTAATTCATTATTTAAACTAGCTCGTGCATTGCACTGTTAGTATATATATATATATATATATATATATATATATATATATATATATATATATATATATATATATATATCAACTAGCTAGTTGTATATAGATAGTAGATTGTATATTATAATTTCACATCACTAATTTATTATAAATTAGTGACAATAATTTGTACCATAACTCAAGCTTACTTTATTTACTTAGTGTATAGATGTGCTAAATTTTAAAAAATATCTACAAAGTTGAATAACCTTTCACTAATGATTGATTTTCAAAATATATTTGGAATTGATTCAAATTTACATATTTTGATATTAAATGAATATATTTAATAAGTACACTTTTTTGTGGTTTAAATTAGAGAAAAATAAATAAATAATGCTACTATAACATAAAAAGGGTCACATAATACTCACATATACACATGTATACTGCGAGCCCCACATGTCAGACAGGAGACCACAATATGCATGTATGTGTATGTGAGTATTATGTGACCATATTTTTTATGTGATAGTAGCATTATTAAAAAAATAGACAATCTAACTAGTCGATACGGGTGACACCACCACCTATCATCATTGCCTATATATTTTGACTACTTTAATTTTATGTATGTACAATGTACTAATTCAAAATTTGATTCATCTGACTTAATTTACATAAAATCGGGGTCTTCGCTCATTATTTGTTTTTTATGTTTTTTAAGTATATAATAATGCGTTTCTCAAAAACAGTATATAATAATGAAAAATTTAATTCATATATAATAAATATATCCTAATTTTTTAGGTGTATAATAAATGCAAAATTTGATTAATATAATCACATTCTAAAATTTTATAAATCTCAAGGATGTTAGATATCTACGCATCTTATATTGATAATTATGCGTACTCTAATAATACGCATTGAATGCTTGTATTACTAATATTGCAATATCTTAAATACAATATTACTATGCATATGGTGTGCATCCATTAACATATAATGTGCATATATCAGTATCCAATTTTTAAAAGAGATCATAAATAAATGCATTAGTTGCACATTTATATTTATAGAAGAAAATTAAAAGGAAATTTTTAAGAAGTTTTTATCCTCTCGCGCTATAAATTGTAGGAACTGAATGGTTTTGTTCACAAATCACATATCGTATTTTTTTGAGACACTTGAAAAAAAATTAAGTATGAAGTATTCCATTACATTTGCTAGTGTTCTTCTCTTGCTAGTCCTTTTTACAGGTAAACACTAATTTAGTATATAATATATGGGTGTTTGTGTTTAACTAAAGTTACATATAGACACACTATTCTTTTTTAATCATGTATTTCATTTTTTTAAAATACTATTTCTTACTTTATAAATGTTTCAATAGATTTCATATATTGAGTAACATGAATAGATCAAAATTATTTAAGATTATTAGCATTTTTTGTATTTTTATTACAAAGGTAATTTAGATAATAACCATGAGAGCTTAAGAAAACCATGACCCTTTTTTTTGTTGAAAGTCTTCTAATTTTATTAAATAATTATTATGCTGCATGCTCATGCCTTTATTTATTTTGTTATATATAATTATTTTTTATTTTACTTCTCAAAATTATCAGATAAAACTCATTTTTCTAGTGTTAGGATGCTATGATGGAAGTTTAACTCCACTAACTCTGTCATATTAGCTCAAGTAATAATGACCCTAATAATACATGTCTATGTAAAATAAAAAAAATAAAAAAATCACGAGTTCAATTGTAGTGATCTTTTTTACGGTAGTTACATATAAATATATAATTGATTTGTTAAATATATAATTACTTTGTTTCAAAATAGAGATACATTTTGATTTTTAAGTTAAATTTTAAATTCTTAAAATTCAAAATTGATTTAACTTTTGAAAGACTAAATATTTAATTAGTACTATATTTTAATTAGTATACAATAATTATATATATTTTTTATTTAAAGTAAATAAATATGTATTAGTATTATATTTCAAAAATTATGAATTAACTTACAAATGTTAAAAATGCAACTCCAATTCTAAAACACAAGGATTATATAGATGACAAAATTTTTACATAAAATCACCAAATTATATTATTTTGTCTATTGATTTCGTTTACGTATTTCGATAATTTTAGGTAATGAGCTGACGATTGTTGATGCATGTGAGGTACAATTTTCAGATCCTACTAAAAATTGTGTTGAAGATGCCTGTGCCAAAAAGTGCAAGCAAGAAAAGGGCCACTTTGCTTCAGGAAGATGTATACTTGTTGATACTTGCTTCTGTAAATACCCTTGTTAATCCTATGTATTACATGATGGGTTGTCACATTTAGACATGACAATATAAATAAAAAACTATTGGGTCAATCATATTTAGTTACATTTAATTAATTTGGATATTTTTATTTCTTTTTTTGAAATAACTTCCTCATACAGGACACAAACTTTTATTCATGTGCAAATTCTTTTACAATTAAAGAAAGCAAGCTATGATGGCAATCATCCATCCAATAAGTAGGGAAAAAAATATTATCTAACTGAGCTAAATCTGCTAGTTCATGAGCTACTTGATAGCTTTCTCTTGGCGAAACTCACCTTCTGAAATTTTAATCTGAATCCTCAACAATCTCTTTTGATAGACGTGTAATCATCGTCTTACAATCTAGCTCCTTCAATAACAATGTTACTAAGACCTATCTCAATAGAAAATTTAATAGCTTAACGAATAACAATTTCTTCGGCACATACAACCTGTAAATTACCTACCAAACTATCTACTCCAGCTCCTAAAACAGGCCCATGTTCATCTCGAAAAACAAAACCAATTCTGCAAAAACCATTACCTTTCATCGAGGCATAACAAATTATTTTAAAAACATGGCTGATAAGTTTACACCATTTAGTAACTTGCCTTAATTCAGGTTGAACAAGAAAGTACCTAATAAATCTCATAGTTTTCAGAAAATTGATGAAAGAAATCGAGACACCTCCCAACCAACACATTAAATTTCCCCTCAAGTTTGCCATGTACAACACAATTGTAGTGATCCCTAATCTGCCATGCCAATAGACAACCTGAACAAGTCCTCTTTGCTTAACACCTTAACCATGGATGGCTAGGAATAGGAACCAATCCGTAAAGTTTCTAATAGAATCAAAATAGATCGTCTACCTTATATTAGTTAGTTACTTTTGTTCAAAAATAGAAATTAGTATCGTAGTTTTGTAAAAAAGCATGAATTCATTATATAGTTTTATAAGACAATAATCAAAATAAGATTACCAAATACTAATTGGTTTCTTTTATTTAAATATAATAATAATTAATAATTAATCCTTAAATTTGGTAATATTATTAAATTATAAGTATAATTAATGCTTGAGTGTAAGTAAGACTTTACCATTATTAGGTGTAATATAATTGATATTATTCTAAAAATAAAAATATAATATAGTAATCGACTTTTATGATTCAATTATTAAATTAAAAATAAAAATTTATTACTTTATCCAATATAAAAATTCCCAAATTAAAATTTACTCATCTACCAAACTTAAATTTGGTACTATTATTAAAATATAAGTATAATTAATGCTTTGAGTGTAAGTAAGACTTTATCATTATTAAGGTAATATAAGCATTATTATTCTAAAAATAAAATATAATATTCTAATAAATAATATGATTCAATTATTAAATTAAAAATAAAAATTAATTACTCTATCCAATATAAAAATTCCTAAATTAAAATTTACTCATCTACCAAGAATTTTCTTATCCTTGTGTGATTTTCATTTCTAACTAAACATCCTATTAATAGGAGAATGACAAGATACTATTTGAATTTAGAAAATCACGGGTGCACATGAGAAATTTCTTTGGCGAATTCACGGACGAATTCAACTAAATTTTTTAATTTTACTATGTTGCACTATGCACACTATGCAATACTATGCATAATAAAATATAATATATTCTATTATACATAAAAAAAACTTATGTAATATATATATATATATAAAAAAATAATTCCCTCCCCCCCCCCACCCCCCCCCAGTCCCCATGACCATTAATATATATATATATATATATATATATATATATATATAACAAAACTTAGATAACTTTCTACCGGCAGTTTTGAAAAATGGATAACTGGGGGTCCATGTAAATAAATAAAATTTACAACAAATACTTCATAAAATGTCCTTCTATTTATCTCAATTCACTTGGCTTAACAAAACACATTTTTAATAACATTTATTATTAATATTATAACTCACAATATTAACAACCAGATCATTCCCAAGAAAGATGGGGCTTTCCGATAAGGACTTCTCCTTATTGACGTGCACTTAGGTGACCAAACCCCTTTAATCGACTGAACTTTCTAAACATCATCAATAATGCAAATAATAATATGAATAACTTTTGTCGTCTCAATTATTGATTTAATAATATAAAATATTGTGCAGATGATACTGTGACAATAATTGCATCAATAATATGAGATACTACGCAAAGAACAATCATTGCGTAATAATTGAATAAAATTGAGTGACTTCTCACGTAAGCATCAATAAAGATGATATACAATACAACGATTGTGCTACTATGCAACCACGCCAGACATTCTTACTTTTTTAGCAATAGGGTATTTCAACAGATTAACGGTAAAACTTTTGCCGTTATTTTTATAAAAAAGTTATTTCTATCGTTTTCTAACTCCGATGATGAATTACATTTGTGGGGTCCACCAATGATTGTGTCGTCGCATTTAATATTCCCGACTAAACGAATATTTTATAACAACTTACTTACTTTGCAAAATTCTTAAATATTACTCACAACCATAACATTATATCAAATCCACACCTTATTACTCAAAATGATATTTAGAGAAAATTAAATCTTTATTAATAAAAGTTGGGGTCTTACACCTTCCCCATGTCATTTAACAATGAGTACATTCTGGTTGCGGTAGACTATGTTTCAAAATGGGTCGAAGCATCCATATTACCCACTAGCGATGCTAAGGTAGTCCTCAAGTTTCTTTAGAAAAATATATTCACTAGATTTGGTACACCTCGGACGATCATTAGTGACGAAGGTACTCATTTTTGCAGCAAATACTTCTCAACATTGCTTGCAAAGTATGGAGTCACTCGCAAAATAGCCACGACTTACCATCCCCAAACTAGTGGTCAAACCGAAGTATCGAATAGAGAGGTGAAGTGTATTTTGGAAAAAAATGGTGAACCCAAATAGGAAGGATTGGTCAATTAAATGGGACGATGCACTGTGGGCATACCAAAATATATATAGAATACCGATTGGGATGTCATCATATAGATTGGTGTATGGAAAAGCTTGCCATCTTCCCGTGGAGTTAGAACATAATGCATATTGGGCTATTCAGAAATTAAATTTTGACTTGCATGCAACAGGCGAGAAAAGATTGTTACAACTCAATGAGATGGAAGAGTTTCGCCTTCAATCGTATGAAAATGCAAAGTTGTACAAAGGGAAAATCAAACGGTGGCATGATAAGAAAATTATGGATCGAAAGCTTGAACCTGGTCAAACCGCGCTACTCAACTGTTTTCGGGAAAACTCAAATCACATTACTCAGGCCCATTCATAATCAAAGAGGTATTTCCCCATATCGCCGTTGAATTAGTTGGTCAGAATCAAGACAAAACATTTAAAGTCAACGCACATCAATTAAAACTATCACTCTCGCGGATTCACCATAAAAATAGGGAGTAGTCAGGATGAAAGACTTAAAATCAAGCGCTTGATGGGAGGCAACCCAATAAGTATTTAGTTTTTCTTTTAATTTCACAATTAGAAAATTTGTAGTAAGTTTAGAATAGTATTGTTGTAGTACAACTTTTCTTATTTATTCTCCACGTGAACCCTAATCTGATTTAATCATCATCATTTCAAGGTTGAGATTGACATTCACAAGAGTAAATCATGAGACAACCATTAGGTAAGGCTTTGAAAGGATGATGGCAGTGCGCATATGAGTAGATTAGCATGTGGAGAGTAATTTATATCAAAAAACACGAGGAAACAAGTAAATGGAAGTAAGATTAGTGTTCTAAGCAATTAAGTGGATCCAAAAGCAAAAGAAATTTTTTCAGGAAAACAGTATATGCGCCCTAGCAGAGAAATTAACAAATAAAACTGCACCTTGGCGCATAGCTCTCTGCCAGACTTCACCCCAGCAGGCTTTTCATCGCTCCCAAGAGCAGACTCCTCTATCAAACCTCACCCCGACAAAGTTTACTGAACAAAAATCCTCGCCCCAATGCAAATCACAATTTTCAGTTTTTAAAATTCCTCTTTCGTTTGACTTAAAACACTTCCTTTTCATTCCAAACACACACACACCAGTGCCTTAACCCCCAATAACAACCCCTATCTCGATGTTGAACCAATTCGACTAAATTCTTGGCCCAAATCACTGCGCATAGATTCGAGGGATCTCTAGTTCTCAAATTTCATCAAGGACTTGACCCAAACTAGGGCTCCAAGTGCTTCCAGCCTTCCTCTCGGCTTGAATCATTCTACATGAAATTGGGTAAATTCATTAGGGTTGTGGTCGATCTTCAGACATCTCATTAAGTAAACCCACATACTTTGCTTATTTGGACACTTGTTCATCTGATTTGGGTAAGTTGGAAGCGTGAGTAGGGATTTTCATTGCTAGACTAATTACTTCAATTGTAAAATGTATGTTATTGGTAATTATTGCATTTGATCAGGTATAATTCTATACACTGCTTTGTGACTTGCAAGTTAGGTTGAACACTAAGGTTAGGGAAATTTTGAACATACAATTTAGTGCACACAAGGTATCCATAGAGTGATTGGCACAGTTCCTAGTCATATTGGTTTCAACAGTCGACTACTTGGATATATTCTAGACACTATAATGGGGGGATTCATTTAGAGAACTGAGATTTGGGGGTAAACCGAGCTGTGAACGTTTTGATAAGTTTGGAAATACAGTTCAATGACATACACAATGACGCCAAAAGCATCAAAAAGAAAATGGGGTGAGGGATCGTCCACCCCCGTCCAACAGTTTGATAGAAGGAAATTTATAAGTTTTGAGGCGGTGACCAAATTTGAATACTTAGCCTCCAAATCCCTTATTCAGGAGCATGGATTAAGCCTCGATGAGTTTAATGGTGAGATGGGCCACTAGATAATAGAAAGGGGATGTGGGACCTTTATCGAACTACCAGAAGCAGCAATGGTGGCTTTAGTGAAAGAGTTGTATGCCAATGCACCAGATAAATCACAATTTTTTGCATTCATCCGGGGTAAAATGGTGTCATTTATTGTTCAAGAAATCAAAGATTATTACAATCTCCAATCTCCAGCTATTTGTGAGTATATGGCATATAAGGACCAAGGCTTAAATTATGAGCAAATACTGAGTGAGTTATGCAAGCTAGAGTCCTTATGGTCCATGAAGGGTACGTACTTTCCAAGCAAGGATCTTAGTCGTTATGGAAAGATATGGCATTCATTCCTTTACGCTAAATTGATGCCTTCAAAGCACACTAGTGATGTTACCAAAGAAAAGGTTGTATTATTGTACTCTATCATCAAGGATTGTCCAATAGATGTAGGCCTCATAATACATCATTCCATTGGTCATTATCTGTGGGGCCCTCTTCAAGGAGGATTACCCCATCCCTCTCTCATTTGTGGGTTGTGTGCACGAGCTGGGGTGAAATGGTGTGCGAATGAGCCGGTTTAACAACTGTTGCAACTCTTGGACCACATGATGATTATACACTATTCAATTTGGAAAGGAGGGAAATCTTACCCACGACGCCTTGGTTTTACCTTTTTGACTGATTCTGATGATGAGGAGGATGAAGAAAAAGATGCAGACTTTGATGAGGAGGACCAAGAGCAAGATTCAGTCGGACCATCGAATACATCTGGTTCAAAAGCCACATTCAGTATCCAATTTCGGAGTCTCCAATAATATCTTAACGTACGGAATAAGCTAGTGGATAAAAGGATGGAACGACTAGTAGCGAGACAAGAGCATATGTTTTCTACACAAAACAGCTTCAAAGCTGCTTTGGTTGAGAGACTGGCCCGCCTAGATCCACATGTTGAGCCTTTTCAATTCCTTGTTCCCCAACCAATGTCAGTCTACCCCCCGTCAGATCCTGAGGTTGAGATTTATGAACTTTTTTTTAATAGACAATTTTTTTCCACGAGACAAACTTATTTTCATTTTAGATGGCCTTTTACGAGGATTGGACTTTTAATTTAATTTAAATGTGTATCTTTATATTCTCTTCATAAGTTTAGAAAATTTTTAGATTAATTTAAATGGAAAGGTCTTCTATCATTTTAGGTTGCAGGACGTCGTTCCACAAGTGGAGCATGCAAGGGAAGAGCCCATCCTCTTCCTTTATCATGTCATTAATAGCTAAACTCATATGCTTTGGTTTCATGTTCTTCTTTCTTCACTATTACTTTGTCAACAAAGTTTAGCCCAAGCACTCACAGTGACAATTTTCACTATAACGAAGTGCTTCATGATTCAACTCTCCAATAAGTTCTTTACTACCAAAAATTTTCAAACTCGAGACCCCATATACATTTATTTTACATTTATTTTGTTGTAAGTACATATAGAAGTATCGACTCTTGATGTTTATCATGTCAATAACTACAAGAAAAATATTATTGACTCTTAATGCTTATCATGTTAATGCTTCAAAATTCATATAGAAGTATTAGTATATAGATAGATGAAATTCTCTGAATCCAAAGTTTAATATAACATGTTTTTGCCTCAATTTCATTCCTATTTTTTCTGAATTTAATACACTAAGTAAAACGTAATGTATAAGACATGTTTGATAAAATGCTTGATCGTCGTCTGGGGTGGTGTGTTTGTTTGCATGTTTATTACAAACAATTGTACAACTAATGAAAGTTTGAAATAAGATCTCATTCTCTACTAGGTACTACTTATCACGTAACTAGAGTATTTCACAAATATAATAATAGGTCAGTTGTTATGGATTAATTTCTTATGTTAATTCATTATTTAAAATAGCTATATATGTATTGCATATATATATATATATATATATATATATATATATATATATATATCAACTAGCTAGTTGTATATAGATAGTAGATTGTATATTGTAATTTCACATCACTAATTAATTATAAATTAGTGACAATGATTTGTACCATAACTCAAGCTTACTTTATTTACTCAATTGTATAGATGTGCTAAATTTTAAAAATATCTACAAAGTTGAATAACCTTTCACTAATGATTGATTTTCAAAATATATTTGGAATTGATTCAAATTTACATATTTTGATATTAAATTAATATATTTAACAAGTACATTTTTTGTGGTTTAAATTAGAGAAAAATAAATAAATAATGATACTATAACATAAAAAAGGGTCACATAATACTCACATACACACACATGTATACTGCGGGCCCCACATGTCAGACGGGGCCAACAATATGCATGTGTGTATATATGAGTATTATGTGACCCTTTTTTATGTGGTAGTAGCATTATTAAAAAATTGACAATCTAACTAGTCGATAGGGGTGACAACACCACCTATCATCATTGCCTATATATTTTGACTACTTTACTTTTATGTATGTACAATGTACTAATTCAAAATTTGATTCATGTGACTAAATTTTCATAATCTCGGGGTCTTCGCTCATTATTTGTTTTTGTGCTTTTTAAGTATATAATAATGCGTTTCTCAAAAATAGTATATAATAATGCAAAATTTAATTCATATATAATAAATATATCCTAATATTTTTTGGTGTATAATAAATGCAAAATTTGATTCATATAATCACATTCTAAAAATTTTATAAATCCTAAGTATGTTAGATATCTACGCATCTTATATTGATAATTATGCATACTCTAATAATATGCATTGAATGCTTGTATTACTAATATTGCAATATCTTAAATACAATATTACTATGCATATGGTGTGCATCCATTAACATATAATGTGCATATATCAATATCCAATTTTTAAAAGAGATCCTAAATAAATGCATTAATTGCACATTTATATTTATAGAAGAAAATTAAACAAAAATTTTAAGAAGTTTTTATCCTCTCGCGCTATAAATTGTAGGAACTGAATGGTTTTGTTCACAAATCACATATCTTATTTTTTGGAGACACTTGAAAAAAATTAAGTATGAAATATTCCATTACATTTGCTAGCGTTCTTCTCTTGCTAGTCCTTTTTACAGGTAAACACTAATTTAGTATATAATATATGGGTGTTTGTGTTTAACTAAAGTTACATATAGACACACTATGCTTTTTTAATCATGTATTTCATTTTTAAAAAATTCTATTTCTTACTATATAAATGTTTCAATAGATTTCATATATTGAGTAACATGAATAGATCAAAATTATTTAAGATTATTAGCATTTTGAATTTTTTATTACAAAGGTAATTTAGATAATAACCATGAGAGCTTAAGAAAACCATGACTTTTTTTTTTTAAAGTCTTCTAATTTTATTAAATAATTATTATGCCTCATGCTCATGCCTTTGTTTATTTTTTGTTATATAATTATTTTTTATTTTACTTCTCAAAATTATCATATAAAACTCTATGATAGAAGTTTAACTCCATTAACTCTCGGCATATTAGCTCAAGTAATAATGAACCTAATAATACATGTCTTTGTAAAATAAAAAAAAAAAAAAATTCATGAGTTCAATCAGTAGTGATCTTTTTTACAGTAGTTACATATAATTGATTTGTTAAATATATAATTACTTTGTTTCAAAAATAGAGATCGTTTTGATCTTTTAAGTCAAATTTTAAATTCTTAAAATTCAAAATTGATTTAACTTTTGAAGACTAAATATTTTAATTAGTAGATATTCTTTTAATTAGTATTCAATAATTATATATATTTTTATTTAAAGTAAATAAATATGTATTAGTATTATATTTCAAAATTATGAATTTATTTACTTACAAATGTTAAAAATGTAACTCTAATTCTAAAAGCAGATTATGGATTATATAGATGACAAAATTTTACATAAAATGTTCATCTATCATTACCTTTCACCGAGGTATAAAATTTATTTTAAATAAATGCAAATTTAATAACTTGCCTTAATTAATTTAGTTGAATAAGAAAGTACTTAATAAAATAGATAGAAATAAAATCTTCAACCTTAAGGGTTACAACATCGAATAATAATACAACCCCTAATAAATGCAAACCATGGATTAAAATCTTCCCCTTAGGGTTTACAAATCCTTTAAACTAACCTTATACATCATCGTGAAATATAAACAATAAGTCTCAAGTAACACATCAATTCTAATTACATCACATAAATAATCGGTCTTCATTACTTGCTAAGCTTGCCCTTGCCTTTACTACTAGTGGAAGGTTAAATACGCTCTTTCGTTCTTAATTGCAATGTTATTATTATGCAAGAGTGAGCACGATTGCCCCATAAGTATAACAATATAACAATGAATAATAACATGCGAGAGAAATAATAACTTACGAAAAATAAAAGCTCGACTTTTGAATCAAGAATGAATAACAAGAATCAAAAAAGATTTACGAGGGTCATAAGACCTTGAACTATGTCCTAGGTTATCAAGGGTTATACTTGAAACCTTTAATGATCGTAAGACTATGGACCTTTCTACTTCGTACTTAGGGGGATCGACCTTTAGTACCATCATCTTGTGCACAATATCTTTACTTAGCTAACACATAAGTAAATCCCTTTGCGGGGTTGTTCATCTCGGTTTGACATTGAGTCGCACGCACCAAAGGAAGTTTGGTTTGGATAATTCAATAAGGTTTACGAAATTTAGAGCGTTCATCAACTATGGACTAGTCGAATCAATAAGGTTCACTAGTCTAACAAGGTTCAACAATAATGATATTCAAATTGAATAATAATCTCAAGAAGTATACAATAGAACAAATATTGTATAACAATTTCATATTTTGAAAGGATAATAAATCTTTAATATAACAATTCGAACTTGAATAATAGTAATGAGGATTTACTCAAGGTAAAATTTAAATTTGAACAATGATAACAAGTAGGGGTAAGAAACTTGCCTTGTGTGTAGATTACACTTTAATTAAACTCGTTCTTTGATTTAAATCCTACATATCATTTACATTCACAACTCTAGTTAATTATAATATAATTAACCATCATTAATTCATTCTTTTATCTAAACTTTGGTTATGACTATACTTAGTCAAATATCACACTTATTGTCACATAATAACACTTCATGAATAATAAGCTACTTATGTATTTCATAATTCAATCCACATGCAATTATGTTATTTACATGTTAAGTATCTATTTTAATATCTCATTATACTTCTAACATATCTCTATGTTCTTTAAATCAAGTTCTTTATCACATTGCTAGACTTGAACATTTAAAAATAATTCATTTTGGACATTACTGCAGAGTGATGTATTTCCTTTTTCTTTCTTTTATCTTGGCGTCTTAGTCTTGTGACTTGACCTTGATGACTTGATGTATATGGGACATATGGCTGATGATAAGGCATGAGGCATGGTATTGCATTGATGCGGTGAAACGAAGCTGATTACGCAATCGCAAAAATTGCGTAACAACAAAAAAAAACTCAATTAAAATTTTTACTACAATTTAATCATACCCACATGTTAGAATTCGTATATAAACATTACTCAACATCTATAGAATGATTTTAACCCATTAAAACACATAATTACAGAATTAAAATATATAAATTTCACTATTCTTTGTGTTCTTGAAGATTTTGAACAAAAACATAAAATTTTAACACTACGGATTCGTTATAACACCGAATCCGTTCATTTAAGGTTTGGTCTCTTCGTAACAACATGCATAATCAAATAAGAGTGGGAATTTTATAAAAACATTTATGTTTGACACATTAAATTTACGTATAAAGGCCATATGGCCATAACCCAAACTCTGTAATTTTGAAGCAATCATATATGATGTAATATAATGAAAAGCGATGATATGGAATCATATATATATATATATATATATATATATATATATATAACATATTATACTACTATAATTATTACATATATCCATATAACAACACAATTTTCCCAATTACGAGAGACTTTTATGAGGATGAATGAAAGCCATTTTATAAAAACTTTAATAACGTAATTTAAAATTTGGGAAGGAGGAGATTACTCACGACTTAGTGTAGATAGAAGAGATGAACTTTCTCAATTAATCAAACAACTAACAATTCTCTCAAATTCTTAATTTCTCTCTCTCTCTCTGATTTCTTTTGTAGAACTTAGAAAAATGAAAGAAGAAGAAGAAGAATAATAATAATAATAAGGGAAGGAAGCGCAGCGTTGTGGTCGATTACCCGATCATGGGTAACTTCCCTCAACTCCCACTAAGGCCATGTTTGGCTATCATTTTAAAAGCTTATACCCCATTAATTTAATAAAACCTCTTATACTATAGTTAAATAATGTCACACTCATTTATAAAATAAATCAATATCTTATTTAATTTACTTTAAATAAAATATAATAAATTCTCATAAATTCACATAGTCACATAATTAAATTTCTCATTAATAAATAATGTCAAATTATTAACTCTCTAATTAATAATTAAATTAATTAAAATAACATTAGGCTTATTAAATATTTCTTTTAATACAATAAGCTCACATAAATACATACTTGAATAATAAAAATTCTCACATTAATTTAATAAATGTAACACATATAATTAAATTAATCTACCACAATTGCATCAATTAATTATTTAATCTAATAATTAAATCATCGAAAATATTTATTTACTTCAATAAATATTAAAATTAAATTACAAAAATCTCGTTCGTCACATCTTTCCCCCCTTAAAAGGATTCTGTCCCCAGAATCACGACTTAATAAATTCGACCCGTTACATTCTCCCCCCCTTACAAAGATTCTATCCCCAGAATCGCTTACACATAATTAAGTAAATAAATGAGGGTAATTCTTCATCATATTCTCTTCGAGTTCCCACGTAGCTTCTTCAGCGTTGTGGTTCCTCCAAATTACCTTAACAGAAGGTATTACTTTATTTCTGAGAACTTGTTCTTTTACATCGACAATTTGAGCAGGAATTTCTTACGTAAGATAAGTCTTTTTCAAAATGTAGGGGTTCGTATTCAATTACATGCTTGTAATCGGGTTTTGTAGGGTCGTAAAATAGAAACATGGAAGGCGTTATGGACATTCTCGAGTCTTTGGAGGTAGGGCTACCTAAATCGCTGTGACTTCTCCGATTCTTCTCGAGTACTTCAAATGGTCCAATGAATCTTGGGCTCAATTTTCCTTTCTTTAGAACACGATCTTTCCCTTCAAGGAGAGACCTTCAAGAAAACATAACTACGATTCAAATTCGATATTTTTATGATGTGGATCGGCGTATTTCTTACATCTATCTTGATTTGCTACCGATCGTGCTCGGATAACTTTGACTATTTCTGGCATCTCATTGTACAATTACAGCCCTAGCAATTGTCTTTCACCAACTTCATCCCGATAAAGTGGAGTTACGCTTTTTACTGTAGTATAACGCTTCATAAGGCGGCATGCCAATACTAAGCGTAGTAGCTTTGTTGTTGTGCAGAACTCTACTAACGGTAGGTGATCATCCCAATTTCCTTTAAAGTCCATCACAAAGGCTCTTAGCATATCTTCTAATGTACGAATCGTTCTTTCTTTCGCTCTGTCCATCATTTGAGGGTGGTATATATGTTGTACTCATTCGCAATTGCGTACCCATGCATTCTCGAAGGCGTTTCGAGAAATTCGATGTAAGCGCGGATCTCTATCGAAACAATTGACCGAAACTCCGTGCCTCGAAACAATCTCTTTTACGTATAACCTGCTTGGTGATCTAAGTTGAATCGATTTTGATCGGAAGGAAGTGTGCGGATTTTCGTCGATCGATTCAGCGATAACCCATCTTTGCGTCGTAGCCTTTTTTACGAGTCGTCGGAAGGCCGACCACGAAGTCCATTGTAATATGTTCCCATTTCCATTACGGGATCTCTAGCGGTTGTAGCAATCCACTCGGTCTCGATGTTACGCTTTCACTTTCGACGAAGGTGAGACACTTGGCAACACATTACGCAACATCACGTTTTAAATTTGGCCACGAAATGTTGTCGAAGATCTTGGTACATTTGGTACTACGAGGTGAATCGAATATCGTGAACTATGAGCCTCGCTCAAAATATCTTCCTTAATCTCTTGTCTTGGCGGTACCCAAATTCTACTCTCAAATCTCGGTATTCCTTCCTTATCCATCTTAAATCTCGGTTCGGTTCCTTGAGATATCTTCTTTGTCACTTTTTACATTCTTCGTCACGAAGTTGAGCCTCCTTTACTTTATCTAGTAGAGGTTGTGCAGATTGCATCTGAAATAGCTTCTCATCAATCTCCATAGGATACTTCACTTCAACTCTAGTTTCTCCATTTCTAAAATTAGCTCCTCTGAGCGATTAACATCATCAATTTCTCACGACCCTTTCTACTTAAGGCGTCGGCAACCACATTTGCTTTACGGATGGTATAAAATCTCACGGTCGTAATCCTTAATTAATTCCAACCATCTTCTTTGGCGCATATTCAAATCATACGTGAAAATATATTTGAGACTCTTGTGGTAAAGTATATATTTCACACTTCTCCCCGTAGAGATAGTGCCTCCAAATTTTCAAAGCAAAAACAACAGCTATAACTAACTCCAAGTCGTGGGTGGATATCCCTTCTCGTAATCCTTGAATTGTCGTGATGCATACATGATGATGACTTTGCTATTTTGCATCATCACACTGACCAAGTCCTTTATCGACGCATCACTATAAACAACAAAATTTCTGTATCATCCGGAAGAGATAACACGCGGGTGCCGTACTCAACCTCTTCTTCAATTCTTGAAAACTTTCCTCACACTTATCCGTCAAACAAATTTCCACGACTTTTTTGAGTTAAATTCGTTAGCGGAGTTGCGATCTTGGAAAAGTCTTGTATGAACCTTCTATAATATCCCCGATCCAAGAAAACTTCTTACTTTCGGCGGCGTTCTCGGTGATCCCGATTAATCACGGCTTTGACTTTAGATGGATCTACCAAGATTCCATTTTTATCGATCACGTGACCAAGAAATTGTACTCGTTCAATCCAAAATTCGCATTTTGAAAACTTGGCATACAACTTTTCCCTTCTCAATACTTCGATGTTAATCTCAAATGCTCTTCATGTTCTTCCTTGGTTTTTGAATAAACCAAAATGTCATCTATAAATACCACTACTGAACTTGTCAAAAATGGCTTGAACACACCATTCATTAGTCCCATAAATCTTGCGAGGAGCATTACGTAAGACCAAACGACATTACTAAAAATTCGTAGTGACCATATCGCGTTACGAGCATTTGTCTTGGTACATCCTCGGCCTCACCTTGAGTTGATGATAGCAAGCTTCTCAAGTCTATCTTGGAAAAGTATCTCGCTCCCTTGATTGATCAAGCAGGTCGTCGATCCTCGGTAATGGATATATATGTTCTTAATCGTGACCTTATTGGTTCTCTGTAGTCGATGCGAGCCGCATCGATCCATCCTTCTTTTTCACAAACAAACAACGGCGCTCCCCGGCGTCGCTTTCGGTTGAATGTACTTCTTGTCCAACAATTCTTGTAGTTGTACCATTAGTTCTTTCATCTCTCTCTTGGTGCCATTCGGTATGGTGCCTTCGATATTGGAAGCGATTTAAGGTGCCAAATCGATCACGAAATCTACTCTCTATCGGTGGAAGTCACGGAAAATCGTGCGGAAATCGTCGATGAAGTCCCTCACAATCGGTATTTCTTCTACCTTACCGGATTCTCTTTTCATTTGTCGACTATGTAAGCTAAGTATCCTACTACGGCCTTGTCTTAATAACTTCACGGCTTGCATCATCGTTAGACAACTTCGCTTGTCAGGCGACTTCTTTACCATAAAACACAACCTTTGGCGGAGTCATAAGGTTATACGCTTCTTTTGGCAATCAATTCTGACCCGTAATTGAATAACGATCCATTCCCAAAATAACGTCAAATTCCCCAAGTCGAATAGGGATAAGATCTACGTTCATGATATTACCCTTAATATCCACTCTACAGTTCTTATATGCGTACTTACTTGAGGATTATTTCTCTATTCGTAATTTCTATGTTCATGGGGTAATCCAATTCATCCTTAGGCAAATCTAAATTCTTAGCAAAGTCGCCGGATATAAAGGAACAAGTAGCACCGAATCAAATAAAACATAAGCATTAATTTTATTGATCGGAATGATACGACACCACATCACGGGATTGAAGCGCATCCTCTGTCCGTCGTATTGAAAGTCTGGCGGTCGGTCGGTTTATTTGCGGTTGGTCGGTGATAGTTAAAAGGCATTTCCTTTGTTGTTTCCCGGTTTCCTCTCGATCTGACCCTCCGGTCCCTTCTTAGGACGATCTCTTGCCAGATGGTCCTTTGAACCACAAGTGAAATAAGCACCCTTCTTTGGGTTAGGGACGGTTAGGTCTTTATGTGGCCTTCGACCACAATTGTAGCACACTCTTTTTCCTTTCATACAAACTCCCAGATGGGCTTTTTTCCTTGGTCGGGCATGCTTGATTCTTTTTTCTTGACTACCTTCCTTTGTTGATTCCCCGATGATGAGTTGTCATTCCACCTTTTCTTGATTAAAATTTCCACCTCTGTGCCACTTCCACTAGCCTTGTTATTTACTTCACCTTCACTCTTCTTCTTCTTCTTACGATCTTGATTATACTTGGTCGCGCATCGCTTCCACCTTCGGTGAGGATGGCCTTTTCGATACTCAAACAAATGTGTTTATCTGAAACATTGATACTTTACTATATACCCAAGGCTTTAGTCCTTGTTGAATCTTTGGCTTTTCTCTCGTCGTGTGTGTACTTGATACAGGCGAACCTCGCTAACTTCGTTGAATCTAGCGCGCATAATCAGTGCTCATATTTCCTGCTTGATTCGAGAAATTGAACCTCCATACAGTTACGTGAATTTGGTTGGGAAGTACATCTCGAAAAACATTTCTTTAAATCTCTCCCAGTAATTACACCTTCACCTCCACGAACTTTGTTTGCTTGCCACCAATAGCTAGCTTCGGACTTGACATAAATGTTGCAAAAGCGGTCTTACGGTCTTCTCTAACCTAGCAGCGTCGAAAACCTTCTCCATTTCCATAACCCGCGTTTGAGCCTCGATCGGGTTCATGGAACCTTTAAATTCTGGCGGTCCCACCGCCTTGAAATCTTTAAAGCGTAGTATTTGGTGGAGCTTGAGGTTGATTATTCATTGCTCGGTCGATAAGTTAACCAATTCTTTGAGCGAGGATTAGCATTGGCATTATTGTTGTTATTTGTTGACTCTTTCGAATTTGGGTTGGCGTTGTTGTCTTCTTCTTGGCGGCATATTTACATTAAGAATAATATATGCTTATTAAATCTCTATTAAATTCTCTAAATAGTTAAGACTTAACTCAACAATTTAATATAATCATTTAACACATCATCTCAAACAACTTAATATATTTAATTCAAACTAAAAGTTTTATACATCAAGCGATAGCATAACTTTGCTATTTACATCCACCATCACGAGATAAAGAATCCATAGAGATTTAAATATTAAAATATTCCTTCATTCATAAACATATCGAATTTATATATAAAACTAACTAAGTCTTTCACATAATTAAGCAGATTATATCCTTTATGCTCATCAAGGTCTTTGAATAGCCTTGCACGCTCCTCTTCCATGATACGAGACATCGTCCTGCGATCCAGCATGTACGATGGAAGTCCTTCAAACTGGATGGGGTACCTCAAAACTCGATCCTGGGCCTCATCCATTGCATGATTAAGTGTAGAGTATGTCTCTCCAAGCTTTGCCTTCTTTGCACGACCATCATCCTCTTCGCAAGATCATCGTACGGCGTGACTCTCTTTTGACCTCCTCTGCTATGGCAAGCCTCTCTGAACTCTCTTTCAGATCCTTCTTCAACTTTTCTATCTCTGCGGTCTTATCTTCGGTTTGACCTTTCTCATGGACCAAATCCCATTCTACATTTCCCAGTCGTGAGTGAAGAGTCAAAATCTCTCTCTCCTTCTGCTCGAGAGTAATCTGCTGAATAATAGCTCGCTCAGTCAGATCCTGCACCTCATCTCGTAACTCCACGTTACGGTCGTATAATGTGTCGTACATCTCAGCATCGATGGAATGCTGTGGAAACTCCTCTTCTTCCTCTTCCTCGTCAAATTCCTCCTCAGGATCCTCCTCAGGATCTGTCTCAGGTTCATGCTCCTGACCAACAACGGTGATCAATGGAGATGACTCCCTCTGTACCAACTGTTCCCTAACGACATGAATGTCTCTGGGCTCCTCCTCTGTAGGTACTATAGGTACTCGGGGTTCCTCCTCCCCTGCTCGACTAGTTCCTCCAACGTCAGACATCCTGACAACAAAATTTTGAGTTTTAGTTACTAAGTCGTACTAGTGAGCACATAATTTAACACATAAGCACATAAAGTCTTTTATTATCTTCAATGAATTACAAAAATTCATTTCCTAGAACTCGATAAGAGTTTTCCATCACTATGTTCTTTCTATAAGGCTACTACCTAAGGTTGTTTCCCCACCTAAGGTTCATAACCTCTGACTTTGATACCGACTTGTGACACCCCAAATCGGGTACTTGATTCCACGGGATTTGGTGTTCCTTTATCTAAAATATCATCTATCTATCTACCCATAATAAATGCAAACCATGCGATAGATAGAAATAAAATCTTCCCCTTAAGGGTTACAACATCAGAATAATAATACAATCCAGGGTTAAACTAACCTTAAACATACGTGTGGAAATATAAACAATAAGTCTTAAGTAACATCAATTCTAATTACATCACATAAATAATCGGTCTTCATTACTTGCTAAGCTTGCCCTTGCCTTTACTAGTGGAAGGTTAAATGCGCTCTTTCGTTCTTAATTGCAATGTTATTATTATTGCAAGAAGAGCACGATTTCCCATAAGTATAACAATATAACAATGAATAATAACATGCGAGAGAAATAATAACTTTTACGAAATAAAAGCTCGACTTTTGAATCAAGAATGAATAACAAGAATCAAAAAAGATTTACGAGGGTCATAAGACCTTGAACTATGTCCTAGGTTATCAAGGGTTATACTTGAAACCTTTAACGATCGTAAGACTATGGACCTTTCTACTCGTACTTAGGGGATCGACCCTTAGTACCATCTTGTGCACAATATCTTAACGCTAACACATAAGTAAATCCCTTTGCGGGGTTGTTCATCTCGGTTTGACATTCGAGTCACGCACCAAAGGAAGTTTGGTTTGGATAATTCAATAAGGGTTACGAAATTTAGAGCGTTCATCAACTATGGACTAGTCGAATCAATAAGGTTCACTAGTCTAACAAGGTTCAACAATAATGATATTCAAATTGAATAATAATCTCAAGAAGTATACTGATAGAACAAATATTGTATAACAATTTCATATTTTGAAAGGATAATAAATCTTTAATATAACAATTGAACTTGAATAATAGTAATGAGGATTTACTCGAGGTAAAAATAAATTTGAACAATGATAACAAGTAGGGGTAGGAAACTTGCCTTGTGCGTAGATTACACTTTAATTAAACTCGTTCTTTGATTTAAATCCTACATATCATTTACATTCACAACTCTAGTTAATTATAATATAATTAATCATCATAAATTCATTCTTTTATCTAAACTTTGGTTATGACTATACTTTAGTCAAATATCACACTTATTGTCACATAATAACACTTCATGAATAATAAGCTACTTATGTATTTCATAATTCAATCCACATGCAATTATGTTATTTACATGTTAAGTATCTATTTTAATATCTCATTATACTTCTAACATATCTCTATGTTCTTTAAATTAAGTTCTATCACATTGCTAGACTTGAACATTTAAAAATAATTCATTTCTGGACATTACTGGAGAGTGGTATTGTATTGCCACTTTTTTACTTAGTCTTGACTTTGACTTTACTGTGTAGGTATACTTGAGACTTGAGACTTGTGACATGTGACTGTTGTATGGGACATAAGGCATGAGGCTGGCATGGCATGCATGCGATGAACAGAAAGCTGATTACGCAATTAGCGAAAATTGCGAACACGACAAAAAAAACTCAATTAAATTTTCTTACTACGAATTTAATCATACCCCATGTTAGAATTCAGTATATAAACATTACTCAACATCTATAGAATGATTTTAACCCATTAAAACACATAATTACAGAATTAAAATGTATAAATTTCACTTTATTCTTTGTGTTCTTGAAGATTTTGAACAAAAACATAAAATTTTAACACTCTTGATTCGTTATAACAAGAATCCGTTCATTTAAGGTTTGGTCTCTTCGTATCAACATGCATAATCAAATAAGAGGTGGAATTTTATAAAAACATTTATGTTTGACACATTAAATTCACGTATAAGGGCCATATATGGCCATAACCCAAACTCTGTAATTTTGAAGCAATCATATCGATGTGTAATATAATGGGCTGATGATATGGAATCGTAATATATATATATATATATATATATATATATATATATATATATATATATATATATATAAACACATTATATCTATATTATTACATATATCCATATAACAACACAATTTTCCAATTATAGAGACTTTACAGGATGAATGAAAGCCATTTTTATAAAAACTTTAATACGTAATTTAAAATTTGGGAAGGAATAGATTACTCACAACTTAGTGTAGATAGAAGAGATGACCTTTCTCAATTAATCAAACAACTAACAATTCTCTCAAATTCTTAATTCTCTCTCTTTGTGATTTCCTTGTAGAACCTAGAAAATGAAAAGAAGAAGAATACGTATAATAATAATAATAAGGGAAGGAACTGACGCGTTGCGATCAGTTACCCAGTCATGGGTAACTTCCCTCAACTCCCACTAAGGCCATGTTTGGCTATCATTTTAAAAGCTTATACCCCATTAATTTAATAAAACCTCTTATACTATAGTTAAATAATGTCACACTCCTTTATAAAATAAATCAATATCTTATTTAATTTACTTTAAATAAAATATAATAAATTCTCATAAATTCACATAGTCACATAATTAAATTTCTCATTAATAAATAATGTCAAATTATTAACTCTCTAATTAATAATTAAATTAATTAAAATAACATTAGGAATTAAATATTTCTTTTAATACAATAAACATAATGATATAGGATAATAAAATTCTTATTAAATATTTCATTTAATACATTAATTAAAGCTCACATCAAAAATATTTATTTACTTCAATAAATATTAAAAATAATAAAAATTCTCACATTAATTTAATAAATGTAACACATATAATTAAATTAATCTACTAATATTAGTTAGTTACTTTTGTTCAAAAATATAAAATTAATTATTTAATCAAAATAAATAATTAAATCTTTTATTTAAAATATTTATTTAATAATAATAATAATAGTTTAAGTAAAATTATATTACCACTTAGATAATACGATTTGATAAGAAACGAAAATTATCATAAAACTCATACCTAACTAAAATATAAAATATAATATATTCTATTATACATAAAAAAAAAAAAAAATATATATAATATATATTTAATAATGATTCCACTCTCAGTGACCATTAATATATATATATATATATATATATATATATATATATATATATATATATATATATATATATAACAAAACTTAGATAACTTTCTGGCGGTTTTGAAAAATGGGTAACTGGGGGTCCATGTAATAAACAAAATTTACAACAAATAATTCATAAAATATCCCTCTATTTATCTCAATTCACTTGGCTTCACAAAACACGTTTTTAATAACATTTATTATTAATATTATAACTCACAATATTAACAACCAGATCATTCCCAGAAAAGATGGGGCTTTCCGATAAGAACTTCTCTTTATTGGCGCGCAATTAGATGACCAAACCCCTTTCCTCGACAGAACTTTCTAAACATCGTCAATAATGAAAATAATAATATGAATAACTTTTTTCGTCTCAATTATTGATTTAATAATATAAAATATTATGCAGATGATATTCTGACAATAATTGCATCAATAATATGAGATACTATGCAACAACTACTATTGAAATAATTGAATAAAACTGAGTGACTTCTCACGTAAGCATCAATAAAGATAATATATAATATCGTGTGCTACTATGCAACCATACGTATTACTGTACTTTTACCACCGGGTATTTCAACACACTACAAAAAAATGGGGCTTCAGCAACAACCGATTTTCGTGGCTAAAGGTGTCAAATTTCGTTGCAAAAGGGTTTTGGCAACGACTTTACTGTCGTTGCGTCTTTTGTTGCGCAATGAGCGTTGCTAATTGTTCTGCAACGAACGTATTTTTTTTGTTGCCAAAAGTAAAACATTTTGCAACGAAATTTGGCTTTCGTACAAAGTCATCGATCATTTAGCAACAAAATGTATTGTTGCAGAATAATTAAAATTTCATTGCTAAAAACTCCATTTTAATTTGCAAAAGGCGCTAATTGGCAACGCGAAATGGACTCTCTTTTGCAACGACTATGCATTTTTTCTGTAATTGACACCATTTTGCACTTGATATTTTTCGTTCACGAAGAAATTATGAAAATTGTTGCCTAAGCTTGCTTTCATTGCAAAATGTAAACTTTTTAGCAACGATTTTCGTTGCTGATTATATTATTTGGCAACGACATTATGCTGAATCAGCAACAAAAATATTTGTTGTTGGTTATTTTTCAATAGCAACAAAAGTAAATCGATTTAGCAAAGCGACATTATATGTTGGCGTTTCTTTATATGTGCAACGAAAGTTGATATGATTTGCAACGATAAAAAATATTGTCTTTTATTTTAGTATTAGCAACAATATCCTCTCCGTTGTTATTAGATTAATTTTTGTTGCCAAATATTATATTTTTAATGCCATTAGCAACAAAAATTTGTTGCTACATGTATAAAAACTTGTTGCTATATTAAAACTTGTTCAATACTTTGGTAACGAATTATATTATTGCCAAATCAAAATTTGACATTCTTTTTATGTACCTGACTGGCTCAATGTCCCCATAGCAAATAATGACAAAATACAAAAAACTAAAATATTATTAACTTAATAAAATCTTCCACTACATAATCATTCATTATCTTTACAATTAACCGTCTAAAGCTACCACAGTTCTTCAATCAAAGTATATATCTACATATATAGAGAGAGTACACTTCATAATTTCGTCCATTGTCTTCCATAAACGTAGAACGAAAATTTGATACCCAGTATTGTAAGGCAGGTTAGAAGCAGTCTTCCTGCACATATTTAAAAATAATAGCAAGTCAGGAAAATGAAGCAAATAAGCCAACAGAGACACTTAATGCCAAAATCAATACACAAAGACAATAGAGTTGCTACGTGATACTAATGTACACCGTATTGCTCATAAGCAGAAAAAGACAAATAGGCAATCACAATACCATTTGCTACAAATCCAAATAGAAAAAGAACCTTCAGTGCAACTATATGATTGCTCTGTTACAAGAAAAAATTGGAATCTTAATCGGCCATTTTATGAATTAATTTCAGTAAGCATAGTGGTAAACATATTTTCGTTGCACTAAGCATGAACAAAACGGATTTCTGTCTCTGATACATAAAAGCATTTTAAATCCCAAATAAGCATTGATAGTAATACCTCATGACTGAGATGCCATAGGTTCCTGTCTCTGCTATAAATGGATTTCTTTGTTACAGGGACAGGTACGTTATGTTTCTTAGCGTATTCTATAGCATCTTCTCTCCCTTGTATATCCCATTCCCTCCAAGGAACCACAACACTGAGTTCAGGATTCAAAGCAAAGAAACTGAGCTCAAAGCATACCTACATGGCCAAAAGGTAGAATAGTTAATGAGGGAGGGGGGGAGAAGAGGGTCTATATAGTAACATTTCTTACGAGTAAAAAAAATTGATTAAGATGACCAAAACGTAGAGACAACGATTTTGAAGCATGCCTGATCATTTTCCTTCACTATACATCCATGAGAAACAACATCAGCTCCAACTTCTTGGGCCACATCAACCATGGCCTGTCAATATCAATTCAATGCGGAGGGTCTGTTACTAATACAAACCTAGGAAAAATATATACATTGAGAATCAAGAAACAGGAAAAAATACATCAAACGATAGATGTATTATGCTATTTTGCGTTATATTCATTGATCATTGTAAAATTAAGAGATATATTAGACTCCTTACTTTACGAAATGAAACAAATATGTACCTCCCCAATAGCAGCAGCAAGCATCCTTTTTCATTGTATGTAGATGTGTATGCAAGTTCTCACAAGCTTGAATGTTCTAAAGTTTTCACAAGCTTGAATGTTCTAATGTTCTCACAAGCTTGAATGTGTATGCAAGTTTTCACTGCATGTAGATGTATTATGCTATTTTGCGTTATATTCATTGATCATTGTAAAATTAAGAGATATATTAGACTCCTTACTTTACGAAATGAAACAAATATGTACTTCCCCAATAGCAGCAGCAAGCATCCTTTTTCACTGTATGTAGATGTGTATGCAAGTTCTCACAAGCTTGAATGTTCTAAAGTCCAAACTTCCTCAAAGCAAAAAATCCTAAAAGTAATGTTAATGAACTCATCTAACTCTCCATAGTTTGCTTGGATGTCAACACTTTGTGTCAGGTTTGTTTCTTTAGCAAAAATTGGTCATAGTCGTCCAGATATAAGAGGTTTTAGTTTTTTGGGGATAGTTTGTAAACTTTCTGCAAGTCTACTGGAAACTATCGATTCAACCTTCCTCCTTCCCACACATACACTTCTTCTCTCTCTATGGAATGTCCTCCCACACAATCCATACACACAGACAATCTTTTAAGAAAAACAAATTTTTCATGATCCCTTTCCAGTCAAGTTGTTTGGTTTATGAGATATCTTGAAATCAAAACTGATTTGTGGAGCAACATACAAATTTAAGTCATTGTATACATGGTATTGATTTTCAGCCCGAGAAGCTTCTTAATACAATTAAGATTTAAGCATAAACTAATTGTGAGACGAATATTATAGATGAGGCCCTCTCTCCTCTTCCATGAGATAAATGAATAAAAATATATATTCATTTTGATATTTCCTTATCATATGTTCAAGCAGGTTTCTGAGAAGTCTGCCTGAAATCAGTATAAGGACCACACTTAAATAGAGTGCCTCATTCATCTCTACGGCATAAACATCAGGTGCCGAAGAGCCAAATGTTTGCCCCATTTCGGAGCCAAACTACAGCCAAAGAGACAAACCAGCAGTTACTACCGTTAGGGCGTACACCAGAATCATCAAATAGTCCAAATGAACCAGCTGGTGCACGCAATACCCTAACTACGCGCACTAACTAATTCCATAGTAAATTATGTGCAGATGGCCCTAAGGAGAACACATGATTTATGCCGTATTGCCGTGAAAGGAACTTATCAGTAGCCTACCTAACAAACTTCTAGAACCTTATGTACGCGCACGTTTAAGCACATTCATAAGAAGTGCACACAGAAGTGCAGGCCAGGAAATACTAGAATAAGAATGCTAACAAATAACAAAAAGGAATCGACTTTAGTTTAGGAAAAGACAATATACCATAGTAATTTTAATTTTGGGTCAAGTACTCTTTGTAATTCACCTTTGCAATAACAGGACGAGCCATTGAAGTCCCTAACAAATACTTCCTTTCGTAGATTGCTCCAGCATGCAAGCAAGGAAATACATAATCCTTCACAAATTCCTCCTTCAAATCCTTCACTACTAACTGACAGGCCCCACTTGCCTTGGCCTTTTCTTCCAAACCTTCCAATTCCTTGATGCCCTATACATTCACAATATGGTCAAGGAAATTCGTGGGGTGGGGGGGGGGGGGGGGATAAAAAATATGAGTATGATAAGAAACTCATGAATTTACACAAAGTTCAATTTCTTTATTCTTTCTTTTGATAGTTTAATGTGATTAAGACACAAATCAAAGAACAAATCATAAGTTTCAAAACTTATATCTTACTTGTCCAACATCTGCAGTGAAGCAAACAACCTCACAGCCATATTATTATTATTATTATTATTATTATTATTATTATTACTACTACTACTACTACTACTACTACTATTATTATTATTATTATTACTGTTATTTTTGTTATTATTATTATTATTATTATTATTATGTATATATATATATACATATTAGTAGAATAAATTTAAAAATATTGGAGACTACAAGTTATGGCGCTAGTTTAGTTAACTAATTAATTAGAACATCTCAATGGTAGTATAGTGGTCCAATAACCCATAAGTCTTAGATTCAAAACCTAGTTGTGATATTTTTGCTTCTTATGTTATATTTTTTGTGTATTAGATAAATTCTAATACCATATATATATATATATATATATATATATATATATATATATATATATATACCCATCTTAAATCTCCACATTTTTGTGTATTAGATAAATTCTATTACCATCTATATATATATACCCATCTTAAATATTCACATTAAACTAAATATATATAAAGTAACGATGAATATTTATATAACGTAAATTATGAATATTTTAATATATATATATATATATATATATAAATTTATCTCTAAATATTCATATAAATATTTATGCATGAAATACAAATATATTATCTTATAATAATAACACACTAATTTGTCATTTTATTCTTTGATATATAAGATCGTTAGTATGGAAAGACCTGTTTGACTTCTTTTTTCCCCCTTTTTTCCACAAGCGCTAATTATTATATCAATTCTTTTTTTTTTTACAAAATAAAAAACCGTAAATTTTCGGGAAACAATAGCATTAATTATTCCTTATTTTAAAATGTCCAATATTAAAAAACAAATTAATTAACTTGGCTATTAATTTACGTTATAATCTTCTATATATTGATCATGTATGATCATTGATATGTCATTTAATTGTTTCATTACTAATTTTTATCAAAAAAGTGTTCGATATCCCATTAATTATTTTCGCAAAAGAAGAAAATAATTAAAAGAATAACTTATACTATATTCCAAGGCAAAATAAATAAATTAAAGAACGTGTAAGATAAATATCATAATTTTGTAAGTATTTGACATATATAAGCGAAATTATAGTGTTATTTTTATTTATTTATTTATTATTATTTATTATTATTATTATTATTATTTTTATTGTTATTGTTATTATTATTATTTTTATTATTATTGTTATTAGTACTATTATTATTATTATTATTATTATTATTATTATTATTATTATTATTATTCTTATTATTATTATTATTATAGTATATAACTTACTGAGATTATATTAATGGTATGTAGTGAAGGAGAAGAAATGAATATATGGGGGCAATCTCATGTTTTGATATAAATATTAATCCTTGCAAGATATTAACAGAGAACTTGTGTTGCTCCAGCAGTTAAATGACCAAAGTTCCAAATGATAGGTCACAGGTTCAAATATGTTCTGCATTTGGACATAATTTTTAAATACTAAATACAAATATTTTTTGACAATTCTCCGAATACCGAATATGGTCTTGCAAAAACACGCTTATTGGGATTATCTTAATTTAAGGCAACATTTTAATAGTCGTTGCAAAAAATTGTATAAAATATGCAACGAAAATAAAAATTATTTCCAATGAATGTGGTCCATATTAGGCAACGAAATATAGCAACAAAATAACTTTCGTTGCCTACGATAAGGAGAAATCAAGTGGTTAGAAATTTTGCAACGAATTTCTAACGAATCTTGTTTCCAAATTTTCCAACGACTTATGAATTTCGTTGCAAAAAGTGAAAGCCTGACACAATCTGTAACGAAAGACAAGTTTCGTTGCTAAGCATACACTTTTACCAACGACTTATAAAGTCGTTGCCTGAAAAATTGTTGCTAAAGCCCCATTTTTATCAACAAAAAAACTTTTTGTTGCCCACGATGACGGGAAATCAAGTGGCCAAAAATTTTGCAACAAATTTCTAACAAACTTTTTTCCCGCCAATGAATTAGCAACGAAATTTTGCAACGACTTATGAATTACGTTGCAAAAAGTGAAAGCCTGACACAATCTGCAACGAAGGACAACTTTCGTTGTTAAACATATACTTTTAGCAACGACTTTTAAAGTCGTTGCCCGAAAAATCGTTGCTAAAGGCCCATTTTTTTGTAGTGACAGTTAACGGTAAAACTTTTGCCGTTATTTTTAAAAAATGCGATTATTTCATCATTTTCTAACTCGTGATGAATTTCATTATGGGGTCCACTAATGATTGTGTCGTCGTCTGCATTTAATATTCCCACTAAACGAATATTTTATAACAACTTGCTTACTTTGCAAAATTATTAAATATTACTCACAACCATAACATTATATCAAATCCACACCTTATTACTCAAAATAATATTTAGAGAAAATTAAATTTTTATTCATAAAAGTTGGCGTCTTATACCTTCCCCATGTCATTTAACAATGAGTACATCCTGGTTGCGGTAGACTATGTTTCAAAATGGGTCGAAGCATCCACATTACCCACCAACGATGCTAAGGTAGTCCTCAAGTTTCTTTAGAAAAACATATTCACTAGATTTGGTACACCTCGGGCGATCATTAGTGACGAAGGTACTCATTTTTGCAACAAATACTTCTCAAAATTGCTTGCAAAGTATGGAGTCACTCACAAAATAGCTACGACTTACCATCCCCAAACTAGTGGTCAAGCCAAAGTATCGAATAGAGAGGTGAAGCGTATTCTGGAAAAAATGGTGAACCCGAATAGGAAGGATTGGTCAATTAAATTGGACGACGCACTGTGGGCATACATAAAAACATATAAAATACCGATTGGGATGTCATCATATCGATTGGTGTATGGAAAAGCTTACCATCTTCCCGTGGAGTTAGAACATAATGCATATTGGGCTATTCAGAAATTAAATTTTGACTTGCATGCAGCAGGCGAGAAAAGATTGTTACAACTCAATGAGATGGAAGAGTTTCGCCTTCAATCGTATGAAAATGCAAACATGTAAAAAGGGAAAATCAAACGGTGGAATGATAAGAAAATTATGGATCGAAATCTTGAACCTGGTCAAACTGAGCTACTCAACTATTTTCGGGAAAACTCAAATCACAATAGTCAGGCCCATTCATAATCAAAGAAGTATTTCCCCATGGCGCTGTTGAATTAGTTGGTCGGAATCAAGACAAAACATTTAAAGTCAACGCACATCAATTAAAACATTACTGGGGTGGAATTATGGATCAACACAAGACCTCTATCACTCTCGCGGATTAACCATAAAAATAGGGAGTAGTCAGGATGAAAGACTTAAAATCAAGCGCTTGATGGGAGGCAACCCAATCAGTATTTAATTTTTATTTTATTTTCACACTTAGAAAATTTGTAGTAAGTTTAGAATAGTATTGTTGTAGTACAACCTTTCTTATTCATTCTCCACGTGAACCCTAATATGATTTAAGCATCATCATTTCAAGGTTGAGATTGACATTCACAAGAGTAAATCACGAGACAACCATTAGGTAAGGTTATGAAAGGATGATGTCAGTGCGTATATGAGTAGATTAGTATGTGGAGAGTAATTTACATCAAAAAACATGAGGAAACAAGTAAATGGAAGTATGATTAGTGTTCTAAGCAATTAAGTGGATCCGAAAGAAAAAGAAAATTTTTCAGGAAAACAGTATATGCGCCCTAGCAGAGAAATTAACAAATAAAATTGCGCCTAGGCACAGAGCTCTCTGCCAGACTTCGCCCCAGCAGGTTTTTCATCGCTCCTAAGTGCAGGCTCCTCTGTCAAACCTTGCCCCGATGAAGTTTACTGAACAAAAATCCTCGCCCCGATGCAAATCACAGTTTTCAGTTTTTAAAATTCCTCTTTCATTCGAATTAAAACACTTCCTTTTTCATTCCAAACACACACACACACACAAGTGCCCTAACCCCCAATAACCGACCTTCATCTCGATGTTGAACCAAATTTGACTAAATTCTTGGCCCAAATCACTGCGCACGGATTCAAGGGATCTCTAGTTCTAAAATTTCATCAAGGACTTGACCCAAACTAGGGCTCCAGGTGCTTCCAGCCTTCCTCCCGGCTTGAATAATTCTACATGAAATTGGGTAAATTCATTAGGGTTGTGGTCGATCATCAGACATCTCATTAAGTAAACCCACATACTTTGCCTATTTGGACACTTTCTCATCTGATTTGGGTAAGTTGGAAGCGTGAGTAGGGATTTTCATTGCTAGACTAATTACTTCAATTGTAAAATGTTTGTTATTGGTAATTATTACATTTGATCAGGTATAATGCTATACACTTCTTTGTGACTTACAAGTTAGGTTCAACACTAAGGTTGGGGAAATTTTGAACATACAATTTAGTGCACACAAGGTATCCATAGAGTGATTGGAACAGTACATAGTCATATTGGTTTCAACAGGCGACTACCTGGATACATTCAAGACAATATAATGGGGGGATTCATTGAGACAACTGAGATTTGGGGATAAATCGTCATGTGAACGTTTTGATAAGTTTGGAACTACAGTTCAACGACATATACAATGACGCCAAAAGCATCAAAAAGAAAATGGGGTGAGGGATCGTCCACCCCTGTCCGGTAGTTTAATATAAGGAAATTTATAACTTCTGAGGCGACGACCAGATTTGAATACTTAGCCTCCAAATCCCTTATTCAGGAGCATGGACTAAGCCTCGATGATTTTAATGGTGAGATGGGCCACTAGATAATAGAAAGGGGATGGGGGACCTTTACCGAACTACCAGAAGCAGTAGTGGTGGCTTTAGTGAAAGAGTTTTATGCCAATGCACTAGATAAATCACCATTATTTTGCATTCGTCCGGGGTAAAATGGTGTCGTTTACTGTTCAAGAAATCAATGATTATTACAATCTCCAATCTCCAGCTGTTTGTGAGTATATGGCATATAAGTGTTAGGTTTGTAATATTCATGTGCGCAATCAAATTGCATAAAAAGTGCGGAAGCGTGTAAAAATCAGAGTTTAAAAAATTTACAAACCATAAAACCCGGATCACCCTTTATGCATAATTATTAATTAAACGAAAAGATAAAGAATAAATCATACCCTTGAAGATCGAGCTTCCTCTCGTGTACAAGTTCACCTCCAAATCCTTTCGCGTTCAATCTTGAATCCACGGGTTTGGTTCCTTCCTTTGATCAACGTTAGCCACCCAAATGTTTGGCCTCTAGAGGTGATCCACCAAGGAAGAAGAAAATTCAAGAAGATGGGTGTTATGGCTAACCCTAGTTTTCTATCTTTATAGAAAAAGGCATACTCCCAACAACTTGGAATTATTACGTACTTTGTTAAAGTCAACAACCCATACCACCCATAATAAGACTCCTCTTATTTATAGATGTGGGCAACCCACCTTAACAATTAAGGAATGGGTTTTAATTAATTAATTCTTTTAATTAATTAAGCTTCCTAATCTTATTAGGGATAATTAATTAAACTCCTTTAACTAATTTTCCTTCCTAATCCAATTAGGAATAAATGAGAGTACTTATATTAAATTAATTCCTAAACTCTTTTAGAAATTAAAATAATAATAATTGTAATAATATTAATAAGACTCCTCTTATTAATTTATATTTAATATTTCTAAAATATTAAATAATAATATTAATCTATTTAATTTATTCTATCACCATAGATTAAATTAAATATACTTAACATATTATTACGATTATGCCCTTAACTTCTTAAATAATTATTCTTCCTTTTATGGTGTGACCCTTTAGGTTCTCCATATTAAACCGGTTGTGAATAAATCAATTAGAACAATTCTAATCTTATTTAAATAAATAAATTAAACAATTAATTTATTTAAATAATATTTATTCTACAATAGGATAAGCCTCCTAGCGATCAACGACTTTCCAGATAATATAGATTTCAACATTAATCATAAAAGAACCTTTGAGTAAATAGTTACTGCAAATACAATTCAATCCTTCCACCATACAATGTCCCAATTAAATATAAGACATGGAATTATCTGTCAAGTCTTATTTTATTTAATTATATGTATTTCGACTCTTAAATGCACAACTCAAATAATGCAAATTAGAAACTCCTTTCTAATTTCATTACGCATTGCCAAGGACTACTGGGTTGTCATTTATCGAATCACATAGGACATTTCTCTTCTTTTATTAGAAGTGGTAGATTCTTTATTGATCATACATTATCTCCATGTACAACTTATTATACCCAAGCATACCCTTTGATATACCCTAAGGGTCTTAAGGAATAAGTCAAAGTATAACTCATCATACACAAGATACTATGATGATCTCAAGTCCAAGGATTACTTGTACTACTATCACTCTGAGAATTCCTATTGACAGCAAATAAAACTCCATTAGGTATTCCTTAGCGAGCCACGCGTCAAATTGAACTTATTCTCTAATAAGCACCTACATACTTGCTTTTAGTGTCTCCACACAAATGATCATGAGATCAATCATCCTCATCCAATGAGCAAGCAACGTATGTACCAATCTATCCCGGATTCACTAATCCCCAATTTAGTAATCCAATGATTGGGAACTATTTTAGTTTTAAGCTTTCTAAGAATTTAGATCTCATTAGAATGATCATCATCATTATTCTAAAAGCATTGCTTAAAACTATGGGTTTATCACATATTATAAAACAAAGATCATGTAGATAATTAAAAGCCTTTAATAAATTAATACTTTTATTAATAAATGAATAAGATTGTTACAAAGTATATGCTTTATCATCAAACATGATTGGCTTGTGTGCATACTACTTTCAATCTCCCACTTGGACTAAAGCCAATCGTCATGGTATCTCATACTCTTCTTCTCTAAGTGACGATTATCCTAACATTGGATAAGCTTTAGTTAATGGATATGTAATGTTGTTCTTGAGAGTCCACTATCTCTATAGTGATTTCCCATCTTTCAATGATTCTAATAATCAAATGAAAGTGCCACAACACATGTTTAGATCCAAGATGAGATTTAGGAACTATTCCTAGTTACGTAATGAACTTTCAATCCAAACAATCAACTTGCGACTTCATTTATAGCTATATACTTTGTCTTTATCACTAAACCAAAGAACTCTTTCTTTGTTTGGAACCTTTCAATTCTTTGCACCTTTATTCAAGGTAACACTTTACCTTAAAGTGGATTTTTGTCGTCTTAGTGCATCTCGAAAAACTTGAGTCTGTAAAGCCCTCTAGTTTTAATTCGGACCCACCATGTTTGCTCACATCCTTAGTCTTGGGTTAAGAACTTTAAGATGTTTTTCACCGTCTTACGGTGATCTTCTCGAATAATATGACCGATCAACATCAAGGTCTCGTATATTTCATTGCATACATGATTGTCACTCATGCGATCTCTCTTCTTTGGAGTCTATGGGGACTATTAAGAGATACACTCCATGGCTCATCAACATGAGACATCTCTTGGAGTTTGCCATGCTAAACGACTTTAGCATCAAATGAATATACGTTCCTTGGGTTAAGTCGAGCATCCTCTTGAATCTATCTATATAGATTTATATCCCCAATTAAGATACTCTTCCAAATCATTCATGGAGGAATGTTTAGACAATTTTATCTTTACTGATTGTAGCATTAGTATGTCATTCCTTATCCGTAGTATATCAATATATAGTACTAGGAATGTCACGATGCTCCCACTGACCCTTTTGTACACACTAGAACTCTTACCTCATCGTATGTAACTCTAGATCATCATCTTCTATGATGCGTACCTCATCATCATCATCCATGATGAATCCATACCTCCTAGGTATCTTCGGTACTATTCCAGATTTACGATTCGGTTGTGGTACAATAGGTCTATCTATAGGTTCCTCTTATTTGACTTATAGTGTTTTGTGGTTCTTGAACTCTTCAAGATCTATTATTCTCCCACCAGCCCTTTCAATGATAAACACCTTTATCTTAGAAGGCAGCGTGTTTCGTAACAAACACCTTTTGCTAAGTAGAATTATAGAACATATACCCTAAACTTACTTTAGGATGTCCCACAAATCTGTACATGTCAAATTTTGTCCCAAGCTTATCCTTTGAAACCTTTTCACATAAGTTGGACAACCCCTTATCTTAACATACTTAAGATTAGGAATCCTCCCTGTCCATAACTTTTATGGAGTCTTGGGAAATGGATTTTGAGGTTACCTTTTAAGTAAATATATGCACCATTTCTAGGACATGACCCTAGAGGGATCTTTGAAATGTCGGTAAAATCATTATGGACGGCACCATGTCCAACAAGGTACGATTTTTCCTTTCAGATACATCAATCAATTATTATGTATTAGGAGGTGTCCATTATGAGAAAACCATTTGAGATGATCTAGAAACTTATTGCACAAGTATTCCTTCCTTGATCCGATCAAAGAATCCTAATACTTTGTCATTTTGTTTCACTTTTGAATTCTTTGAACCTTTCAAATAATTCACACTTGTATTTTAGCAAATACATACATTCAACTCATTGAATGATCATCTCCTTTTCTTATACTAATTTGTTCAATATGCAAAATTATTTTCAAGTAAGTCAAGTATACAAAATCCATTAAGTAATATTTCAGTTCTATACAAAACATTATTATTATAAATAGAACAACAATTGTTCTTAATTATAATACCAAAAATTTCATTGTCCAACAATAAAATGGAAATAATATTTTTAACAAGAACTGGAATACAATAACAACTTATTGACTTAATAGATTTTCCCGTAGGCATTGCTAAACTATAAGTTTCTATGGCTAATGTACAGCAACCTTTGCTTCATTTCCCACACATAGGATTACTTATCCTTTTTAACTTTCTACTTCTGCTTGGTCCCTTCATAAATCTATATTTATGATAACCAAAGTCGGTATCCAATACCCAAGTAGAACCTTGACTTAAAGAAAAATTTATTTCAATCATGAACAAAAACTGTATTGTAACCGAAACTTCACTAAGCTTCTTTGGTTAGCCTCTACAAGATGCTTCTTGCAGTTTCTTTCCAGTGTCCAGGCTTATTGTAGTGGAAGCAAACGCCTTTGCAATCCATATCAGTTTTGTTCTTATTATCCTTTGTTTACGCCTTTCTGTTTACCTTCTTTGAATCGTTCTTCTTTTCAGAAGATCCTTTGGCCCCTACCAGTAAGACATGGTCTTTCTTGGTTGGAAAGTGACTCTCATCATTTTTCAACATGTTAAGCAAATCAAAGAAAGGCGATATCTAGCTTGTTTATATGAAAAATTCACAACAATTGAAAGGAGAATTAGGGAGTAAGTGCAAGATCAAATCTTGGCTCAACTCTCCATCCATGACAAAACCAGTTGTCCTAATTGATCAATCAAATTGATTATGTTAAGAACTTTTTGTATGCATACTATAGTGCCATTGGCCATTCTAGATCGGAAGAGCTCCTTAGATATCGATATCTATCGATCCTACTTTCCTCGCCATCAACTACTTGATGTGCGGGAATATAGTAAGAGCATCCATAGTTTTCATTGATTTCAAGCTCGTTACTCATGGATGCGAGCATGATGTATCGAGCCTAATTTGTGCATCATTTTGCCACTTTCTAAAAGTAGCAATCTCTTCCTCGAGAGGCATTATTCGCAACCATTGCGAGGATAGGCGTATTAAGGACATAAGATAGCTTTTCACTATGAGAACTATTCTCAAATTCCTTAACCAATCCGTTTAATCCGATTCAAGTTAATTTAGCATCTAATATGCTTCGCGATGATAGTAATTTTAGACATTGTAAAATTACGTAAATGAATTTGTAATTAACAACATTTTAACATACATTCTTTTATTAATTACCAAAATAATTTAGGTCTTGTTTTAAATTGGTATCTCCCACTATTTTCTTCAAACTATATTACCCTCATTTATATAGTTCGGCAAAAATCTAATTAAAGATTTGCTAGTGAGAATAAGGATCCCATTTCAAATGTATATAGCCTTGTGGTGACACAACAAACTATATATAAATAAATAGGTAGACAACTTTTGTCAATTACATCAACTATGCAACTCCTTGTATTTTGCCTCTTAGATTATTTTGATCAAGTGGTGGCACATCCGAATCAAAATTATCCAAGTTAAGTCCGACCTAGCACTCCATATATTCAAAAAAGAAAAATATCATCCTTGTGGTGACACAACAAAACAATATTGTTCAATTTTCTTTATAAGCATCAAATGTGATAAATTAACATCTTAAATACTTAATACTTGCCTTGTGGTGACACAACAAACTCATATTAAATATTTAATACTCTATTAATTTTTATCATGCTAGAAGGCGACGTTCGATATTCCAAATATCTTTGAACGCTTAGGACTTAATATAAAAAATTGAGGGGTTTGTTATTAATTTGTCTCATCTTGTTTAGCGCGCATGCACATATATATATAAAATACGCGTCATATTAATGAACATGCGAAGCATGTTTGCATAATATATAATATATATAGTATACGCATGCACATATAGAATACTATATTCTACCCGGATTGATTATGGACTTTTATTCTAGTTTGGTTCACTAGAGCCACCAAGTGAACCAAAAGGTCAAACCCTAGGGGTGCAAGAAATAATATTTAAATATAACTATTACATTTAAACCCGGGCTCCATAACAAACGGGTCTTCACGCGCTCCTTGCTCCTTTGATCTCTAATTCTTCAAAATAATTCTAAATATTCCTATTACAAAACTATTTAAAATAAATAGAAACCTTGATCAGCAGTCAAGGGGAAGTACATAGGAGGGAGATAGAATTTACATTTAGAAAAATTAGAGAAGATGAGGTACGCAGACCCCATTTAATAAAACCCATACATTCATGCATCCAACTAAAATAAAATCCAATCGCATTGGTCAATAGTCCATAATCAATCCCATTTATTATCATACACATCACCATATGCATCAATAAATAATATTCATCTCATGAATAACAAACATTTAATATATATATTGATATCATTTAATGGGCAAATTTAGTTAGTATAAAATCTAATTTTGAATCAAAATAAACTCTTTTATTTTAATCCAAATTTAAATCAAAATAAAACTATTTTATTTTAATTTATCTAATTTTGAATAAAATAAACTATTTTATTTTAATCAAAATATTTAATCAAAATAAACTCCTTTATTTTAATTAATTATAGAATCCAATTCCATGTAATGTAAAAAAAATCTTTAATTAAAATAAACTCTTTTATCTTAATTAATTATGGAATCCAATTCCATGTAAAAAAAAAAATATTTAAGGAAACACGGATTATCTTTCCTATTCACAAATAAACTCTTTTATTTTGAATAATATGAAATCTTATTTCATATCTAAATAAACTCCTTTATTTAAGGAAAGATGGATTTACTTCCTATTCACAAATAAACTCCTTTATTTTAGGGAAAAAATAAAATCAATTTCAACTACAATTAGTTATCATGGAATCCAATTCCAATTCTAATTAGTTAGAATGAAATTTAATTTTAAAATTAAAATAAACTTTATATTTTAATATTAAAATAAACCTTTTATTTTAAAATTAAAATAACTTTTTATTTTAATAATAAAATTATTAAAATATATATATTATATACCTAATATAATTATAATATTAAGAATAATATATATATATATAACTATTATATATATATATATATATATATAGAATATATATATATATATATATATATAGTTAACATCCTAAAGTTCCTTGTATTTTCCGTGGCCTTATAAATTAAATCACTGCTAATAATATGTAAAAAAAAACTTAAAACAAGAACACATTAATTCGTTAATTTCAAAAAAAAGTTTGCAAGCTCCTCGATTTAATTTCCGTGTGCCAAGCTTCCGTGCATTGGTTAATCAAAAAAAAAAAAAATTACAATAAGCGCTTGCTGCTAATCACGTGGGTCACAAAAATAGCGACCTTTTTTAATTTTTTTTTGTTTTGTTGATGATCATGCACGCAGATTTCGCATTTTTTTTTTTTTAAAAAAAATTTTATACAATAAAAATTGTGCCCAATTAAATTGTTCTAAACACATATCAATATACATATCAAATCTGAACAATTAATAATTTGCTTAAAGGTTTGGCTCTGATGCCACTGTTAGGTTTGTAATATTCATGTGCGCAATCAAATTGCATAAAAAGTGCGGAAGCGTGTAAAAATCAGAGTTTAAAAAATTTACAAACCATAAAACCCGGATCACCCTTTATGCATAATTATTAATTAAACGAAAAGATAAAGAATAAATCATACCCTTGAAGATCGAGCTTCCTCAGGTACAAGTTCACCTCCAAATCCTTTCGCGTTCAATCTTGAATCCACCGGGTTTGGTTCCTTCCTTTGATCAACGTTAGCCACCCAAATGTTTGGCCTCTAGAGGTGATCCACCAAGGAAGAAGAAAATTCAAGAAGATGGGTGTTATGGCTAACCCTAGTTTTCTATCTTTATAGAAAAGGCATACTCCCAACAACTTGGAATTATTACGTACTTTGTTAAAGTCAACAACCCATACCACCCATAATAAGACTCCTCTTATTTATAGATGTGGGCAACCCACCTTAACAATTAAGGAATTGGGTTTTAATTAATTAAGCTTCCTAATCTTATTAGGGATAATTAATTAAACTCCTTTAACTAATTTTCCTTCCTAATCCAATTAGGAATAAATGAGAGTACTTATATTAAATTAATTCCTAAACTCTTTTAGAAATTAAAATAATAATAATTGTAATAATATTAATAAGACTCCTCTTATTAATTTATATTTAATATTTCTAAAATATTAAATAATAAATATTAATCTATTTAATTTATTCTATCACCATAGATTAAATTAAATATACTTAACTATATTATTACGATTATGCCATTAACTTCTTAAATAATTATTCTTCCTTTAATGGTGTGACCCTTTAGGTTCTCCATATTAAACCGGTTGTGAATAAATCAATTAGAACAATTCTAATCTTATTTAAATAAATAAATTAAACAATTAATTTATTTAAATAAATAATATTTATTCTACAATAGGGATAAAGCCTCCCTAGCGATCAAGCGACTTTCCGAGATAATATAGATTTCAACATTAATCATAAAAGAACCTTTGAGTAAATAGTTACCTGCACAATTCAATCCTTCCACCATACAATGTCCCAATTAAATATAAGACATGGAATTTTGTCAAGTCTTATTTTATTTAATTATATGTATTTCGACTCTTAAATGCACAACTCAAATAATGCAAATTAGAAACTCCTTTCTAATTTCATTCGCCGCTTTCTGCCGAGGACTACTTTGGGTTGTCATTTATCGAATCACATAGGACATTTCTTCTTTTATTAGAAGTGGTAGATTCTTTATTGATCATACATTATCTCCATGTACAACTTATTATACCCAAGCATACCCTTTGATATACCCTAAGGGTCTTAAGGAATAAGTCAAAGTATAACTCATCATACACACAAGATACTATGATGATCTCAAGTCCAAGGATTACTTGTACTACTATCACACTACAGAATTCCTATCGATGAGCAAATAAAACTCCATTAGGTATTCCTTAGCGAGCCACGTTCAAATGAACTTATTCTCTAATAAGCACCTACATACTTGCTTTAGTGTCTCCACACAAATGATCATGAGATCAATCATCCTCATCCAATGAGCAAGCAACGTATGTACCAATCTATCCGGATTCACTAATCCCCAATTTAGTAATCCAATGATTGGGAACTATTTTAGTTTTAAGCTTTCTAAGAATTTAGATCTCATTAGAATGATCATCATCATTATTCTAAAAGCATTGCTTAAAACTATGGGTTTATCACATATTATAAAACAGCATCATGTAGATAATTAAAAGCCTTTAATAAATTAATACTTTTTATTAATAAATGAATAAGATTGTTACAAAGTATATGCTTTATCATCAAACATGATTGGCTTGTGTGCATACTACTTTCAATAAGGACCATGGCTTAAATGAGCAAATATTGAGTGAGTTATGCAAGCCAGAGTCCTCATGGTCCTCGAAGGGTACGTACTTTCCAAGCAAGGATCTTAGTCATTATGGAATGATATGGTATGCATTCCTTTATGCTAAATTGATGCCTTCAAAGCACACTAGTGATGTTACCAAAGAGAAGGTTGTATTATTGTACTCTATCATCAAGGATTGTCCAATAGATGTTGGCCACATAATACATCATTCCATTGGTCGTTGTCTTTGGGGCCCTCTTCAAGGAGGATTACCCCATCCTTCTTGTTAGGTTTGTAATATTCATGAACGCAATCAAATTGCAAAAATAAGTGGAAACGTGAAAAATTAGAGTTTTAAAATTTTACAAACCATAAACCCGAATCACCCTTTAAGAACAATTATTAATTAAACGAAAAGATGAAGGACAAGAATCATACCCTTGAAGATCTGAGCTTCCTCAGGTACAAGTTCACCTCCAATCCTTTTCGCGTTCAACTTGAATCCACTGGGTTTGGTTCCTTCTTTTGATCAACGTTAGCCACCCAAGTGTTTGGCCTCTAGAGGTGATCAACCAAGGAATAATAAAGATTCAAGAAAATGGGTGGTTGGCTAAACCCTAGTTTTTCTATCTCTATAGAAAAAGAGCATACTCTCCAACTCTTGGAATAACGTATATTTGATATCTGATATAAGACTCCTCTTATATAGATATCAAGTAACCCTATTAAAATATGGTATTATTTACTTAAACTCTTTTAATTAAATGGGCTCCCTAATCTTATTAGGGATAATTAATTAAACTTCTTTAACTAATTTTCTTTCCTAATCCAATTAGGAATAAATGAGAGTACTTATATTAAATTAATTCCTAAACTCTTTTAGAAATTAAAATAATAATAATAATTGTAATAATATTAATAAGACTCCTCTTATTAATTTATATTTAATATTTCTAAAATATTAAATAATAAATATTAAGCTATTTAATTCATTCTATCACCATAGATTAAATTAAGTATACATAACATATTATTATGATTATGCCATTAACTTCTTAAAAAATTATTCTTCCTTTTATGGTGTGACCCTTTAGGTTCTCCATATTAAATAGGGTTTGTGAATAAATCAATTAGAACAATTCTAATCTTATTTAAATAAATAAATTAAACAATTAATTTATTTAAATAAATAATATTTATTCTACAATAGGATAAGCCTCCCCTAGCGATCAACAACTTTCCGGATAATATAGATTTCAACATTAATCATAAAAGAACCTTTGAGTAAATAGTTACCGTGACAATTCAATCCTTCCACCATACAATGTCCCAATTAAATATAAGACATGGAATTCTTGTCAAGTCTTATTTTATTTAATTATATGTATTTCGACTCTTAAATGCACAACTCCAAATAATGCAAATTAGAAACTCCTTTCTAATTTCATTCTGCCTTGGCCAAGGACTACCGGGTTGTCATTTATCGAATCACATAGGACATTTCTCTTCTTTTAATAGAAGTGGTAGATTCTTTATTGATCGTACATTATCTCCATGTACAACTTATTATACCCAAGCATACCCTTTGATATACCCTAAGGGTCTTAAGGAATAAGTCAAAGTATAACTCATCATACACAAGATACTATGATGATCTCAAGTCCAAGGATCACTTGACTACTACTATCACTACAGAATTCCTATATGACAGCAAGTAAAACTCCATTAGGTATTCCTTAGCGAGCCAACGCTCAAAGTGAACTTATTCTCTAATAAGCACCTACATACTTGCTTTAGTGTCTCCACACAAATGATCATGAGATCAATCATTCTCATCCAATGAGCAAGCAACGTATGTACCAATCTATCCGGATTAACTAATCCTCAATTTAGTAATCCAATGATTGGGAACTATTTTAGTTTTAAGCTTTCTAAGAATTTAGATCTCATTAGAATGATCATCATCATTATTCTAAAAGCGTTGCTTAAAACTATGGGTTTATCACATATTATAAAACAGCATCATGTAGATAATTAAAAGCCTTTAATAAATTAATACTTTTTTTATTAATAAATGAATAAGATTGTTACAAAGTATATGTTTTATCATCAAACATGATTGGCTTGTATGCATACTACTTTCAATCTCCCACTTGCACTAAAGCCAATCGCCATGGTATCTCATACCCTTCTTCTCTAAGTGACGATTATCCTGCTGTTGGATAAGCTTTAGTAAATGGATATGTAATGTTGTTCTTGAGAGTCCACTATCTCTATAGTGATTTCCCATCTTTCAATGATTCTTTAATCAAATGAAAGTGCTACAACACATGTTTAGATCCAAGATGAGACTTAGGAACTATTCCTAGTTACGTAATGAACTTTTAATCCAAATAATCAACTTTAAACTTCATTTATAGCTATATACTTTGTCTTTATCACTAAACCAACAACTCTTTCTTTGTTTGGAACCTTTCCAATTCTTTGCACCTTTGTTCAAGATAACGCTTTACCTTAAAAGTGGATTTTTCATCATCTTGGTCTCGTCTCGAAAAACTTGAGTGCATTAAGCCCTCTAGTTTTAATTTAGACCCACCATGAATATGATCACATCCTTAGTGCTTAGGTTAAGCACTTTAAGATGTTTTTCAACGACTCATAGTGAACTTCTCCATAATATGGTGATCAACATCGGTCTCGTGACATTTCATTGAATACATGATTGTCACTCATGCGACCTCTCTTTTCAGAGTCGTGGGGACTATTAGGAGAGATACACTCCATAGCTCATCGACATGAGACATCTCTTGAGTTTGCCATGCTAAGCGACTTTAGCATCAAATGAATATCGTTCCTTGGGTTAAGTTGAGCATCCTCTTCAATCTATCTATATAGATTTATATCCCCAATTAAGATACTCTTCCAAATCATTCATGGAGGAATGTTTAGACAACTTTATCTTTTCTCGATCAGTAGCATTGGTATGTCATTCCTTATCCGTAGTATATCAACATATAGTACTAGGAATGTCACGATGCTCCCAATCGACCTTTTGTATACACTAGGTTCATTCTTATTTTGATAAAATCAAACTCTTTTGATTGCCTCATCAAAACGAATGTTCCATATTTGAGAAACTTGCTTCAATCCATTTCTCTCGAGTGTCTACAACACTTACCTCATCGTATGTAATCTGGATCATCATCTTCTATGATGTGTACCTCATCATCATCATCATCTATGATGAATCCATACCTCCTGTATCTTCGGTACTATTCCGATTTACTGATTAGATTTGTGGTATAATAGGTCTATCTCTGTGTTCCTCTTATTTGACTTATAGTATTTTGTGGTTCTTGAACTCTTCAAGATCTATTATCCTCCCACTAGCCCCTTTTAATGATAAACACCTTTATCTTAGAAGGCGTGCGTGTTTCGTAACAAACACCTTTTGCTAAGTAGAATTATAGAACATATACCCTAAACTTACTTTTAGGATGTCCCACAAATCTGTACATGTCAAATCTTGTCCCAAGCTTATCCTTCAAAACCGTTTCACATAAGTTGGACAACCCCTTATCTTAACATACTTAAGATTAGGAATCCTCCCTGTCCATAACTTTTATGGAGTCTTGGGGTAGGATTTAGAGGTTACCTTTTCGTAGATATGCACCATTTCTAGGCATGACCCCAGAAGGATATCTTGGAATGTCGGTAAAATCATTATGGACCGCACCTATGTCCAACAAGGTACGATTTTTCATTCGGATACATCAATCAATTATTGCGTGATCGGGATGTGTCCATTATGAGAAAACCATTTGAGATGATCTAGAAACTTATTGCACAAGTATTTATTCCTTGATCTAATCAAAGAATCTTAATACATTGCCAATTTGTTTCACTTACAATTCTTTGAACCTTTCAAATAATTCACACTTGTATTTTAGCAAATACACACATTCAACTCTTTGAATTATCATCTCCTTTTCTTATACTAATTTGTTCAATATGCAAAATTATTTTCATGTAAGTCAAGTATACAAAATTTATTAAGTAATATTCCAGTTCTATACAAAACATTATTATTATAAATAGAACAACAATTGTTCTTAATTATAATACCAAAGATTTCATTGTCCAACAATAAAATGGAAATAATATTTTTAACAAGAACTGGAATACAATAACAACTTATTGACTTAATAGATTTGCCCATAGGCATTGCTAAACTATAAGTTGCTATGGCTAATATGGCAACCTTTGTTACATTTCCCGCACATAGGATTACTTATATTTGTTTAGCTTTCTACTTCTGCTTGGTCCCTTCATAAATCTATATTTATGATAACCAAAGTCGGTATCCAATACCCAAGTAGAACCTTGACTTAAAGAAAAATTTATTTCAATCATGAACAAAAACTGTATTGTAACCGAAACTTCACTAAGCTTCTTTGGTTAGCCTCTACAAGATGCTTCTCGCAGTTTCTTTCCAGTGTCCATGCTTATTGCAGTGGAAGCAAACTCCTTTGCTATCCGTATCAGTTTTGATCTTATTATCCTTTGTTTATGCCTTTCTATATACCTTCTTTGAATCGTTCTTCTTTTCAGAAGATCCTTTGGCCCCTACCAGTAAGACATGGTCTTTCTTGGTTGGAAAGTGACTCTCATCATTTTTCAACATGTTAAGCAAATCAACGAAGCTGATATCTAGCTTGTTTATATGAAAAATTCACAACAATTGTGAAAGGAGTCCGGAGTGAGTGCAAGATCAAATCTTGGCTCAACTCTCCATCCATGACAAAACCAGTTGTCTAATTGACTAATCAAATTGATTATGTTAAGAACTTTTTATGCATATTATAGTGCCATTGGCCATTCTAGATCGGAAGAGCTCCTTAGATATCTCGATATCTATCACCCCTACTTTCCTCACCATCAACTACTTGACGTGCGGGAGTATAGTAGAAGTATCCATAGTTTCAGTCGACGTCAAGCTTGTTACTCATGGATATGAGCATGATGCATTGAGCCAACTGTGCATCATCTTGCCACTTTCTAAAAGTAACAATCTCTTCCTCAGAGGCATTATCTGCAACCATTGCAGGGATAGGCATATTAAGCATATGAGATAGCTTTTTAGCCGTGAGAACTATTCTCAATTTCCTTAACCAATCCGTTTAATTCGGTCCGATTAAATAGCATCTAATATGCTTCGCAGTGATAGTAATTTAAACATTGTAAAATTCTGTAAATGAATTTGTAATTAACAATATTTTAACATACATTCTTTTATTAATTACCAAAATAAATTAGGTCTTGTTTTAAATTGGTATCTCCCACTATTTTCTTCAAACTATATTACCCTCAATATATATAGTTCGGCAATATCTAATTGAAGATTTGCTAGTGAGAATAAGGATCCCATTTCAAATGTATATAGCCTTGTGGTGACACAACAAACTATATATAAATAAATAGGTAGACAACTTTTGTCAATTACATCAACTATGCAACTCCTTTTCTTTTGCCTCTTAGATTATTTTGATCAAGTGGTGGCACATCCGAATCAAAATTATCCAAGTTAAGTCCGACCTAGCACTCCATATATTCAAAAAAGATAAATATCATCCTTGTGGTGACACAACAAAACAATATTGTTCAATTTTCTTTATAAGCATCCAATATGATAAATTAACATCTTAAATACTTAATACTTGCCTTGTGGTGACACAACAAACTCATATTAAATATTTAATACTCTATTAATTTTATCATGCTAGAAAGGCTTAACGTTCGATATTCCAAATATCTTGAAGCGGTTAGGACTTAATATAAAAATTGAGGGTTTGTTATTAATTTGTCTCATCTTGTTTAGCACGCATTTACATATATATATATAAAATACGCGTCATATTAATGAACATGCGAAGCATGTTTGCATAATATATATATATATAGTATAAGCATGCACATATAGAATACTATATTCTACCCGAATTGATTATGAACTTTTATTCTAGTTTGGTTCACTAGAGCCACCAAGTGAACCAAAAGGTTAAACCCTAGGGGTGCAAGAAATAATATTTAAATATAACTATTACATTTAAACCTGTGCTCCATTACAAAACGGGTCTTCAAGCGCTCCTTGTTTCCTTGATCTCCAATTTTTCAAAATTAATTCTAACTATTCCTATTACAAAACTATTTAAAATAAATAGAAACCTGATCATCAAATCGAGGGAAGTACATAGGAGGAGATAGAATTTACATTGAGAAAAATTAGAGAAGACAATACTGCAGTAATTTAATAATAAAACCCATACATTCATGCATCCAACTAAAATAAAATCCAATCACATTGGTCAATAGTCCATAATCAATCCCATTTATTATCATATACATCACCATATGCATCAATAAATAACATTCATCTTATGAATAATAAAAAAATTCACTATATATATTGATATCATTTAATGGGCAAAATTAGTTAGTATAAAATCTAATTTTGAATCAAAATAAACTCCTTTATTTTAATCCAAATTTAAATTAAAATAAAACTATTTTATTTTAATTTATCCAATTTTGAATAAAATAAACTATTTTATTTTAATCAAAATTTTAATCAAAATAAACTCCTTTATTTTAATTAATTATGGAATCCAATTCCATATATAAAAAAAAATTATTAAAGGAAACACGGATTATCTTTCCTATTCACAAATAAACTCCTTTATTTTGAATAATATGAAATCTTATTTTATATCTAAATAAACTCCTTTATTTAAGGAAAGATGATTCTTTTTCCTATTCACAAATAAACCTTTTTATTTTGAATAATATGAAATCTAATTTCATATTAAAATAAACTCCTTTATTTAAGGAAAAATAGAATTCAATTTCAACTCCAATTAGTTATCATGGAATCCAATTCCAACTCTAATTAGTTAGCATGAAATTTTATTTTAAAATTAAAATAAACTTTATATTTTAATATTAAAATAAAAATTTTATTTTAAAATTAAAATAAACTTTTATTTTAATAATAAAATTATTAAGAATAATATATATATATATATATATCCATAAGTATATAATATTATATTACGTTAATAATATATATTGTATAACTTGAATCTTTGAATCAGTAATCATCCTGGGCATGATTTATATATATAGTGGTGATTAATATATATATATATATATATACACGTGAATCAAATGATCCTGCAAGTTGAAGTGTTGCATGTTCCACGTGGATCATTCATGATTAGTCATCCACATGAAAAAGGAAACAACGTAATAGCCAAAAAAAATAGTTCGTGATTTATCATATTCTTTTCGTTTTTTTTATATAAATTTTATACAATAAAATTATGCCCAAATAAATTGTTCAAAACACATATCAATATACATATTAAATTAAAACAATTAAAAATTCGCATAAAAGTTTGGTTCTGATGCCACTGTTAGGTTTGTAATATTCATGAACGCAATCAAATTACAAAAATAAGCGGAAACGTGAAAAATCAGAGTTTTAAAATTTTACAAACCATAAACTCGGATCACCCTTTAAGCACAATTATTAATTAAACGAAAAGATGAAGGACAAGAATCATACCCTTGAAGATCCGAGCTTCCTCAGGTACAAGTTCACCTCCAATCCTTTTCGCGTTCAACTTGAATCCACCGGGTTTGGTTCCTTCTTTTGATCAACGTTAGCCACCCAAGTGTTTGGCCTCTAGAGGTGATCAACCAAGGAATAATAAAGATTCAAGAAAATGGATGGTTGGCTAAACCCTAGTTTTTCTATTTCTATAGAAAAAGAGCGTACTCTCCAACTCTTGGAATAACGTATATTTGATATCTGATATAAGACTCCTCTTATATAGATATCAAGTAACCCTATTAAAATAAGGTATTATTTAATTAAACTCTTTTAATTAAATGGGCTCCCTAATCTTATTAGGGATAATTAATTAAACTTCTTTAACTAATTTTCTTTCCTAATCCAATTAGGAATAAATGAGAGTACTTATATTAAATTAATTCCTAAACTCTTTTAGAAATTAAAATAATAATAATAATTGTAATAATATTAATAAGACTCCTCTTATTAATTTATATTTAATATTTCTAAAATATTAAGCTATTTAATTCATTCTATCACCATAGATTAAATTAAATATACATAACATATTATTACGATTATGCCATTAACTTCTTAAATAATTATTCTTCCTTTTTATGGTGTGACCCTTTAGGTTCTCCATATTAAAAGGTTGTGAATAAATCAATTAGAACAATTCTAATCTTATTTAAATAAATAAATTAAACAATTAATTTATTTAAATAAATAATATTTATTCTACAATAGGGATAAGCCTCCTAATGATCAACGACTTTCCAGATAATATAGATTTCAACATTAATCATAAAAGAACCTTTGAGTAAATAGTTACCAGACAATTCAATCCTTCCACCATACAATGTCCCAATTAAATATAAGACATGGAATTACTTGTCGAATCTTATTTTATTTAATTATATGTATTTCGACTCTTAAATGCACAACTCAAATAATGCAAATTAGAAACTCCTTTCTAATTTCATTCGCCTGCCAAGGACTACTGGGTTGTCATTTATCGAATCACATAGGACATTTCTCTTCTTTTAATAGAAGTGGTAGATTCTTTATTAATCATACATTATCTCCATGTACAACTTATTATACCCAAGCATACCCCTTTGATATACTCTAAGGGTCTTAAGGAATAAGTCAAAGTATAACTCATCATACACAAGATACTATGATGATCTCAAGTCCAAGGATCACTTGTACTACTATCACTACAGAATTCCTATTGATGAGCAAGTAAAACTCCATTAGGTATTCCTTAGCGAGCCAACTTCAAATGAACTTATTCTCTAATAAGCACCTACATACTTGCTTTAGTGTCTCCACACAAATGATCATGAGATCAATCATCCTCATCCAATGAGCAAGCAACGTATGTACCAATCTATCCGGATTCACTAATCCCCAATTTAGTAATCCAATGATTGGGAACTATTTTAGTTTTAAGCTTTCTATTAATTTAGATCTCAGTAGAATGATCATCATCACTATTCTAAAAGCGTTGCTTAAAACTATGGGTTTATCACATATTATAAAACAGCATCATGTAGATAATTAAAAGCCTTTAATAAATTAATACTTTTTTTATTAATAAATGAATAAGATTGTTACAAAGTATATGCTTTATCATCAAACATGATTAGCTTGTGTGCATACTACTTTCACTTCTCTCATTTGTGGGTTGTGTGCACGAGCTGGGGTGAAATGGAGTGTGGATGAGCCGTTTTAACAACTGTTACAACTCTTGGACCACATGATGATTAAACGCTATTTGATTTGGAAAGGAGGGAAATCTCACCCACGAGGCCTTGGTTTTACCTTTTTGACTGATTCTGATGATGAGGAGGATGAAGAAGAAGATGCAGACTTTGATGAAGAGGACCAAGAGCAAGATTCAGTCGGACCATCCAATACATCTCGTTCAAAAGCCACTTTTAGTATCCAGTTTCGGAGTCTCCAACAATATCTTGACGCACGGAATAAGCTAGTGGATAAAAGGATGGAACTGTAAGACCCCGAATTTTATGAAATAAAAGTCTAATTTAATTTATGGTTATTATTATAGAACTATAAAATGCTAAATTGATAAATGAGCAAATAAAGATGAAAGGAAATAATTATTTTTTTAATAGTTGTGACGCCCCCAAATCCGAGACTCTTCCAACCCGACAAATGGTGTTACATGGTACTGATAACTGTACATTCATTCTACTGAAACGACATTAAAATGTGTGTTCCAACGACATTCTTATTACATTAATAATAATAAATCTCATTCCTAAGTTCTTAAACCATTACATTCTTTGTTCATCATAATATAATACATATACATACTACTCTATTACAAGATAAACTAATCATTCATCTTCGCCTTGCCTTTAACTCTACTAGAAACCTCAATTTTCTCGTCTTTAGCTGCATTCATATGGTTCAAGCAAGAGTGAGCATAACTAGCTCAGCAAGTACAACAATTTCTTTTAAACAACATGCTTGAAACATAGGAATAATATATCTTCAATAACTGAATAACAGTTATGAATTACTATCAATAATTCAAAATAGCATTTTTTTTCTTCAAAACGTTTTACAACAACAATATTAAGTAAAACATCAATTCTGGTCCAAGACCATGAGCATTTCATAGTTTCTTTGAAAAGGACAACCCAGCACGAAGTCCGTAAGTCAAACTTAGCTTACGAGCACTTCTAGGTGATCAGCCTATAGTACTCTATGTTGATCAACACAACATTCATTAAACGTGTGTATGTTTAAGTTGTGGCAACCTCACGTGCCCATCGAATACTCGATGAAAATACATTTGTTTATTCATATTTAGGCTTACCTTGAATCCGTACCAAATAATTGGCTTAGGATAGCGTTATAAATTCAATATGGAAAACTTGTAAAGAAATTAATCAACTCATTCGTAAAACCATTCATGCATCTCATAACTTGAATCATTTGAAAACTTGACTAACACGAAGGTTAGACAAGCGTTTAAGAAAAACTTGCCTTCAACGTCTGCTACAATAAAATTACGTTTCCTTTGAGCCTTTACGGTCTCTACAACACATAATCACATAACATACCACATTAGGTCATGAATGAACATACATGGTTCCTAATGAATCTTACCCTTCTTCTCAATCTAATCATGTAGTAGATTTGTTATTACTGGTTCCAGCTTTTCGTTACGTCATTTTTATGTTAACATGCAATTTGAGTTTCTTGAACTCTAAGTGATCATACTTAAGGTTTAATCATGACTTAAGTTTATTAGTTAAGTGTTAATCATTTACTATTCATGCTCAACATGTAAACATTCTTTACTATCTAAGTTTTAAGGTTGGCGCTGTGGCGCCGACTATTCCTCTCTGTGCCGCGCTGCGGCGAGAGTCCCTTCGTTATGGGTCGCGTTGCAGCGTGACTCTCTAGTAGGTCACAGCTTCAACCGGCCATGATCGGCTGCTGCTGGGTGACTTATTTTTGCTTTGACTGGCTTACTTGGCGCAAAGGTTTTCAAAGACTGTAGAAAAATTTGATGATTAACTTTTTATGTGAGATTCCTGGGCTCATAACTTCTTCGTTATAAGTCCGAATTGGCTCGTTCAAGAGAACCTACGGTTCACAAATTATATACTCTACATGTTCATTCAAGAATTTTATCTATTTGACTTCGTTAACTAAAAATTCACTTATTAGTCCATTTTTAATGAAAACGATAAACGTTCGTTAACGTTCAATGCTCGTTTCGTCGTTCTAAGTCGGAATTCGGTCATTCTCGAGTCTGCAACTCTAAAATGCCAAATAAGACTTGTCTCCATTGAAAACTAATGTTTCCAAGCTCAATATCAAAATTCAACTTCCATTCCGAGAATTTTACGAATTCGACGATTATCGTCCAATCGTGTGAATTCCGGCAAAACTTCGCTACTTAAGATTTGTTTTTTGTTTCAAATGGATTCATTTCATTATACTAACATCTTGACATACATACATCATTAACTTATAAACATGTGAATTTATTACTTGTTCTTTGTGAGTTTATAACTTATAAAAGTATAAACTACTAATGTTTCCATTTCTCATGACTTAGGATAGTTTATAACTTCTAACCATTATTCTTGCTTCTTGTTAACATACTAACTTCATTTGTGTAAACATGTTACAAGTTCATATACATTCATTATAAGTTCATAACTTATTTATGTTTGAATAACTTATTCATGACTTATACGGCTTATTAAGACTTAAGCCCTTTGATTCATCATTCCAACACCTTCTTAGCATACATGTTCTATCACTCCCCACTTCTCTAACAATGGAAGAGAAAGAGAATCATGGTTTAAGATTGCTTACCCTTTGATGATCACTTGCTAAACCTTAATCTTCTTCTTGTTTCTTTGAATTAACAAATGCTAACTTCTAGCTTTTCTAGCTTTTTCGCTCAAGCAAATAAGCTCTCAACTTATAATGTATAAAGTGTTGGATGAATGAACAACTAACAAATGAAATGGAAGCTTGCTATTTATAGGACCTTCTAGGTTAGGGTAGTTTGGTCATTAATCCATCCACCTCCTTACTATTCCAAGCTTAACCATCAAGTAAACTTGCTCCCCACATATACTTGGCCATCACAACACTTATCCATTAAGTTATCTTGCTTATCACACATATTTGCCCATTAAGTCTACTTGCTCATCACTTAAGCACTTTGTTTGCTCACCACACTTACTTAGCTTTTAAATTTGATTGCTCCCTACTTTGGATCATCCATGGTTTGCCCCATGGGTTTAAACCAACCCATAACCCATTGGTTCTTACTTTGGGCAGCTTAATCATTTGGGCTTGCATTAAATTACTTTGGGCTTCACATTACAAACACTTGGGCTTGCATATTAATTCTATTGGACTTTCATATTAAATCATATTGGACTTGTACATCCACATAATCCACAAGTCTATTCATAAATGGCTTAAAGCCTTATAACATATACTCTACGTATAATTCTCGTATTCTAACTCGTATACTTATTCAACATATACGACATACCATCTTTCATACACACTCGTATAATACTTCATATTGTACTCGTATTCATTACTTCGTATAATACCTACGTATTATACAATCTTCGCTTAATTCATTATACACGTTTAAATTCCTTTTCGGAAGTCACTTTCCCTAAACGTTAGGTTTTTAAATTCGCAGGCAAAAAACTGCGTTTGCCATAACTGAAATATTATTGGATATTCTATCTCACCTCGATATTCTATCGTTACGTATTTCTTGGAAGTTCAAAAATAATTCCCGAGTAGAGATGCATGAATAGTGTTTTTTAGAAAATTTCTCGGAAAGCTTTTATTTTCGTCTTGGAAATTCAAACACTTTAATTCTACCACGTAGCCAAAATACTACGACGTTTTGATATGTTTAGTTCATAGAATGACCTTCAATTAGCTTGCTCCCATAAATAATCAATTTAATTCATTTAATCCACATAATAAAATAAAATTTTAATTCTAAAAAAAATCTGATTTTCTGGGGCGTTACACTCTTCCCCCTTATAAGGATTATGTCCCCAGAATCTCGCTATACTTATATAAACAAATGAGGAAAAAAAATTTCTTCATTTTAATCTCGAGTTCCCACAATGCTTCTTTGACATTGTGGTTCTTTTATTTCACCTTTTCCGAAGGTATTGTCTTAATTTACATGACTTGTCACTTCCTATCAATAATTTGAGTTAGAAGTTAAACACTTATTAATTTATTTCGCTATCTTACTATTAGTAGTCCTTCTTTTTAACACAGAATTATTTGGAACTCAAATTCCTCCTTCAAAACATGATTATACTTGATCTTATCTTCATCTTGCATCCTCTTCTTCATTCGCTTGTACTCCTCGTTACTTAATTATACTTAATTAACTCGTTCTGTTATCGTGGATTGAGCCTACATTGTGCATAACATTTCTACCCCTTCATTCCGTAATTTAACCTCTAACTCTGATCTTGCCATATCCGTTATTAACTCATTCTGAGTCGCTAACTTTTATAGCTTCTCCCTACCCTTCTTTACTTTACGCGTCGTCTACTACGTTAACTTTCCCTGTATGATATAAGATATCACCATCCTTCTCTACCGCATATTCCAATCCTTTTGTGTGAGGATATATTTCAGACTCTTAGAGTCCGTGTATATCTCACACTTATCCCCGTATAAATAATATCTTCAGATTTTTTTTTAATTCAAAACTATAGCTGCCAATTATAGATCATAAGTAGGATAAACCTCCTTATAATCCTTTAACTAGCGTGATGCATACACAATGTATTTTCTATGCTATAAGAGCACGCAATCATGTCATCTATGAAAAACATCGAGATACACTACAAAATTCCTCGTATCATCTGATAAATATAATACAGGTGCCTCAATTAACATTCTCTTTTATTTCCTAAAAACTATTTTCTCACTTCTCATTCCCAACACACTTATCAATAACAAATCTGTCTATCTCTTAAGCTACAATTCATACATAGTGAATTCCGTATCCAACCTTTCCCTCCGTAGTGTTTCTCACACTTTCTTCAAATGTTCAGCGTGATCTTCTAGCGTCTTGCAATAGACTAGAATATCACCAATGATCATTACGACACACTCGTCCCAATATTATTCGAACACTTTGTGACGCTAATGGTACTTTCAACCATAGCACCTCACAAGGGTACCTATCAATTTGCCATCGACCTGTTCGGTGCCCCTTACGGAAAAAATCTAACTTCAAGACATTTAGTCAACCCAAATGACATAACCAGAAACTTGTCATAACAATAACGAGTTCTGTATGTCATCTTAGGTACCTCCACCTTCTTCCTTTCTTTCAATCGACTCTACCCCTTACGCAAATCTATCTTAGAAAAATAATTTGCCCCTTTCAACCGATCAAATAGATCATCGATCTTGGGCCATGAGTATTTATTCTTAACCGCTAACTTACTCCTATTACAATAGTCGAAACGCAACCGTAACGACTCATCATCTTCCTTATCATCCTTCTAACTTGCGTCATGGTTAGACAACAATAATGTTCCGGTGATTTATTACCGTAATTTACTACCTTGGATTTTCTGAAAAACTAAAGATTCACACTTTTCTTATAACTATTTATTATAGCTCTATGGTTAATCAACCCATTCACACCGAGAATTTCTTCAAATTCTCTCAACGTTAACAGTACTTATTTACCCACACTTACTTACCTTTATTATCCATAAAACAATTTTCACGAATATAATTATCGAAAGTTATTTCCTCATCCTCTACCTTAATGTTTAAAGGTACTTATACTCCCTTTTAGATAGACTCCTAGATGAGTCTTTTCACATGTTTTATATGCTCTGATCCTACGCTTAGGATCCCTTTGTCTCACTCCAGTATTCCCAGAGTTAAACATTCTTTCTTTTTGGTATACTGCTACTGGAATTATCTGCCTTGGTTCCTTCATCTCCCTTTCTCTCATTCTTTCCCTCTTTGTGGTATTGAGTCAATGACTTTCTACAACTTTCTGCTATAAGCAGCTTCTCCAGAATGGTCCCCTAGGAAACAATCTAAAACACCAAAATTCTACTATAGAGCCAAGGTTTCAGGCCCTGCTCAAATCTACGAGCCTTCCTCTCCTCAGTGTCCACTTGATGTAAAACAAACCTTTCCAATTCATTGAATTTGGCCGTGTACTAGGGAACCGCCATGTCCCCTAGTTTAAGTTTTAAGAACTTAATCTCCACCCTCCCTCGAATGTTTGTAGGGAACTAATTCTCAAAGAAAACCTTCTTGAATTGTTCCCCTGTTACCGCATCTGTTCTAGCCCCACCCTGGTGAGCCTCTCACCAAAAGTTGGCTTCCCCCTTCACCATATAGGACGCAAAAGAAATCTTTTGCACCTCAGCTACGTTTGTAACAAACGCCTTCTCTAATTCTTTTACCCATGTTTGGGCCTCTATTATGTCCGTCGTTCCTTTCAACTTTGGCGGACCTATGCTTTTACACTTTTTAAAGATAGTCGTGCTGGCTACTTTAGGTCCCGCGGGTATTCTACCCCCCCGGTTTGGTTAAATGTCGTCGTTAATAAATTAACGAACTCTTGCATAGGGTTGTTCTAACCCCCTTGGTTAACATTACGTGATTCTGCTTCCTGATTACATTGTCTTCTTCTTGGCGGCATTTTCTGATAAAATAAATAAATTTTCATTATTATCTATTTACTTACTTTGTTATTATTCGCCACATACCAACTCATACCATAACAAATCATATTAAATGAAAACTTCATTATATTCATATACCTCTTCATAGTTCCAAAACTATTTACAATTGTTTTCATAGCCAAAAGCTATTACATTTTCTATCTCGGAATTGAACTTCCCAAAAGTTGGGATTTACAAAAAGACTACCCTTTTATACAAAAGAGGATTTTACGTCACTACACATATATTAATAACTCTAGAATTCTAATAATGCATAACAGCATCCTCGTGTTTCTCATTTGCAATCTTTGCTACAGTATCCCGACTAATAGTATGACGGGTTTGTCCTGACTCAATGGAATAACAAGTAACTTTCAGCTTGAAATCCTTATGAGCACTCTCATGGATGTAAGACATCCGGGCTATCTTCCGGTCCTTCTTCCCCAGTTCTTTATGAAGCTCATCGACCTCCTTCTTAAAATCCATTACCTTATTTATCATGAGCGCCTTCTCTTCATGCTCTGACTCAAAATCTGCTTCTGTAGACTCCTTCGCTATATAAAGAGCACTAATCTCTTCGTTCTGTTTCTGCACAATTGTACTCAGTTGCACATTTTTGTCAAGCTCTGCCAGATACAATGATCTCATTGCATCTGGAGGTGATGACTATAGTGTAGGTACCACCGTAGTAACCGATGTTACCTCCATTCCTTCCTCCACATCGGTCATCATACTCAGGTATGATGTCCAAGCTACATCTCCCTCGGAGTAGTCTTCCTCAGAAAAGTACTCTTCTGTCTCCGACTCCTTTAAAATCACTAATGGTACCTCCACCACTGGCATAGGTACAATCTCTACTTTGTTCACAATTTCTTCATTCACAGCGTGTATAGTACATCAAGCTATCGATCGACATCATACAATAACACATTACATGTTGATTAGTACATAACACACAATAGTATAAGCACAAATCACATTTAATATTTTTAGGGTTACTTTTCATATTTTAAATCTTTCGATACTGAGTTTCCTCAATACCTTATTAACTCATTCATCTTAAATAAAGCTCAAGTTTACTTTCTTCGGACTTCTCTTCCTTAACGAGGTTATTAGCCTAAGGTTCTTCCCCCTTAAGTTTTATAACCTAATGCTTTGATACGAACTTGTGACGCCCCCAAATCCGGGTCTCTTCCAACCCGACAAATAGTGCTACACGGTACTCATAACTGTACATTCATTATACTGAAACGACATTAGAATATGTGTTCCAACGACATTCTTATTACATTAATAATAATAAATCACGTTCCCAGGTTCTTAAACCATTACATTCTTTGTTCATCATAATATAATACATATATTTACTAGTCTATTACAAGATAAACTAATCATTCATCTTCGCCTTGCCTTTATCTCTACTGGAAACCTCAGTTCACTCATCTTTAGATGTATTCATATGGTTCAAGAAAGAGTGAGCATAACATGCTAATTAAGCAAGTACAATAATTTCTTTTAAACAACATGCTTGAAATATAGGAATAGTATATCTTCAATAACTGGATAATAGTTACAAAGTTCTATCCATAATTCAAAATAACATTTATTTTCCTTCAAAATGTTTTACAACAACAATATTCAGTAAAACATCAATTCTGGTCCAAGACCATGAGCGTTTCACAATTTCTTTGAAAAGGACAACCCGAAACTAAGTCCACAAGTCAGGCATAGCTTACGAGCACTTCTAGGTGATCAGCCTATAGTACTCTATGTTGATCAACACTACATTCATTAAACGTGTGTACGTTTAAGTTGTGGCAACCTCACGTGCCCATCGAATACTTGATGAAAATACATTTATTTATTCATATTCAGACTTACCTTGAATCCGTACCAAACAATTGGCGTAGGATAGCGTTATCAATTCTATATGGAAAACTTGTAAAGAAATCAATCAACTCTTTCGTAAAACCATTTATGCATCTCATAACTTGAATCATTTGAAAACTTGACTAACACGAAGGTTATACAAACGTTTAAGAAAAACTTGTCTTCAGCGTCTGCTACAGTAAAATTACGTTTCTTTTGAGCCTTTATGGTCTCTATAACACATAATCACATAACATACCACATTAGGCCATGAATGAACATACATGGATCCTAATGAATCTTACCCTTCTTCTCAATCTAATCATGTAGTAGATTTGTTATTATTGGTTCCGGTTTTCCGTTACGTCATTCTTACGTTCACATGAAATTGAGTTTCATGAACTCTAATTGATCATACTTAAGGTTTAATCATGACTTAAGTTCATTAGTTAAGTGTTAATCATTTGCTATTCATACTCAACATGTAAACATTCTTTCTTATCTAGTTTTAAAATTTTGGTGTCATGACGCCAAATTTATTCTTTCTCGTTGCGCATTAACGGGTATCACAAATTGGGCTAGAAGATCGAACTCGGCGCTGCAGCGCGAGTCCCTTCGTTATGGGTCGCACTACAACGTGACTCTCCAGTAGGTCACAGCTTCAACCGGCCATGATCGGCGCTGCGGTGTGACTTACTTTTTCTCGATCAATGGCCGTAGCCAAAGGTTTCAAGACTGTAAAAATTTGACAATTAACTTTTTATGTGAGATTCCCGTGCTCATAACTTCTTCGTTATAAGTCTGAATTAGCTCGTTCAAGAGCCTACGGTTCACAAATTACATATTCTACGTGTTCATTCAAGAATTTTATCTATTTGACTTCGTTAACGAAAAATTCACCTATTAGTCCATTTTTAACGAAAACGATAAACGTTCGTGAACGTTCAATGCTCATTTCTTATTTCTAAGTCGAAATTCGGTCATTCTCGAGTCCGCAACTCTATAATGCCAAATAAGACTTGTCTCCATTGAAAATTAATGTTTCCAAGCTCAATATCAAAATTCGACTTCCATTCCGAGAATTTTACGAATTCGACGATTATCGTCCAATCGTGTGAATTCCAGCAAAACTTCGCTACTTAAGATTTGTTCTTTATTTCAAATGGATTCATTCTGTTATACTAACATCTTGACATACATACATCATTAACTTATAAACATGTGAAGTTATTACTTGTACTTTGTGAGTTTATAACTTATAAAAGTATAAACTACTTATGTTTCCATTTCTCATGACTTAGGATAGTTTATAACTTCTAACCATTATTCTTGCTTCTTGTTAACATACTAACTTCATTTGTGTCAACATGTTACAAGTTAATATACGTTCATTATAAGTTCATAACTTATTTATGTTTGACTTATTTATTCATGACTTATACGGCTTATTAAGACTTAAGCCCTTTGATTCATCATTCCAACTCCTTTTTAGCATACATATTCTATCCCTCTCCACTTCTCTAATAATGGAAGAGAAAGAGAATCATTGTTTAAGATTGCTTACCCTTTGATGATCACTTGCTAAACCTTAAACTTCTTTTTGCTTCTTTGAATTAACAAAGGCTAACTTCTAGTTTTTCTAGCTTTTTCTCTCAAGCAAATAAGCTCTCACCTTATAATGTATAAAGTGTTGGATGAATGAACAACTAACAAATGAAATGGAAGCTTGCTATTTATAGGACTTGCTAGGTTAGGATAGTTTGGTCATTAATCCATCCACCTCCTTACTATTCCAAGCTTAACCATCATGTAAACTTGCTCCCCACATATACTTGGCCATCACAACACTTAGCCATTAAGTTATCTTGCTTATCACACATACTTGCCCATTAAGTCTACTTGCTCATCACTTAAGCACTTTGTTTGCTCACCACACTTACTTAGCTTTTAAGTTTGCTTGCTCCCTACTTTGGATCATCCATGGTTTGCCCCATGGGTTTAAACCAACCCATAACCCATTGGTTCTTACTTTGGGCTTTAGCTTAATTATCTTAGCTTAATCATTTGGGCTTGCATTAAATTACTTTGGGCTTCACATTACAAACACTTGGGCTTGCATATTAATTCTATTGGACTTTCATATTAAATCATACTGGACTTGTACATCCACATAATCCACAAGTCTATTCACAAATGGCTTAAAGCCTTATAACATATACTCTACGTATAATTCTCGTATTCTAACTCGTATAATTATTCAATATATACGACATATCATCTTTTATAAACACTCGTATAATACTTCATATCGTACTTGTATTCATTACTTCGTATAATACCTACTTATTATACAATCATCGCTTAATTCATTATACGCGTTTAAATTCTTTCTCGGAAGTCACTTTCCCTAAACGTTAGGTTTTTAAGTTCGCATGCGAAAAACTGCGTTTGCCATAATTGAAATATTATTGGATATTCCATCTAACCTCGATATTCTATCGTTACGTATTTCTCGGAAGTTTAAAATAATTCCCGAGCAGAAATGTGTGAATAGTGTTTTTTGGAAAATTTCTCAGAAAGCTTTTATTTTCGTCTTGAAAATTCAAACACTTTAATTCTACAACGTAGCCAAAATACTACGACGTTCTGATATGTTTAGGTCATAGAACGACCTTCAATTAGCTTGCTACCATAAATAATCAATTAAATTCATTTAATCTACATAATAAAATAAAATTTTAATTCTCAAAAAAATCTGATTTTCTGGGGCGTTACAATAGTAGTCCATGTGGGTGGCTGATTGAGGGAGAGAAGAAGGGGAACATGTGGGGGAAGGAAAGAAAAAGAAGGAAGAAAAGAAAGAAAAAGATGGAGAAAAAAGGGAGAAGAAAATATGAAGTACTCCCACCCATTTGTTAGTCACGGGAAATCAGAAGAATGAGAGAGAGAGAGAGGGAAATGAAGGAAGAGAAGAGAGAAAGAAAGAAAAAGAGAAAGAAGAAGGAGAAGAAGAAAAAAAGAACAGGTATTTCGAAAAATCTTTGATTTATTCTTAGATTTTAGTTTTTATAAATTTTATGTAAAGAGTACATACTTATGTATGTATTAGATGATTTAAACTTTCATAAGCATGAATCAAATGAGAGAAATCTAGAAATCAAAAGAAGAATGAAAAATCTAAATGTTCAGAAAAATTAGTTTACTACTTGATTTTGTAAAATCCATAACTCTTTGTGTATAATGAGTTAGCAGATGAGCCATATATCAAAAGAAAGCCCTGGAAGTAAGCTAACTGCAGAAATTGGAATCACCCAAAAAAGCATTGTGGATTTTTCGTGGTGATAGTTTGAGTAAAACTGGTACGAAGGACTTATAGTCCGAAAAATCAGTGTTTTTTTGCTTTATTGCGTGAGTTATAATTTTTAATCCGACCGTTGGATCGTTTACATTTTTGGTTATATTATACATATATACGTTGAGTATATGTACACAAATTTTGAACCGTTAAAGACAAACGTATGATTTGTTATGAATTTAAGGAGGTGACTTATCCAGAAATTGTTGTAGCAGAATTTTCGGTAAGCCTTCTCTCTATGTTAGAGTCGGAATTTGGAAAAACTTTCTTCTACAAAGTTGTAGAGAATTAAATTTTACATGGAAAGGACATAAGATTTGTATTTTTCTGATAAAGTGCTAATTATTATGAATTATTGAAATTTCTGAATATTGGAATTTATAATTAATTTATTAGAAAAATTATTTGGGCTGAAATATTTTTACAGGAAGCATATTATATCATCTTAGAATTTCTGTAAATTTTTTATGAATTATTGAAAAGCGTAGTAATTATTATATTTTTAAACTATTTATAGTTAGTTTAAAAATAGAAGAAATTCATAAAAAGTTCTATGAATGATGAAAATTATGAAACTTGGTGAAAAATCTTATAATATTATTTTATAATTTACGGACAGCTTTTGGAAAATTATTGAATAATGAAATATTTATTGTATTTTTAAGCTATTTATGGTTAGTTTGAAAATAAAGGGAATTCATAGGAAATTCTATGAATGGTGGAAAATTATGAATTTTGTTAAAAGATATTATAATAATATAAGATTAATATTAATGATGTTCTAAAGATATAAAAGTATGTGGAGTTAGTATTTCTATTTTGAAGCTATTAAATGATAGTTTTATAAATAGAAATAATTATAGAAAATTATTGGATAATCGAAAATGTGAAAATTGTTTAGAAAGTTTAGAATACTATTTTAAATATTTTAGAAGTGTTAGTAAACTCATGAGGTGTCAGGATGTAAACGCACAAGTAACGAATTAGTTATGATAAAAATAAAAATAATATTTTTGTTAAAGTAAAAATGGTGATAATATCATTATAGTGGATTGTCATATATGAGGTTTTATATTTCTCAAGTTTTATTATTCACTTCTAAAGTTTTGGAATATGAATAATGATTTTATGCGATAAATAAAGACAACTTGAATGAACAATGAATTGTTAGTTGGTTTAGAAATTATTCGAGATGAATATGATTTGGTGTTGATCCCTACTTTTAATAGAATTTAAATTGTTTATAACAAGGTATTGATTTGATTCTTACGTAAGAAGCCACTCATTATTTTATTCAATAATTGTCACAGTAGTTATTGCACAGTGATTTATATTATTGATTCTTAATTACGTAAGAAGTCACTCAGTCTTTTATTCAATAATTGTCAAAGAGTTATTTATTACGTTGACTCATATTATTTGATATGATATAATTAAACCAGTTAGAAGTATTGTGAGTCTATGTTAATAATTATGAATAATTGTTGAAAGATTAAAAATGTGTAAATAATTGATGAATAAAAGGTGTTGATTAAAGATAAGTATGATATACATATGTTTGTTCAATTATATTCTTATTACAAAAGTAAGTTTGGAAGGACTTGTCGATACTCTACTTTTTCTAAAAGCAGTATGGAACACAACTCTATTATTGAACAAATTTTGTTAAAACGTGTACAAGTTGGTTTAATTTTCTCGGTGGGATCATAAATTCCACTACCATTATTATATACCTCATTTGGTTATTTTGTCAAACCAGGTGTGCTAGTTGTTTACTAATTTTTCAGTATAAATAAGTTGTTCGGTTGAGTAACTAAACGCACACCATCACTACACTAAAAATATAAAATTCTTTTACTTCAATATTGTGTGTATTTCTATTGAGTGTAATGTTACTCCAAGTGTAGATAAGGAATGCAAGCATTGTTTAAGTTGATAAATTTCACAAAAAGTAGAATCAAGTCACATGCTACGGTAAAGGATATTATTTTTTTCAGTATTCATAAGGAATAATATTTTCTTCCATATTCTGTAGTATGTGAGTAATATTATTTCGTCTCGTATTCTTGATTATACCATCATTTTGTTAAAGTATTGCTTCTATACTCCGTAAAATTAGTAGAATATCCTTGAAATTTGCGCTTCATCTAGTATCGTTTCACAAGGATATTTTCTGCACATTCTTGTTAAATTTTAAGTTTTTCATGTCGGAGTACTGTCCATGAGTAATATTTATTTTTACGGTACTATTCATAATGTACTATTCACGGGGTACTATTCACAAAGTATTATTCACGAGTACTATTCACGGGATACTATTCCTGAAGTACTATTCACGGGGTACTATTTACTCGAGTACTATTCACCTAGAGAATTATTCATGACAAAAATTGATTTCTTTGCTGTCTAAATCATTTTTGATACAATATTATTCTTGAATTTTACTCCACAAAGCAGTATCATATTGAAGGATAAGGATAATTTATTCTGCATTATCTTAGTTATAATATTTCTTATTGGGCTAGTTGAGCTCACCCTTTTGCTTTCATTATTCACTTCAGGAAATGAAAATGCAGCTGGGACTAGTCGGGGAACAGAGTGACGGTCCGAGATGGTGGCTATAGTAGTCTTCACTATTTTATGAAATAGTGTGATAATAAATGTAATGAGGACTTCATTTGAGTTTGTATACTCTCTACGAGACATTATCTGTGTTGAAACTCTTAGCTACGTTGTTTGTTGTATTGTATAATTAAGTTTGTAATTGAATTCTGTACCATATATTTGGCGACTCAGAATGGGTGATGTATACCTATTTTGGGGGCGTCACAGTTGGTATCAAAGTTTAGTGATATGATCCCTGGCTGAGATTTGAGGCTAGAGCTAGGAGGGGAGAGATGAGTAAAATCCTTCACTAATGTGCGTCCTACCTAAGCTAAATTTTTGTTACTTAATTAGCTGACAAATTGTGATATATCAATTAACCTTTGTTTTGAAGCTGTATTCTAGAATGATATCTGAAATACAAGAAATGAGCAATGAATGAACAATGAAACAGAGGAAGTAGCCTGGGTGTTAGAATTGGAAATTCTTATATCTTCGGAATTCCAGGTACACACATAAATTTCGAGGGCGAAATTTCATAAGGTGGGGTGATTGTAAGACCCCGAATTTTATGAAATAAAAGTCCAATTTAATTTTTGATTATTATTATAGAACTATAAAATGCTAAATTGATAAATGATCAAACGGACAATTAATCGGATAAATGAGCAAATAAAGAGGAAATGAAATAATTATTTTTTTTAATAGTAGCCCATGTGGGCGGCTAATTGAGGGAGAGAAGAAGGGGAACATGTGGGGGAAGGAAAGAAAAAGATGGAGAAAAGAGGGAGAGAGAAAATAGGAAAGTAAGAAAAGAAAGAAAACAAAATAAAAGGAAGAAGAAAAATATGAAGCACTCCCACCCATTTGTTAGTCACGGGAAATCAAAAGAATGAGAGAGAGAGGGAAATGAAGGAAGAGAAGAGGGAAAGAAAAAGAGAAAGAAGAAGAAGAAGAAGAAGAAGAAGAAGAAAAGGTATTTCTAAAATTTTTTGATTTATTCTTAGATTTTAGTTTTATGGATTTTATGTAAAGAGTACATACTTATGTATGTATTGGATGATTTAAACTTGCATAAGCATGAATCAAATGAGAGAAATCTAGAAATCAAAAGAAGAATGAAAAATCTAAATATTTAGAAAAATTAGTTTACTACTTGATTTTGTAAAATTCATAATTCTTTGTGTATAATGAGTTAGGAGATGAGCCATATATCAAAAGAAAGCCCCGGAAGTAAGCTAACTGCAGAAATTGAATCACCCAAAAATTCTTTGTAGATTTTTCGTAGTGACGGTTTGAATAAAATTGGTACGAAGGACTTATAGTCCGAAAAATCAGTGTTCTTTTGCTTTATTGCTTGAGTTATAATTTTTAATCCGACCGTTGGATCATTGAAATTTTTGGATATGTTATACATATATAAGTTGAGTATATGTCCACATATTTTGAACCATTAAAGATTAACGTATGATTTGTTATGATTTTAAGGAGGTGACTGATCCAGAAATTGTTGTAGCAGAATTTTCGGTAAGCCTTCTCTCTATGTTAGAGTCGGAATTTGGAAAAACTTTCTTCTACCAAGTTGTAGAGAATTAAATTTTACATGGAAAGGACATAAGATTTGTATTTTTCTAATAGAGTGCTAATTATTATGAATTATTGAAATTTCTTAATATTTGAATTTATAATTAATTTATCAAAAAATATATTTGAAATTTGAAATATTTTTACAGGAAGCATATTATATCATCTTAGAATTTCGTAAATTTTTATGAATTATTGAAAAGCGAAGTAATTAATATATTTTTAAACTATTTATAGTTAGTTTAAAATAGAAGAAATTCATAGAAAATTCTATGAATGATGAAAAATTATGAAACTTGGTGAAAAATCTTATAATATTATTTTATAATTTCGGGCAGTTTTGGAAAATTATTGAATAATGAAATATTTATTGTATTTTTAAGCTATTTATGGTTAGTTTGAAAATAAAGGGAATTCATAGGAAATTCTATGAATGGTGGAAAATTATGAATTTTGTTAAAAAAATTATAATAATATAAGATTAATATTAATGATGTTTTAAAGATATAAAAGTATGTGGAGTTAGTATTTCTATTTTGAAGCTATTAATTGATAGTTTTTATAAATAGAAATAATTATAGAAAATTGTTGGATAATCTGAAAAATGTGAAAATTGTTTAGAAAGTTCAGAATACTATTTTAAATATTTTAGAAGTGTTAGTAAACTCATGAGGTGTCGGGATGTAAACGCACAAGTAACGAATTAGTTATGATAAAAACAAAAATAATGTTTTTGTTAAAGTAAAAATGGTAATAATATCATAATAGTGGATTGTCATATATGAGGTTTTATATTTCTCAAGTTTTATTATTCACTTCTAAAGTTTTGGAATATGAATAATAATTTTATGCGATAAATAAAGACAACTTGAATGAACAATGAATTGTTAGTTGGTTTATATGTTATTCGAGATGAATATGATTTGGTGTTGATCCCTACTTTTAATAGAATTTAAATTGTTTATAGCAAGGTATTGATTTGATTCTTACGTAAGAAGCCACTCATTATTTTACTCAATAATTGTCACAGTAGTTATTGCACAATGATTTATTTTATTAATTCTTAATTATGTAAGAAGTCACTCAGTCTTTTATTCAATAATTGTCACAGTAGTTATTGCACAGTGACTCATATTATTTGATATGATATAATTAAACCAGTTAGAAGTATTGTGAGTCTATGTTAATAATTATGAATAATTGTTGAAAGATTAAAAATGTGTAAATAATTGATGAATAAAAGGTGTTGATTAAAGATAAGTATGATATACAGATGTTTGTTCAATTATTTTCTTTTTACAAAAGTAAGTTGGGCAGGACTTGCCGACACTCTACTTTTTTCTAAAAGCAGTATGGAACACAACTCTATTATTGAACAAATTTTGTTAAAACGTGTACAAGTTGGTTTAATTTTCTCGGTGGGACCATAAATTTTACTACCATTATTATATACCTCATTTGGTTATTTTGTCAAAGCATGTTTGCTAGTTGTTTACTAATTTTTCAGTATAAATAAGTTGTTCGGTTGAGTAACTAAACGCACACCATCACTACACTAAAAATATAAAATTCTTTTACTTCAATATTGTGAGTATTTCTATTGAGTGTAATTGTAAGACCCCGAATTTTATGAAATAAAAGTATTCAGTTTTTCTATTTACTAAATAGTTAAATTGATAAAAAATTAAAGTTAAGGGTGATATGTGAAATTTTTTCAAAATAAGCAAATGGCTATAAAATACTTATTGTTGTCGGGGAATATTCGTTTGGTCGTGGAATATTCTTGTTGTGTTAGGGAATATTCGTACTGCAATCGACTACGACACAACCATTTGTGGGCCCCATAATGTAATAAGCTTCGGATGAAGAAAATGACAAGTTTGAGTTTTTATAAATAACGACGTAGTTGTTACCGTTAACACTGTTGGAATACCTAGTGGTTAAAATATAATAATACGCGTTGTTGCACAGTAGCACACGGTATTGCACAATATTTTTGAATTATTGATTTTTACGTAAGAAGGCACTACTCAATAATTGTTACAGTAATTACTGTTCAATATTTTATTTTATTGATTCAATAATTGATGCGTTGATATTTTATATTATTTCAATAATTGTCACGGCACAGTATTTCCCATTATCAGATCCATAATTCATATTATTTAAATAATATTATTAGACATCATTATTGGCAATGTCTTGAAAGTTCTGTCAAGGAGAGGTTTAGTCACCAAATTGCGCGCCAGTAAGGAGAATTCCTTATCGGAAAGCCCCCTCTTTCCTGGGAACGACCTAGTTGTCATAATTGTGATTCTGTAATATTATTTGTGAATAATTAATTATTGATTTATATGCTAAGGAAATATTTATTTTATGTGGATATAAATAATGGATATATTTATTGTGGTTATAAATGAAGGAATTATTGCTGAGGTGTTTTATTAGTATTTTGTCAAAATGAAGAACAAAATATGGAATTTTCAGAAAAATTAGTTTATTACTTGATTTTGTAAAATCCATAACTCTTTGTGTATAATGAGTTAGGAGATGAGCCATATATCAAAAGAAAGCCCTGGTTGTAAGCTAAACGTAGAAATTTGAATCACCCAAATATTCTTTGTAGATTTTCATGGCGACTGTTTGAGTGAAACTGGTATGAGGGACTTATAGTCCGAAAATCAAATCAGTGTTCTTAAAGCTCTATTGCGTGAGTTATAATTTTGATCCGACCATTGGATCGTCGTGATTTTTGGATATGTTATACATATATAAGTTGAGTATATGTCCAAAAATTTTGAACCGTTAAAAATTAACGTATGATTTGTTATGTATTTTAAGAGGTATTAAAAATTATCCGTTTGTGGATTTCGGATATTTTCTGTTAAGAATTTGGAAAAACTTAAAGCTACAAAGTTGTAGAGAATTCGATTTCCTATGGAATGGACATAAGATTTGAATTTTTCAGATAAAATGGCTATTTATTATGAATTGTTGAAGTTTCAGAAAATAAAATATTTTTATTAAAAATATGGTGGGTCCCACATTTGGTTGGTGAGAAATAAAATGTGCTGGAATTTATTTTCAAAAATGGTGGGTGGGAATAGTAGCAGGTAAAGCCATCAGGTAGCAGGTCAAGTCTGCATCGACGTTCTAACATTTTCCTATAAATAGGGTGCTTAGTTCGAATTGAAAATCACACCAGAAACAAGTTTTCTCTCTTTTTCTCTCTATATTATCGAGCGTATTTTGTGAGTATTTAGATACTTTGTGAGTTGCTATTCATCAGTGAAAGCTTCCTTCAGCCTTATACTTGATATTTCAACTTGAAGTACAGTTCTTTTGAGGTAGAGGATTTTAAGGGATTGTAAGGGATGTTATTTTCTTTCTAATGATGTTATTCTTTTAATATCATTATACTGAAATATTGGTATGGATTTTATTGTGGAATTTCTATATTTTTGTGTCGGGGTTAATATTCACGTATACTACACTATTCACGTATACGGCACTATTCATGTATACGACACTATTTATGAATATGGCACTATTTACGTATATGACATTATTTACGTATACGATATTATGTACGAATATGGAGTACTATTCATGAGTTATTATTCATGAGTTACTATTTATGAGTTACTACTCATGAGTTACTATTCACGGGTACTATTCACGATAAGATTGGTTTCTTTTTCTGACCAAATTATCGTTGATTTATGAATCTTACTCTTGAAATTAAATGCAGTTGTTGATCATATTGTTTTTATTATCATATATAACATTTTTATAATCCTGGTGATGAAATTTCTCTTTGACTTGAGTGTAAAGACGGGTAGATTATTGGTATGTTCGTGACTATGGGTTCTCTTTGGCCAGTAGTGCAAAGTTAAATTGTTGACTGGTATGATTATGACCATTGAATTTATAATTGAATATCTTTAGCTTAAGTGCAAAGGTGAATTGATCAACATGGTTATAATTATTGTTTATATAAATTCTGAAATGACTATATATTTCATTGAGAGATTAATATCTTTTTGGTATGCAAAGATGCAAAGATGATCTGTTGTTGAATATCTTTTGAATATCTTTGGTGTAAAGCAAAGATGATCTGTTGTTGAATATCTTTGGCTTGTAATGCAAAGATGACTTTGTTGTTGAATATCTTTGGCCAAGTGCAAAGATGAACTATTGACGAATATCTTGGCCCGTGTATAAAAAGATGAATTTATTAGTATGATTATGAACAGGACCTGTGATTTGGTATAACCATGATCTTTAATGTTTCAGGTAAAGACAGTTGATGAAAATTATCTTCGTCCTGGATGAGAAGAGGAATTTAGAACCACAATTAAGATTATGAGTTATTCACATGATTGTGGACAGGAATTGTTGATTGATGTTACAGGGATAAAACATTGTAGGTGGACTTTTAACATGGAGAACATGATAGACCTTATGGTCTATTTGACTCTTCTAATGGATTGCTCGTTCTGCTGCAACTATGGTTGAAAAGTTTTATCATCTACCATATGTTCTAAATCTCTGATTCATTATTGACGAAGGCTATTGTTAATTTAATTATCTTTAGTCATGATATTCTTTATTGGGCTAGTTGTGCTCACCCTTTTGCTTCACAATTCCTTTCAGGTAATAAGAGTGTAGCTAAGTCGAGAAGGGATAACAGGGGAATAGAACGGGGGTCTCTAGCCGTGGAGGTTCTCCCTAAACAATATAGAAAAGTGTGTTGTATTTTATAAATCATTTAGTAGTTATATTTGGTGAATCAAATAGGGTGAGGCGAACCCAATGTTGGAAGGGTGTTTTGCCACTATCATACAAGATGTCTAATGACATACAATCTCGTGTTATCATAAGACAGGGTTGTACACATCCACTTGCTGAATATATCTACGAGCACTACCTATATAATCTTGGTGTTTGGTTGAAGTATAATTCTCAATTAGAGACAATGAAGATAATGATATGTCAAGAGAAGACTCACCATTGGAATGAATATGATAGTAATCTTCTCGTTTTTCTTTGGGGTCTATTGGGTCAACCAAGGATAATTATGTGGACATATGATATCTATCATAACCTAGACGCATGGCCTCCCATGTACGAAGGTTTCCTTGAGCACTTCCCAAAGATTTTAATTTCTAAAATAATTTTTGACTGTACCTTTATGTAAGGTGCCATTATGACGTGTTATCCACTGTTGGGATGAGAGTCACAGTTGGTATATATTTGTATCAAAACTCACAGCATATGTGTTGTTGTATTTTGCACGACAATTGTAGTAATAAAGTTGTAGTTATTTTCTATACCATGTATTTGGCGACTCAGAATAGGTTGGATGGATTGGACCTATTTTGGGTGCTTCAGAGTAATGTTACTCCAAGTGTAGATAAGGAATACAAGCATTGTTTAAGTTGATAAATTTCACAGAAAGTAGAATCAAGTCACATGCTAAGGTAAGGGATATTATTTTTTCAGTATTCATAAGGAATAATATTTTCTTCTATACTCTGTAGTATGTGAGTAATATTATTTCGTCTCGTATTCCTGATTATACCATCATTTTGTTAAAGTATTGCTTCTATACTCCGTGAAATTAGTAGAATATCTTTGAAATTTGCGCTTCATCTAGTATCGTTTTACAATGATATTTTATGCACATTCTTATTAAATTTTAAGCTTTTCATGCCGGAGTACTGTCCATGAGTAGTATTCATTTTTACGGTACTATTCATGGGGTACTATTTATAAAGTACTATTCACGGGTACTATTCACAAAGTACTATTCACATGTACTATTCACAAAGTACTATTCCCAGGGTACTATTCCCGAAGTACTATTCACTCTGGTACTATTCTCCCGGAGAATTATTCATGACAAAAATTGATTTCTTTGTTGTCCAAATCATTTTTGATACAATATTATTCTTGAATTTTACTCCACAAAGCAGTATAATGTTGACAATTTGGACATTATTGAATTCTGGAGAAATTAAATTATAAATCTTTAAAAATTTATCTTTTGTTTTCTTTTAATTGAATTCTTATATCATTGTCATCATCCTCATGCTTACATTGTGATAAAAGTCATCTGTGGCTTACATGCATAGATGTACTATTGATTGGTATGATTATGACCAGGGATTATTAAGTATAATCATGACCGTAATGTTACAAATGATGTGGTAAAAATCCTCATTGGTCTGTAGTGCATTGATGGGTAGTTGTTAGTATGATTATGACCAGAGATTATTTAGTATTATCATGACCATTGATGATTACATGAATATCCTTGGCCCGTAGTGCAGGGATCATTCGATGATGTGGTTTATTTATTGTCGAGTCTCAAATGATAAAGTTGATGAAAACTTTTTAAATCATAGAAGATAGTAGATATCATGCTCTACTTGACTCTTCTAATGGATTGCTTATTCATTGCAGAGTTAAACTTGATGTTTATTGTATTTTATCAGTTTAACACTGTTGAAGGCTAATGATAATTTATTCTGCATTATCTTAGTCATAATATTTCTTACTTGGCTAGTTGAGCTCACCCTTTTGCTTTCATTGTTCTCTTCAAGAAATAAAAATATAGCCGGGACTAGTCGGGGAACAGAGTGAAGGTCCGAGATGGTGGCTATAGTAGTCCTCATTATTTTATGAAATAGTGTGATAATAAATGTAATGAGGACTTCATTTGAGTTTGTATACTCTCTACGAGACATTATCTGTGTTGAAACTCTCGGCTACATTTTGTCGTACTGTATCAAAGAAGTTTGTATGTTAATTCTGTACCATGTATTTGGCGAATCAAAATGGGTGATGTATACCTATTTTGGGGGCGTCACAGGAACGATTAGCAGTGAGACAAGAACATATGTTTTTTACTCAAAACAGCTTCAACGCTGCTTTGGTTGAGAGACTAGCCCACCTGGATCCACATGTTGAGCCTTTTCAATTCCTTGTTCCCCAACCAATGTCAGATCCCGAGGTTGAGATTTATGAACTTTGTTTAAATAGACAATTGTTTTCCAAGAGAAAAACTTATTTTAATTTAAGATGGCCTTTTACGAGGATTGGACTTTTAATTTTATTTAAATGTGTATCTTTATATTCGCTTGATAAGTTTAGAAAATTTTTAGATTAATTTAAATGTAAAGATCTTCTATCATTTTAGGCTACAGGACGCTATTCCACAAGTGGAGCTAGCAAGGGAAGAGCCCATCCTCTTCCTTTATCATGTCATTAATAGCTAAACTCATATGCTTTGGTTTCATGTTCTTCTTTCTTCACTATTACTTTGTCAACAAAGCGAGTCAGCACTCACAGTGATAATTTTCACTATAACGAAGTGCTTCATGATTCAACTGTCCAATATGTTCTCTCCTGCCAAAAATTTTCAAACTCGAGACCCCATGTACATTTCTTTTACATTTATTTGGTTGTAAGTACATATAGAAGTATCGACTCTTGATGTTTATCAAGTCAATAACTACAAGAAAAATATTATCGACTCTTGATGCTTATCAAGTTAATGCTTTATAATTCATATAGAAGTATTAGTATATAGATAGATGCAATTCTCTGAATCCAAAGTTTAATATAACATGATTTTGCCACAATTTCATTCCTATTTTTTCTGAATTTAATACACTAAGTTAAAGGTAATGTACAAGACATGTTTGATAAAATGCTTGATCGTCGTCTGGGGTGATGTGTGTTTGTTTGCATGTTTATTACAAACAATTGTACAACTAATGAAAGTTTGAAATAAGATATCATTCTCTACTAGGTACTACTTATCATCTATGTGACTAGAGTATTTCATAAATATAATAATAGGTCAGTTGTTATGGATTAATTTCTTATGTTAATTCATTATTTAAACTAGCTCGTGCATTGCACGTGTTATATATATATATAGAGGTCGGATCAGGTCCGAACTCCCAGACCGGACCAAAATTCGGACCTTTTTTTTTTGTTTTTTTTAAAACAACTAAAAAAATTAACTAATATTTTATGGAATTGAAATTTTTCCATAATACAGTGTTTTGGGTGTGATTTGGATACGTATAATAAAAATATGTATATACGATGCATGTGCATCGTATCACCATTTTTGGTATAGGTATTCAAATCATGCCCAAAATATGTATTATGGAAAAATTCGATTCCATAAAATATTAAATATTTTTTTTTTGTTGTTTTTAAAAAAAAAAATTTGGTCCATTTTTGATCGTGAGTTTAACTCCGGACTGATCCATTCGTATATATATATATATATATATATATATATATATATATATATATATATATATCAACTAGCTAGTTATATATAGATAGTAGATTATATATTGTAATTTCACATCACTAATTAATTATAAATTAGTGACAATGATTTGTCTTATAACTCAAGCTTACTTTATTTACTCATTGTATGTATGTGCTAAATTTTAAAAAATATCTACAAAGTTGAGTAACCTTTCACTAATGATTGATTTTCAAAATATATTTTGGATTGATTCAAATTTACATATTTTGATATTAAATGAATATATATAACAAGTACACTTTTGTGGTTTAAATTAGAGAAAAATAAATAAATAATGCTACTATAACATAAAAAAGGTCACATAATACTCACATACACACACATGTATACTGTGGGCCCCACATGTCAGATGGGGCCCAAAAATATGCATGTGTGTGTATGTGAGTATTATGTGACCCTTTTTTATGTGATAGTAGCATTATTAAAAAAATTGACAATCTAACTAGTTGATAGGGGTGACACCACCACCTATCATCATTGCCTATATATTTTGACTACTTTACTTTTATGTATGTACAATGTACTAATTCAAAATTTGATTCATGTGACTAAATTTTCATAATCTCGGGGTTTTGGCTCATTATTTGTTTTTGTGCTTTTTAAGTATATAATAATGCGTTTCTCAAAAATATTATGTAATAATGCAAAATTTAATTCATATATAATAACTATATCCTAATATTTTTAGGTGTATAATAAATGCAAAATTTGATTCATATAATCATATTCTAAAAATTTTATAAATCTCAAGGATGTTAGATATCTACGCATCTTATATTGATAATTATGCGTACTCTAATAATACGCATTGAATGCTTGTATTACTAATACTACAATATCTTAAATACAATATTACTATGCATATGGTGTGCAGCCATTAATATATAATATGCATATATCAGTATCCAATTTTTAAAAGTGATCCTAAATAAATGCATTAATTGCACATTTATATTTATATAAGAAAACTAAAAGAAAAATTTTAAGAAGTTTTTATCTTCTCGCGCTATAAACTGTAGGAACTGAATGGTTTTGTTCACAAATCACATATCTTATTTTTTGGAGATGCTTGAAAAAAAATTGAGTATGAAGTATTCCATTACATTTGCTAGCGTTCTTCTCTTGCTAGTCCTTTTTACAGGTAAACACTAATTTAGTATATAATATATGGGTGTTTGTGTTTAACTAAAGAGAATAATGAAAGAAAAGGGTAAGCTCAACTAGCCCAGTAAGAAATATTATGACTAAGATAATGAAAAATAAATTATCTTTAGCCTTCAACAGTATAACAACTGATAGAATACAATAGAAAACAAATTTTAGATCAACAACTGCAGTGGAACAAGCAATCCATTAGAAGAGTCAAGCAGAGTATGATATCTACTATCTTCTATGATTTAAAAAGTTTATCATCAATTTTATCGTTGTAATACCCAAGACAAAGAGAACTTTCATCACCTATCTTCACCTGTCTTGTGAGTCTTAGTAAATTGGTGAGAATGAAGGAAGAATGAGCTTCTATTTATAGGAAAATATAGTTTCGATAATTGCACGTTTTGGGACTCGAAATATTACAGTATAATACCTTCATCTTTTACTTCATTTTTAATTTAGTCATACAAGTATTATCAAACTTGTACCACCTCCCCTAATAGTATATTATGTGAATCAATAGAACAATCATGTGACTCAATAGTACAATCATGTGAAAAAAATAATTACAGTATAGTACCTTCATCTATATCTCTATTTTTAATTTAGTCATGCAAGTATTATCAATCTTGCATCACCTCCCCTAATAGTACATGGATGTGAATCAATAGTACACACATGTGAACAAATAGTTATAAACATGTGAATTAATAGCAATTAATTGCTCATTTATCCGATTAATTACCCGGTTGGTCAATATATCCTCCAGATATCCATTATTATCGAAATAGATGTCGATTTTCACTAACTCTAATAATCCCAACATAATGGAAATATCAATTTCATCTTTAATCAACACGAACTTATTCATCATTAATATTATAACTCACAATATTTAACAATCAGATCATTCTCAGGAAAGAGGGGGCTTTCCGATAAAGATTTCTCCCTATTAGCGTACAATTAAATAACCTAACCCCTTTCCTCGACAGAACTTTCTAGAAATCGTCAATAATGCAAATAATAATATGAATAATTTATCATCTCAATTATTGATTTAATAATATAAAATATTATGCATATGATACTATGTCAATAATTGAATCAATAATATGACAGATATGATGCATCAATTACTGTAACAATAATTGAGTAAATCTGAGTGACTTCTCACATAAGCATCAATAATCAAGATCGTGTGCTACTATGCAACCACGCATATTACTGTACTTTTACTACAGGGTAGTTCAACAGTTTAACGGTAAAACTTTCGTCGTTATTTTTATAAAAAGATATTTCTGTCATTTTCTAACTACGACAAAACTTCTGTTGTGGGGTTCACCAATGATTATGTTGTCGTATGAATATTCCCTTTTAAAATAAATATTCCCCGACCAATCGAATATTACCCGTCACAACGAATATTTTATATCAACTTGCTTACTTTGCAAAATTTTCAAATATCACCCTTAACTTTAATCTTTTATCAATTTAACTATTTACCAAAATAAAAAAATTGAATACTTTTATTTCATAAAATTCGGGGTCTTATAGACACACTATGCTTTTTTAATCATTTATTTCATTTTTAAAAAATTCTATTTCTTACTATATAAATGTTTCAATAGATTTCATATATTGAGTAACATGAATAGATCAAAATTATTTAAGATTATTAGCATTTTGTATTTTTTATTACAAAGGTAATTTAGATAATAACCATGAGAGCTTAAGAAAACCATGACCCTTTTTTTTAAAGTCTTCCAAATTTATTAAATAATTTTTATGCCTCATGCTCATACCTTTGTTTATTTTGTTATATATAATTATTTTTATTTTACTTCTCAAAATTATCATATAAAACTCATTTTTCTGGTGTTAAGATGCTATGATGGAAGTTTAACTCCACTAACTGTCATATTAGCTCAAGTAATAATGACCCTAATAATATATGTCTTTGTAAAAAAAAAAAAAAAAATCATGAGTTCAATTGTAGTGATCTTTTTTTTTTGCGGTAGTTACATATAATTGATTTGTTTAATATATAATTACATTGTTTCAAAATAGAGATACGTTTTGATTTTCAAGTCAAATTTTAAATTATTAAAATTCAAAATTGATTTAACTTTTGAAAGACTAAATATTTTAATTAGTACTATCTTTTATTAATATACAGTAATTATATATTTTTTTATTTAAAGTAAATAAATATGTATTAGTATTATATTTCAAAAATTATGAATTAACTTACAAATGTTAAAAATGCAACTCTAATTCTAAAACACAAGGATTATATAGATGACAAAATTTTTACATAAAATCACCAAATTATATTACTTTGTCTATTGATTTCGTTTACGTATTTCGATAATTGTAGGTAATGAGCTGACGATTGTTGATGCATGTGAGGTACGATTTTCAGATCCTATTACAAATTATGTTGAAGATGCATGTGGCAAAAAGTGCAAGCAAGAAAATGGTCACTTTGCTTCAGGAAGATGTATACTTGGTTATACTTGCTTCTATAAATACCGTTGTTAATCATATGTATTACATGATGGGTTGTCACATCTAGACATGACAATATAAATAAAAAACTATTGGGTTAATCATATTTAGTTACATTTAATTAATTTGGATATTTTTTTATTTCTTTTTTTAAAATAACTTCCTCATACAAGACACAAACTTTTATTCATGTGCAAATTCTTTTACAATTAAAGAAAGCAAGCTATGATGACAATCATCCATCCAATAAGTAGGAAAAAACATATTATCTAACTAAGCTAAATCTGCGAGTTCATGAGTGACTTGATAGCTTTCTCTTGGCGAAACTCACATTCTGAAATTCTAATTTGAATCCTCAACAATCTCTTTTGATAGATGTGTAATCATCGTCTTACAATCTAGCTCCTTCAATAACAATGTTACTAAGACCTATCTCAATAGAAAATTTAATAGCTTGATTTAATAGCAAATTGCTAAGCACATGCAACCTGTAAATTACCGACCAAACTGTCTACTCCAGCTCCTAAAACATGCCCATGTTCATCTCCAAAAACAAAACTAATTCTGCAAAAACCATTACCTTTCACCGAGGCATAACAATTTATTTTAACAACATGGCTGATAAGTTTACACCATTTAGTAACTTGCCTTAATTCAGGTTGAACAAGAAAGTACCTAATAAATCTCATAGTTTCAGAAAATTGATGAAAGAAATCGAGACACCTCCCAACCAACACATTAAAATTCCCCTCAAGTTTGCCATGTACACCACAATTGAAGTGATCCCAAATCTGCCAAGCCAGTAGACAACCTGCACAAGTCCTCTTTGCTTAACACATTAACCATGGATGGCTAGGAATAGGAACCAATCAGTAAAGTTCCTAATAGAATTAAAATAGACCGTCTACCTAATATTAGTTAGTTACTTTTGTTCAAAAATAGAAATTAGTATCGTAGTTTTGTAAAAAAACATGAATTCATTATATAGTTTTATAAGAAAATAATAAAAATAAGATTACCGAATACTAATTGGTTTTTTTTTTAAATGTAAATAATAATAATAATAATAATAATAATAATAATAATAATAATAATAATAATAATAATAATAATAATAATACAAGTTTAAGTAAAATTATATTACCACTTAGATAATATGATTTGATAAGAAACGAAAATTATCATTAAAACTCATCTACCTAACTTAAATTTGGTAATATTATTAAAATATAAGTATAATTAATGCTTTGAGTGTAAGTAAGACTTTATCATTATTCGTGTAATATATTTGTTATTATTCTAAAAATAAAAATATAATATTCTAATCGACTATATTATTCAATTATTAAATTAAAAGTAAAAATTAATTACTCTATCCAATATAAAAATTCCCAAATTAAAATTTACTCATCCACCAAACTTAAATTTGGTACTATTATTAAATTATAAGTATAATTAATGCTTCGAGTGTAAGTAAGACTTTATCATTATTTAGGTAATATAATTGTTATTATACTAAAAATAAAAATATAATATTCTAATCAATAATTTGATTCAAGTATTAAATTAAAAATAAAAATTAATTACTCTATCCAATATAAAAATTCCTAAATTAAAATTTACTCATCTACTAAGAATTCTCTTATTCTGGTGTGATTTTCATTTCTAACTAAGCATCCTATTAATAGGAGAATAGAAAGATACTATTTGAATTTAGAAAATCACGGGTGCTCAAGAGAAATTTCTCGCGCGAATTCACGGACGAATTCAACGATTTTTTTTGATTCTACTATGCTGCACAATGCACACTAAGCAATACTATGCATAATAAAATATAAAATATACTATATTCTATTATACATAAAAACAAAACTTATTATATATATAACAAAACTTAGATAACTTTCTACCAGCAGTTTTGAAAAATGGGTAACTGTGGGTCCATGTAATAAACAAAATTTACAACAAATACTTCATAAAATATCCCTCTATTTATCTCAATTCACTTGGCTTCACAAAACACGTTTTTAATAATATTTATTATTAATATTATAACTCACAATATTAACAACCAGATCATTTTGAAGAAAGATGGGGTTTTTCGGTAAGGTCTTCTCTTTATTGGCGCGCAATTAGGTGATCAAACCCCTTTCCTCGACAAAACTTTCTAAACATCATCAATAATGCAAATAATAATTTGAATAACTTTTATCATCTCAATTATTGATTTAATAATATAAAATATTGTGCAGATGATACTGTGACAATAATTGCATCAATAATATGAGATACTATGCAACAACTACTGTTGCAATAATTGAATAAAATTGAGTGACTTCTCACGTAAGCATCAATAAAGATAATATACAATACCATGTGCTAATATGCAACCACGCGTATTACTGTACTTTTACCATCGAGTATTTCAATAGTTAACAATAAAACTTTTGTCGTTATTTTTATAAAAAGTTATTTTGTCATTTTCTAACTCCGACAGTAATTCTATTGTGGGGTCCACCAATGATTGTGTCGTCATATGAATATTCCCTGACCAAACGAATATTTTATAACAACTTGCTTACTTTGCAAAATTCTTAAATATTACTCACAACCATAACATTATATCAAATCCACACCTTATTACTTAAAATGATATTTAGAAAAAATTAAATCTTTATTCATAAAAGTTGGGGTCTTACACCTTCCCCATGTCATTTAACAATGAGTACATTCTGGTTGCGATAGACTATGTTTTAAAATGGGTCGAAGCATCCACATTACCAACCAACGATGCTAAGGTAGTCCTCAAGTTTCTTTAGAAAAACATATTCACTAGATTTGGTACACCTCGGGCGATCATTAGTGACGAAGGTACTCATTTTTGCAACAAATACTTCTCAACATTGCTTGCAAAGTATGGAGTCACTGCTTAAAATAGCCACTTGCGACACCATCCCCAAACTAATGATCAAGCTGAAGTATCGAATAGAGAGGTGAAGCGTATTTTAGAAAAAATGGTGAACCCGAATCGGAAGGATTGGTCAATTAAATTGGACGACACACTGTGGGTATACCGAAAAACATATAAAATACCAATTGGGATGTCACCATATCGATTCGTGTATGGAAAAGCTAGCCATCTTCCCTTGGAGTTAAAACATAATGCATATTGGGCTATTCAGAAATTAAATTTTGACTTGCATGCAGCAGGCGAGAAAAGATTGTTACAACTCAATGAGATGGAAGAGTATCACCTTTAATCGTATGAAAATGTAAAGTCTGTACAAAGGGAAAATAAAACGGTGGCATGATAAGAAAATTATGGATCGAAAGCTTGAACCTGGTCAAACCGAGCTACTCTACAATTCTAGGTTGAAACTATTTTTGGGAAAAATCAAATCACGTTAGTCATGCCCATTCAAAATCAAAGAAGTATTTCCTCATGCCGCCGTTGAATTAGTTGGTCAAAATCAAGATAAAAGATTTAAAGTCAACACACATCAATTAAAACATTACTGGGGTGGAATTATGGATCGACACAAGACCTATATCACTCTCGCGGATTCACCATAAAACAGGGAGTAGTCAGGATGAAAGACTTAAAATCAAGCGCTTGATGGGAGGCAACCCACTCAGTATTTAGTGTTTCTTTTAATTTCACATTTAGAAAATTTGTAGCAAGTTTAGAATAGTATTGTTGTAGTACACATTTTCTTATTCATTCTCCACGTGAACCCTAATCCGATTTAATCATCATCATTTCAAGGTTGAGATTGACATTCACAAGAGTAAATCACGAGACAACCATTAGGTAAGGTTCTAAAAGGATGATGGCAGCGCGCATATGAGTAGATTAGTATGTGGAGAGTAATTTACATCAAAAAACATGAGGAAGAAAGTAAATGGAAGTATGATTAGTGTTCTAAGCAATTAAGTGGATCCGAAAGCAAAATAAATTTTTTCAAGAAAACAATATTTGCGCCTTAGCAGAGAAATTAACAAATAAAATTGCACCTAGGCACAGAGCTCTCTGCCAGACTTCACCCAACAGGCTTTTTATCGCTCCTAAGTGCAGACACCTCTTTCAAACCTCCCCCCGACGAAGTTTACTGAACAAAAATCCTCACCCAGACGCAAATCACAGTTTTAAAAATTTAAAATTCCTCTTTCATTCGACTTTAAACACTTCCTTTTCATTCCAAACACACACACTAGTGTCCTAACCCCCAATAACCGACCCCCATCTCGATGTTGAACCAAATTTGACTAAATTCTTGTCCCAAATCACTGCGCACAGATTCAAGGGATCTCTAGTTCTCAAATTTCATCAAGGACTTGACCCAAACTAGGGCTCCAAGTGCTTCCAGCCTTCTCTCGGCATGAATCATTCTACATGAAATTGGGTAAATTCATTAGGGTTGTGGTCGATCATCAAACATCTCATTAAGTAAACCCACATACTTTGCCTATTTGGACACTTGTTCATCTGATTTGGGTAAGTTGGAAGCGTGAGTAGGGATTTTCATTGCTAGACTAATTACTTCAACTATAAAATGTTTGTTATTGGTAATTATTGCATTTGATCAGGTATAATGTTATACACTACTTTGTGACTTGCAACTTAGGTTGAACACTAAGGTTGGGGAAATTTTAACATACAATTTAGTGCACACAAGGTATCTATAGAGTGATTGGCACGGTTCCTAGTTATATTGGTTTCAAAAATCGACTACCTGGATACATTCTAGACACTATAATGGGGGGATTCATTGAGACAACTGAGATTTGGGGGTAAACCGTCCTGTGAACATTTTGATAAGTTTGGAACTATAGTTCAACGACATACACAATGGTGCCAAAATCATCAAAAAGAAAATGTGGTGAGGGATCGTCCACCCCCGTCCGGCAGTTTGATATAAAGAAATTTATAACTTCTGAGGTGGCGACCAGATTTGAATACTTAGCCTCCAAATCCCTTATCCATGAGCATGGACTAAGCCTCGATGAGTTTAATGGTGAGATGGGCCACTAGATAATAGAAAGGGGAAGGGGGAACTTTACCAAACTACCGAAGTAGCAGTGGTGGCTTTAGTGAAAGAGTTTTATGCCAATGCACTAGATAAATCACCATTTTTTGTATTCATCCAAGGTAAAATGGTGTCGTTTACTGTTTAAGAAATCAATGATTATTACAATCTCTAATCTCCAGATGTTTATGAGTATATGGCATATAAGGACCATAGCCTTAATTATGAGCAAATACTTAGTGAGTTATGCAAGCCAGAGTCCTCATGGTCTTCGAAGGGTACGTACTTTCCAAGCAAGGATCTTAGTCGTTATGGAAAGATATGATATGCATTCCTTTAGGCTAAATTGATGCCTTCAAAGCTTACTAGTGATGTTACCAAAGAGAAGGTTGTATTATTGCACTCTATCATCATGGATTGTCCAATAGATGTAGGCCTCATATTACATCATTCCATTCGTCATTATTTGTGGGGCCCTCTTCAAGGAGGATTACCCCATCCTTCTCTCATTTGTGGGCTGTGTGCACAAGTTGGGGTGAAATGGAGTGCTGATGAGCCGGTTTAACAACTGTTGTAAATCTTGGACCACATGATGATTAAACGCTATTTGATTTGGAAAGGAGGGAAATCTCACCCATGAGGCCTTGATTTTACCTTTTTGACTGATTTTGATGATGAGGAGGATGAAGAAGAAGATGCAGACTTTGATGAGGAGGACCAAGATCAAGATTCAGTCAGACCATCCAATTCATCTCGTTCAAAAACCACTTTCAGTATCCAATTTCAGAGTCTCCAACAAAATATTGACGTACAAAATAAGCTAGTGGATAAAAGGATGGAACGATTAGCAAGGAGACAAGAGCTTATGTTTTCTACACAAAACAACTTCAATGCTGCTTTGGTTAAGAGACTGACCCGTCTGGATCCACATGTTGAGCCTTTTTAATTCCTTGTTCCCCAACCAATGTCAGTCTACCACACGTCAGATCCTGAGGTTGAGGTTTATGAACTTTGTTTAAATAGACAATTGTTTTCCAAGAGATAAAATTATTTTCATTTTAGATGACCTTTTATGAGGATTGGACTTTTAATTTAATTTAAATGTGTATCTTTATATTCGCTTGATAAGTTTAGAAAATTTTTAGATTAATTTAAACTAGCAAAGGAAGAGCCCATCCTCTTCCTTTATCATGTCATTAATGGCTAAACTCATATGATTTGGTTTCATGTTATTCTTTCTTCACTATTACTTTGTCAACAAAGCAAGTCGGCACTCACAGTGACAATTTTCACTATAACAAAGTGCTTCATGATTCAACTCTCCAATAAGTTCTCTACTGCTGAAATTTTTCAAACTCGAGACCCCAAGTACATTTCTTTTACATTTATTTCGTTGTAAGTACATATAGAAGTATCGACTTGATGTTTATCAAGACAATAGCTACAAGAAAAATATTATCACCTCTTGATGCTTATCAAGTTAATGCTTCACAATTCATATAGAAGTATTAGTATATAGATAGATGCAATTCTCCGAATCCAAAGTTTAATATAACATGCTTTTGCCTCAATTTCATTCCTATTTTTTTCTTAATTTAATACACTAAGTAAAAGGTAATGTACAAGACATGTTTGATAAAATGCTTGATCGTCGTCTGGGATGATGTGTGTTTGTTTGCATGTTTATTACAAACAATTGTACAACTAATGAAAGTTTGAAATAAGATCTCATTCTCTACTAGGTATTACTTATCATCTATATGACTAGAGTATTTCACAAATATAATAATAGGTCAGTTGTTATGGATTAATTTCTTATGTTAATTCATTATTTAAACTAGCTAGGGCATTACGCATTTATATATATATATATATATATATATATATATATATATATATATATATATCAAACTATCTAGTTGTATATAGATAGTAGATTCTATATTGTAATTTCACATCACTAAATAATTATAAATTAGTGACAATGATTTGTACCATAACTCAAGCTTACTTTATTTACTCAGTGTATAGATGTGCTAAAATTTAAAAAATATCTACAAAGTTGAATAACCTTTCACTAATGATTGATTTTCAAAATATATTTGGAATTGATTCAAATTTACATATTTTGATATTAAATGAATATATTTAACAAGTACACTTTTTTGTGGTTTAAATTAGAATAATAATAATAATAATAATAATAATAATAATAATAATAATAATAATAATGCTACTATAACATAAAAAAGAGTCACATAATACTCACATACACACACATGTATACTGCGGGCCCCACATGTAAGATGGGGCCCACAATATGCATGTGTGTATGTGAGTATTATGTGACCCTTTTTATGTGATAGTAGCATTATTAAAAAAATTGACAATCTAACTAGTCGATGGGGGTGACACCACAACCTATCATCATTGCCTATATATTTTGACTACTTTACTTTTATGTATGTACAATGTACTAATTCAAAATTTGATTCATGTGACTAAATTTTCATAATCTCGGGGTCTTCGCTCATTATTTTTTGTGCTTTTTAAGTATATAATAATGTGTTTCTCAAAAATAGTATATAATAATGCAAAATTTAATGCATATATAATAAATATATCCTAATATTTTTAGGTGTATAATAAATGCAAAATTTGATTCATATAATCACATTCTAAAATTTTTATAAATCTCAAGGATGTTAGATATCTACGCATCTTATATTAATAATTATGTGTACTCTAATAATACACATTGAATGCTTGTATTACTAATACTGCAATATCTTAAATACAATATTACTATGCATATGGTGTGCATCCATTAACATATAATGTGCATATATCAGTATCCAATTTTTAAAAGAGATCCTAAATAAATGCATTAATTGCACATTTATATTTATATAAGAAAATTAAAAGAAAATTTTTAAGAATTTTTTATCCTCTCGCGCTATAAATTATAGGAACTGAATGGTTTTGTTCACAAATCACATATCTTATTTTTTGGAGACACTTGAAAAAAAATTAAGTATGAAGTATTCCATTACATTTGCTAGCGTTCTTCTCTTGCTAGTCCTTTTTACAGGTAAACACTAATTTAGTATATAATATACGGGTGTTTGTGTTTAACTAAAGTTACATATAGACACACTATGTTTTTTTAATCATGTATTTCATTTTAAAAAAATTCTATTTCTTACTATATAAATGTTTCAATAGATTTCATATATTGAGTAACATGAATAGATCAAAATTATTTAAGATTATTAGCATTTTGTATTTTTTTATTACAAAGGTAATTTAAATAATAACCATGAGTGCTTAAGAAAACCAAGACCCTTTTTTTTTGAAAGTCATCTAAATTTATTAAATAATTAGTATGCCTCATGCTCATGCCTTTGTTTATTTTGTTATATATAATTATTTTTTATTTTACTTCTCAAAATTATCATATAAAACTCATTTTTCTGGTGTTAGGATGCTATGATTGAAGTTTAACTCCACTAACTCTGTCATATTAGCTTAAGTAATAATGACCCTAATAATACATGTCTTTGTAAAATAAAAAAAATCATGAGTTCAATTGTAGTGATCTTTTTTTACGGTAGTTACATATAATTGATTTTGTTAAATATATAATTACTTTGTTTCAAAATAGAGATACATTTTGATTTTGAAGTCAAATTTTAAATTCTTAAAATTCAAAATTAATTTAACTTTTGGAAGACTAAATATTTTAATTAGTATATAGTAATTATATATATTTTTTATTTAAAGTAAATAAATATGTATTAGTATTATATTTCAAAAATTATGAATTAACTTACAAATGTTAAAAATGCAACTCTAATTCTAAAACACAAGGAGTATATAGATGACTTACATAAAATCACCAAATTATATTATTTTTTCTATTGATTTCATTTATGTATTTCGATAATTATAGGTAATGAGCTGACGATTGTTGATGCATGTGAGGTACAATTTTCAGATCCTACTAAAAATTTTGTTGAAGATGCTTGTGCCAAAAAGTGCAAGCATGAAAAGGGTCACTTTGCCTCAAGAAGATGTATACTTGTTGATACTTGCTTCTGTAAATACCCTTGTTAATCCTATGTATTACATGATGGGTTGTCACATTTAGACATGAAAATATATATAAAAAAACTATTGGGTCAATCATATTTAGTTACATTTAATTTATTTGGATTTTTTTTATTTCTTTTTTTGAAATAACTTCCTCATACAAAATATAAACTTTTATTCATGTGCAAATTCTTTTACAATTAAAGAAAGCAAGCTATGATGGCAATCATCCATCCAATAAGTAGGAAAAAATATATTATCTAACTGAGCCAAATCTGCTAGTTCATGAGCTACTTGATAGCATTCTCTTGGCGAAACTCACCTTCTGAAATTCTAATCTTAATCCTTAACAATCTCTTTTGATAGACGTGTAATCATCATTTTACAATCTAGCTCCTTCAATAACAATGTTACTAAGACATATCTCAATAGAAAATTTAATAGCTTGACGAAAAGCAATTGCTTCGGCACATGCAACCTATAAATTACCTACCAAACTGTCTTCTCCAGCTCCTAAAATAGGCCCATGTTCATCTCGAAAAACAAAACCAATTCTGCAAAAACCATTACCTTTCACCGAGGCATAACAATTTATTTTAACAACATGGCTGATAAGTTTAAACCATTTAGTAACTTTGCTTAATTCAGGTTGAACAAGAAAGTACCTAATAAATCTCATAGTTTCAGAAAATTGATGAAAGAAAGCGAGACACCTCCTCACCATCACATTAAAATTGTAACGGGTCAAAATTATTGAGTCGTGATTCTGGGGACAAAATCCTTTTAAGGGGGGAAAGATGTGACGAACGAGATTTTTGTAATTTAATTCTTAATATTTATTGAATTAAATAAATAATTTCGATGATTTAATTATTAGATTAAATAATTAATTGATGCAATTGTGATAGATTAATTTAATGATATATGTTATATTTATTAATTTAATGTGGAGAATATTTATTATTCAAGTATGTATTTATGTGAGCTTATTGAATTTAAAGAAATATTTAATAAGCCTAATGTTATTTTAATTAATGTAATAATTAATTAGAGATTAATAATTTGATATTATTAATTAATGAAAAAATTAATTATATGATCATGTGAATTAATGATAAATTATTATATTTTATTTAAATTAAATTAAATAAAATATTTGAATTATTGTGTAAGGGTGTGACATGATTTAAACTATAAGATAAAAGAGTTATTAAATTAAATGGGATTAAGTCTTTTAAAGCTAGCCAAACATGGCTTTAATGGGAGTTGAGGACAGTTAACCCATGATTGGGTAACTGACCACAACGCGTCAGTTCCTTCCTGTATTACTACGACGTCTTCTTTATTCCTTTCATTATTGCTAAGTCTAGAAAATATTCAGAGAGAGAGCTTGAGAATTTTCAGAGAGAATTAAGATTTTGAGAAGGAGACTAAGAGTGGGTAATTGAAGAAACATCTGAGTTTTCTAATCTACACCTTACACTCAGGGTAATCTCCTCCTTCCCAAATTATAAATTAGGTTATTAAAGTTTTTATGAATATGGCTTTCAAAGTTCTGTAAGGTCTCTGTATTTATAAAGGTATGGATTATGTGTTGTATATGTATTAAATGTTATCAAATCGTATTCAATTATATATTATGTAAGTTATCATGTCATCAGTTTCATGAAAATACGTCGTATATGTTGCTCAAAACTTAGAGAGTATGGGTTTTGGTATATATGGCCCTTATATCGTAAATTTAATGTGTCAAACATAAATGGTTTTGTAAAATTTATACTCGTATATTATTATGCATGTTAATATGAAGAGACCAAACTTTAAATGAACGGATTCGGTGTTATAACGAATCCGTAGTATTAATTTTCATGATTTATGTTCAAAACCTTCAAGAACATCAATAACAGTGAAATTTACATATTTTAATTCTGTTATTATGTGTTTTAATGGATTAAAATCATTATATAAATGTTGGGTAATGATTATGTATGAATTATATCATGTGGGTTTGATTAAATTCGTGTAGTAATAATTTAATTGGAGTTTTTGGCTGTGTTATGCAATTTTTCGAGAATTGCAGAACAACTTCGTTCGTTCACCTCCATGGCATACAGCACCAGCCTCGTGCCTTAATTCCCCGCATCGCCATGTGCATGTTTCCAGTCTCTCAAGCCGCATAGTGCACAGCAATGGTTAAGGCTTAATATAAAAGTGGCGCCAATGCCACCACTCTGCAGAATGTCCAGAAATGAATTATTTTTAAATGTTCAAGTCTAACAATGTGATAGCAACTTAAATTAAAGAACATAGAGATAAGTTAGAAGTATAATGAGATATTAAAATAGATACTTAACAAGTAAATAATATAATTGCATGTGGATTGAATTATTGAATACATAATTAGCTTGTTATTCATAAAGTGTAAATTATGTGTAATAAATTGACTAAGTATAGTCATAATTCGAGTTAGACAAAAAGAATGAACGTTTGATGATTAGTTAAGTTATAATTAACTGGTTTTGTGAATGTAAATGGTATGTAGGATTAAATTCAAGGAACGTATTTAATTAACGTGTAATCTACGCACGAGGCAAGTTTCCTAACCTACTTGTTATCATTATTCAAGTTTATAAATCAAGTTCATTTGTCATGTTAAAGATTAATTATCTTTTCAAAGTATGATTCTGTTATACAATAATTGTTCTATTGTATACCTATTGAGATTGTTATTCATTATAAATATCATTTATTGTTGAACCTTATTAGACTAGCGAATCCTTATTGATTCAACTAGTCCATAGTTGATGAACGTTCTAAATTCAGAACCCTTATTGATTTATCCAAACCAAACTTCCTTTGGTGCGGACTCTAATGCCAAACTGAGATGAACAACCCTGCAAATGGATTTACTTATGCGTTAGCGTTAAGATATTGTGCACAGTATGGTACTAAGGGCTGATACCCCTAAGTACGAGTTTTAAGGTCCATAGTCTTATGACTGTTAAAGGTTTCAAGTATAACCCTTGCTAACCTAGGACATAGTTCAAGGTCTTATGACCCTCAGAAATCTTTTGATTCTTGTTATTCATTCTTGATTCAAAAGTTGAGCTTTTATTTCAGAAGTATTTGATTCACTCACATGTTATTATACATTATTATTTCATTATTTTACTTGTGGGCAATAGTGCTCACTCTTGCGTAATAATAACATTGCAGTTAAGAACGAAAGAACTGACGAACCTTCCACTAGTAAAGGCAAGGGCAATGTTAACAAGTGATGAAGACTTGTTATTTGTTGAGATATTGAATTTTTGTATTAAGTTAATGATGTTGTTTAAGACTTATTTGTTTATGTTTCCGCACAAATGTTTAAGGTTAGTATGACCTGGGATTATGTTTATTATTCAGATGTTGTAACCCCATAAGGGGAAGATTTATTTCTATCTATTGCATGGTTTGCATTTATTATGGATAGATAGATAGATGCTATTTGTACAGTGAACACCAAATCCCGTGGAATCAAAGTACCTTGATTTGGGGGTGTCACAAAAATTCCCCTCAAGTTTGCCATGTACAACACAATTGCAGTGATCCCAAATCTACCATGCCAATAGACAACCTCCACAAGTCCCCTTTGCTTAACACCTTAATCATGGATGGCTAGGAATAGGAACCAATCAACAAAGTTCCTAATAGAATCAAAATAGATCATCTACCTAATATTAGTTAGTTACTTTTGTTCAAAAATAGAAATTAATATCGTAGTTTTGTAAAAAAACATGAATCCATTATATAGTTTTATAAGAAAATAATCAAAATAAGATTACCAAATACTAATTGGTTTCTTTTATTTAAATATATAATAATAATAATAATAATAATAATAATAATAATAATAATAATAATAATAATAATAATAATAATATTAATTAATATTAATACAAGTTTAAGTAAAATTATATTACCACTTAGATAATACGATTTGATAAGAAACAAAAGTTATCATAAAACTCATCTACCTAACTTAAATTTGCTAATATTATTAAAATATAAGTATAATTAATGCTTCGAGTGTAAATAAGACTTTATCATTATTAGGGTAATATAATTGTTATTATTATAAAAATAAAAATATAATATTCTAATCGATTATATGATTCAATTATTAAATTAAAAATAAAAATTAATTACTCTATCCAATATAAAATTCCCAAATTAAAATTTACTCATATACCAAACTTAAATTTGGTACTATTATTAAAATATAAGTATAATTAATGCTTCGAGGGTAAGTAAGATCATGTATCATTATTAGGGTAATATAACCATTATTATTCTAAAATAAAACTATAATATTCTAATCGACTATATGATTCAATTATTAAATTAAAAATAAAATTAATTACTCTATCCAATATAAAAATTCCTAAATTAAAATTTACTCATCTACCAAACTTAAATTTGGTACTATTATTAAAATATAAGTATAATTAATGTTTGAGTGTAAGTAAGATCGTATCATTATTCGTGTAATATACCATTATTATTCTAAAAAAAAAAAATATAATATTCTAATAACAATATGATTCAATTATTAAATTAAAAATAAAAATTAATTACTCTATCCAATATAGAAATTCATAAATTAAAGTTTACTCATTTACCAAGAATTCTCTTATTCTGGTGTGATTTTCATTTCTAATTAAGCATCCTATTAATAGGAGAATGAAAAGATACTATTTGAATTTAGAAAATCAAGGGTGCACAAGAGAAATTTCTCGGGCGAATTCACGGATGAATTCTTTTGATTTTACTATGCTGTACTATGCACACTATGCACACTATGCATAATAAAATATAAAATATAATATATTCGATTATACATAAAAACAAAACTTATATAATATGTAAGACCCCAACTTTTTATAAATAAAATTGAATTTCCTCTATTTATTATTTTGAAATAGTAAGGGTTGTTTTGATTGATGTGGTTAGTTATGGGTAAAATGTGCAAATATTTTAAATAAGCAAGTGGTTATACAATATTCATTTTTATCGGAGAATATTTGTTTGGTCGTGGAATATTCTTACTGTCGGGGAATATTCGTACGACGGCGCAGTCTTGTGTGGGCCCCATAACGGAAAGCGATTGGATGAAGAAAGCGACAAGTATAAGTTGTTTATAAATAAGCGGCGTAGTTATTCTGCTATTATCTTGTTAGAATACCCGAGTGGTTAAAAAACACACGAATACTGGCGTTGTTCAAGACAAGAGTAGCTGCAGTATTGCACCAATTATTAATTCTTACGTAAGAATGCACTACTACTCAATAATTGTTACGATGATTTATTATTCAATATTTTATTTTATTGATTCAATAATTGCTACGTTGATATTTTATATTATTGTTGTTTCAATAATTGTCTTTGCAAATATTTTCATTATCGGATCAATAATTCATATTATTTGAATAATATTATTAGATAGCAATATTGGCAATGTCTAGAAAGTTTCATCTAAGGAGAGGTTTGGTCACCTAATTGCGGCAAGAAGAAGGAGAAATCCTTATTGGAAAGCCCCTCTTTCCTGAACCGCACGGTTGTCGATATTGTGATTCTGTAATATTATTTGTGAATAATTAATTATTGATTTATATGATGAGGAAAATATTCATTTTATGTAGATATAGATGGATAAATTTTTTAAGTGACAATTGTTGAAAAATGATATTTTATTTTTCTGATAAAATAATATTTTATTATATTATTATAATATAATAATGATGATATTTTTATAATAAATATGGGATATATGAGTATATGAGGAGGAAGAGTATTTTTGTTGCATTAAATGATTAACACATGTTTTGTGTGTCGGTGGACCCCATTTCTTGACTGAAATTTTATTATAGCCTGTAAAATCGTCCGTTTGTGAATTTCAGTCAATTTCTGTTTGGAATTTGGAAAAACTTAAACTTACGAAGTTGTAGAGAATTGAATTTCCTATGGAAGGACATAAGATTCGAATTTTTCTAAAAAAAGGGCTATTTATTATGAATTATTGAAGTTTTGAGGTTCCGAAATAATTAATTTTTGGAAGTTTTAATTATTTTTAATATGAAAAACGTTTTTGTCGTTAATTGTGGGTCTTACATGTGATGTAGTTGCTGAATTCAGATCTAGGAAAGTGGGCATAAGAAATTTGTATATATATATATATTAATATTTTATTAAATTTTCTACTTTGGTGTTCTAAGCAATTTCCTATAAATAGGGTGCTTAGGTTAGAATTAAAAATCACACCAGAAATTGAAGTTTTCTCTCTCTTTATCTCTCTATATTATCGAGCGTATTCTTGTGAGTATTTTGAGACTTTGAGTGTTGCTATATGATACAAATTCCCTTCAACACTATATCCAAGATTCAATCGGAAATCTTTTGTCTTTCGAGAGGCAAGGGATGTTGTTTTCTTCTTAAATGATATTATTTTCTTCAATATCATTATACAGAAATATTGGACTGAACTTTTTTATCAAATTTGGAACTTTTTGTGTCGGGGTTACTATTCACGTATACGGCACTATTCACCAAAAAATGAAATTTTTTTCTTTTTGTCCAAGATGTCTATTATGGTTACTATCTTTGATTGTATTCATGTTTTGATCTTTATTTTTGAATTCTGCTTCAAGAATTGTTATTATGGAGTATTATTGAACTTTGATAAAACTGTATACGAATCCCTAATATTTGTTCTTTTGCTTCACTGGATTCGTTTTCTTTAAAATACTTCTCATCATCCTCAGTCCTAAATGATGATATTACTGAATATCTTTGGCCTGTAGTGCAAAGATGAATGATTTCTTGATGAATATATTGGGCGTAGTGCAAAAAGATGAGCAGTGTTGAGATGAACATGACCGACTGATGAATATCTTTGGCCTGTAGTGCAAAGATGACTATTTGATTCAAGATGTATATTGATTGATGTTACATGGATAAAATATTGATGATGGACTTTTAAATTCATAGATGATAGTAGATTTCATTCTCTACTTAACTCTTCTAATGAATTATTGTTTTCGCTGCGGTTGTTGATCTAAAACTTGTTGTCTATTGTATTCTATCAGATTTTTCCCTGTTGAAGACTAAGGATAATTTGTTGTACATTATCTTAGTCATAATATTCTTTATTGGGCTAGTTGAGCTCACCCTTTTCCTTTTTGTTCCATTTTTCTTCTCAGGAGACGAGAATATAGCGGGAACTAGTCGGGGTGTGGAGTAATGGTTCAAGCTATTAGGAAGGTGTGGAGTAATGGTTGAAAGTTGTTTTAGTAGTCCTCACTATTTTGTAAAATAGTGTATCAATAATTTTAATGAGGACTCCTTTTGAGTTTGTATACTCTCTATTAGACAGTATTGTATTTAAACTCACAGTTTATGTGTTGTCGTATTTTGCACGACAATTGTATTAATGAAGTTGTAGTTGTTTCTGTACCATGTATTTTGACAACTCAGAATGGGTGTTGTATACCTATTTTGGGAGCGACACATAATATATATATATATATATATATATATATATATAAAACAAAACTTAGATAAATTTCTACCGGCAGTTTTGAAAAATGGGTAACTGAGGGTCCATGTAATAAACAAAATTTACAACAAATACTTCATAAAATATACATCTATTTATTTCAATTCACTTGGCTTCACAAAACACGTTTTTAATAACATTTATTATTAATATTATAACTCACAATATTAACAACCAGATCATTCCCAAGAAAGATGGGGCTTTCCGATAAGGACTTCTCCTTATTGGTGCGCAATTAGGTGACTAAACCCCTTTCCTCGACAGAACATTCTAAACATCGTCAATAATGCAAATAATAATATGAATAACTTTTGTCGTCTCAATTATTCATTTAATAATATAATTTTTTTGCAGATGATACTATGACAATAATTGCATCAATAATATGAGATACTATGCAACAACTACTGCTGCAATAATTGAATAAAACTGAGTGACTTCTCACGTAAGTATCAATAAAGATAATATACAATACCGTGTGCTACTATGCAACCACGCGTATTACTGTACTTTTACCACCGGGTATTTCAACAGTTAACGGTAAAACCTTTGCCGTTATTTTTATAAAAAGTTATTTCTGTCATTTTCTAACTCCGACAATAATTCTGTTGTGGGGTCCACCAATGATTGTGTCGTCGTACGAATATTCCCCGACCAATCGAATATTTTATAACAACTTGCTTACTTTGCAAAATTCTTAAATATTACTCACAACCATAACATTATATCAAATCCACACCTTATTACTCAAAATGATATTTAGAAAAAATTAAATCTTTATTCATAAAAGTTGGGGTCTTACACCTTCCCCATGTCATTTAACAATGAGTACTGTGACAATAATTGCATCAATAATATGAGATACTATGCAACAACTACAGTTAAAATAATTGAATAAAACTGAGTGACTTCTCACGTAAGCATCAATAAAGATAATATACAATACCGTGTGCTACTATGCAACCACACATATTACTGTACTTTTTCCACCGGGTATTTCAACAGTTAACGGTAAAACTTTTGCCGTTATTTTTAAAAACAGTTATTTCTGTCATTTTCTAACTCTGACAGTAATTCCGTTATGGGGTCCACCAATGATTGTGTCGTCATATGAATATTCCCTGACTAAACGAATATTTTATAACAACTTGCTTACTTTGCAAAATTATTAAATATTACTCACAACCATAACATTATATCAAATCCACACCTTATTACTCAAAATGATATTTAGAGAAAATTAAATTTTATTCATAAAAGTTGGCGTCTTACACCTTCCCCATGTCATTTAACAATGAGTACATTCTGGTTGCGGTAGACTATGTTTCAAAATGGGTCGAAGCATCCACATTACCAACCAACGATGCTAAGGTAGTCCTCAAGTTTCTTTAGAAAAACATATTCACTAGATTTGGTACACCTCTGGCGATCATTAGTGACGAAGGTACTCATTTTTGCAACAAATACTTCTCAACATTGCTTGCAAAGTATGGAGTCACTCGCAAAATAGCCACGGCTTACCATCCCCAAACTAGTGGTCAAGCCGAAGTATCGAATAAAGAGGTGAAGAGTATTTTGGAAAAAATGGTGAACCCGAATTGGAAGGATTGGTCTATTAAATTGGACAACGCACTGTGGGCATACCGAAAAACATAATGTATCATATCGATTGGTGTATGGAAAAGCTTGCCATCTTCCCATGGAGTTAGAACATAATGCATATTGGGCTATTCAGAAATTAAATTTTGACTTGCATGCAGCAGGCGAGAAAAGATTGTTACAACTCAATGAGATGGAAGAGTTTCGCCTTCAATCGTATGAAAATGCAAAGTTGTACAAACGGAAAATCAAACGGTGGCATGATAAGAAAATTATGGATCGAAAGCTTGAACCTGGTCAAACCGAGCTACTCAACTATTTTCGGGAAAACTCAAATCACGTTAGTCAGGTCCATTCATAATAAAAGAAGTATTTCCCCATGGCGCTGTTGAATTAGTTGGTCGAAATCAAGACAAAACATTTAAAGTCAACGCACATCAATTAAAACATTACTGGGGTGAAATTATGGATCGACACAAGATAGGGAGTAGTCAGGATGAAAAACTTAAAATCAAGCGCTTAATGGGAGGCAACCCAATCAGTATTTAGTTTTTCTTTTAATTTCACACTTAGAAAATTTGTAGTAAGTTTAGAATAGTATTGTTATAGTACAACTTTTCTTATTCATTCTCCACGTGAACCCTAATCTGATTTAATCATCATCATTTTAAGGTTGAGATTGGCATTCACAAGAGTAAATCACGAGACAACCATTAGGTAAGGTTCTGAAAGGATGATGGCAGTGCGCATATGAGTAGATTAGTATGTGGAGAGTAATTTGCATCAAAAACACGAGGAAACAAGTAATTGGAAGTATGATTAATGTTCTAATCAATTAAGTGGATCCGAAAACAAAAGAATTTTTTTAGGAAAACAGTATATGCGCCCTAGCAGAGAAATTAACAAATAAAATTGCGCCTAGGCGCAGAGCGCTTTGTCAGACTTCACCCCAGCAGGCTTTTTATCGCTTCTAAGTGCAGACTCCTCTGTCAAACCTCGCCCCGACGAAGTTTCCTGAACAAAAATCCTCGCCTCGACGCAAATCACAGTTTTTAGTTTTTAAAATTCCTCTTTCATTCGAGTTAAAACACTTCCTTTTCATTCCAAACACAAACACACCAGTGCCCTAACCCCCAATAACCGACCCCCATCTCGATGTTGAACCAAATTTGACTAAATTCTTGGCCCAAATCATTGCGTACAGATTCAAGGGATCTCTAGTTTTCAAATTTCATCAAGGACGTGACCCAAACTAGGGCTCCAAGTGCTTCTAGCCTTCCTCTCGGCTTTAATCATTCTACATCAAATTGGGTAAATTCATTTGGGTTGTGGTTGATCATCAGACATCTCATTAAGTAAACCCACATACTTTGCCTATTTGGACACTTGTTCATCTGATTTGGGTAAGTTGGAAGCGTGAGTAGGGATTTTCATTGCTAGACTAATTACTTCAACTGTAAAATGTTTGTTATTGGTAATTATATCATTTGATTATGTATAATGTTATACACTGCTTTGTGACTTGCAAGTTAGGTTGAACACTAAGGTTGGGGAAATTTTGAACATACAATTTAGTGCACACAAGGTATCCATAGAGTGATTGGCACGGTTCCTAATTATATTGGTTTCAACAGTCGACTACCTAGATACATTCTAGACACTATAATGGGGGGATTCATTGAGACAACTGAGATTTGGGGGAAAACCGTCATGTGAACGTTTTGATAAGTTTGGAACTATAGTTTAACGACATACACAGTGACGCTAAAAGCATCAAAAAGAAAATGGGGTGAGGGATCGTCCACCCCCGTCCGACAGTTTGATTTAAGGAAATTTATAACTTCTGAGGTGGTGACCAGATTTGAATACTTAGCCTCCAAATCCCTTATTCAGGAGCATGGAATACGCCTCGATGAGTTTAATGGTGAGATGGGCCACTAGATAATAGAATGGGGATGGGGGGGACCTTTACCGAACTACCAGAAGCAGCAGTGGTGGCTTTAGTGAAAGAGTTTTATGCCAATGCACCAGATAAATCACCCTTTTTGTATTAAATGCGGGGTAAAATGGTGTCGAAGCATCGTTCAAGAAATCAATGATTATTACAATCTCCAATCTCCAGCTGTTTGTGAGTATATGGCATATAAGGATCATGGCTTAAATTATGAGCAAATACTGAGTGAGTTATGTAAGCTAGAGTCCTCACGGTCCTCGAAGGGTACGTACTTTCCAAGCAAGGATCATAGTCGTTATGGAAAGATATGGCATGCATTCCTTTACGCTAAATTGATGCCTTCAAAGCACACTAATGATGTTACCAAAGAGAAGCTTGTATTATTGTACTCTATCATCAAGGATTGTCCAATAGATGTAGGCCTCATAATACATCATTCCATTCGTTGTTGTCCGTGGGGCCCTCTTCAAGGAGGATTACCCCATCCTTCTCTCATTTGTGGGCTGTGTGGACGAGCTGGGGTGAAATGGAGTGCGGATGAGCCAGTTTAACAACTGTTGCAACTCTTGGACCACATAATGATTAAACAATTTTCGATTTGGAAAGGAGGGAAATCTCACCCACGAGGCCTTAATTTTACCTTTTTGACTGAATCTGGTGATGAGGAGGATGAAGAAGAAGATGCAGACTTTGATGAGGAGGACCAAAAGCAAGATTTAGTCAGACCATCCAATTCATCTCGTTCAAAAGCCACTTTCAGTATCCAATTTTAGAGTCTCCAACAATATCTTGATGCATAGAATAAACTAGTGGATTAAAGGATGGAACGATTAGCAAAGATGCAAGAACATATGTTTTCTACACAAAACAACTTCAACGCTGCTTTGGTTGAGAGACTGGCCCGCCTAGATCCTCATGTTGAGCCTTTTCAATTCATTGTTCCCCAACCAATATTAGTCTACCACCCGTCAGATCATGAGGTTGAGGTTTATGAACTTTGTTTAAATAGACAATTGTTTTCCAAGAGACAAACTTATTTTCATTTTAGATGTCATTTTACGAGGATTGGACTTTTAATTTAATTTAAATGTGTGTCTTTATATTCGCTTGATAAGTTTAGAAAATTTTTAGATTAATTTAAATGTAAAGGTCTTCTATCATTTTAGGCTGCAGGACGCCGTTCCACAAGTGGAGCTAGCAAGGGAAGAGCCCATCCTCTTCCTTTATCATGTCATTAATGGCTAAACTCATATGATTTGGTTTCATGTTCTTCTTTCTTCACTATTACTTTGTCAAGAAAGCGAGTCAGCGCTCACAGTGACAATTTTCACTATAACGAAGTGCTTCAATGATTCAACTCTCCAATAAGTTCTCTACTGCCAAAATTTTTCAAACTCGAGACCCCAGGTACATTTCTTTTACATTTATTTGGTTGTAAGTACATATAGAAGTATCGACTCTTGATGTTTATCAAGTCAATAACTACAAGAAAAATATTATCGACTCTTGATGCTTATCAAGTTAATGCTTCACAATTCATATAGAAGTATTAGTATATAGATAGATTCAATTCTCTGAATCCAAAGTTTAATATAACATGTTTTGCCTCAATTTCATTCCTATTTTTTTAGAATTTAATACACTAAGTAAAAGGTATATATATATATATATATATATATATATATATATATATATATATATATATATATATATCAACTAGCTAGTTGTATATAGATAATAGATTGTATATTGTAATTTCACATCACTAATTAATTATAAATTAGTGACAATGATTTGTACCATAACTCAAGCTTACTTTATTTACTCAGTGTATAGATGTGCTAAATTTTAAAAAATATCTACAAAGTTGAATAACCTTTCACTAATGATTGATTTTCAAAATATATTTTGAATTAATTCAAATTTACATATTTTGATATTAAATGAATATATTTAACAAGTACACTTTTTTGTGGTTTAAATTAGAGAAAAATAAATAAATAATGCTACTATAACATAAAAAAGGGTCACATAATACTCATATACACACACATGTATACTACGGACCCCACATGTCAAACAGGGGCCCACAATATGCATGTGTGTGTATGTAAGTATTATGTGACCCTTTTTATGTGATAGTAGCATTTAAAAAAAATTGACAATCGAACTAGTCGATAGGGGTGATACCACCACCTATCATCATTGCCTATATATTTTGACTACTTTACTTTTATGTATGTACAATGTACTAATTCAAAATTTGATTCATGTGACTAAATTTTCACAATCTCGGGGTCTTCACTCATTATTTGTTTTGTGCTTTTTAAGTATATATAATAATGCGTTTCTCAAAAATAGTATATAATAATGCAACATTTAATTCATATATAATAAATATATCCTAATATTTTTAGGTGTATAATAAATGAAAAATTTGATTCATATAATCACATTCAAATAATTTTATAAATCTCAAGGATGTTAGAGATATCACGCATCTTATATTGATAATTATGTGTACTCTAATAATACGCATTGAATGCTTGTATTACTAATACTACAATATCTTAAATACAATATTACTATACATATAGTGTGCATCCATTAACATATAATGTGTATATATCAGTATCCAATTTTTAAAAGAGATCCTAAATAAATGCATTAATTGCACATTTATATTTATAGAAGAAAATTAAAAGAAAATTTTTAAGAATTTTTTATCCTCTCGCGCTATAAATTGTAGGAACTGAATGGTTTTGTTCACAAATCACATATCTTATTTTTTGGAGACACTTGAAAAAAAAATAAGTATGAAGTATTCCATTACATTTGCTAGCGTTCTTCACTTGCTAGTCATTTTTACAGGTAAACACTAATTTAGTATATAATATATGGGTGTTTGTGTTTAACTAAAGTTACTGTTAATGCCAAGTTTCATCTGCGTGTCCAATCACAGAATCCACGCGCTGAAGCCTGCACAATAACAGATCACATAGAAGCTTGATGGCTTGTGCCACCGGGGGATAGCTCCGGTGTGAGAATAAATACAGGCCGTTCACAAGGTTTAACAATGGAGCCGTTATTTTTATAAAAAATTATTTCTGTCGTTCTCTAACTCCGACAGTAATTCCGTTGTGGGGACGACCAATTATTGTGTCATCGTACCATAACATTATATCAAATCCACACCTTATTACTCAAAATGATATTTAGAAAAAATTAAATCTTTATTCATAAAAGTTGGGGTCTTACACCTTCCCAATGTCATTTAACAATGAGTACATTCTGGTTGCGGTAGACTATGTTTCAAAATGGGTCGAAGCATCCACATTACCCACCAACGATGCTAAGGTAGTCCTCAAGTTTCTTTAGAAAAACATATTCACTAGATTTGGTACACCTAGGGTGATCATTAGTGACGAAGGTACTCATTTTTGCAACAAATGCTTCTCAACATTGCTTGGAAAGTATGGAGTCACTCGCAAAATAGCCACGGCTTACCATCCCCAAACTAGTGGTCAAGCCGAAATATCGAATAAAGAGGTGAAGCGTATTTTGGAAAAAATGGTGAACCCAAATCGGAAGGATTGGTCAATTAAATTGGACGACGCACTATGGGCATACCGAAAAACATATAAAATACCGATTGGGATGTCATCATATCGATTGGTGTATGGAAAAGCTTGCCATCTTCCCGTGGAGTTAGAAATTAATGCATATTGGGATATTCAGAAATTAAATTTTGACTTGCATGCAGTAGGTGAGAAAAGATTGTTACAACTCAATGAGATGGAAGAGTTTCGCCTTCAATCATATGAAAAATGCAAAGTTGTACAAAGGGAAAATCAAACGGTGGCATGATAAGAAAATTATGGATCGAAAGCTTGAACCTGGTCAAATCGAGCTACTCAACTATTTTCGGGAAAACTCAAATCACGTTAGTTAGGCCCATTCATAATAAAAGAAGTGTTTCCCTATGGCGCTGTTGAATTAGTTGGTCGGAATCAAGACAAAACATTTAAAGTCAACGCACATCAATTAAAACATTACTGGGGTGTAATTATGGATCGGCACAAGACCTCTATCACTCTCATGGATTCACCATAAAAAGCGGGAGTAGTCGGGGATGAAAGACCTAAAATCAAGCGCTTGATGGGAGGCAACCCAATCAGTAGTTAGTTTTTCTTTTAATTTCACACTTAGAAAATTTGTAGTAAGTTTATAGTATTGTTGTAGTACAACTTTTCCTATTCATTCTCCACGTGAACCCTAATCTGATTTAATCATCATCATTTCAAGGTTGAAATTGACATTCACAAGAGTAAATCACGAGACAACCATTAGGTAAGGTCCTGAAAGGATGATGGCAGTGCGCATATGAGAAGATTAGTATGTGGAGAGTAATTTACATTAAAAAAACATGAGGAAACAAGTAAATTGAAGTATGATTAGTGTTCTAAGTAATTAAGTGGATCTGACAGTAAAAGAAATTTTTTCAGGAAAATAGTATATGCGCCCTAGCAAAGAAATTAATAAATAAAACTGCGCCTAGGCGCAGAGCTCTCTGCCAGACTTCGCCCCAGCAGGCTTTTCATCGCTCCTAAGTGCGGACTCCTCTGTCAAACCTCGCCCCAACGAAGTTTACTAAAAAAAAATCCTCGCCCCGACGCAAATCACAATTTTTAGTTTTTAAAATTCCTCTTTCATTCGACTTAAAACACTTCCTTTTCATTCCAAACACACACACACTAATGCCCTAACCCCCAATAACCGACCCCCATCTCGATGTTTAACCAAATTCGACTAAATTCTTGGCCCAAATCACAGCGCACAGATTTAAGGGATCTCTAGTTCTCAAATTTCATCAAGGACTTGACCCAAACTACGGCTCCAAGTGCTTCCAGCCTTCCTCTCGGCTTGAATCATTCTACATGAAATTGGGTAAATTCATTAGGGTTGTGGTCGATCATCAGACTTCTCATTAAGTAAACCCACATACTTTGCCTATTTGGACACTTGTTCATCTGATTTGGGTAAGATGGAAGCGTGAGTAGGGATTTTCATTGCTAGACTAATTACTTCAACTGTAAAATGTTTGATATTGGTAATTATTGCATTTGATCAGTTATAATGCTATACACTGCTTTGTGACTTGCAAGTTAGGTTGAACACTAAGGTTGGGCAAATTTTGAACATACAATTTAGTGCACACAAGGTATCCATAGAGTGATTAGCACGGTTCTGAGTCATATTGGTTTCAACAGTCGACTACATGGATACATTCTAGACACTATAATGGGGGATTCATCGAGACAACTGAGATTTGAGGATAAACCTTACTGTTAATGTTTTGATAAGTTTGGAACTACAGTTCAATGACATACACAATGACGCCAAAAGCATAAAAATGAAAATGGGGTGAGGCATCGTCCACCCCCGCCCGGTAGTTTGATATAAGAAAATTTATAACTTCTGAGGCGTCGACCAGATTTGGATACTTAGCCTCCAAATCCCTTATTCAGGAGCATGGACTAAGCCTCGATGAGTTTAATGGTGAGATGAGCCACTAGATAATAGAAAGGGGATATAGGACCTTTACCGAACTACCAGAAGCAGCATTGGTGGCTTTAGTGAAAGAGTTTTATGCCAATGCACCAGATAAATCACCATTTTTTGCATTCGTCCGGGGTAAAATGGTGTCGTTTACTGTTCAAGAAATCAATGATTATTACAATCTCCAATCTCTTGCTATTTGTGAGTATATGGTATATAAGGACCATGGCTTAAATAATGAGTAAATACTGAGTAAGTTATGCAAGCTAGAGTCCTCATGGTCCTCGAAGGTTACATACTTTCCAAGCAAGGATATTAGTCGTTATGGAAAGATATGGCACGCATTCCTTTATGCTAAATTGATGCCTTCAAAGCACACTAGTGATGTTACAGAAGAGAAGGTTGTATTATTGTACTCTATCATCAAGGATTGTCCAATAGATGTAGGCCTCATAATACATCATTCCATTCGTCATTGTCTGTGGGGCCCTCTTCAAGGAGGATTACCCCATCATTCTCTCATTTGTGGGCTGTGTGCACGAGCTAGGGTGAAATGGAGTGCGGATGAGCCGATTTAAAAACTGTTGCAACTCTTGGACCACATTATGATTAAACGTTATTCGATTTGGAAAGGGGGGAAATCTCACCCACAAGGCCATGATTTTACCTTTTTGACTGATTCTGATGATGAGGAGGATGAAGAAGAAGATGCAGACTTTGATGAGGAGGACCAAGAGCAAGATTCTGTCACACCATCTAATACATCTCGTTCAAAAGCCACTTTTAGTATCCAATTTCAGAGTCTCCAATAATATCTTGACGCACATAATAAACTAGTAGATAAAAGGATGGAACGATTAGCAGCAAGACAAAAGCATATGTTTTCTACTCAAAACATCTTCAACGCTGCTTTAGTTGAGAGACTGGCCCACCTGGATCCACATGTTGAGCCTTTTCAATTCCTTGTCCCCAACCAATGTCAATCTACCCCCCGTTAGATCCTGAGGATGAGGTTTATGAACTTTGTTTAAATATACAATTATTTTCCAAGAGACAAACTTATTTCATTTTAGATGGCCTTTTACGAGGATTGGACTTTTAATTTAATTTAAATTTGTATCTTTATATTCGTTTGATAAGTTTATAAAATTTTCAGATTAATTAAACGTAAAGGTCTTCTATCATTTTAGGCTGTAGGACGATAGCATCACTGCTATTTACATCAACTATCCTGAGATAAAGAATCCACAGGATTTAAATATTAAAATATTCCTTTGTTCATAACTACATCAGAATTTACATCTAAATAATAGACAAGTTTATCACATAAGTAAACAAATTCTATCACTGTCTGTTAAGGCGCTAAATAGCCTTGCTACGCTCTTCTTCCATGATGCGAGACATCATCCTGCGATCCAACATGTATGATGGAAGTCCTTCGAACTGGATGGGGTACCTCAAAACTCGATCCTGGGCCTCATCCATTGCATGATTAAGTGTAGAGTATGTCTCCCCAAGCTTCGCCTTCTTTGCACGACCATCCTCTTCTGTAAGATCAGCACGACGTGACTCTCTTACCCAGCCTTCCTCTCCTATGATCAGCCTTTCAGAGCTTTCCTTCAGTTCCTTCTTCAATTTCTCTATCTCCTCGGTCTTATCTTCGGTTTGACCCTTCTCGTGGACCAAATCCCATTCTACATTTTCCAATCATGAGTGAAGAGTCAAAATCTCCCTCTCATTCTGTTCTAGAGTAATCTGCTGAATAATAGCCCACTCAGTCAGATCTTGTACATCGTCTCGTAACTCTACGTTACGGTCGTATAACGCGTCGTACATCTCAGCATCAATGGAGTGCTGTGGAAACTCCTCTTCTTCCTCTTCCTCGTCAAATTCCTCCTCAGGATCCTCCTCAGGATCAGTCTCAGGTTCATGCTCCTAACCAACTGTGACAACCCAAATTTTTATAAGTTATTAAAATAAGAATTTAATAATTTAAATTCTTATTATGAGGTGTATATATTTTAAATTATATGATTTGGTGTGAAGAGAATTATATATTCATATGTTGGAGAATGTGAGATTTAATAGTTAATTAAACTATTAAAGAAATTAAATAATATTAGTTAATTTAATTAAGTTAAAATTATGTTATGAGATAATATAATTTTAATTATTATGCCTTGTGGGCAATGGAAATTATTATGAGTTTAGTTTCATAAATAGTGTGAATAATTCACTTAATTAAAATAGTGAATTAGTAAAAGTATAATTGATTTAATAAAGTGAAAAGGTAATATATTGCATGAAAATGTAAATATTAGTATAATGTGAGTAAAATATTTATTAAGTACATTAAATATTTTAGTTGGAAACTTTATGGAATAAAATGAATATTTATGATATTAAATAAATATTTGATGAAAATTGTTATGGGATAGTTTATTTAAGTGTGATAAAATAGATGAAATTTATACGTATTTTATTACGCGAGTATAATTCATGATATTCTAATTTAATTAAATAATTAAATTAGAGGAGGAGAATTTGTTAAATATTGTTATGATTATAATGGTTGAATAGAAATTATAATTTTACTTATAAGGTTAATTTTATTTCTTAAGGAATTAAAGGTACATAATCTACTTTATATTTCTAGTTTATGTGTTCTTGAGTTTCTTTTAAAATTGGAGTTTGGTTAATGAATTTGTGGATTACGATGTTATATATGTTATTAGATATTTATAATTTGATAGTGGTCATCTAGAAAAAAAATTTCAAAAATCAAATTCATGTATTTATACTAAAGAAGAGGAATTTGGGTTTTGATTGTAATGTGTGTTTTGTTGTACTTTGGGACTAAAGTTGATGATGAATTCATGATGGAAACTTAAAATTGATGGATGATTGTTGTTCTCCTCTATAAAACGAAAAAAACCCAACTTGAACAGATCAAATTGGTTCAGAAACGAATTCGTGATGAATGAATACACTCAGCATGTTAAAAATAGGAAAAATTAGTATAAACAAATTAGAATTAGTATAAACCAAGTCCCACATCAACTAAATTGAGAACTTTACCCTTTGCTAAATCTATAAATAGAAGGGCTTGATCCTTTGTTTCATTCACCAATAATAAGACCTCCAATTTTGAGAAAGACTTTGTTGTGGGAGGACTCTTTATAAAGATTTTCTTAGTTAAATTTTGGTCGAGTACGTATTTAGTTTGTGGAATTCGTATTTTTGGGTATGTTTCTTATTTAATTTTGGTAATGTTATTATTTTAAATATTGTATTTAGTTTGTTAGTTAAAGTTTGTATTTTGGAAGTTTAGTTAGTTTTGTTAGTAAACTAGTTAGTTTACTATGTTTATTTTAGCTTGTAATTGATTATGTAAATGAGTTCTAATGATTGTAATTAGAGATATGAAGCCTTAACATCATCCAAGTGTAACCAAAACTCACAAAATAAAAGATTTACAAAGAACCTTGTTGGGCAGTTTTTGGGACTGAGCTTGAGGACCATTTGTGCTTTTGATTTATGTCTAAAAGCTTAATTTGATGATTGTATGTTATATCCCTCTAAGTTCTGAAGATTTTCTAACTTGAATGAACCAAAACGGAGTTAAAATGAATCTGTGGTGAAGATTTTAGTAAACCATGTCTAGAAATAAAAACTGAATGAACAGTGACTATAGTGTCCAATTCTAGAATAGCTACGTTGCCTGAAAAATTCTGAGTTTCTGGGTAGTTGTACTGCACTGAGTTAGGAAGCCATAGGCTTTCGAATGACCTCATTCCGACCTCGGATGAGGGAGTTACGATGATTAGAAAGAAATGTGTCGAATTTGTCAAACTGAAAGTCAGCAGCGGGTTGTGCTATTCGGGACAATGTTTCGATCAGTTATTGTTTCCACAAACTTCTGGACTGTTAGTATGTTATAGTACACTGAATTAGCTTTCCATAGACTCTGGAACGGACTAATTCCGACTTCGGAGCAAAGAGTTATGACCATTCAAAGTAGTCGCGTCAAAACTGTCTAACCAACTCTGGGCAGTCACCTTGAACGAATTTTCCGGAATTCTGTGTTTTGAATTTGGAAATGGTCAAAGAATGAAAGTTGTAGCCTCGGAAGTTAGCTTCGCGTGGGCTCAAGAATCACTCAAAAATGTTTTGAAACAAATTAGTTATGACTGTTTTAGCGAGAGAGGATAAAGCTGGAAAAAAATTGAAAACTGTTATGAATGTCAATTTTTGGCACGCTGTTTAGACTACTTAATAAACCCGAAATGAGAGGTTAGTATTTCTTAAAAATAGTCTTGTATTCCATGAAAAAAAACATAATAAAAATGCCTTACGATTGGATAAGTAGATTGCAAGTTATTAAGCCACGAAGTGGGTGTCAAAGGTGAGGGTCGCCTTTGCCGCAAAGAAGAAATAGCAACGACCATGGAAACATTCAAAAGGCAATTTTCCATAACGCTTTTGGGTGGTTTTGTGGCTGTTTAACATGTAACAAAACACCTAGAGAGATGTATAGATATTATATAATGTTTATATATAGCGAAAACTCAATTTATATGTAAAGAAAGCGATAGAAATGTAATGTAAACGTATGTTTTCATAACTATGCGAGCGTAATTCGGGAAATGATATGTAGAACGTATATGTAGCATAATGAAATGTGCAAACCCGTTTGAAATTATATTGAACCTAGCAATGGTTTTAAGACAAGAACAAAATATTATAGTTAATGTAAATAAAATTAGTTTACATTAAGTATGTGAATTTAGTATGTGAAACTAATATTGACATGTATGTATCCTCAATTTGTGTAGGATCATCACAAAGCAGATAAGTTATAAACATTAAACAACATCCAAGGCAAGTTTTTCAGTTCTATTATGTTTGTGGATTAAATGTGATTATGTGGTGAGTTATATACAATGCTTTATGAATTGTTAAAGTCAAAATATAACTAAGTTAATTGTGTGACGCCCCCAAAATTAGGTATACATCACCCATTCTGAGTCGCCAGATACATGATACAAAATTCAAATACAACTTCATTTATACAACTGTTGAGCTGTCGTATAGAATACGACTACAGTTAACTGTGAGGTTTAATACAAATGTATGTAACTCTCATGGTGCATCGACCACAACCTTACAATGGTAATTTACATAAAAGTATAGTCAAAAACTATTTTAGAAATTAAAATCTTTGGGAAGTGCTCAAGGAAACCTTCGTACATGGGAGGTCATGCGTCTAGGTTATAATAGATATCATATGGCCACAGAATTATCATTGGTTGACCCAATAGACCCCAAAGAAAAATGAGAAGATTACTATCATCTTCTTTCCAATGGTGAATCTTTTATTGACATATAACTATCTCCACTGTCTCCAAGTGAATATTATATTTTAAATCAACTCCAAGGTCATATAGGTAGTGCCCGTAGATATATTCAGCAAGTGGATGCGTACAACCCTGTCTTATGATAACACGAGGTTGCATGTCATTAGACATCTTGTATGATAGTGGCAAAACACCCTTCCAAAGTTGGGTTCACCTCACCCTATTTGATTCACCAAATATAACTACTAAATGTTGTATAGAATACAACACACTTTTCTATCTTGTTTAGGAGAACCTCCACAGTTAGAGACCATCGTTCTATTCATTTGTTATTATCCAGCTCGACCAAACAACACTCTTACGGCAACACTCTTATTACCTGAAAGGAATTGTGAAGCAGAAAGGGTGAGCACAACTAGCCCAGTAAAGAATATCATGACTAAAGATAATTAAATTATCAATAACTTTCATTAATAATAAATCAGAGATTTAGAACATATGGTAGATGATAAAACTTTTCAACCATAGTTGCAACGGAACGAGCAATCCATTAGAAGAGTCAAATAAACCATCAGATCTATTATCTTCTCTATGTTAAAAGTCCACCAATAATGTTTTATCCCTGTAACATCAATCAACAATTTCTGTCCACAATCATATGAATAACTCATAATCATAATTGTGATTTTAAATTCCTCTTCGCAACCAGGACGAAGATAATTTTCATCACCTATCTTCACCTGAAACATCAAAAATCATGGTTATATCAAATCACAATTCTTGTTCATAATCATACTAATAAATTCATCTTTGTACTACAGCCAAAGATATCCATTAACAATTCATCTTTGCACTACAAGCCAAACATACAACTATAATTTAGAAGAGTCAACTAGAGCATGATATCTACTATCTTCTACAAATTAAAAGTGTATAAGCAATATTTTATTGCTGAGACTCAGCTCAATAAATAATCCGCATCATTGAATCATCCCTGCACTACAGGCCAAGGATATTCTTTGGTATCACGACCACGAATTATCCATGCACTACGGGCCAAAGATAATCGTGTTTTCATCAACGGTCATGATCATGTTATAAAACAATTCATCTTTGCACCCATGGTCGAAGAGAATCCATAGCCATAATCATACCAAAAACTGTCCATCAATGCACTATGGGCCAATGAAGACTTTTTCATTAGTATCACAACCACAAATTATCCATGCACTACGGGCCAAAGATAATCGTGTTTTTTTATCAACGGTCCTGATCATGCTATAAAACAATTCATCTTTGCACCCCTGGCAGAAGAGAATCCATAACCATAATCATACCAAAAATTGTCCATCAATGCACTACAGGCCAATGAGGACTTTTTCCACATCATTTGCAACATTACGGTCATGATTATACCGAATAATCCCTAGTCATAATCATACCAAGTCCATCTATGCACTACGGCCAAAGATGACTTTCAACACAATATAAGCATGATGATGATGACAATGATATAAGAATCAATCAAATGAGATAAAGGATAAATATTAAACATTTATAATACAATTTATCCAAATGATTCAATAATAACCAAATGTTATCAATAACTTAATAATCTCATAATCTAATATCATTAATATTATAATAATATTTTAATTATTTCTTAAACTTATAAACAATTTATTTTAATTGTTTACACTTTATCAAATAATGTATTTAATCATTCAAAAATGCCATACTCATAAAATTTCATCATCAATGATCAAATCCCTCATCAAAAATTTGCATATACCCTATATAGGATTCTCAAGCCATAAAATCTTATTTTCCAATTTTATTACTTCACATAACATATTTAATTCATTTACTCAAAACTAGTTCATTTTCATGAAAAATACCAAATCAGTCCAAAAAAATATTTCTTTTCTGGGATTTAGCAGAATATAGTCCCATCTAGAACATATATTTTTCTCAAAATTTTTAAAATTCATTTACTATTTTCATATGGCTAAAACTGCCGAATATTTAGACATTTATCATAAATTGTACTTTTGTCCAAAAAATCTGAAATTTACAGGGTATACTCCTGTTATATACATGTACTCCTAATTAAAATTTTACCAATTTTGGAGTTACCCACAAGGAGTTATAAGGGTTTACTTTTAAAATAGTCTTTTCCCATAAAATCCATAACTCTTAATCTATACATCCAAAAATCGCCATTTTTGGACACAATTTAGAAAACTCATCAAATTATCATTTCAAATTTTTTCCAACATTTTTGTGGGTCTGAAAAATTACGAATCTGCCCCTGGCAGAAACCCCTTTTTAATGAAAATACTATTCGTATGAATACGAAGGATCATTCACCATGCATGTGGTAATCCATATAGACAGCGAGTTATTCCACGAGAATAATAAAGAATGGAATAATGAAGGATTCACCATGCGTGCGATAAATTACTGCAAGCAGAGTTATTCCTAATGAGAATAATAAATAATGGAACTGTGTCCCATGCGAACGCAGCACGTATACGATGATATTCGAGCAGAATAATAAAGAACGGAATATTAGAAGTATTTCACCATATATGCGGTACTTAGCAAAAGCAGTTATTCAACATAATAATAAAGAATGGAATAATGAAGGATTCACCATGTAATGCGATAGACGCGAATAAAAGTTATTCCCAACATAATAATAAATAATGGAACCAGTCCCGCTTAACGCGCTTGCAGCAGGATATTACGGCGAATAATAAAGAATGGAATATTAGAAGTATTTCACCATGTATGCGCGGTACTTGGCATAAACAAAGTTATTCAACATAATAATAAAGAATGGAATAATGGAAGAATTTCACCAAGTATAGGGTAGTCCGCGTATACAGGTTATTCCAACAGAATAATAAATAATAATAATATCCTTTATGAGTGTGACAATTATATCCCCTACCTTAAAAAGAAAAGTATTCCGACTGGTAGGGCGAGAATATACTTGAAAAAAACTTGCACTACTCTCAAAGCTTTCTTAAATTCTAAAGCAATACACTCAATATTATAGAAGAAGAACTCTCTCTATAGTTTCTCTCTCCAGAGTTTCAGTGAATATGTAAGAAATAATGAAGGAATGAGCTTCTATTTATAGAAAAATAGATTGCATAGTAACTAATTCATGAACGGTCCAGATTGATTTACTTTAATCTGACGGTCCATATTTAAAGCAAAATCTTTTAAATAAAATATAATATATTCTATTTATAATCTAATATAACGAATAACTTTATAAAAGATTTACTATGCAAACACTATGCATAATAAAATATAATATATTCTATTTATAGAATAACTTTATAAAAGTATTCTGTTTTATATAAAAAGATTTTCTGTTTTATTACATTAATAATACCAATAAAACAAAACTGAGTGACTTATCACATAAGCATCAATAATCAATACCGTTTGTTACTATGCAACCACGCGTATTACTGTACTTTTACTACCAAGTAGTTCAACAGTATTAATGGTAAAACTTCCGTCGTTATTTTCAATAAAATATTTTTATCGTTTTTTCAATCCGACCGTAATTTTATTGTGGGGTCCCCCAATGATTGTACCATAGTACGGATATTCTCCGACAAAAAGAATATTTCCCGACTAATCGAATATTCCCCGACACAACGAATATTATATACCAACTTGCGTACTTCGAAAAAAAAAATATTCACATATTACCCTTAATTTTAAACTTTTATCAATTTAACTATTTACCAAAATAGAAAAATTAAATAATTTTATTTCATAAAATTCGGGGTCTCACAATCACCCCTCCTTATGAAATTTCGCCCTCGAAATTTACGTACGTACCTGATATTCGAAGAGATGAGAATACCTTGCTTACTTTTCGGATTGTACCTTCCCGGTTATATCCTTGCAATCATGATTTTCCCATTTCTCATCTCCTGTATTTCAGATATCATTCTAGAATATAGCTTCAAAACAAAGGTTAATTGACATATCATAATTTGTCAACTTATCAAGTAAACAATTTTAGCTTAGGTAAGTCACACACTAACGAAGTATATAACTCGTCTCTCCCCTCCTAGTTGTAGACTCTTATCTCCACCAGCGACCATATCCCTAAGCTCTGATACCAACTGTGACTCCCCCAAAATTAGGTATACATCACCCATTCTGAGTCGCCAGATACATGGTACAAAATTCAAATACAATTCATTTATACAACTGTTGAGCTGCCGTATAGAATACAACCACAGTTAACTGTGAGGTTTAATACAAATGTATTTAACTCTCATGGTGCATCGACCACAACCTTACAATAGTACTTTACATAAAAGTATAGTTAAAAACTATTTTAGAAATTAAAATCTTTGGGAAGTGCTCAAGGAAACCTTCGTACATGGGAGGCCATGCGTGTAGGTTATAATAGATATAATATGGCCACAGAATTATCATTGGTTGACCAATAGACCCCAAAGAAAAATGAGAAGATTACAATCATCTTCTTTCCAATGGTGAGTCTTCTCTTGACATATAACTATCTCCATTGTCTCCAAGTGAATATTATATTTTAAATCAACTCCAAGATCATATAGGTAGTGCCCGTAGATATATTTAGTAAGTGGATGCGCACAACCCTGTCTTATGATAACACGAGGTTGCATGTCATTAGACATCTTGTATGATAGTGGCAAAACACCTTTCCAAAGTTGGGTTCACCTCACCCTATTTGATTCATCAAATATAACTACTAAATGTTGTATAGAATACAACACACTTTTCTATACTATTTAGGGGGAACCTCCACAGCTAGAGACCACTGTTCTATTCCGCTATTATCCCTGGTCAATTCTTAAGAACACTCTTACTAAGAACACTCTTATTACACGAAAGGAATTGTAGAAGCGAAAGGGTGAGCACAACTAGCCCAGTAAAGAATATCATTACTAAAGATAATTAAATTATCAATAACTTTCATTAATAATAAATCAGAGATTTATAACATATGGTAGATAATAAAACTTTTCAACCATAGTTACAACGGAACGAGCAATCTATTAGAAGAGTCAAATAGACCATCAAATCTATTATCTTCTCTATGTTAAAAGTCCACCAATAATGTTTTATCCCTGTAACATCAATCAACAATTCATGTCCACAATCATATGAATAACTCATAATCATAATTTTGATTTTAAATTCCTCTTCGCACCCAGGATGAAGATAATTTTCATCACCTATCTTCACCTGAAACATCAAAAATCATGGTTATACCAAATCACAATTCTTGTTCATAATCATACTAATAAATTCATCTTTTCACTACGGCTAAAGATATTCATTAACAATTCATCTTTGCACTACAAGCCAAAGACATACAACTATATTTTAGAAGAGTCGAGTAGTGCATGATATCTACTATCTTCTACAAATTAAAAGTGTATAACCAATATTTTATCGCTGAGACTCAGCTCAATAAATAATCCGCATCATCGAATCATCCCTGCACTACAGGCCAAGGATATTCTTTAGTATCAAGACCACGAATTATCCATGCACTACGGGCCAAAGATAATTGTGTTTTCATCAATGGTCATGATCACGCCATAAAACAATTCATCTTTGCACCCTTGGTCGAAGAGAATCCATAGCCATAATCATACCAAAAATTGTCCATCAATGCACTACGGGCCAATGAGGACTTTTTCATTAGTATCGCAACAACAAATTATCCATGCACTACGGGCCAAAGATAATCGTGTTTTTTTATCAACGGTCCTGATCATGCTATAAAACAATTCATCTTTGCACCCCTGGTCGAAGAGAATCCATAGCCATAATCATACCAAAAATTGTCCATCAATGCACTACGGGCCAATGAGGACTTTTTCCACATCATTTGTAACATTACTCATGATTATACCGAATAATCTCTGGTCATAATCATACCAAGTCCATCTATGCAATACGGCCAAAGATGAATTTCAACACAATATAAGCATGAGGATGATGACAATGATATAAGAATCAATCAAATGAGATAAAGGATAAATATTAAACATTTATGATACAATTTATCCAACGTTCAATAATAACCAAATGTTATCAATCACTAAATAATCTCATAATCTAATATCATTAATATTATAACAATATTTTAATTATTTCTTAAACCTATAAACAATTTATTTCAATTATTTATACTTTATCAAATAGTGTATTTAATCATTCAAAAATATCATACTCATAAAATTTCATCATCAATGAGCAAATCCCTCATTAAAAATCTGCATATACCCTATATAGGATTCTCAAGCCATAAAATCCTATTTTCCAATTTTATTACTTCACATAACATATTTAATTCATTTACTCATAACTAGTTCATTTTCATGAAAAATACCAAATCAGTCCAAAAAAAATATTTCTTTTCTGGGATTTAGCAGAATATAGTCCCATCTTTAACATATATTTTTCTCAAAATTTTTTAAATTCATTTACTATTTTTCATATGGCTAAAACTGCCGAATATTTAGACATTTATCATAAATTGTACTTTTGTCCAAAAATTCTGAAATTTACAGGGTATACTCCTGTTATATACATGTACTCCTAATAAAAATTTCACCAATTTTGGAGTTAACCACAAGGAGTTATAAGGGTTTACTTTTAAAATAGTCTTTTTCCATAAAATCCATAACTCTTAATCTATACATCCAAAAATCGTAATTTTTGGACACAATTTAGAAAACTCATCAAATTATCATTTCAAATTTTTTCCAGAATTTTTGAGGGTCAGAAAAATTACGAATCTGCCCCTGGCAGAAACCCCTTTTTAATGAAAATACTATTCGTATGAATACGAAGGATCATTCACCATGCATGTGGTAATCCACATAGACAGGTTATTCCAACAGAATAATAAAGAATGGAATAACAAAAGGATTCACCATAAATGCGATAGATCGGACCTTGATGAGTTATTCCCAATAGAATAATAAATAATGGAACCAGTTAAAGGCGTAAAGAAATGCATGATGAGGATATTCCGACAAAATAATAAAGAACTGAATATTAGAATTTTTTCACCATGTATGCGGTACTTCGCATAAACAGGTTATTCCAACATAATAATAAAGAATGGAATAACAGAAGAATTTTACCAAGTATAGGGTAGTCTGCGTATACAGGTTATTCCAATAGAATAATAAATAATAATAATATCCTTTATGAGTACGACAATTATATCCCCTACCTTAAAAAGAAAAGTATTCCGATTGGTAGGGCGGGAATATACTTGAAGAAAACTTGCACTACGCTCAAAGTTTTCTTAAATTCTAAAGAAATACACTCAAAATTATAGAAGAAGAACTCTCTCTATAGTTTTTCTCTCTAGAGTTTCAGTGAATTCGTAATAAATAATGAAGGAATGAGCTTCTATTTATAGAAAAATGGATTGCATAGTAACTAACTCATGAACGGTCCAGATTGATTTACTTTAATCTGACGGTCCATATTTAAAGCAAAATCATTTAAATAAAATATAATATATTCTATTTATAATCTAATAAAATGAATAACTTTATAAAAGATTTTACTATGCAAACACTATATAAAAAGCACTATGCAAACACTATGCATAATAAAATGTAATATATTCTATTTATAGAATAACTTTATAAAAGTATTCTGTTTTATATAAAAAGATTTTCTGTTTTATTACATTAATAATACCAATAAAACAAAACTGAGTGACTTATCACATAAGCATCAATAATCAATACCGTGTGCTACTATGCAACCACGCGTATTACTGTACTTTTACTACTGAGTAGTTCAACAGTATTAATGGTAAAACTTCCGTCGTTATTTTCAATAAAATATTTTTATCGTTTTCTCAATCCGATAGTAATTCTATTGTGGGGTCCCCCAATGATTGTTCCGTCGTACGGATATTCCCCGATAAAAAGAATATTTCCCGACTAATCGAATATTCCCCGACACAACGAATATTATATAACAACTTGCGTACTTCGAAAAAAAAATATTCACATATTTCCCTTAACTTTACACTTTTATCAATTTAACTATTTACCAAAATAGAAAAATTAAATACTTTTATTTCATAAAATTAGGGGTCTCACAATCACCCCTCCTTATGAAATTTCGCCCTCGAAATTTACGTACGTACCTGATATTCGAAGAGATGAGAATACCTTTCTTTCTTTTTGGATTGTACCTTCCCGGTTATATCCTTGCAATCATGATTTTCCCATTTCTCATCTCCTGTATTTCAGATATCATTCTAGAATATAGCTTCAAAACAATGGTTAATTGACATATCATAATTTGTCAACTTATCAAGTAAACAATTTTAGCTTAGGTAAGTCACACACTAGCGAAGTATATAACTCGTCTCTCCCCTCCTAGTTGTAGACTCTTATCTCCGCCAGCGACCATATCCCTAAGCTCTGATACCAACTGTGATGCACCCAAAATTAGGAATACATCACCCATTCTGAGTCGCCAGATACATGGTACAAAATTCAAATACAACTTCATTTATATTAATCTGTTGTTGAAATGTCAGATAAAATACGACCCACGATTAATCGTGAGGTTTAATACAAATGTATGTAACTCTCATGGTGCATCGACCACAACCTTACAATAGTACTTTACATAAAAGTATAGTCAAAAACCTGTTTTAGAAATTAAAATCTTTGGGAAGTGCTCGAGAAACCTTCGTACATAGGAGGCCGTGCGTGCTACAGGTTATAATAGATATCATATGACCACAAAATTATCATTGGTCAATTAATAGACCCCTAAAGAAAAATGAGAAGATTACTATCATCTTCTTTCCAATGGTGAGTCTTCTCTTGATATATAACTATCTACACTGTCTCCAAGTGAATATTATATTTTAAATCAACTCCAAGATCATATAGGTAGTGCCCGTAGATATATTCAAACCGATTGGATGCGCATGACCACGCATCTTATGATAACACGAGGTTGCATGTCATTAGACATCTTGTATGATAGTGGCAAAACACACTTCCAAAGTTGGGTTCACCTCACCCTATTTGATTCACCAAATATAACTACTAAATATTATATAGAATACAACACACTTTTCTATACTATTTAGGGAGAACCTCAATGACTAGAGACCATCGTCTATTCTCATCGTTGTCCCCGCTAATTCAAGAACACTCTTACTAAGAACACTCTTATTACCTGAAAGGAATTGTGAAGCAAAAAGGGTGAGCACAACTAGCCCAGTAAAAAATATCATGACTAAAGATAATTAAATTATCAATAACTTTCATTAATTATAAATCAGAGATTTAGAACATATGGTAGATGATAAAACTTTTCAACCATAGTTGCAACGGAACGAGCAATCCATTAGAAGAGTCAAATAGACCATCAGATCTATTATCTTCTCTATGTTAAAAGTCCACCAATAATTTTTTATCCCTGTAACATCAATAGACAATTCCTGTCCACAATCATATGAATAACTCATAATCATAATTGTGATTTTAAATTCCTCTTCGCACCCAGGACGAAGATAATTTTTATCACCTATCTTCACCTGAAACATCAATAATCATGGTTATACCAAATCACAATTCTTGTTCATAATCATACTAATAAATTTATCTTTGCACTACGGCCAAAGATATTCATTAACAATTCATCTTTGCACTACAAGCCAAAGACATACAACTATATTTTAGAAGAGTCAAGTACAACATGATATCTACTATCTTCTAGAAATTAAAAGTGTCTAACCAATATTTTATCGCTGAGACTCAGCTCAATAAATAATCTGCATCATCGAATCATCCCTGCACTACAGGCCAAGGATATTCTTTAGTATCACGACCACGAATTATCCATGCATTACGGGCCAAAGATAATCGTGTTTTCATCAACGGTCATGATCATGCCATAAAACAATTCATCTTTGCACCCTTGGTCAAGAGAATCCATAGCCATAATCATACAAAAGCTGGCCCACAAATGCACTACGCCAACGATGAGGACTTTTTCATTAGTATCACAACCACAAATTATCCATGTACTACGGGCCAAAGATAATCATATTTTTTATCAAGCGGTCCGATCATGCTATAAAACAATTCATCTTTGCACCTTGGTGAAGAGAATCCGAGCCATAATCATACCAAAATTGTCCATCAATGCACTACACAGCCAATGAGGACTTTTTTCCACATCATTTGTAACATTACGGCCATGATTATACCGAATAATCCTCGGTCATAATCATACCAAGTCCATCTACGCACTACTACCAATGATGACTTTCAACACAATATAAGCATGAGGATGATGACAATGATATAAGAATCAATCAAATGAGATAAAGGATAAATATTAAACATTTATAATACAATTTATCCAAAGATTCAATAATAACCAAATGTTATCAATCACTTAATAATCTCATAATCTAATATCATTAATATTATAACAATATTTTAATTATTTCTTAAACTTATAAACAATTTATTTCAATTGTTTAAATGCATTTAATCATTCAAAAATATCATACTCATAAAATTTCATCATCAATGATCAAATCCCTCATCAAAAATCTGCATATACCCTATATAAGATTCTCAAGACATAAAATCCTATTTTCCAATTTTATTACTTCACATAACATATTTAATTCATTTACTCATAACTAGTTCATTTTCATGAAAAATACCAAATCAGTCCCAAAAATATTTCTTTTCTGGGATTTAGCAGAATATAGTCCCATCTTGAACATATATTTTTCTAAATTTTTTTAAAATTCATTTACTATTTTTCATATGGCTAAAACTGCCGAATATTTAGACATTTATCATAAATTGTACTTTTGTCCAAAAAGTCCAAAATTTACAGGGTATACTTGTGACGCCCCCAAAATTAGGTATACGTCACCCATCTTGGGTCGCCACTTACATGGTACATAAATTCAAATACAACTTACTAACCTAAGCGTCAGGTATGCAATACGACATAAAGCGTGAGTTTGAATACAAATATTGTCTACTAGATATTATACAAACTCAAAAGGAGTCCTCATTACAACTATTATCACACTATTTTCACGTAATAGTGAGGACTACTAATGCTATCCTCTCGGACCATTACTTCGTTCTCGACTCGTCTCCTATGTTCTCATTTCACAAGAGAACGGTGAAAGAAAGGGTGAGCTCAACTAGCCCAAGAAGAAATATTATGACTAAGATAATGCGAATAAATTATCATTAGCCTTCAACAAAGTTGTTAAACCGATAAAATACAATAGACAAACAGTTTTAATCTGCAGGTGAATAAGCAATCCATTAAAAGAGTCAAGTAGAGAATAAAGTCTACTATCTTTTAGGGTTTTAAAGGTTTTCATCAATTTTTATCATTGAGACTCGATTTTAATAATAAACCACCACATCTAATCATCCCGCACTACGGTCAAGGATTTTCATCAAATTATCAATGGTCATGACTATACCGAATCACCCTCGGTCATAATCATACCAAAAACTATCCATCAACGCATTACGTGCCACCGAGGACTTTTGTCACATCATTTATATCAAGTCATGATTATACAAGAATGATCCTCGGTCATAATCATACTAAGTTCATCTATGCACGTAAGCCAAAGATAACATAATATAACATGAGGATGATGACAATGACATAGTAATTCAATAAAACAAGTTCAAGAATTATTTAATCCATGAATTATTAACGCCCAAATTGTCAACATGATATCGTTTCGTAGAGTAAAATTCAATAATGATCGGAAGAATATTTTCATGAAAAGATCTTTGGATGAAACGCAAATATCAAGGATATTCTACTAATTTCATGGAGTATAGAAGTCAAAGTTTTAACCAATTGGGTATAATAAAGAATGGAATAACAAAAGAAATCACCATGCATGCGGTGCCAGATGAGCGAGGTTATTCCAATGAATAATAATAACGGAACCAGTCGTGAAATTCGCAACCCAGGATGTTCCAACAGAATAATAAAGATGGAACCGGATCAGGTGTAAAACACTGCGGATAGGATATTCCAACAGAATGATAAAGGCGGAACCAGTCAGGTGTAAAACACATGCAGACGAGGATGTTCCAGCAGAATAATAAAAAGCGGAACCGTCAAGGTGTAAAACACACATGCATGAGGATGTTCCAACCAATAATAGAAGAATGTCACCAAGTATAGGGTAATAGCACAGATACAAAGTTATTCCAATGTAATAATAAGTAATGGAATAACATAAGGATTTCACCAAGTATAGGTATGTCTGGCGTGATACAAAAGTTATGTATAGGGTATGCCACTTTTACAAAGTTATTCAATGTAATAATAGTGAATGGAATAATGAAGTTCTCTTCAAGAAGAAAGAATAACACCCCTTACCATAAAGAACTGAATATAGAAGTAGTGAAGTAGCGAGAATACTTTCTTCTTTCTATAATTTTCTCTCTATAGCTTCTCTATAATTTCTCTCTAGAGTTTCAATGAATTCGTAAGAAAATAATGAAGGAATGAGCTTCTATTTATAGGAAAATGGAATGCATAGTAACTAATCCATGAACGGTCCAGATTGATTTACTTTAATCTGACGGTCCATATTTAAAGAAAAATCTTTTAAATAAAATATAATATATTCTATTTATATAAAAACATTTTACTATGCAAACACTATGCAATACTATGCAAAACACTATGCAAAACACTATGCAAAACACTATGCAACACTATGCATAATAAAATATAATATATTCTATTTATAGAATAACTTTAATAAAGTATTCTATTTTATATAAAAAGATGTTTCATTTTTATTACGTTAATAATCTGAATAAAACAAAAACGTCATTATCATTATAATAATTCATATTATTAATCGACAATAATGGAATCAAACCTGAGTAACTTCTCACATAAGCATCAATAATTAATACTGGTGTGCTACTATGCAACCACACTTATTATCGTACTTTTTACTACTGAGTAGTTCAACAAGAACCACAGTAAAACTTCCGCCGTTATTTCAATAAAATATATTTTTGTCGTTTTCTCAATCCGAAACAATAATTACGCTATGGGGTCCACCAATGATTGAGTAGTTGTACGAATATTCCCCGCTAAACCGAATATTCCCCACCAATCGAATATAATATAACCACTTGCATACTTTGTAAAATTTATAAATACTACCCACAACTATAATATTATCTCAAATTCACACCATAATATTAAAAATTATTTTGACAAAATTTAAATTTTTATTGATAAAATCTGGGTCTCACAATCTCCCTCCTTATGGAATTTTCGCCTCGAAATTAGGGTGCGATACACTGGTATGATAAAGAGATGAGAATACCTTGAATACCTTTATCATTGAAAACATTAAATTCATTTTTGCAATCCGGCCAAAGATATTCATTAACAATTCATCTTTTTTCTGAGGCCAAAGATATACAATCAGTAAAACCAATAATGCCGAGACTCGACTTAATAGTATCACAACCATGAATTATCCATGCACTCATCGCTAAGGATATTCGTGTTTTCAATTACTACCATGATTACCCGAATAATCCGTGGTCATAATCATACCAAGTCTATCAATGCACTACTACCAAAGATGACTTTTTACCACATCAATGAATTAATATTTCATCTTTGAGACTCATTTCAATAATTAATCCATATCATCGAATCATCCCCGCACTCTGGTGCCAAGGATATTCATTAGTATCACGACCACAAATTATCCATGCACTACTACCAAAGATAATCGTGTATTCATTAAGTATCACGACCACAAATTATCCATGACTACGGCTAAAGATAATTGTGTTTTCAATTACTGTTATGATTATACTTAGAATGATCCCGGTCATAATCATACCAAGTCCATCTATGCACGTAAGCCACAGATGACTTTGAACACATCCATGAATTAATATTTCATTCATTGAGACTCACTTCAATAATTAATCCACATCATCGAATCATCCCCGCACTACGTGCCAAGGATATTCATTAGTATCACGACCACAAATTATCCATGCACTACTGCTAAAGATAATTGTGTTTTCAATTACTGATTATGATTATACCGAATGATCCTCGGTCATAATCATACCAAGTCCATCTATGCACGTAAAGCCATGATGACTTTAAAAAAATATAAACATGAGGATAATGATATAAAGAATCAATCAAATAAGATAAAGGATAAATATTAAACATTTATAATATAATTTATCCGAGGATTCAAGAATATCCCCATGTTATCAATCACTTAATAATCTCATAATCTAATATCATTAATATTATACCAATATTTTAATCACTTCTTAAATTTATAAACAATTTATCTCAATTGTTTACGCTTTTACCATATAATGCATTTCATCATTCAAAATGCCATACTCATAAAATATCATCACCAATTATCAAATCCCTCATCAAAAAAAATATGCATATACTCTATATAGGATTCTCTAGCCATAAAATCCTATTTTCAACTTTGTTACTTCACATAACATATTTAACTCATATGTTCGTAACTAAACTATTTTCATGAAAAATACCAAATCAGCCCCAAAAATATTTCTTTTCTGGGATTTAGCATAATATAGTCCCATAATGAAAATATATTTTTCTCGGAATTTTTTAAAATTCATTTACTATTTTTAAAAATCAATTTCTAATTAATTCCTTAAGAAATTTAGCTACCTCAAGTTTAACTCCAAAATTCCCAAATCTTGGCAGAACCTTACACATGTTAACGTGAGCTTCTAGTTTAAATTTCATGGTCACATTGAGTTATAGAACTCCGGTTATAGCGTCATTCGGAAAAACCTAAATATTGAAATAGTCATAACTTGCTCATTTTAAGTCGAGAATGAGCTCATTTTTGGACAGGAGATACTTTATACCATATACCTTCATGTCCCAAAAGGCCAGAATTTTTCTCATAATTTAAGTGGCCGAAACAGCCCCTTAAAGTTTCTGGGCAGTAGCATTTTCAAAATTTACAGCTTTGGCCTCCTTTGCTAAAATCAGTCCACACAAAATCTACAACACCTTTTCCAGTAATTCCACTTGGATTAGTTAGGTAACTCATAGATCTAACTCTAGGATTTGACCACATTCAAAAAATTCAAAATATAATAGGAGATATGGTCAATTTAATTTCATGTTACGCTTTTCACTAAAAATCGATTTTCAACTCTTTGTGATTTCTAAGAAACTTTCATGTTTTTACGTACTAACCAACATAACTCATCATAAAACTTACTAATACTTCATATACCCATGATTTTTATTATTCCAATGCTTTTATTATGACTTTCATCATAATACACATAAATGATCCTTTTAGTTGAAGAAATATTTGAGGGTTTAAGAAATGGGTTTTTGTACTGGGGTCAATACAAAATTCGATTTCACGTTCTAGGGTAGGCTAGGAAGTCTTCAAGAATACGCCAAGAAATTTATTAATGATAGAAATATCATTCAAAATCATTACTCTCGCCCAAGACTTGGACAAGACGTCACATTGATACCTATTAACTTGCCATCTTCAAATCGTGACGTCGCCTCTGTAAAGTCCGCTTTGCAGCATTCCACACAAGAAAGTCAACAACGAAAGGATCGGGCTCTTTACTTATGGCTTGATATAACAAATGATTAACTTTAGGGTTTGGTTACTTTGAATTAGAGTATAATGAGTTGGTTAGGAATATGAAAGCTAACAACCTTACAAAAAGAATAATGAGTAGTTAATCAATCGCTTTCAAAAATTACCTCAAAGGCAAGTATTTTCAAAGAGATAAGATCGACAGTAACGTGAAAGTGTTTATTTGAAACAACAAGATTAATAAGCAATTGGAGGTAACGAAGGTTTCTCCCAACGAAGTTTCAATAGATAAATCAAAGTCTAATTTCTTGAGTCAAATTTAAACGTTGAACGCAAGCAAGAGAGATAAAAGAATGGGTAGAACCGATCTAATAAGGTATAGACTTCGCAAGAGCTTACGATTAACTTACCCGTGATAATTTTATTTAGGTTCCTCGTCACGAGAAAAAAACGCTCTCTCTTAAACTACCGGCTCTGGTTTGTCTGGGACAGCCTTTGGTGCCTCCATCCTAGTTGAATTCGTCTTCGGTAAACGACAAAATCGAGCTAAGTGGCCTTCTCTTCCACAATTATAACATGCTTTGGATGGCATGGCGCAGTTCGGACTGATGTGTCCCTCTACTCCGCATTTGAAGCATATGATAGGTGGTCCTTCTCCTTCCTTAACAACAGGTGCTGGTGCTGACGTCTTTCCATCATTGTTGAATCTCCTTTTCTTGAAATGTCCATTCTTATTATTTTGGCCCTGATTACCACCGAAGTGGTTACCATATCGGGCCGGTGATTTCCTCCACGCTTGTTGTCACCGCTCGATGACTACTCGCTAGTATTATAATTTTTGCTTACACGCTCTCTTTTAGTTGCGTTGACTCGTTATCGCGCTCCACTAATCGAGCCCTATTTACAACATCCGAATAAAAACACGGTTTATGAGAAATAAGATGTTGACGTATCTCCGCTTCAAACCTCTTAAAAACATTCGCGCCATTCTCTCTTCATTATCTACCAAGTGGGGACGAACCCGTGATAACTCCGCAAACTTTGCCTCGTATCATGCGACACGGCCATATTGTTTTGTTCCAACTTGATAAACTCCACCTCCTTCATGTGGTAATACTTTCGTGAAAGTATTTGTCGTTGAATGCCTCTGGAACTTCTCCCAAGATATCTTCAGACAAAGAAAGTTGAGTACGCTTTTACCGATTCCCACCAAGAATGTCGCCTCTCACAATAACATAAAGGCGGCAGAAGGAACCTTTGCTCCTCTGAGCATCCCAAGACATCAAATATCTTGGTAACTGCTTTATCCATGCTTCCGCTTGTAAGTGGTTTTGGCTCTCCCTTAAACTCCGGTGGTCCCAACTCTTGAATTGTTTAGCGGTGACCGCCGAGAGTTTTCCGTGTTTCCACCCACGTTTTGAAGCAGGAGTCTTTACCGATGTTGCATGAATTCTAAAACCTTTTAAACGCATTCATCATTCATCAATTGATCGGTGTTGTTGTTTATGGAGGATTATCGCCATCCCGTTGCACATTGTCCTCGATTATTGATATGTGGAGAATCAACAGATCTCTTGTGCTCCATTGCTATTCTCAACATTCTTGGATGCCATTTTCAAACACCGCCATAAAATAAGGGTTAATTAACATATCACATATTATCCCTATACTCGATCGACCAATTAAATACCAAATAAATTTAGGTAGGTCATACTATGTAAGGAATTCCCCGTCTCTCCCTCCTAGTACTATTCTCACATCTTAGCCAGGATCATATCCCTAAGCTCGATACCAACCGTGACGCCCCTAAAATTAGGTATACGCCACCCATCTTGGGTCGCCACTTACATGGTACATAAATTCAAATACAACTTACTAACCTAATCTGTCAGGTACAATACGACATAAACCGTGAGTTTGAATACAAATATTGTCTACTAGATATTATACAAACTCAAAAGGAGTCCTCATTACAACTATTATCACACTATTTCACGTAATAGTGAGGACTACTAATGCTATCCTCGGACCATTACTTGCTCCCCGACTCGTCTCCCGCCTATGTTCTCATTTCCTCAAGAGAACAAGTGAAAGAAAGGGTGAGCTCAACTAGCCCAAGAAGAAATATTATGACTAAGATAATGCGTAATAAATTATCATTAGCCTTCAAATGTTGTTAAACCGATAAAATACAATAGACAAACAGTTTAATCTGCAATGAATAAGCAATCCATTAAAAGAGTCAAGTAGAGAATAAAGTCTACTATCTTTTAGGTTTTAAAAGGTTTTCATCAATTTTTATCACGAGACTCAAATTTTAATAATAAACCACCACATCTAATCATCCCCGTACTACTGGCCAAGGATTTTCATCAAATTATCAATGGTCATGACTATACCGAATCACCCCCCGGTCATAATCATACCAAAAACTATCCATCAACGCATTACAGCCCATCGAGGACTTTTGTCACATCATTTATATCAAGTCATGATTATACCGAATGATCCCTCGGTCATAATCATACTAAGTTCATCTATGCACGTAAGCCAAAGATAACATAATATAACATGAGGATGATGACAATGACATAGTAATTCAATAAAACAAGTTCAAGAATTATTTAATCCATGAATTATTAACGCCCAAATTGTCAACATGACATTTTACGAGAGTAAAATTCCATAATGATCGGAAGAATATTTTCATGAAAGATCTATGGATGAAACGCAAATATCAAGGATATTCTACTAATTTCATGGAGTATAGAAGTCAAAGTTTTAACCAACCTGGGTATAATAAAGAATGGAATAACAAAAGAAATCACCATGCATGCATGCTTGATGTAGAAAGTTATTCCAACAGTAATAATAATAACGGAACCGGTGTCGTGAAATTCACAACCAAGCGTGATGTTCCAATGAATAATAAAGATGGAACCAGATCCGGTGTAAAACACACGAGATAGGATATTCCAACAGAATGATAAAGATTTTAACCAGTAAAGGTGTAAAACACATGCATAGGATGTTCCAATGTAATAATAAAAGCGGAACTGTGTCCGGTGTAAAACACATGCACAGGATGTTCCAATCAATAATAGAAGAATGTCACCAAGTATAGGGTAAATGCATGATACAAAAGTTATTCCAATGTAATAATAAGTAATGGAATAACATAAGGATTTCACCAAGTATAGGGTATGCTGGCAGATATCAAGGTTGTGTATGTAGGGTGTACGCCACTTTTACAAAGTTATTCCAATGTAATAATAGTGAATGGAATAATGTAAGTTCTCTTCAAGAAGAAAGAATAACACCCTTACCATAAAGAACTGAATATAGTAAGTAGTGAAGTAGCGAATACTCTTCTTCTTTCTATAATTTTCTCTATAGCTTCTCTCTATAATTTCTCTCTAGAGTTTCAATGAATTCGTAAGAAAATAATGAAGGAATGAGCTTCTATTTATAGGAAAATGGAATGCATAAGTAACTAATCCATGAAACTATCCGTATTGATTTACTTTAATCGACGATCCATATTTAAAGAAAAATCTTTTAAATAAAATATAATATATTCTATTTATATAAAACATTTTACTATGCAAACACTATGCAATACTATGCAAAACACTATGCAAAACACTATGCAAAACACTATGCAACACTATGCATAATAAAATATAATATATTCTATTTATGTAATAACTTTAATAAAGTATTCTATTTTATATAAAGATGTTTCGCTTTTATTACGTTAATAATACTTAATAAAACAAAACGTCATTATCGCTATAATAATTCATATTATTAATCGATAATAATGGAATCAAATCGAGTAACTTCTCACATAAGCATCAATAATTAATACCGTGTGCTACTATGCAACCACACTTATTATCGTACTTTTACTAATGAGTAGTTCAACAAAGAACTACCAGAAAACTTCCATTGTTATTTCAATAAAATATTTTGTCGTTTTTTCAATCCGATAATAATTTCGCTAGGGTCCACCAATGATTGGTAGTTATATTTAATATTCCTCGCTAAACCTAATATTCCCCACCAATCGAATATAATATAACCACTTGCATACTTTGTAAAATTTATAAATACTACCCACAACTATAATATTATCTCAAATTCACACCATAATATTAAAAAATTATTTTGACAAAATTTAAATTTTTATTGATAAAATCTGGGGTCTCACAATACTCCTGTTATATAATTATATACTTGTACTCCTAATAAAAATTTCACCAATTTTGGAGTTAACAACAAGGAGTTATTAGGGTTTACTTTTAAAATAGTCTTTTCCCATAAAATCCATAACTCTTAATCTATACATCCAAAAATCGCCATTTTTGGACACAATTTAGAAAACTCATCAAATTATCATTTCAAATTTTTTCCAGAATTTTGAGGGTCAGAAAAATACTATTCGTATGAATACGAAGGATCATTCACCATGCATGTGGTAATCCACATGTATGTAAAAGTTATTCCAATGTAATAATAAAGAATGGAATAATGTAGGATTCACCATGTGTGCGATAGAATCGCACCCCACAAAGTTATTCCCAACATAATAATAAATAATGGAACGAGGTCCCTGCGTTAAGCGCATGCATAAAGATATTTAAACGTAATAATAAATAATGGAACAGTCGGTGTAACGCGACGCATGTGATATTCCGACAAAATAATAAAGAACGGAATATTAGAAGATTTTCACCATGATGCGCATTTTGCATAAACAAAAGTTATTCCAACATAATAATAAAGAATGGAATAATGTAAGAATTTCACCAAGTATAGGTAGTCCACAGATACAAAAGTTATTCCAATGTAATAATAAATAATAATAATATCCTTTACAAGTATGACAATTATATCCCTACCTTAAAAAGAAAAGTATCCCACCGGTAGTATGGAATATACTTGAAGAAAACTTGCACTACGCCTCAAAGCTTTATTAAATTATAAAGAAATACACTCAAGATTATAGAAGAAGAACTCTCTATAGTTTCTCTCTAGAGTTTTAGTGAATTCGTAAGAAATAATGAAGGAATGAGCTTTCATTTATAGAAAAATGGATCAGATAAGTAACTAACTCATGAACTATTCAGATTGATTTACTTTAATCATCGACGATCCATATTTAAAGCAAAATCTTTTAAATAAAATATAATGTATTCTATTTATAATCTAATAAAATGAATAACTTTATAAAAGATTTTACTATGCAAACACTATGCAGGCACTATGCAAACACTATGCATAATAAAATGTAATATATTCTATTTATAGAATAACTTTATAAAAGTATTCTGCTTTATATAAAAAGATTTTCTGTTTTATTACATTAATAATACCAATAAAACAAAACCGAGTGACTTATCACATAAGCATCAATAATCAATACTGGTAGCTACTATGAAACCACGCCAGACATCGCACTTTTACTAATGAAAGTAGTTCATAGTATTAATGGTAAAACTTCCGCCGTTATTTTCAATAAAATATTTTTGTCGTATTCTCAATCCAACAATAATTCCGTTGTGGGGTTCACCAATGATTGTACTGTCGTATGGATATTCCCCGACAAAAAGAATATTTCCCGATACAACGAATATTATATAACAACTTGTGTACTTTGAAAAAAAATTTCACATATTACCCTTAACTTTAAACTTTTATCAATTTAACTATTTGCCAAAATAGAAAAATTAAATACTTTTATTTCATAAAATTCGGGGTCTCACAAATTGGGTTATGGAACTCAATTTATATGTGATATATGATAGCACATGTTGTATGATGTAATTCTATAAATTAGAAATGTATAATGCATGAATTGTGTGCTATGTGAAACGTGATAGATTGTTAAATTTGTTGGGCTGTTGAGCTCAACATTGCAAATAACCACTTTTGCAGGTTCAAGATTTAAGGTAAAGTTATGTGTTACTTGAAAGACATGAATCAGATGTGATACTTGAAGATTTATATACTTTGGTTGTGTTATTATTATTTGAACCATGTTTAAGGTTTCTAATAATGTATTAATGTTTAATTGTAATATTGTTTTACGAATGTAAACTATTGTTGTATTAAAATGATTCTGAGATATTTAGATGTAAAGGTTGAAGGTTTTGGGAACGAGGATAGTTTGTAATAGAAAATTTTAATTATTCCGCAAATTTCAATGGTTGTATTATCGTTTAATGATGTAAAATTAGAGGTTGAGTGTATTATTAACGACCGAAGTTGAGAATTAAATTGTATGAATTTTGGGGTCGTTACACCAACAACGGTGATCAATGGAGATGACTCCCTCTGTACCAACTGTTCCCTAAAGACATGAGTGTCTCTGGGCTCCTCCTTTGTAGGTACTGTAGGTACTCGGGGTTCCTCCTCCCCAGCTCGACTAGTTCTTCCAACGTCAGACATCCTGACAACAAAATTTCGAGTTTTAGTTACTAAGTCGTACTAGTGAACACATAATTTAACACATAAGCACATAAAGTCTTTTATTATCTTCAATGAATTACAAAAATTCATTTCCTAGAACTCGATAAGAGTTTTCCATCTCTATGTTCTTCCTATAAGGCTACTACCTAAGGTTGTTCCCCCACCTAAGGTTCATAACCTACGGCTTTGATACCAACCTGTGACACCCCCAAATCTAGGTACTTCGATTCCACGGGATTTGGTGTTCACTGTACAAATATCATCTATCTATCTACCCATAATAAATGCAAACCATGCAATAGATAGAAATAAATCTTCCCCTTATGAGCTTACAACATCTGAATTAAAAAAACATAATCCCAGGTTAATACTAACCTTAAACATCTGGTGAAAACATAAACAATTAAGTCTTAAACAACATCATTAATTTAAGTTTAAACAGAAATACATTATCACATAAAACAACAAGTCTTCATCACTTGTTAATCTTGCCCTTGCCTTTGCTAGTAGAAGGCTCGTCGGACCTTTCATTGTTAACTGCAATGTTATTATTACGCAAGAGTAAGCACTATTGCCCACAAGTAAAATAATGAAATAACAATGTATAATAACATGCGAGTGAATCAAAGACTTCTGAAATAAAAACTCAACTTTTGAATCAAGAATGAATAACAAGAATCAAAAGATTTCTGAGGGTCATAAGACCTTGAACTATGTCCTAGGTTATCAAGGGTTATTCTTGAAACCTTTAACAATCATAAGACTATGGACTCTTCTTCTCGTACTTAGGGGATCATTCTTAGTACCATCATCAAATGCATAATATCTTAACGCTTAACGATAAGTAAATCCCTTTGCAGGGTTGTTCATCTCAGTTTGACATTAGTGTCTGCACCAAAGGAAGTTTGGTTTGGATAAATCAATAAGGGTTCTAAATTTAGAACGTTCATCAACTATGGACTAGTTGAATCAATAACGATTCACTAGTCTAACAAGGTTCAACAATAAATGATATTTATAATGAATAACAATCTCAATAGGTATACAATAGAACAATTATTGTATAACAGAATCATACTTTGAAAGATAGTAAATCTTTGACATAACAAATGAACTTGATTTATAAACTTGAATAATGATAACAAGTAGGGTTAGGAAACTTGCCTTGTGCGTAGATTACATGTTAATTAAACTCGTTCCGTGAATTTAATCCTACATATCATTTCCATTCACAACTATAGTTAATTATAATGTAACTAGTCATCATAAGTTCATTCTCTTTGTCTAATTTGAATTATGACCGAAGAACGGCAGACGGTCGTGGAGCAAAGAGATGCAACAATTCAAAATTGTGTTACCTGATGTGCGATGCTTGAACAGAAGCACTCTTTGGCAGAGTATAAGATATTAGAGTTGGAATCTGAGAATGCTATGATCAAAGTTCTGATGAAAGCAGAAACAACTAAACGAAGGAGAATAGATGATGCGTGGGTAAAAGCTGCACGACACGTTGATATTGTCAAAAAAGACGTCCGATCCAATAAAGTCAAAATAGATGAAATGGATTTTACTTTTTGGACAACAATTGGGAGAATCCAACATCTAATTCGGAATTACCTCAGACAGAAGATTGGCCAACCCCAATTCGATATGGATCGGGGAGTAATGATTCAAATCATGGATCAGGAATGTGACGAAGCAATTAAGGGTGGAATGTACTCTATAGCAAAGTCAAATCCGTTAGTTTAAGTGAGAGCGTTTGTCGAGAATCCAGAAACGAAGTTATTATGGGTAAGTTAATTATAAACTCTTGCGAAGTCTATGCCTTATTATATACTGGTTCTACCCATTATTTTATCTCTCTTGCTTGCGTTCAATGTTTAAATTTGACTCCAGAGAAGTTAGATTTTGATTTATTCTGTTGAAACTCAGTTGGGAGAAACCTTCGTTACATCCACTATTTATAAATCTTGTTTAATTCAAATTGACACTTTCACGTTACCTGTCAATCTTATCTCTTTGAAAATACTTGCCTTTGATGCGATTTTAGGAATCGATTGGTTAACTACTCATCATGCTTTTCGTAATGTTGTTAGCTTTTATATTCCTAACCAACCTGTTATGCGAATTCAAGTAACGAAACCACTAAAGTCAATCATTGTCATATCAAGCCATAAGTAAAAAGCCTCGATCCTTTCGTTGTTGACTTCCTTGTGTGGAATTCACCGAAGCCAGACTTTCTATAGGTGACATTGTGAATGACGATGGCAAGTTGATAGGTATCAATGTGATGTGTTATCCAAGTCTTGGATGAGAGTCACAGTTTTGAATGATATTTCTATTTTTAATAATTTCCTGACGTATTTTTGAAGAACTTCTTAGCCTACCCCTAAAATCGAATTTTTTATTGACCCCAGTACAAAACCCATTTCTAAAATCCTCAAATATTTATTTACTTAAAACGAACGTAACATGCACCAAAGACGTTGGCTCGAGATGTTGAAGATTACGATCGTACCGTGCAATATCATCGTGGAAGTGTGAACGTGGTAGCTGACGCATTGAGTAGAAGATCGTATGCGAGTGCGATGTTGTTAACACAAAGACCCATTTCGTATAACTTACAAATGATGAAGATAGAGTTAAAGACTCTAGGGACCCACGTGAAGATAACGAATATACGAGTAGAATCGACTTTAATCGATAAAGTTAAAGCCGCTCAAGCTACACACCCGGAGCTGATGAATGTGAAGAAGAAGGTTCAAGAGGGCGTTATTCTAGAAGCAAGAATCGACGAAGAGAGGAAATCTCAACCATCGATTTAATTGTCCCATTTGAAATCCTCGATGAAGTAGGAACTGTGGCCTATAGACTCGTTTAACCGCTAAGTATGTTGCGTGTTCAGAATATTTTTTTTTCGTATTGAGGTTACGTAAATATGTGGACGACCCGAACCACATTATTAAATTAGAACTAAACAATATAGCAGAAGATTTAATGTATGAGGAGATACGTGTTAAAATCTTGGATCATATTTAACACTCAAAGGTTATACCTCAAGAATTAGAATCTGAAATGAAGTCAAGGTATCCTCACTTCTTCGGCATACCAGGTACGTACGTAAATTTTGAGGGCCAAATTTCACAAGGAGGGGAGATTGTGAGACCCCAGATTTTATGAATAAAGATTTAATTTTCTCGAAATATTTTTTTGAATATTATGGTGTGGATTTAAGATAGTGTTATAGTTGTGGGTAGTATTTATAAATTTTGAAAAGTATACAAGTTGTTGTATAATATTCGATTGGTCGGAGAATATTCTTTTTGTCGGAGAATATCCGTATGACGGTACAATCATTGGTGGACCCCACAACGAAATTATTGTCGGATTGAGAAAACAACAAAAATATTTTATGAAAATAACGGCGAAAGTTTTACCGTTAATACTGTTGAACTACTCGGTAGTAAAAGTACAGTAATATGCGTGGTTTAGTAGCACACGGTATTGATTATTGATGCTTACGTGATAAGTCACTCAGTTTTGTTTTATTAGTATTATTAATGTAATAAAACAGAAAAGCTTTTTATATAAAACAGAATACTTTTATAAAGTTAATCGTTTTATTAGACTATAAATAGAATATATTATATTCTATTATGTATAGTAGTAAAAATCTTTTTTATAAAAAATGTAATACTTTTATAAAGTTATTTGTTTTATTAGACTATAAATAGAATATATTATATTTTATTATGCATAGTGTTGCATAGTGCTCTGATAGTACTGCGATATTGTTTTTACATAGTAAAATCTTTTATATAAAATGTAATACTTTTATAAAGTTATTAGTTTTATTAGATTATAAATAGAATATATTATATTTTATTTAAAAGATTTTGTTTTAAATCTGGACCATCCGTTTAAAGTAAATCAATCAGGACCGTTCATGAATTAGTTAATATGCAGTCCATTCTTCTATAAATAGAAGTTCATTCCTTCATTATTTCTTACGAATTCACTGAAACTCTAGAGAGAGAAACTATAGAGAGAAAGAAGAATAGTATTCTGCTACTTCACTACTCCTACATCCAGCACTCTTCTTCTTATGGTAAGGGATATTCTTTGTTGTACTCGTAGGGGATATTATTTGTTGTACTCGTAAGGGGTATTATTTCTTTTGAATTCATGACGAGAACTTCTGTTATTCCATTCTTTATTATTCTGTTGGAATAACCTGTATACGCGGGCTACCCTATACTTGGTGAAATTCTTCTGTTATTCTATTCTTTATTATTCTGTAGGAATATCCTGTCGGTGCGTAATACGCCTGACCTGGTTTCATTATTTATTATTCTGTTGGAATATCTTGTCTGTGCGTTTACGCATGACCTGGTTCTGTTCTTTATCATTCTGTTGGAACATCCTATCTATGCTTTACGCATGACCTGGTTCCATTATTTATTATTCTGTTAGAATAACTTGTCTGTGCGGTTTATCGCATGCCTGGTGATTTCTTTTGTTATTCCATTCTTTATTATACTCAGTTGGTTAAAGTTTTGACTTCTATACTCCATGAAATTAGTGGAATATCCTTGATATTTGCGCTTCATCCAGTATCTTTTCATGGAAATATTCTTCTGAGCATTCTTGAATTTTACTCCACAAAGAAGTATCATGTTGACAATTTGGACGTTATTGGTTCCTGGATAAATTAATTCTTGAACTTGTTTTATTGAATTATTATATCATTGTCATCATCCTCATGTTTATATTATCTTTGAAAGTCATCTGTAATTCAGTAGTGCATAGATGGATGTGTATGATTATGATTGTGGATTATTCGGTATAATCATGACCGTAATGTTACAAATGATGTGAAAAAAATCCTTATTGGCCCGTAGTGCATTGATGGACAATTTTTGGTATGATTATGGCTATGGATTCTCATCAGCCAAGGGTACAAAGATGAATTATTTTATGGCATGATCAGGACCATTGATGAAATCACGATTATCTTTGGCCCATAGTGCATGGATAATTCGTGGTCGTGATACTAAAGAATATCCTTGGCATGTAGTGCAGGGATGATTTGATGATGTGGATTATTTATTAAGGTGAGTCTCAGAGATAAAAGTGATGAAAAACCTTTTAAATCATAAAAGATAGTAGATTTTATTCTCTACTCGACTCTTCTAATGGATTGCTTGTTCCGCTGCAGTTAAACTTGATGTTTGTTATATTGTATCAGTTTAACACTATTGAAGGCTAACGATAATTTATTCTGCATTATCTTAATCATAATATTTCTTACTAGGCTAGTTGACCTCACCCTTTTGCTTTCATCGTTCTTTTCAGGAAATGAGAATGTAGCAGGGACTAGTCGGGGGAAACAGAGTGATTGTCCTAGATGGTTCATTAGTACTCCTCACTATTCTGTGAAATAGTGTGATAATAAATGTAATGAGGACCCCATTGAGTTTGTATATTGTCTAGATGACAATATTTGTATTAAAACTCACAGCATATGTTTAGTCGTATTTTACACGACTGTTGTATAATTAAGTTGTATTTGAATTTTGTACCATGTATTTGGCGACTTAAGATGGGTGATGTATACCTATTTTGGGGGCGTCACATATAATGTGCATATATCAGTATCCAAATTTTAAAAGAGATCCTAAATAAATGCATTAATTGCACATTTATATTTATAGAAGAAAATTAAAAGAAAATTTTTAAGAAGTTTTTATCCTCTCACGCTATAAACTGTAGGAACTGAATGGTTTTGTTCATGAATTTGCTAGCGTTCTTCTCTAGGAACTGAATGGTTTTGTTCATAAATTTGTTCATCTTATTTTTTGGTGACACTTGAAAAAAAAATTAAGTATGAAGTATTCCATTACATTTGCTAGCGTTCTTCTCTTGCTAGTCCTTTTTACAGGTAAACACTAATTTAGTATATAATATATGGGTGTTTGTGTTTAACTAAAGTTACATATAGACACACTATGCTTTTTTAATCATGTATTTCATTTTTAAAAAATTCTATTTCTTACTATATAAATGTTTCAATAGATTTCATATATTGAGTAACATGAATAGATCAAAATTATTTAAGATTATTAGCATTTTGTATTTTTTATTACAAAGGTAATTTAGATAATAACCATGAGAACTTAAGAACACCATGACCTATTTTTTTGAAAGTCTTCTAATTTTATTAAATAATTATTATGCCTTATGCTCATGCCTTTGTTTATTTTGTTATATATAATTATTTTTTATTTTACTTCTCAAAATTATCATATAAAACTCATTTTTCTGGTGTTAGGATGCTATGATGGAAGTTTAACTCCACTAACTCTGTCATATTAGCTCAAGTAATAATGACCCTAATAATACATGTCTTTGTAAAATAAAAAATCATGAGATCAATTGTAGTGATCTTTTTTTACAGTGAGTTACATATAATTGATTTGTTAAATATATAATTACTTTGTTTGAAAATATAGATACGTTTTGATTTTTAAGTCAAATTTTAAATTCTTAAAATTCAAAATTGATTTAACTTTTGAAAGACTAAATATTTTAATTAGTACTATCTTTTAATTAGTATACAATAATTATATATATTTTTTATTTAAAGTAAATAAACATGTATTAGTATTATATTTCAAAAATTATGAATTAACTTACAAATGTTAAAAATGATACTCTAATTCTAAAACACAAGGATTATATAGATGACAAATTTATTACATAAAATCACCAAATTATATTATTTTGTCTATTGATTTTATTTACGTACTTCAATATTTATTGGTAATGAGCTGACGATTGTTGATGCATGTGAGGTAAAATTTTCAGATCCTACTAAAAATTGTGTTGAAGATACCTGTGCCAAAAAGTGCAAGCAAGAAAAGGGTCACTTTGCTTCAGGAAGATGTATACTTGTTGATACTTGCTTCTATAAATACCCTTGTTAATCCTATGTATTACATGATGGGTTGTCACATTTAGACATGACAATATAAATAAAAAACTATTGGGTAAATCATATTTAGTTACATTTAATTAATTTGGATATTTTTTTATTTCTTTTTTTGAAATAACTTCCTCATACAGGACACAAACTTTTATTCATGTGCAAATTCTTTTACAATTAAAGAAAGCAAGCTATGATGGCAATCATCCATCCAATAAGTAGGAAAAAACATATTATCTAACTGAGCTAAATTTGCTAGTTCATGAGCTACTTGATAGCTTTCTCTTGGCGAAACTCACCTTCTGAAATTCTAATCTGAATCCTCAACAATCTTTTTTGATAGACGTATAATCATTGTCTTACAATCTAGCTCCTTCAATAACAATTTTACTAAGACCTATCTCAATAGAAAATTTAATAGCTTGACGAATAACAATTGTCGACACATGCAACCTGTACATTACCGACCAAACTTTCTACAACAGCACCTAAAACAGGCCCATGTTCATCTCTAAAAACAAAACCAAATCTGCAAAAACCATTACCTTTCACCGAGGCATAACAATTTATTTTAACAACATGGCTGATAAGTTTACACCATTTAGTAACTTGCCTTTATTCAGGTTGAACAAAAAGTACTTAATAAATCTCAGTTTCAGAAAATTGATGAAAGAAATCGAGACACCTCCCAGCCAACACATTAAAATTCTCCTCAAGTTTGCCATATACAACACAATTGCAGTGATCCCAAATCTGCCATGCCAATAGACAATCTGCACAAGTCCTCTTTGCTTAACACCTTAACCATGAATGGCTAGGAATAGGAATCAATCAACAAAGTTTCTAATAGAATCAAAATAGATCGTCTACCTAATATTAGTTAGTTACTTTTGTTCAAAAATAGAAATTAGTATCGTAGTTTTGTAAAAAAAACATGAATTCATTATATAGTTTTATAAGAAAATAATCAAAATAAGATTACCAAATACTAATTGGTTTCTTTTATTTAAATATATAATATAATAATAATAATAATAATAATAATAATAATAATAATAATAATAATAATAATAATACAAGTTTAAGTAAAATTATATTACCACTTAGATAATACGATTTGATAAGAAACGAAAATTATCATAAAACTCATCTACCTAACTTAAATTTGGTAATATTATTAAAATATAAGTATAATTAATGCTTGAATGTAAGTAAAACTTTATCATTATTCTAAAAATAAAAATATAATATTCTAATCTAATCGACTATATGATTCAATTATTAAATTTAAAATAAAATTAATTACTCTATCCAATATATAAATTCCCAAATTAAAATTTACTCATCTACCAAACTTAAATTTGGTACTATTATTAAAATATAAGTGTAATTAATGTTTTGAGTGTAAGTAAGACTTTATCATTATTCAGGTAATATAAGCTGTTATTATTCTAAAAATAAAAATATAATATTCTAATCGACAATAAGATTCAATTATTAAATTAAAAATAAAAATTAATTACTCTATCCAATATAAAAATTCCTAAATTAAAATTTACTCATCTACCAAGAATTCTCTTATTCTGGTGTGATTTTCATTTTTAACTAAGCATCCTATTAATAGGAGAATGGCAAGATATTATTTGAATTTAGAAAATCATGGGTGCACATGAGAAATTTCTCGAGCGAATTCACAGACGAATTCAACGAATTTTTTTGATTTTACTATGTTGCACTATGCACACTAAGAAGTACTATGCATAATAAAATATAAATTATAATATATTCTGTGACGCCCCCAAAATTAGGTATACATCACCTATTCTGAGTCGCCAGATACATGGTACAAAATTCAAATACAACTTCATTTATATTAATTGTTGAGTCGTCAGATAGAATAATACCACGATTAATCGTGAGTTTTGATGCAAATGTATATAACTCTCATGGTGCCTCGACCACAACCTTACAATGGTACTTTACATAAAAGTATTGTCAAAAACTGTTTTAGAAATTAAAATCTTTGGGAAGTGCTCAAGGAAACCTTCGTACATGGGAGGCCATGCGTCTCAGGTTATAATAGATATCATATGGCCACGTAATTATCCTTGGTTGACCTAATAGACCCTAAAAGAAAAACGAGAAGATTACTATCATCTTCTTTCCAATGGTGAGTCTTCTCTTGATATATAATTATCTCCATTGTCTCCAAGTGAATATTATATTTCAAATAAACTCAAGATCATATAGGTAGTGCTAGTAGATATACTCAAAGAAGTGGACGCCAACATGACCGCATCTTATGATAACACGAGGTTGTATGTCATTAGACATCTTGTATGATAGTGGCAAAACACCCTTCCAAAGTTGGGTTCACCTCACCCTATTTAATTCACCAAATATAACTACTAAATGTTGTATAGAATACAACACACTTTTCTATCTTGTTTAGGAGAACCTCCATACCTAGAGACCACATTTCTATTCCCCGTTATCCCCCGCTCGACCTTAAGAACACTCTTATTACCTGAAAGGAATTGTGAAGCAGAAATGGTGAGCACAACTAGCCCAGTAAAGAATATCATGACTAAAGATAATTAAATTATCAATAGCTTTCATCAACAATAAATCAGAGATTTAGAACATATTGTAGATGATAAAACTTTTCAACCATAGTTGCAGCGGAACGAGCAATCCATTAGAAGAGTCAAATAGACCATTAAGTCAATTATCTTCTCCATGTTAAAAGTCCACCAATAATGTTTTATCCCTGTAACATCAATCAACAATTTCTGTCCACAATCATATGAATAACTCATAATCATAATTGTGATTCTAAATTCCTCTTCATACTTAGGACGAAGATAATTTTCATCACATATCTTCACCTGAAACATCAAAAATCATGGTTATACCAAATCACAATTCTTGTTCATAATCACACTAATAAATTTATCTTTGCACTACGGCCAATGATATTCATTAATAATTCATCTTTGCACTACAAGCCAAAGACATACAACTATATTTTAGAAGAGTCAAGTAGAGCATGATATCTACTATCTTCTACAAATTAAAAGTGTATAACTAATATTTTATCGCTGAGACTCAGCTTAATAAATAATCCACATCATCGAATTATTCATGCACTACGGCCAAGGATATTCGTTAGTATCACATCTATGAATTATCCATGCACTACGGCCAAAGATATTCATTATTATCACATCCATGAATTAATATTTCATCGCTGAGACTCAGCTCAATAATTAATCCACATCATCGAATCATTCCTGCACTACAGGCCAAGGATATTCATTAGTATCACGATCATAAATTATCCATGCACTACGGGCCAAAGATAATCGTGTTTTCATCAACGGTCCTGATCATGCCATAAAACAATTCATCTTTGCACCCTTGGCCGAAGAGAATCCATAGCCATAATCATACCAAAAACTGTCCATCCACTACGGGCCAATGAGGACTTTTTTTCCACATTATTTGTAACATTACGGTCATGATTATACCGAATAATCCCTGGTCATAATCATACCAAGTCCATCTATGCACTACATGCCACAGATGACTTTCAACATAATATAAACATGAGGATGATGACAATGACATAATAATTCAATAAAACAAGTTCAAGAATTAATTTATCCAGAAACCAATAACGCCCAAATTGTCAACATGATACTTCTTTGTAGAGTAAAATTCAAGAATGCTCAGAAAAATATTTCTATGAAAAGATACTAGATGAAGCGCAAATATCAAGGATATTCCACTAATTTCATGGAGTATAAAAGTCAAAACTTTAACTAACTGAGTATAATAGAATATATGAAACTACAAATGGATTTTCGCCGCCATGCGGTAATCCACTTTGACAGACCATTTCCATAATTTAATAAGGAATGAAATACAAAGGATCATTCACCATGCATGTGGTAATCCACATAGGCAGGTTATTCCAACAGAATAATAAAGAATGGAATAACAGAAGGATTCACCATGCGTGCGATAGACTACACAGACAGGTTATTCCCAACAGAATAATAAATAATGGAATCAGGTCCAGCATAAACGCACAGACAAGATATTCCAACATAATAATAAATAATGGAACCGGTCCCTCGCGTAAACGCACGCATGTGTGATATTCGGCTGCATTAATAAATAATGGAACCGGTCATGCAGAACGCATGCATAAGATATATCCGATAGAATAATAAAGAATGGAATAATAGAAGAATTTCACCATGTATGCGGTACTTCGCATTAATAGGTTATTCCAACATAATAATAAAGAATGAAATAACAGAAGAATTTCACGAAGTATAGGGTAGCCCGCGTATACAGGTTATTCCAACAGAATAATAAAGAATGGAATAACAGAAGTTCTCTTCATGAACACAAAAGAAATAATACTCCTTACGAGTACAACAAATAATATCCCTTACGAGTACAACAAATAATATCCCCTACCTTAAGAAGAAGAGTATTGGATATATGAGTAGTGAAGTAGCAGAATACTTTTCTTCTTTCTCTCTATAGTTTATCTCTCTAGAGTTTAAGTGAATTCGTAATAAATAATGAAGGAATGAGCTTCTATTTATAGAAAAATGGATCGCGATAGTAACTAACTCATGAAGCGGTCCAGATTGATTTACTTTAACTCGACGGTCCATATTTAAAGTAAAATCTTTTAAATAAAATATAATATATTCTATTTATAATCTAATAAAACGAATAACTTTATAAAAGATTTTACTATGCAAACACTATGCAGTGCACTATGCAAACACTATGCATAATAAAATATAATGTATTCTAATTATAAAATAACTTTATAAAAGTATTCTATTTTTATAAAAAGATTTTACTATGCAAATACTATGCAAGCACTATGCAAACACTATGCATAATAAAATATAATATATTCTAATTATTATCTAATAAAAACAAATAACTTTATAAAAGTATTACATTTTATATAAAAAGATTTTACTATTAGCCTAATAAAATGAATAACTTTATAAAAGTATTCTGCTTTACATAAAAAGTTTTTACATTTTATTACATTAATAATATTAATAAAACAAAACCGAGTGACTTATCATATAAGCATTAATAACCAATATTTGTATGCCATCGCGTGCAAACACGGCGTATTCTTCATACTTTTAACACCGGGTGTTTCAACAGATTAATGTAAAACTTCCGCCGTTATTTTCATAAAAATATTTTTGTCGTTTTCTCAATCCGACAATAATTCCGTTATGGGGTCCACCAATGATTGTACCGTCGTACAAATATTCCCCGACTAATCGAATATTCCCCGATACAACGAATATTTTATATCAACTTGCTTACATTACAAATTTTTTTTTCACATATTACCCTTAACTTTAAACTTTTATCAATTTAACTATTTACCAAAATAGATAAAATTTAATACTTTTATTTCATAAAATTCGGGGTCTCACATATTCTATTATACATAAAAAACAAAACTTATATAATATATATATATATATATATAACAAAATGGGTAACTGAGGGTCCATGTAATAAAAAAAATTTACAACAAATACTTCATAAAATATCCCTCTATATATCTCAATTCACTTGGCTTCGCAAAACACATTTTTAATAACATTTATTATTAATATTATAACTCACAATATTAACAACCAGATCATTCCTAGGAAAGATGGGACTTTCCGATAAGGACTTCTCCTTATTGGCGCGCAATTAGGTGAACAAACCCCTTTCCTCGACAAAACTTTCTAAACATCGTCAATAATGCAAATAATAATATGAATAACTTTTGTCGTCTCAATTATTGATTTAATAATATAAAATATTGTGCAGATGATACTGTGACTATAATTGCATCAATAATATGAGATACTATGCAACAACTACTATTGCAATAATTAAATAAAACTGAGTGACTTCTCACGTAAGCATCAATAAAGATAATATACAATACCGTGTGCTACTATGCAACCACACGTATTACTATAATTTTACCACCGGGTATTTCAACATTTAATGGTAAAACTTTTGCCGTTATTTTTATAAAAAGTTATTTCTGTTGTTTTCTAACTCCGACAGTAATTCCGTTGTGGGGTCAACCAATGATTGTGTCGTCGTTCGAATATTCCCCGACCAAATGAATATTTTATAAGAACTTGCTTACTTTGAAAAATTCTTAAATATTACTCACAACCATAAAATTATATCAAATCCACACCTTATTACTCAAAATGATATTTATAGAAAATTAAATATTTATTTATAAAATTTGGGGTCTTACACCTTCCCCATGTCATTTATCAATGAGTACAATCTGGTTGCCGTTCACAATGTTTCAAAATGGGTCGAAGCATCCACATTACCCACCAACGATGCTAAGGTAGTCCTCAAGTTTCTTTAGAAAAATATATTCACTAGATTATTGGTACACCTCGGGCGATCATTAGTGACGAAGGAACTCATTTTTGCAACAAATACTTCTCAACATTACTTGCAAAGTATGGAGTCACTCGCAAAATAGCCACGGCTTACCAACCCCAAACTAGTGGACAAGGTGAAGTACCGAATAGAGAGGTTAAGCGTATTTTGGAAAAAATGGTGAACCCAAATCGGAAGGATTGGTCAATTAAATTGGACGACGCACTGTGGGCATACCAAAAAATATATAAAATACCGATTGGGATGTCACCATATCGATTGGTATATGGAAAAGCTTTCCATCTTCTTGTGGAGTTAGAACATAATGCATATTGGGCTATTCAGAAATTAAGTTTTGACTTGTATGCAGCAAGCGAAAAAAGATTGTTATAACTCAATGAGGTGGAAGAGTATCACCTTTAATCGTACGAAAATGCAAAGCTGTACAAAGGGAAAATAAAACTGTGGCATGATAAGAAAATTATGGATCGAAAGCTTGAACATGGTCAAACCGAGCTACTCTACAATTCCAGGTTGAAATAATTTTCGGGAAAACTCAAATCACGTTAGTCAGGCCCATTCATAATCAAAGAAGTTTTTCCCCACGCCGCCGTTGAATTAATTGGTCAAAATCAAGACAAAACATTTAAAGTCAACGCACATCAATTAAAACATTATTGGGGTGGAATTGTGGATCGACAAAAAACCTCTATCACTCTCACGGATTCACCATAAAAACAGGGAGTAGTCAGGATGAAAGACTTAAAATCAAGCGCTTGATGGGAGGCAACCCAATCAGTATTTAGTTTATCTTTTAATTTCACACTTAGAAAATTTGTAGTAAGTTTATAATAGTACTGTTGTAGTACAACCTTTCTTATTCATTCTCCATGTAAACCCTAATCCGATTTAATCATCATCATTTCAAGGTTGAGATTGACATTCACAAGAGTAAATCACGAGACAACCATTAGGTAAGGTTCTCAAAGGATGATGACAGTGCGCATATAAGTAGATTAGTATGTGGAGAGTAATTTACATCAAAAAAACATGAGGAAACAAGTAAATGGAAGTATGATTAGTGTTCTAAGCAATTAAGTTGATTCGAAAGAAAAATAAATTTTTTCAGGAAAATAGTATATGCGCCCTAGCAGAGAAATTAACAAATAAAATTGCGCCTAGGCGCAGAGCTCTCTGCCAGACTTCACCCCAGCAGGCTTTTCATCGCTCCTAAGTGCAGACTCCTCTGTCAAACCTCCCCCCGACGAAGATTACTGAACAATAATCATCGCCCCGACGCAAATCACAATTTTCAATTTTTAAAGTTCCTCTTTCATTCGACTTAAAACACTTCCTTTTTATTCTAAAAACACACACACACACACACACACACAAGTGCCCTAACCCCCAATAACCGACCCCCATCTCGATGTTGAACCAAATTTGACTAAATTCTTGTCCCAAATCACTGTACACGGATTCAAGGGATCTCTAGTTCTCAAATTTCATCAAGGACTTAACCCAAACTAGGGCTCCAAGTGCATCCAGCGTTCTTCTCAGCATGAATCATTCTACATGAAATTGGGTAAATTCATTAGGGTTGTGGTCGATCATCAGACATCTCATTAAGTAAACCCACACACTTTGTGACGCCCCCAAAATAGGTCCATTCCATCCAACCCATTCTGAGTTGCCAAATACATGGTACAGAAATAACTACAACTTTATTATTACAACATATAAACTGTGAGTTAAATACAGATATCGCCATCTAGACAATTTCCACACGCAAATAAATCCCCATCATAATTATTGATACATTATTTTACAAAAATGGTGAGGACTACTAAACAACTCTCTCTAGAACCTTCATTCCATACCCCGACTAGTACTCGCTACATTCTCGCCTCCCCGAGAAGAAAAATGGAACAACAAGGAAAAGGGTGAGCTCAACTAGCCCAAGAAGAATATTATGACTAAGATAATATACAACAAATTATCGTTAGTCTTCAACAGGAAAAAAACTAATAGAATTCAATAGACAACAAGTTTTTAAACCAATATTCGCAATGAAATAATAATTCATTAGAAGAGTTAAGTAGAGAATGCAACTACTATCTTCTATGTATGAATTTAAAAGTTCGTAAATCTCATCTTTTATCCCTCAGTAACATCAATCAACATACATCCGAATCAAATATTCATCTTTGCACTATGAAGCCAAAGATATTCATCAGTTGATCATGTTCATCTAAACACCTGTTCATCTTTGCACTACGGGCCAAAGATATTAATCAGTCGGTCATGTTCATCTCAACACCTGTTCATCTTTGCACTATGGGCCAAAGATATTCTTCAGAAATCATTAATCTTTGCACTACAGGCCAAAGATATTCCATAATATCATCATTTAAGACTGAAGATGATGAAAAATATTTTTAAGGAAACGAATCCAGTGAAATAAAATAACAAGGATTAAGGATTAAGGATTCGTACTTTGTTTTATCCACGTCCAAAAATACCTCAAAAATAATCATAGGGGTGTAAAATTCAAGAATGATCAAAACATGGATACAATCAAAGCTAGTATCCAGAATAGATATTTTAGACGAAAAGAAAAATTTTCATTTTTCGGTGAATAGTGCCGTATTCGTGAATAATGCCATATACGTGAATAGTGCCGTATACGTGAATAGTAACTCCGACACCAAAAGATAGAAATTCCACAAAAAACATCTTCACGCTTCATGAATAGTACTCGTGAATAGTAACTCGTGAATAGTAACTCATGAATAGTAACTCGTGAATAGTAACTCATGAATAGTAACCCATACATGAAAAAGTTCCAAATTTGATAAAAATTCCAACCAATATTTCAAAGATAATGATATTGAAGAAATAATATCATTTGAGAAGAAAATAACATCCCTTACCTCGAAAGACAAGATTTTAGTCAAACACAGGATATAAGCTATGACTTGAACTTGCAACAGTATAGCAATACTCAAAGTATACTCAAAATACTCACAAGAATACGCCGATAATATAGAGAGAGAAAACTTCAGTTTCTGGTGTGATTTTCAATTCTAACCTAAGCACCCTATTTATAGTAAAATGCTTAGAACACCAAAATAGAAAATTTAATAAATTAATATTATTTATTTTCCACATCTTCCTACGCATCCATGAATCTGAACTCAGCCATCCTAACACATGTTAAATATGCCCTCAACATATAAAAAACGTTTTTGTTAATATAAATATTTAAAACATTCAAAAATCAATTATTTTGGAACTCTGAAACTTTAATAATTCATAAAAAATAGTCTTTTTATCAGAAAATTCGAATCTCGCGTCTTTTTATAGGAAATTCAATTCTCTACAACTTTGCGTAAGAAAGTTTTTCCAAATTCCAAATGAAAATTGACCGAAATCCACAAGCAGCGATTTTACGAGCCTATAATCAATTTTCTAACAAGAAATGGGTCCACCAACACACAAAACATGTGTTAAACATTTAATGCCACAAAATACTCTTCCTCCTCAGATACTCATATATCCCACATTCGTTGTAAAATATCACCGTTAATATATTATTAAAATAATATATTTAAATGAATTATTTTATCGTAAAAGATAAAATATTAATTTTCAACAATTGTCACATTAAAAATTTTCTCCATCTATATCCACATAAAATTAATATTTTCCTCATCATATAAATCAATAATTAATTATTCACAAATAATATTACAGAATCACAAAGATCTTGCAACCGTGCCGCTCCTCAGGAAAGAGGGGCTTTCAATAAGAATTTCTTCATCTTGCCGCTGCAATTAGGTGACCAAACCTCTCCTTAGACGAGTAACTTTCTAGACATTGCCAATAATGTTATCTAATAATATTATTCAGATAATATGAATTATTGCTTCGATAATGGAAAATACTGTGTGATGACAATTTATTGAAACAACAGTAATATAAAATATCAATGCAACAATTATTGAATCAATAAAATAAAATACTTTGAATAAATAATTATCGTAACAATTATCGAGTAGTGCCTTTTACGTAAGAATCAATAATTGGTGCAATACCGTGCTACTCTTGTTCAACAACGCGATTAATGTGTTTTAACCAACCGGGTATTCCAACAAGATAATTGGGTGAATAACTACGTTGTTATTTATAAACAACTTATATTTGTCATTTTCTTCATCTAATCGCGCTTTCAGTTATGGGGCCCATAAGCGATCATCGCTACTGGGTCGCATTTAATATTCCCCGACATCAAGAATATTCCACGACCAAACGAATATTCCCCGACAATAATGAATATTTTATCACCACTTGCTTATTTTGAAATATTTGCGTATTTTACACATAACTATCCACATTAATCAAATCAACCCTTACTATTTCAAAATAATAAATAGAGGAAATTCTATTTTATTAAAAAAAAATCGGGGTCTTACACACTTTGCCTATTTGGACACTTGTTCATCTGATTTGGGTAAGTTGGAAGCGTGAGTAGGGATTTTCATTGCTAGACTAATTACTTCAACAGTAAAATGTTTGTTATTGGTGATTATTACATTTGATTAGGTATAATGCTATACCCTGCTTTATAACTTGCAAGTTAGGTTGAACACTAAGGTTGGGGAAATTTTAAACATACAATTTAGTGCATACAAGGTATCCATAGAGTGATTGGCACGGTTCCTAGTCATATTGGTTTCAACAGCTGACTACCTGGATACATTATAGACACTATAATCGGGGAATTCATTGAGATAATTGAGATTTCGTGGTAAACCGTCCTGTGAATGTTTTGATAAGTTTGGAACTACAGTTCAACGATATACACAATGACGCCAAAAGCATCAAAACGAAAATGGGGTGAAGGATCGTCCACCCCCGTCCGGCAGTTTGATATAAGGAAATTTATAACTTCTAAGGTGGCGACCGGATTTGAATACTTAGCTTCCAAATCCCTTATTCAGGAGCATGGACTAAGCCTCGATGAGTTTAATGGTGAGATGGGCCACTAGATAATAGAAATAGGATGGGGGACCTGTACCGAACTACCAGAAGCAGCAGTGGTGGCTTTAGTGAAAGAGTTTTAAGCCAATGCACCAGATAAATCACCATTTTTTGCATTCGTCCGGGGTAAAATGGTGTCAAGCATCGCTCAAGAAATCAATGATTATTACAATCTCCAATCTCCAGCTGTTTATGAGTATATGGCATATAAGGACCATGGCTTGAATTATGAGCAAATACTGAGTGAGTTATGCAAGCCAGAGTCCTCATGGTCCTCGAAGGGTACGCACTTTCCAAGCAAGGATTTTAGTCGTTATGGAAAGATATGTCATTCATTCCTTTATGCTAAATTGATGCCTTCAAAGCACACTATTGATGTTACCAAAGAGAAGGTTGTATTATTGTACTCTATCATCAAGGATTGTCCAATAGATGTAGGCCTCATAATATATCATTCCATTCATCATTGTTTGTGGGTCCCTCTTCAAGGAGGATTACCCCATCCTTCTCTCCTTTGTGGGCTGTGTGCACGAGCTGGGGTGAAATGGAGTGCGGATGAGCCGATTTAACAACTGTTGCAACTCTTGGACCACATGATGATTAAACACTATTCAATTTGGAAAGGAGGGAAATCTCACACACGAGGCCTTGGTTTTACCTTTTTGACTGATTCTGATGATGAGGAGGATGAAGAAGAAGATGCAGACTTTGATGAGGAGGACAAAGAGCAAGATTCGGTCATACCATCCAATACGTCTCATTCAAACGCCACTTTCAGTATCCAATTTCGGAGTCTCTAACAATATCTTGACGTACGGAATAAGCTAGTGGATAAAATGATGGAACGATTAGCAGCGAGATAAGAGCATATTTTTCTACACAAAACAGCTTCAACACTGCTTTGGTTGAGAGACTGGCCTGCCTGGATCCACATGTTGAGCCTTTTCAATTCCTTGTTCCCCAACCAATGTTAGTCTACCCTTCGTCAGATCCTGAGGTTGAGGTTTATGAACTTTGTTTAAATAGAAAATTGTTTTCCAAGAGACAAACTTATTTTCATTTTTGATGGCCTTTTACAAGGATTGGAATTTTAATTTAATTTAAATGTGTATCTTTATATTCGCTTGATAAGTTTAGAAATTTTTTAGATTAATTTAAATGTAAAGGTCTTCTATCATTTTAGGTTGCAGGACGCCGTTCCACAAGTGGAGCTACAAGGGAAGATCCCATCCTCTTCCTTTATCATGTCATTAATGGCTAAACTCATATGCTTTGGTTTCATGTTCTTCTTTCTTCACTATTACTTTGTCTACAAAGCAAGTCGGCACTCACAGTGACAATTCTCACTATAACGAAGTGCTTCATGATTTAACTCTCCAATAAGTTCTCTACTGTCAAAATTTTTCAAACTCGAGACCCCAGGTACATTTCTTTTACATTTATTTGGTTGTAAGTACATATAGAAGTATCGACTCTTGATGTTTATCAAGTCAATAACTACAAGAAAAATATTATCCACTCTTGATGCTTATCAAGTTAATACTTCACAATTCATATAGAAGTATTAGTATATAGATAGATGCAATTCTCCGAAACCAAAGTTTAATATATCATGTTTTTGCCTCAATTTCATTCCTATTTTTTCTGAATTTAATACACTAAGTAAAAGGTAATGTACAAGACATGTTTGATAAAATGTTTGATCGTCGTCTGGGGTGATGTGTGTTTGTTTGCATGTTTATTACAAATAATTCTATAACTAATGAAAGTTTGAAATAAGATCTCATTCTCTACTAGGTACTACTTATCTTCTATGTGACTAGAGTATTTCACAAATATAATAATAGGTCAGTTGTTATAGTTTAATTTCATATGTTAATTTATTATTTAAACCAGCTCGTGCATTGCATGGGTTATATATATATATAATAACAGTTCTCCTTATTGGCGCGCAATTGGGTGACCAACCCCCTTTCCTTTGATAGAACTTTCTAAACATCGTCAATAATGCAAATAATAATATGAATAACTTTTGTCGTCTCAATAATTTATTTAATAATATAAAATATTGTGCAGGTGATACTATGACAATAATTACATCAATAATATAAGATACTATGCAACAACTACTGTTGTAATAATTGAATAAAATTAAGTGACTTCTCACGTAAGCATCAATAAAGATAATATAAAATATCGTGTGCTACTATGCAACCACGCGTATTACTGTACTTTTACCATCGGGTATTTCAACAGTTAACGGTAAAACGTTTGCCGTTATTTTTATAAAAAGTTATTTCTTTCGTTTTCTAACTCTGACAGTAATTCTGTTGTGGGGTCCACCAATGATTGTGTCGTCATACGAATATTCTCTGACCAAACGAATATTTTATAACAACTTGCTTACTTTGCAAAATTCTTAAATATTACTCAAAACCATAACATTATATCAAATCCACACCTTATTACTCAAAATGATATTTAGAGAAAATTAAATCTTTATTCACAAAAGTTGGGGCCTTATACCTTCCCCATGTCATTTAACAATGAGTACATTCTGGTTGCGGTAGACTATGTTTCAAAATGGGTCGAAGCATCCACATTACCCACCAACATTAGAAAAACATTAGTGATGAAGGTACTCATTTTTGCAACAAAACAGCTGTACAAGACATTTTTGATAAAATGCTATTTTTTCTGGTTGCGGTAGACTATTTTTTCTGAATTTAATACACTAAGTAAAAGGTAATGTACAAGTCATGTTTGATAAAATGCTTGATCGTTGTCTGGGGTGATGTATGTTTGTTTGCATGTTTATTACAAACAATTGTACAACTAATGAAAGTTTAAAATAAGATCTCATTCTCTACTAGGTACTACTTATCATCTATTTGTCTAGAGTATTTCACAAATATAATAATAGGTCAGTTGTTATGGATTAATTTCTTATGTTAATTCATTATTTAAACTAGCTTTGTGCATTGCATGGGTTATATATATATATATATATATATATATATATATATATATATATATATATATATATATATATCAACTAGCTAGTCAGTATATAGATAGTAGATTGTATATTGTAATTTCACATCACTAATTAATTATAAATTAGTGACAATGATTTGTACCATAACTCAAGCTTACTTTATTTACTCGGTGTATAGATGTGCTAAATTTTAAAAATATCTACGAAGTTGAATAACCTTTCACTAATGATTGATTTTCAAAATATATTTGGAATTAATTCAAATTTACATATTTTGATATTAAATGAATATATTTAACAAGTACACTTTTTTGTGGTTTAAATTAGAGAAAAATAAATAAATAATGCTACTATAGCATAAAAAAGGCTAACATAATACTCACATACACACACATGCATACTGTGGTCCCCACATGTTAGACGGGGGCCCACAATATGCATGTGTGTGTATGTGAGTATTATGTGACCTTTTTTTATGTGATAGTAGCATTATTAAAAAAATTGACAATCTAACTAGTCGATAGGGGTGACACAACCACCTATCATCATTACCTATATATTTTGACTACTTTACTTTTATGTATGTACAATGTACTAATTCAAAATTTGATTCATGTGACTAAATTTTCATAATCTCGGGGTCTTCGCTCATTATTTGTTTTTGTGCTTTTTAAGTATATAATAATGTGTTTCTCAAAAATAGTATATAATAATGCAAAATATAATTTATATATAATTATACGTACTCTAATAATACGTATTGAATGATTGTAATACTAATATTGCAATATCTTAAATACAATATTACTATGCATATGGTGTGCATCCATTAATATATAATGCATATATCAATATCCAATTTTTAAAAGAGATCCTAAATAAATGCATTAATTGCACATTTATATTTATAGAAGAAAATTAAAAGAAAATTTTTAAGAAGTTTTTATCTCTCTCGCTTATAAATCAGAGGAACCGAATGGTTTTGTTCACAAATCACATATCTTATTTTTGGAGACACTTGAAAAAGAATTAAGTATGAAGTATTCCATTACATTTGCTAGCTGCTTCTCTTCTCGCTAGTCCTTTTTACGTGTAAACACTAATTTAGTATATAATATATGGGTGTTTGTGTTTAACTAAAGTTATATATATTACACACTATGCTTTTTTAATCATGTATTTCATTTTTTAAAAATTCTATTTCTTACTATATAAATGTTTCAATAGATTTCATATATTAAGTAACATGAATAGATCAAAATTATTTAAGATTATTAGCATTTTGTATTTTTTATTACAAAGGTAATTTAGATAATAACCATGAGAGCTTAAGAAAACCATGGCCTATTTTTTTTCTTCTAATTTTATTAAATTATTATTATGCCTCATGCTCATGCCTTTGTTTATTTTGTTATATATAATTTTTTTTTTTTACTTCTCAAAATTATCATATAAAACACATTTTTCTGGTGTTAGGATGCTATGATGGTGTTAGGATGCTATGATGGAAGTTTAACTCCACTAACTCTGTCATATTAGCTCAAGTAATAATGACCCTAATAATACATGTCTTTGTAAAATAAAAAAATATAAAAATCATGAGTTCAATTGTAGTGATCTTTTTTTATGGTAGTTATATATAATTGATTTGTTAAATATATAATTACTTTGTTTCAAAATAGAGATACGTTTTGATTTTTAAGTCAAATTTTAAATTCTTAAAATTCAAAATTGATTTAACTTTTGAAAGACTAAATATTTTAATTAGTACTATCTTTTAATTAGTATACAGTAATTATATATATTTTTTATTTAAAGTAAATAAATATGTATTAGTATTATATTTCAAAAATTATGAATTAACTTACAAATGTTTAAAATGCAACTCTAATTCTAAAACACAAGGATTATATAGATGACAAAATTTTTACATAATGTTCGGGAGTATTTTACCGATCTGCAAGTGGGCCGAAGGTCTGACACTCGAAGGGGTTAACAGGCACATTGGGCCGAAACCCAGGGAAGAGTTCGGACATTCGAGTCTCCTGGACCGGAATCAGCAAAGCCATAGTGGTTGGGTACAGGTATCCGAGTCCTTTGGGCCGGTACCCTATTCGGGAAAGTGGAGCATTCGGGTTTGGGCCTTCAAGTCCTTTGGGCCGAAGCCCGAACCAAATAACGAGCTTGGTGGGATTGGGCCTGTGCAGTGGGATGTCCTGCGTGCAGAGTCTACAGACCATGCCGTATTTGAATAAGGTAACTCCAGAGGTGGTGTTGGAGTTGGATTCTACTTCCATCTTTTAAGGAGATTGTGTTGGACCCAAATATAGGTAACTACCATATTTAGGAGTCCTTTTTCGACTTGGAGAAGGATTCTAAGGTGGTGAGAGTACTATAAATACAAGGCCAAGGTTACAATTAACAGGTAATACCTACTTTAGAGCACTAAACACTTAGCCTCCACTGTTAAACCTTGTGAACGGCCTGTACTTATTCTTACACCAGAGCTATCTCCCGGCGGCACGACTGTCAAGCTTCTGTGTGATCCGTTATTGTATAGGTTTCAGCGCGTGGATTCTGTGATTGGACGCGCAGACAAAACTTGGCGTTAACATTGGAGCTAGAAGGAGGGCTTTATTGCTTAATCAATCACAATTAAGCTTTTCCGGCAGCAGGCTATGGTGAGTAAGGCGAACAATGTCTCTTCCCAGGAAAAGGCGAAGACCCAGCAGTCACACCAGACCACATAGGTGAGGGGTTCGGTGAAGGATCGCTTGGGGTCTAGAATTCCGGATGTAGAGGAGGTGCCGGCTCCTCCTATTCAACGAAAACTCTTCTACGACAGCCACCACACCGCCCACCATGCTAGCTGGGCAGATGAGAACCAATCTCGGGCGCTGGAGGTGAATGGAAAAACCCGAGGAGAGGACATCCGAGATTAAAGGGTGTTCATCTTCCAGAAGAAGATGCAACATAATAAGGATGCCATGATGGCCCTATGACTTCAGTAGGACGAACTCGAACAACAGATGGTGAAGGTGGCTGGAGTGTAGGAAGCCACCTCAAAAAGGCGCAGACATTGGAGCCGATCCTGGTCACCTCGACGGGGAGAGGCAGGAAGAGAAAAAAGTAGTCACGGAAGCCGCTCTCGGGATGACAGAAGCCAAAAACGAAGTCGTTCGGCTGAACGCAGATCGGAGCATCCGGGCAGATCGGGACAGAGGAGGCGGGACGTGTCTCCCGAATACGGGAGGGACATACACATAGCCTCCCCTCGTAAAGATGAGACCGACCCATTCGCTCGAAGGGTGACTGAATTGGAGAAATTGTTGTTGGCAAAGAATTCAGGGGGTACGCCTTCGGCTTGCGCTGGGTCACCCTTCTCGCCAGAAATCAATCTTGTAACAGCTGACCCAAAAAGGAAGATGCCCCCAATGTAGACCTATGATGGGCTGGGGGATCCGTATGACCACTCGGACGGGTACGACAGGCTGATGACATACTACGACCATTCTGATGCGGCCAAGTGTCACATGTTCGCGACCACTCTGAAGAAGAGCGCCCGAGAATAGATGGGGACTTTGGCGGCGGGGTCAATTAATTTATGGAACGATCTTTGGGAGAAGTTTCATGCCCGCTTCGAGAGCAACAAAAGGAGAGGAAAGATCACAGCTTCCCTCATGCAGGTCAGACAGAAGTCGGATGAAAGTTTGGGTCAGTACGTCAAAAGGTTTCGAGAGGCTGTGGGGTCAGTAGCGGAGTTAAATTCCCCGCAAGCCTTGGGGTTCTTCACAACTAGACTGGATATCGGGAAATCAAAGAAGCTAATGAAAGATCTGGTGATCACCCCAGGTAGATTTGACAGAAGCTTTCCACCGAGCCGAAGGATATATAGCGATTGAAGAGGCGATGGGAAACTTTAAACCTCACTCCCACTCTTACGAGAAGTCCAAAGATCGGGACAAGCAGAGTTACCAAAGGTCTGATAATCAGGGAAAATTGGAAAATTACAATAAGAAAAGCAATTATGGGGGAGGTTCGGGTAGCGGACGACCACCTTTCCCGAATAAGAGTGTCAACAAGGTCTACAGCGTGCTCAACACCAATCGAGCCAAAATATTAGAGGAGATGCGAGATAAACCTTTCTTCGAACCAAGCCTAGAGATCCCGAATACTGGGAGGAGGGGTCGGGACAAATATTGTGCTTATCATCAGAGTCGGGGGCATACGACGGAGGATTGTAACAACCTGAAAGACCTGATAGAGAAGAACGTCCAGAATGGGCAACTGGTGCAGTATGTGGTCGGTCGAGAAGGTTCAGAAGCACCCTAGGAGGTAAACAAGGCACCAACTCGGGAAGCACAGCCACCACCGAACCCACAAGCCCGAGGGGTTATTGACATGATTATGGGCGGGTCGGTAGGGCGTGTAACCGAAAGAAAGAGGAGAGGACATCTCGAAGCGGTATTATCAGTGGCCAATTCTTCACCCCGAAAGGACAAGGCCCACTCGGGAGTTTCCATCTCCTTCTCGGATGAAGATTATCCTACCGATCACATCGAACCACATGACGGGGCGTTGGTGATAACGGCACAGGTCGGATCGGTGGATATGAAAAGAATGATGATCGATAACGGATCTTTGGTCGACATACTGTACACGCACGCCTATCAGAGGATGGACTTGGAGGGAAAGAAGATGGAGTCGGGAGGAGAGGGGCCATTATATGGGTTCAGCGGGAGTCCGGTGCACGTATCTAGAACGATAGAGCTCCCCGTCAGGTTCGGCACAACACCCCAACAAGCAGAGATCATGGTTAGATTTTTCGTGGTACAGGTGGATTCGGCCTATAATGCTATTCTGGGAAGGCCGGCCCTAGCATCCCTTCAAGCCGTGACATCCATTCCACACTTTAAGATCAAATTTCCAACAATGAACGGAATCGAGGAGGTAAAAGGTGACCTTAATATTGCCCGAAGGTGTTACCGGAATACTCTGATCTCTTCAAGGGTGGGGGTCAGCAAACAGAAACATATGATGGCTATCGAGATGGAGCCATTCACCGAAAATAGTACTGAACCGTTGGTGCTGCCGGCAGGAGAAACAGAAGATGTCGAGTTAATACCGGGAAACACAGACAAATTGGTCAAGATTGGGGTAGGATTGACAGAACCGTTACGCGCAGGGTTGGTAGACTTGCTTCGGGTATACGCCGATATTTTTACTTGGGAGCCTAGCGACATGCCAGGGGTAAGTGAGTCGGTGGCGCTGTACAAGCTACACACGGACCCGAAGAGAAAACCAGTGATACAGAAGAGAAGGATATTCACCCCGGAAAGGCAGAAGATCATAGATGATGAGATTACCAAGCTACTGGAGGCGAGATTCATCTTCGAAATCGATTATCCTGAATGGCTAGCGAATGTGGTACTGGTTCAGAAGCAAAATGGGAAGTGGAGGTTATGCATCGACTACACAAATCTTAATAAGGCATGCCCAAAAGATTTTTATCCAATACCCAACATAGACCAACTGATTGATGCCACTTCGGGATATGGCATGTTGAGTTTCATAGACGTTTTCTCGGGATACCACCAAATTTTGATGCATAAGGATGATATCCCGAAGATGAGCTTTATTACGCATCGGGCCATATATGCGTATCGGAAGATGACCTTCAGATTGTTGAACGCGGGTGCAACCTATCAACGGATGATGAACTTTGTATTTAGAAAGCAGCTGGGCTGAAGTATGGAAGTGTATGTGGACGACATGATCGTAAAAAGTATGTCAGTCCGGGATCACTTGGAGGACCTAGAAGACTATTTCGAAACAGTAAGGAAACACAAACTAAGATTGAACCCTACAAAATGTACCTTCGGCTTGGGATCGGGCAAGTTTCTGGGATATTTAGTAAACAAAAGGGGAATCGAGGCGAACTCGGAAAAAATTACGGCGATCTTAGATATGAAATCCCCAATGACATACAAAGATGTACAGAGGTTGACGAGGCGGATAGCAGCCCTTCGGAGATTCGTGTCAAAATCAGTCGAGAGATGTTTACCCTTCTTCAACACTCTTAAGGGACCGAAGAACGATAAGAGTTTCTAGTGGAATTCAGAGTGCAAAGATGCGTTCCAAGGGATCAAGAAATATCTGAGTTCGACACCGTTGTTGATGAAACCAATCCCTTCGGAACCTTTATACTTATATTTGGCTGCAAGCCCGATGGCAGTAGGGGCAACATTGGTGAGGAACAAGGGAGGGCAGCAGTTCCCGGTATACAATGTCAGCTACGTTCTTCGAGACGCAGAAACAAGATACCCTAACCTAGAGAAATTTGCGTATGCCCTAATCATTGCAAGTAGAAAGCTTTGGCATTATTTCCAAGGTCGGATGGTGGTGGTGTATACGGATCAGCCGTTAAAGAAAATATTGCATAAACCGGATGTGTCGGGTCGACTTGCAGTATGGGCTATGGAGCTAACACAGTTTGCTATAGAGTATCACCCCGAATGTCAATCAAGGGTCAAGGCCAGCAGATTTCATCATGGAATGTTCTTTCTCGTAACCAGACGTGAATCTGAAAGAACTAAAAACCCAACAAAGGCCGACCGCATGGACTTTATATGTAGACGGGTCATCGACATCGGATCTCAGTGGGGCAGGAGTTATCCTGTCAAGTCCCGAAGGATTCAAAGTCCAGCAGGCAATTCGATTTCAGTTCAAGGCCACAAACAAAGAAGAAGAGTACAAGGCCATCCTCGTATGGATACGGTTGGCCTAGAGCTTAGAAGTACAGAAATTGGTCATCTACAGTGATTCACAGCTGGTGGTCAAACAGTTGTCGGGGGAATATGAGGCTCGGGGGGCAAGAATGACAAAATATCTGGCCGAGGTGAAAGCTAAGCTCACGTACTTAACGTCACACAGTTGTCAAGGGGTGGACCGGTCAGATAATACAGTAGCAGATGCCCTCGCCAGGTTGGCAACTACCAAAGCAAGCTCTTTCAACGGGTCGGTGTATCTAAAAGTCTTAGAACAACCAAGTGTACAAAAGACAGATGTATTGAATCTAGACCGACTTGACTGCTGGCTCACACCTTTTATCACCTACTTTGCAGATGGGACTCTCCCCTCGGACCGAATCCTTGCAAGAAAGATCAAACACCGGAGTTCAAACTTCGTCCTCATAGACGGACACCTATACCGAAGGGCCTTTAGCTCCCCACTGCTCAAATGTTTAACCCCTTCGGAAGCGGATTACACACTTCGAGAGGTACATGAAAGGATCTGCGAGGATCACATGGAGGCCAAATCACTAGAGCATAAGATTTTGAGGCAGGGGTATTACTGGCCGACTATCTACATGGAGGCCAAAGAGTTCATCAGACGATATCCCAAGTGTCAGCTAAACAACACTATCCCACACCAACCTCCCGAAGAGCTGTACTCCATCTTATCCCCGATTCCCTTCGCTGTATGGGGAATCGACATCCTATGGCCTCTACCGAAGGCCAAAGGGCAAGTTACTTTTGTAATCGTGGATATCGATTATATGATGAAGTGGGTCGAAGCCAAATCACTACAGAAGATCACAGAACAAGAATGCTTCAAATTTTTCAAAGAAGGGTCGCGTTTTATCAAAATTTAAAGCTTTCCTAAAGAGTTGGGAATTCAAGATCGCAAACGCCAGGAATTTCTCTCGATAATGAACCTCGCGATCAAAATAAGATTGGCAGTTAAAAAGGTTGTCAAGAGTCAAAATTTAAAGCCTTCTCCGAGGACAAAAGTCGGAGTTGGGAATTCAAAGATACGGATCGACACACTCAGACTTGAGATCGAATCCCTACCTTTCTCACCTCAAAGGTCAATGGTGAAGGTTTGAAATGAATTTTTGATTCTATCGGAAGAGGTTCGGGATGTTGAGGTTGGCTATCTATCGCCAGAGAATGCCCGACACACACTACAACAAAAAGGTGAAGCTGAGGAGCTTTGCAGTAGGCGATTTGGTCCTCCGGGAGTCGGAGGCATCAACCCCCCAGAACACTGACAAACTGATGCCTAACTTGGAGGGACCATACGAAGTAGTAGAGGTGCCGAAGTCAGGTACTTACCGGCTTCGAGCAATGGACGGTTCAGATGTAAAGAATACATAGCATGCTGGGAGACCGCTTCAATGGACCAGTAATAGTTATGTCATTCTTTTCCTTACCCATGTAACCGCTTCAACTTTAAATTAAAGGGCAAAGGGTCAAAAAATCCCATGATGTTTACTGCAATGTCCCACTTGCACCCTAAACTAATTTTTTTTTTCCAAAAGTACCCTTAACGTTATATTTTTGGTTCATTCGTGCCCCTGCCGTTAACAAAAGACAAACGGAGTTAAAATGTGATGATGTTGTAGGCTTAAATATAAAATATATTCTAAATAAAACAATATATATCATTTAATCAAAACAAAAAATACTAAAATTTAAAATAAAAAAAAAGCATAACATATTTACATCATTAATTCAAAATAATAAAATTCAAATTATTTTGTTAACTAATCAAAACAACTAATTAAATAAAATAAGTTGTATAACATATTTACATCATTTAATCAAAATACTAAAATTTAAAACATAACATATTTACATTAAATACTAATTTAAAAAAATACTAAAATGCTAATTTAAAAAATACTAAAATACTAAAAAAAATCAAATTAAAAAAAATACTAAAAATACTAAAATTCAAATTATTTTTTAATTAATCAAAACAACAAAAATTCAAATTACATCATTAAAATACTAAAATCATAATATTAAATACTAATTGATATAAAAATTTTAAATTACTAAAATCATAATACTAAATAATATTTTTAAATTATATAAAATTTGATGATGTAATAATCTATACATAATCTATATATGTTATAAATAATATAAATAATTTGATGATGTAATAATATTTTTTAAAATGTATTAAAAAATTCAAATTACATCATAATATTTTTAAATTGATATGATTTTAAAATTAATATTAAAATTACTAAAATAATCATAATACTCAGCTTTTGAATTTTAAAATATTATTTAGTATTATGATTTTAGTAATTTAAGTATTTTAATTAAATGATGTAAATATGTTATACAACTTATTTTATTTAATTAGTTGTTTTGATTAGTTAACAAAATAATTTGAATTTTATTATTTTGATTAAATGATGTAAATATATATGTTATGCTTTTTTATTTTGAATTTTAGTATTTTTTGTTTTGATTAAATGATATATATTGTTTTATTTAGAATATATTTTATATTTAAGCCTACCACGTCATCACATTTAAACCTCGTTTGTCTTTTTTTAACGGCAGGGGCACGGAAGACCCAAAAATGTAATGTTAAGGGTACTTTTGAAAAAAAAAAAATTAGTTTAGGGTGCAAGTGGGACATTGGGGTAAACATCAGGGGCTTTTTTTGACCCTTTTCCCTTAAATTAAATAAACGCAAGTTTTCTTTTAATATGTTTAACTTCGTTTATATGGCTCTTTCTACTCGAACGGACAAACTTCGGACATAGTCCGATTAGAGGGTTCAAAAAGACACCACTGGTCGAGATAATTCACAAGTATAACTGACCGAGAAAAATTGTAAATAAACTTCGGACATGGTCCGATCAGAAGGTTCAAAAAGACACCACTTGTCGAGATAAGTCACAAGTATAATTGACCGAGAAAAATCATAAATTTTTCAGATAAACTTCGGGCATGGTTCGATCAGAAGGTTCAAAAAGACACCACTGGTTGAGATAAGTTACGAGTATAACTGACTACAAAAATTTACAAACAAAAAAACTATTCCATTCATACTTTGAAATTTTTACAAAACCCGATCGCTTACGATTCGGGTGGGAAATAGAAGTTACATAAACTTATAAGTCCTAAAAAGAGTTATTCAGGAGGAGGGTTGTCTTCGGCGTCGGTCTCCGATTCACCATCAGATGAGTCAAGGAGGGAGATATCGATCCCAGCAGCCATCAGCTTCGCCTTAGCTTTTTCCCGATAAGTTTTGTACCCTTCCCCAAATTGGGCCATGACTTTACCGTTCAAGGATTTGGACTCTTCATACTCGGCAATTGCCTGCTGCTTGGCCTCAGAAAGCTTCCCCGAAAGGGAGTCGGCTTTGAGGGATAGGGCAGTGTTTTCCCTCATCAGATGCCTCATCTTATCAAGGACCTCAGCATATTTCTCTGCGATGGTATCAACCGCCTTCTCCCGATCCTTGACCTCCGAAGCCAGGTGCTCCTTCTCCTCGATCGACTTCTTAGCGTGACCCTCAAGGCCGATGAACTCTTGTTGAAGTAGGGAGTATTCTTCTTTCAGTTCATCGGCCTGTCGTTGGGCCTGAGTGACCTTATTTCGGGTCTCCGCATGACGGTCCCTTTCATTCTTCAGGTCTGAGGTCAGACCCCGAACCTCAGCCTCAAGCAATAGTAAATCTGTTCCCTGCTGAATTTCCTTTTTAGTTGTTCGGGCTAGTAGAGGGATGGCCCGAGCAAGAATGGCATTTGCCTGCAACAAGCATGTATATCAACCATGAAGATTAAAGTTTCAGTTATAAAATAAACGACCATGGAATTACCTGGCATTGGGCCTGGATGTGCGACACCAGATACTCCTCGGAAGTGAATCCTCTGAACCATTCGTCATCGCCCAAAAGCTTGAACTGATCGAACAGGTGGAAAGGAAAAATGTCCGAAGGGCTCTTCGGCCAACAAGTAGTCGGCGTCCCTTGAGAAGAGCTCGCTCGGGATGGGGGAGTGGCAGCAAGAAGGGGGTCAGTGTCAACAACTCGTTGTTCGGAGTATGGTGGCTCGGGGTCTTGGGTGACTCGCGGCTTTTTCGGTTGGGGCTCAAAAAGAACCTCCTCGGTATCCTCCGAATCGTCGACCACGGTGACTTGAGCAGGAGGAGGAGTAGACTTTACAATTGAGGGGATGACCTTGGCAGGGACTTTCGCAGAAGGTTTAGAAGGCTTCTTGGACCTCTTCAAAAAGGCCGCTTTCTCCGCCCGGCTAATCTTTAAAGCCACCTTTTTAGTGGACGAGGGGTCGGGATCTGAAGTGGACCCCACCGACAGCTCGGTGATGGGGATGGTTTCTTTGTCGGGGAAACCATCGATTATCGACGGATGAATGGGTTCGGCAGGAGCAGGTAGAGGAGCTAGGGATTTAGTGGTCCCTTCGGGCTTGAAAATTGTCACTGCACAGAAGAGAACGAGATAATACATGAAGTATCTGAGGCAAATGATGAAAAAGTAAGTGGGAATTGATCGGTAGGAAGGGAGCTACTTACATCCATGTTTGTATAGCCAACCTTCACAAGACAAAACCATCAGGCTCCACTCAGTTTTGCTCCATTTTTTGTAGAAAGCCTTAAAGGCGTCTGCTCGATCCTTCGGAAACTTTAACACCTTGGCTATGGGGTCCTCAGGATGAGCCCAACGGGGAAGAAGTTGAAGGTTGGTCCCTCGGACAAAGATCCATTTGTCGTGCCATCCCTTGTTACTCAAAGGGGTTTTGATGATGACGGGGCGATTGGCCCATTTGTTTAATTATCAGAAACTGGGCTCTTTCGAGCCGATAATGGTGAAAAGAGCGAAAAAGAAGTTGAGACCAGGAGTAATCCCGATCTCTTGGCATAATGCAACGAAAGAGATTAGATGGATGTATGAGTTCGGCACGAGTTATGCGAACTCGAGGCTAGCAAAGTTTAGAAAGGATGAAATGAACTCATGAAGAGGGAACCGAATCCCATATTTAAGATTATAAATGGGGACGGCAACCCACTAACCCTCAGGCCTCCAGAACATCTTCTCGTCGGGCTTCAGGATCCGAAGCTTGTATTCGGGAGGGATGTTGTAAAGGATCCAAACGTCGGAGAGCTGAGAAGGGGTGATGGTGGAGGGAGTGTGCAGATATGAAAACTCCTCTTGGGAGTGATAAGCGTTTCGAATCCTAGCCTCGGAGCTTATTAGAGTAGGCAGGACCGTGGAGGGAGTGGCGTTGGAAGGAGACACCGGTAATTCAGTTAGAACCAGGTCGCCGATGGTGACGAAGGGAGGAACTGACTCATTGGCAGGAGGATTAGTATTTGAATCAACCATTTGGTGTGACTGGAAGGGAATGAGACACAAATGTGATTGGATTTGAGAAGAAAACGAGGTTTCAAAGTGTGACAGAGTAGATAAAGTCAGTGAAGTTTGGTAAAGAAGTGAGCTCGCCGAAAATCGCCCTCGCCGAAAAATTTGAACAGAGGTTTTGTAGAAGAGAAGTCTGGAAAAGTGACAGCGATTGACGGAAGTGGGTTTTTATAGGTGTAGTCACACACTACCCAAGGGCGGCCATTAAATGCCCAAAGTGGGACCGGGCATGGGAAGACGTACAACTTTTCAAGGAACGAGGACAGACCGCTGGGATTCCCCAGATAACTCATCATTTTCTGTTGTGTCTCTTCGAATCCATGACATCTCAAGTCTCTAATTATAAATACATTATAACCAGAGACTTGGGGGCAATGTTCGGGAGTATTTTATAGATCTGCAACTGGGCCGAAGGTCTGACACTGGAAGGGGTTAACAGGCCCATTGGGCAGAAACCCAGGGAAGAGTTTGGACGTTCGAGTCTCTTGGACCGAAATTAGCAAATCCATAGTGGTTGGGTACGGGTATCCGAGTCCTTTGGGTCGGTACCCTATTCGGGAAAGTGGAACGTTCGGGCTCGGGCCATCGAGTCCTTTGGGCCGAAGCTCGAACGAAATAACGGGCTTGGTGGGATTAGGCCTGTGCAGTGGGCTATCCTGCGTGCAGAGTCTACATACCAGGCCGTATTTGAATAAGGTAACTCCAGAGGTGGTGTTGGAGTTGGATTCTACTTCCATCTTTTAAGGAGATTGTGTTGGACCCAAATATAGGTAACTACCATATTTAGGAGTCCTATTCCGACTTCGGAGAAGGATTCTAAGGTGGTGAGAGTACTATAAATACAAGGCCAAGGTTACAATTAACATGTAATACCTACTTTTGAGCACTAAACACTTAGCCTCCATTGTTAAACCTTGTGAACGGCCTATACTTATTCTCACTCCGAGCTATCCCCGCAGTGGCATAATGACTGGCCAAGTTTCAAAGTGTGATCCGTTATTGTGCATGGTGTTTCAAAGCGTGGATTTTGTGATTGACGGTCGATTTAAACTTCATGCTAACACATAAAATCACTAAATTATATTATTTTGTCTATGATTTTTTTTACGTATTTCGATAATTGTAGGTAATGAGCTGACGATTGTTGATGCATGTGAGGTACAATTTTCAGATCCTACTAAAAATTGTGTTAAAGATGCCTGTGCCAAAAAGTGCAAGCAAGAAAGGGGTCACTTTGCTTCAGGAAGATGTATACTTGTTGATACTTGCTTCTGTAAATACCCTTGTTAATCCTATGTATTACATGATGGGTTGTCACAATTAGACATGACAATATAAATAAAAAACTATTGGGTCAATCATATTTAGTTACATTTAATTAATTTGGATATTTTTTTTGTAATAACTTCCTCATACAGAACACACACTTTTATTCATGTACAAATTCTTTTCCAATTAAAGAAAGCAAGCTATGATGGCAATCATCCATCCAATAAGTAGGAAAAAACATATTATCTAACTGAGCTAAATCTGCTAGTTCATGAGCTACTTGATAGCTTTCTCATGCCGAAACTCACCTTTTGAAATTCTAATCTGAATCCTCAACAATCTCGTTTGATAGACGTGTAATCATCGTCTTACAATCTAGTTCCTTCAATAACAATGTTACTAAGACCTATCTCAATAGAAAATTTAACAGCTTGACGAATAGCAATTGCTTCGGCACATGCAACCTGTAAATTACCGACCAAACTGTCTACTTCAGCTCCTAAAATAAGCCAATGTTCATCTCGAAAAACAAAACCAATTATGCAAAAACCATTACCTTTCACAGAGGCATAACAATTTATTTTAACAACATGGCTGATAAATTTACACCATTTAGTAACTTGCCTTAATTCAGGTTGAACAAGAAAGTACCCAATAAATCTCATAGTTTCAGAAAATTGATGAAAGAAATCGAGACACCTCCCAACCAACACATTAAAATTCCCCTCAAGTTTGCCATGTACAACACAATTGCAGTGATCCCAAAACTGCCATACCAATAGACAACCTGCAAAGGAGAAATTCAGAAAATAGACAACCTGCCAAAACTGTCTATTTGAATTTAGAAAATCACGGGTGAAAAGGAGAAATTTCTCGGGCGAATTCACGGACGAATTCAACAATTTTTTTGATTTTACTATGCTGCACTCTGCACACTATGCAAGATATATATATATATATATATATATATATATATATATATATATATATATAACAAAACTTAGATAACTTTCTATCGGCAATTTTGAAAAATGGGTAACTGAGGGTCCATGTAATAAATAAAATTTACAACAAATACTTCATAAAATATCCCTCTATTTATCTCAATTCACTTGGCTTCAAAAAACATATTTTTAATAACATTTATTATTAATATTATAACTCACAATATTAACAACCAGATCATTCCCAGGAAAGGTGGGACTTTTCGATAAGGACTTCTCCTTATTGGCGCGCAATTAGGTGACCAAAGCCCTTTCCTCAACAGAACTTTCTGAACATCGTCAATAATACAAATAATAATATGAATAACTTTTGTCGTCTCAATTATTGATTTAATAATATAAAATATTGTGCAGATAATACTGTGACAATAATGGGCAAAGGTGCAAAAAAACCCCTGATGTTTACACGGATATCCCACTTCCACCTTAAACTAATTTTTTTTCCAAAAATACCCTTAACGTTATATTTTTGGGTCGCTTCTACCCCTGCCGTTAACAGAATTTTTTTAAAAAACGAAACTTTTTAAAAAGCAGTTTTTTTAAAAAAAAAATAGAATTTTTAAAAAATGTTTTTTAAAAAAATGTAATTTTTAAAACAAATTTTTTAAAAAATAGACTTTTTAAAAGTAGATTTTTAAAAAAAATAGAATTTTTAAAAGCGACTTTTTTAAAAAAACAATTTTTAAAAACAATTTTTTTTAAAAAATAGAATTTTTAAAAAAACTAACTTTTTAAAAGCGCTTTTTTTTTAAAAAATAGATTTTTTTAAAATGCTTTTTTTAAAAAAATAGAATTTTTAAAAATGTAATTTAAAAAAATGAACTTTTTAAAAGCAATTTTTTTAAAAAATAGAATTTTTTAAAATAGCTTTTTTTAAAAAAATGTAATTTTTTAAAAACAAATTTTTTAAAAACAAAATTTTAAAAAATGTAACTTTTTTAAAGTAGTTTTTTTTAAAAAAATAGAATTTTTTAAAAATACCTTTTTAAAGAAAATGTAATTTTTAAAAAGCAGTTCTTTTAAAAAAAAATGTAATTTTTAAAATAGATTTTTTTTAAAAAGAATTTTTAAAAATAGAATTTTTTAAAACAAACTTTTTAAAAAACGAAACTTTTTAAAAGAAGATTTTTTTAAAAAATAGAATTTTAAAAAAATATTTTTTTTAAAAAGGAACTTTTTAAAAGCAGCTTTTTTAAAAAAAAAATGTAATTTTTGTATAATAGAATTTTTAAAAAGCAGACTTTTTTAAAAAATAGAATTTTAAAAAAAATCGAATGTTAGTATTTTAGTATTTTTTAAATTTATTTTTTTAGTATTTTAGATGTAAATATGTTATGTTTTGAATTTTAGTATTTTGATTAAATGATGTAAATATGTTATGCTTTTTTTTATTTTGAATTTTAGTATTTTTTTTGATTAAATGATATATATTGTTTTATTTAAAATTTTATTATATTTAAGCATGCCACGTCATCAAATTTTAACGCTGCTTGTCTTTTCTTAACTAAGAGGGGTGACGATTCAAAAATGTAATGTTAAGGGTACTTTTGGAAAAAAAATTAGTTTAGGGTGGAAGTGGGACATCCGTGTAAACATTAGGGGTTTTTTTGCACCTTTGCCCTGACAATAATTGCATCAATAATATGAGATACTATACAACAACTATTGTTGCAATAATTGAATAAAACTGAGTAACTTCTTACGTAAGCATCAATAAAGATAATATACAATATCGCGTGCTACTATTCAACCATAATGACATCGTATTTTTACCATCGGGTATTTTCAATGCGATTAAAGTAAAATATTTTCCGTTATTTTTATAAAAGTTATTTCGCTGCGTTTTCTAAATCCGACAATAATCATCACATGGGTCCAATTGTACCGTCGTCAATAATATTCCCCGACCAAACGAATATTTTATAACAACTTGCTTAGTTTGCAAAATTCTTAAATTGCAAAATTCTTAAATATTACTCACAACCATAACATTATATCAAATCCACAGCTTATTACTCAAAATGATATTTAGAGAAAATTAAATCTTTATTCATAAAAGTGGGGGTCTTACACCTTCCCCACGTCATTTAACAATGAGTACATTCTGGTTGCGGTAGACTATGTTTCAAAATGGGTCCAAGCATCCATTTTACCCACCAACGATGCTAAGTTAGTCCTCAAGTTTCTTTAGAAAATCATATTCACTAGATTTAGTACACCTCAGGAGATCATTAGTGACGAAGGTACTCATTTTTGCAACAAATACTTCTCAACATTGCTTGCAAAGTATGGAGTCACTCGCAAAATAGCCATGGCTTACCATCCCCAAGCTAGTGGTCAAGCTGAAGTATCGAATAGAGAGGTGAAGCGTATTTTGGAAAAAATGGTGAACCCGAATCGGAATGATTGGTCAATTAAATTGAACGACGCACTGTGGGCATACTGAAAAACATATAAAATACCGATTGGGATGTCACCCTATCGATTGGTGTATGGAAAAGCTTGCCATCTTCCCATGGAGTTAGAACATGATGCATATTGGGCTATTCAAAAATTAAATTTTGACTTGCATACAGCAGGCGATAAAAGATTGTTACAACTCAATGAGATGGAAGAGTTTCACCTTCAATCATATGAAAATGCAAAGTTGTACAAAGGGAAAATGAAATGGTGGCATGATAAGAAAATTATGGATCGAAAGCTCTAACCTGGTCAAACCGAGGTACTCTACAATTCTAGGTTGAAACTATTTTCAGGAAAACTCAAATCACGTTAGTCAGGCCCATTCATAATCAAAGAAGTATCTCCCTATGGCGCCGTTGAATTAGTTGGTCGGAATCAAGACAAAACATTTAAAGTTAAGGCACATCAATTAAAACATTACTGGGGTGGAATTGTGGATCGACACAAGACCTCTATCACTCTCTCTCACGGATTCACCATAAAAACAAGGAGTAGTCATGATGAAAGACTTAAAATCAAGCGCTTGATGGGAGGCAACCCAATAAGTATTTACTTTTTCTTTTAATTTCCACGTGAACCCTAATCTGATTTAATCATCATCATTTCAAGGTTGAGATTGACATTCACAAGAGTAAATCACGAGACAACCATTAGGTAAGGTTCTGAAAGGATGATGGCAGTGCGCATAAGAGTATATTAGTATGTGGAGAGTAATTTACATCAAAAAACATGAGGTAGCAAGTAAATGGAAGTGTAATTAGTGTTCTAAGTAATTAAGTGGATCCGAAAGCAAAAGAAATTTTTTTAGGAAAACTGTATATGCTCCCTAGAAGAGAAATTAACAAATAAAATTGCGCCTAGGCACAGAGCTCTCTGCCAAACTTTGCCCCAGTAGGCTTTTCATCGTTCCTAAGTGCAGACTCCTCTGTAAAACCTCGCCCCAACGAAGTTTACTGAACAAAAATCCTCACCCCGACGTAAATCATAGTTTTTAGTTTTTAAAATTCCTCTTTCATTCGACTTAAAACACTTCCTTTTCATTCCAAACACACACACACACACCAGTGCCCTAACCCCCAATAACTGACCCCCATCTCGATGTTGAACCAAATTCGACTAAATTCTTGGCCCAAATCACTGCGCACGGATTCAAGGGATCTCTAGTTCTCAAATTTCATCAAGGACTGACCCAAACTAGGGCTCCAAGTGCTTCCAGCCTTCCTCTCAGCTTGAATCATTCTACATGAAATTGGGTAAATTCATTAGGGTTGTGGTCGATCATCAGACATCTCATTAAGTAAACCCACATACTTTGCCTATTTAGACACTTGTTCATCTGATTTGGGTAAGTTTGAAGTGTGAGTAGGGATTTTCATTGCTAGAATAATTACTTCAACTGTAAAATGTTTGTTATTGGTAATTATTGCATTTGATCAGTTATAATGTTATACACTGCTTTGTGACTTACAAGTTAGGTTGAACACTAGGGTTGGGGAAATTTTGAACATACAATTTAGTGCACACAAGGTATCCATAGAGTGATTGGCACGGTTCCTAGTCATATTGGTTCCAACAGTAAACTACCTGGATACATTCTAGACATTATAATGGGGGGATTCATTGAGACAACTGAGATTTGGGGGTAAACCGTCTTGTGAACGTTTTGATAAGTATGGAACTACAGTTCAACGACATACACAATGACACTAAAAGCACCAAAAAGAAAATGGGGTGAGGGATCGTCCACCCCCGTCCGGCAGTTTGATATAAGGAAATTTATAATTTCTGAGGCGGCGACCAGATTTGAATACTTAGCCTCCAAATCCCTTATTCAGGAGCATGGACTAAGCCTCGATGAGTTTAATGGTGAGATGGGCCACTAGATAATATAAAGAGGATAGGGGACCTTTACCGAACTACCAGAAGCAGCAGTGGTGGCTTTAGTGAAAGAGTTTTATGCTAATGCACCAGATAAATCACCATTTTTTGCATTCGTCGGGGGTAAAATGGTGTCGTTTATTGTTCAAGAAATCAATGATTATTACAATCTCCATCTGTTTGTGAGTATATGGCATATAAGGACCATGGCTTGAATTATGAGCAAATACTGAGTGAGTTATGCAAGCCAGAGTCCTCATGGTCCTCGAAGGGTACGTACTTTCCAAGCAAGGATCTTAGTCGTTATGGAAAGATATGTCATGCACTCCTTTATGCTAAATTGATGCCTTCAAAGCACACTATTGATGTTACCAAAGAGAAGGTTATATTATTGTACTCTATCATCAAGGATTTTCCAATAGATGTAGGCCTCATAATACATCATTCCATTTGTCGTTGTCTGAGGGGCCCTCTTCAAGGAGGATTACCCCGTCCTTCTCTCATTTGTGGGATGTGTGCATGAGCTGGGGTGAAATGGAGTGCGGATAAGCCGATTTAACAATTGTTGCAACTCTTGGATCACATGATGATTAAACGATATTCGATTTGGAAAGGAGGGAAATCTCACCCACGAGGCCTTGGTTTTACCTTTTTGACTGATTCTGATGATGAGGAGGATGAAGAAAAAGATGCAGACTTTGATGAGGAGGAGCAAGAGCAAGATTCATTCAAACCATCTAATACAACTCGTTTAAAAGCCACTTTCAGTATCCAATTTTGGAGTCTCCGACAATATCTTGACGCACGGAATAAGATAGTGGATAAAAGGATGGAACGATTAGCAGCGAAACAAAAGCATATGTTTTCTATACAAAACAGCTTCAACGCTGCTTTGGTTGAGAGACTGGCCCGCCTGGATCCACATGTTCAGCCTTTTCAATTCCTTTTTCCCCAACCAATATCAGTCTACCCCCCGTCAGATCCTGAGGTTGAGGTTTATGAACTTTGTTTAAATAGAAAATTATTTCCCAAGAGACAAACTTATTTTCATTTTAGATGGCCTTTTACGAGGATTGGACTTTTAATTTAATTTAAATGTGTATCTTTATATTCACTTGGTAAGTTTAGAAAATTTTCAGATTAATTTAAATGTAAAGGTCTTCTATCATTTTAAGTTGCATGACGCCGTTCCACAAGTGGAGCTAGCAAGGGAAGATCCCATCCTCTTCCTTTATCACGTCATTAATGGCTAAACTCATACGCTTTGGTTTCATGTTCTTTTTTCTTCACTATTACTTTGTCAACAAAGCAAGTCGGCACTCACAATGACAATTTTCACTATAACGAAGTGCTTCATGATTCAACTCTCCAATAAGTTCTCTACTGCCAAAAATTTTCAAACTCGAGACCCCAAGTACATTTCTTTTACATTTATTTGATTGTAAGTACATATAGAAGTATCGACTCTTGATGTTTATCAAGTTAATAACTACAAGAAAAATATTATCGACTCTTGATGCTTATCAAGTTAATGCTTTACAATTCATATAGAAGTATTAGTATATAGATAGATGCAATTCTCTGAATCCAAAGTTTAATATAACATGCTTTTGCCACAATTTCATTCCTATTTTTTCTGAATTTAATACACTAAGTAAAAGGTAATGTACAAGACATGTTTGATAAAATGCTTCTGAATTTCACAAATATAATAATAGGTTAGTTGTTGTGGATTAATTTCTTATGTTAATTCATTATTTAAACTAGCTCGTGCATTGCATGAGTTATATATATATATATATATATATATGTATATATATATATATATCAACTAGCTAGTTGTATATAGATAGTAGATTGTATATTGTAATTTCACATCACTAATTAATTATAAATTAGTGACAATGATTTGTACCATAACTCAAGCTTACTTTATTTACTCAGTGTATAGATGTGTTAAATTTTAAAAAATATCTACAAAGTTGAATAACCTTTCACTAATGATTGATTTTCAAAATATATTTGGAATTGATTCAAATTTACATATTTTGGTATTAAATGAATATATTTAACAAGTACACTTTTTTGTGGTTTAAATTAGAGAAAAATAAATAATGCTACTATAACATAAAAAAGGGTCACATAATACTCACATACACACACATGTATATTTCGGGCCCCACATATCAGACGGGGTCCCACAATATGCATGTGTGTGTATGTGAGTATTATGTGACCATTTTTATGTGATACATTATTAAAAAAAATGACAATCTAACTAGTCGATATGGGTGACACCACCACCTATCATCATTGCCTATATATTTTGACTACTTTACTTTTATGTACGTACAATGTGCTAATTTAAAATTTGATTCATGTGTGTGACGCCTCCAAAATTAGGTATACATCACCCATCTTGGGTCGTCAGATACATGGTACAAAATTCAAATACAACTTACTAATACAACTGTGTGTAGAATACGACAAAACATAACTTCGAATTTGAATACAATTATTGTCTACTAGAGATTATACAAACTCAAAAGGAGTCCTCATTACAATTATTAACACACTATTTCACAGAATAGTGAGAACTACTAATGTTATCCTCTGAACCGTCACTCCGTTCCCCGACTAGTCCCTCGCTATGTTCTCATTTTCAAGAGAACAAAGTGAAAGAAAAGGTGAGCTCAACTAGCCCAGTAAGAAATATTATGACTAAGATAATGCAGAATAAATTATCGTTAGCCTTCAACAGTGTTAAACTGATAAAATATAACAACATCAAGTTTAACTGTAGTGGAACAAGCAATCCATTAAAAGAGTCAAGTAGAGAATAAAATTTACTATCTTTTATGATTTAAAAGGTTTTTCATGACTTTTATCGCTGAGACTCAGTTTAATAAATAATCCACATCATCGAATCACCCCTGAACTATGGCCAAGGATATTCTTTAGTATCACGACCACAAATTATCCATGCACTACAGCCAAGGACATTTATGTATTCATTAATGGTTATGATCATGCCAACAACTGTCCATCAATGCACTACGGGCCACAGATGACTTTCAACATAATATAAACATGAGGATGATGACAATGATATAAGAATTCAATAAAAACAAGTTCAAGAATTAATTTATCTAGGAACTAATAACGTCCAAATTGTCAACATGATACTGCTTTGTAGAGTAAAATTCAAGAATGCTCAGGAGAATATTTCCATGAAAAGATACTAGATGAAGCGCAAATATCAAAGATATTCCACTAATTTCATGGAGTATAGAAGTCAAAGTTTTAAACAACTGAGTATAATAAAGAATGGAATAACAAAAGAAATCACCATGCATGCGATAGATCGCACACAAAAAGTTATTCCAATGTAATAATAAATAACGGAACTAGGTCCCACAGAAAACGCGCATGCATGTGATATTCCAATGTAATAATAAAGAATGGAACCAGTCCTGCCAGAAAAACACATGCATGAGGATGTTCCAATGTAATAATAATAAAAGGCGGAACCAGTCCGGTGTAAAACACATGCATGTGATGTTCCAATGTAATAATAATAAAGACGGAACCAGTCCGATGTAAAACACATGCATGTGATGTTCCAAATGTAATAATAGAAGAATGTCACCAAGTATAGGGTAAACCGCGTATACAGGTTATTCCAAAAGAATAATAAGCAATGGAATAATAACAATTCTCTTCATGAATAAGAAAGAATAACACCACTTACATTAGTAGTAGATTGAATACTGCAGTAGTGTAGTAACAGAATACTCTTCTTCTTTCTCTCTTATTCTCTCTATACACTTTCTCTCTATTGCTTGAATGAATTCGTGAAAAATAATGAAGCACTAGGCCTCTATTTATAGAAGATTTCTAGCTTAACACTTGAAATGTGAAAAGGCAAGTGGCTTGACGACTGGTGATGTGAAAAGAAAAGTGGTTTGACGCCTGTAATGTAAAACGACAATTGGTTCGACGCCTGTAATGTGAAACAGCAAGTGGTTCGACGCCTGTAATATGAAACGACAAGTGGTTTGGTGTCTGGTAAAGGTAATTACTATTGACGAAGGTAATTACTATTGACGAAGGTAATTACTATTGACGAAGAGACTCTTAGATGATGACATATGGGCCCCCATAATATAACCAAACTTACCATAAACGTCTCATAATAGACTCTTTATATACATCAAGGATTGAATAAATATTACCACACATCATTTTATTTTTAATCAACACATATTTAATCTTTCAACAATTATTAATCATTTATAACTTATCATCTCAATTATTAATTTAATAATATAACATATTATACAGATGATACTGTGACAATAATTGAATCAATAATATAAGAGATATGTGCAGCAATTACTATAGCAATAATTGAGTATAGCTGAGTGACTTCTCACGTAAGCATCAATAATCAATACCGTGTGCTACTATGCAACCACGCATATTACTGTACTTTTACTACCGGGTAGTTCAACAGTTTTAACCGTAACACCTCCGCCGTTATTTTCATAAAGTATTTTTATCGTTTTCTCAATTCGACAATAATTCTGTTGTGGGGTCCACCAATGATTGTGCCGTCGTACGAATATTCCCCGACAAAAAGAATATTCCCCGACCAAACAAATATTTTATAACAACTTGCTTACTTTGCAAAATTTATAAATATTACCCGCAACTATAACATTATATCAAATTTACTCCATAATATTCAAAAATAATATTTTTATAAAATTCATCTTTATTTATAAAAGTTGGGGTCTTACAATGTGACTAAATTTTCATAATCTCGGGGTCTTCGCTCATTATTTGTTTTTGTGCTTCTTAAGTATATAATAATGTGTTTCTTAAAAATAGTATATAATAATGCAAAATGTTATTCATATATAATAAATATATCCTAATATTTTAGGTGTATAATAAATGCAAAATTTGATTCATATAATCACATTCTAAAAATTTTATAAATCTCAAGGATGTTAGATATCTACGCATCTTATATTGATAATTATGTAATAATACCCATTGAATGCTTGTATTACTAAAAGCTGCAATATCTTAAATACAATATTACTATGCATATGGTGTGCAGCCATTAATATATAATGTGCATATATCAGTATCCAATTTTTAAAAGAGATCCTAAATAAATGCATTAATTGCACATTTATATTTATAGAAGAAATTTTTTAAGAAGTTTTTATCCTCTCGCTCTATAAATTGTAGGAACTGAATGGTTTTGTTCACAAATCACATATCATATTTTTTGGAGACACTTGAAAAAAAAATAAGTATGAAGTATTCCATTACATTTGCTAGCGTTCTTCTCTTGCTAGTCCTTTTTATAGGTAAACACTAATTTAGTATACAATATATGGGTGTTTGTGTTTAACTAAAGTTACATATAGACACACTATGCTTTTTTAATCATGTATTTCATTTTTTAAAAATTCTATTTCCTACTATATAAATGTTTCAATAGATTTCATATATTAAGTAACATGAATAGATCAAAATTATTTAAGATTATTAGCATTTTGTATTTTTTATTACAAAGGTAATTTAGATAATAACCATGAGAGCTTAAGAAAATCATGGCCCTTTTTTTTCTTCTAATTTTATTAAATTATTAATATGCCTCATGCTTATGCCTTTGTTTATTTTGTTATATATAATTATTTTTTATTTTACTTCTCAAAATTATCATATAAAACTCGTTTTTCTGGTGTTAGGATGCTATGATGGAAGTTTAACTCCACTAACTCTGTCATATTAGCTCAAGTAATAATGACCCTTTTTTTTTGTAAAATCTTCTAATTTTATTAAATAATTATTATGCCTCATGCTCATGTCTTTGTTTATTTTGTTATATATAATTATTTTTTATTTTACTTCTCAAAATTATCATATAAAACTCGTTTTTCTGGTGTTAGGATGCTATGATGGAAGTTTAACTCCACTAACTCTGTCATATTAGCTCAAGTAATAATGACCCTTTTTTTTTGAAAATCTTCTAATTTTATTAAATAATTAATATGCCTCATGCTCATGCCTTTGTTTATTTTGGAATATATAATTATTTTTTATTTTACTTCACAAAATTATCATATAAAACTCATTTTTCTGGTGTTAAGATGCTATGATGAAAGTTTAACTCCACTAATTCTGTCATATTAGCTGAAGTAATAATGACCCTTTTTTTTTTTGAAAATCTTCTAATTTTATTAAATAATTATTATGCCTCATGCTCATGCCTTTGTTTATTTTGGAATATATAATTATTTTTTATTTTACTTCTCAAAATTATCATATAAAACTCGTTTTTCTAGTGTTGGGATGCTATGATGGAAGTTTAACTCCACTAACTCTGTCATATTAGCTCAAGTAATAATGACCATAATAATACATGTCTTTGTGAAATAAAAAAAATAAAAAAATCATGAGTTCAATTGTAGTGATCTTTTTTTACGGTAGTTACATATAATTGATTTGTTAAATATATAATTACTTTGTTTCAAAATAGAGATACGTTTTGATTTTTAAGTCAAATTTTAAATTCTTAAAATTCAAAATTGATTTAACTTTTGAAAGACTAAATATTTTAATTAGTACTATCTATTAATTAGTATACAGTAATTATATATATATATATATATATATTATTTAAAGTAAATAAATATGTATTAGTATTATATTTCAAAATTATGAATTAACTTACAAATGTTAAAAATGTAACTCTAATTCTAAAACACTAGGATTATATAGATGACAAAAATTTTATATAAAATCACCAAATTATATTATTTTGTCTATTGATTTCGTTTACGTATTTCGATAATTGTAGGTAATAAAGTCGACGATTGTTGATGCATGTGAAGTACAATTTTTAGATCCTACTAAAAATTGTGTTGAAGATGTCTGTGCCAAAAAGTGCAAGCAAGAAAGGGGTCACTTTGCTTCAGGAAGATGTATACTTGTTGATACCTGCTTCTGTAAATACCCTTGTTAATCCTATGTATAACATGATGGGTTATCACATTTAGACATGACAATATAAATAAAAAAACTATTGGGTCAATCATATTTAGTTACATTTAATTAATTTGGATATTTTTTTATTTCTTTTTTTGAAATAACTTCCTCATACAGGACACAAACTTTTATTCATGTCCAAATTCTTTTCCAATTAAAGAAAGCAAGCTATGATGGCAATCATCCATCCAATAAGTAGGAAAAAACATATTATCTAACTGAGCTAAATCTTCTAGTTCATGAGCTACTTGATAGCTTTCTCTTGGCGAAACTCACCTTCTAAAATTCTAATCTGAATCCTCAACAATCTCTTTTGATAGACGTGTAACCATCGTCTTACAATCTAGCTCCTTCAATAACAATGTTACTAAGACCTATCTCAATAGAAAATTTAATAGCTTGACGAATAGCAATTGCTTCGGCACATGCAACCTGTAAATTATCGACCAAACTGTCTACTCCAGCTCCTAAAACAGGCCCATGTTCATCTCGAAAAACAAAACCAATTCTGCAAAAACCATTACCTTTCACTGAGGCGTAATAATTTATTTTAACAACATGGCTGATAAGTTTACACCATTTAGTAACTTGCCTTAATTCAGGTTGAACAAGAAAGTACCAAATAAATCTCATAGTTTCAGAAAATTGATGAAAGAAATCGAGACACCTCCCAGCCAACACATTAAATTTCCCCTCAAGTTTGCCATGTACAACACAATTGCAGTGATCCCAAATCTGTCATGCCAATAGACAACCTGCACAAGTCCTCTTTGCTTAACACCTTAACCATGGATGACTAGGAATGGGAACCAATCAAGCAAAGTTCCTAATAGAATCAAAATAGGTTGTCTACCTAATATTAGTTAGTTACTTTTGTTCAAAAATAGAAATTAGTATCGTAGTTTTGTAAAAAAAACATGAATTCATTATATAGTTTTATAGAAAAATAATCAAAATAAGATTACCAAATACTAATTGGTTTCTTTTATTTAAATATAATAATAATAATAATAATAATAATAATAATAATAATAATAATAATAATAATAATAATAATAATAATAATAATAATAATAATAATAATAATAATACAAGTTTAAGTAAAATTATATTACCACTTAGATAATACGATTTGATAAGAAATGAAAATTATCATAAAACTCATCTACCTAACTTAAATTTGGTAATATTATTAAAATATAAGTATAATTAATGCTTGAATGTAAGTAAAACTTTATCATTATTCTAAAAATAAAAATATAATATTCTAATCTAATCGACTATATGATTCAATTATTAAATTAAAAATAAAAATTAATTACTCTATCCAATATAAAATTCCCAAATTAAAATTTACTCATCTACCAAACTTAAATTTGGTACTATTATTAAAATATAAGTATAATTAATGCTTCGAGTGTAAGTAAGACTTCATCATTATTCATGTAATATAACTTTGTTATTATTCTAAAAATAAAAATATAATATTGTAATCCACAATATGATTCAATTATTAAATTTAAAATAAAAATTAATTACTCTATCCAATATAAAAATTCCTAAATTAAAATTTACTCATCTACCAAGAATTTTCTTATTCTGGTGTGATTTTCATTTCTAACTAAGCATCCTATTAATAGGAGAATGACAAGATACTATTTGAATTTAGAAAATCACGGGTGCAAAGGAGAAATTTCTCGAGTGAATTCACGGACGAATTCAACGAATATTTTTGATTTTACAATGCTTCACTATACACACTATGCAGTACTATGCATAATAAAATATAAAATATAATATATCCTAATATACATAAAAAACAAAACTTATATATATATATATATATATATATATATATATATATATATATATATATATATATAACAAAACTTAGATAACTTTCTATCGGCAATTTGAAAAATGGGTAATTGAGGGTCCATGTAATAAACAAAATTGAGAACAAATACTTCATAAAATATCCTTCTATTTAGAACAAATAGTTCATAAAATATACTTCATAAACATTTATTATTAATATTTTAACTCACAATATTAACAACCAGATCATTCCCAGGAAAGATGGGGCTTTCCGATAAGGACTTCTTCTAATTGGCGCGCAAGTAGGTGACCAAACCCCTTTCCTCAACAGAACTTTCTAAACATCGTCAATAATACAAATAATAATATTAATAACTTTTGTCATCTCAATTATTGATTTAATAATATAAAATATTGTGCAGATGATACTATGACAATAATTGCATCAATAATATGAGATACTATGTAACAACTATTGTTGCAATAATTGAATAAAACTGAGTGACTTCTTACGTAAGCATCAATAAAGATAATATACAATACCGTATACTACTATACAACCACGCGTATTACTGTACTTTTACCACCGGGTATTTCAACAGTTAATGGTAAAACGTTTGCCGTTATTTTTATAAAAAGTTATTTCTGTCGTTTTCTAACTCCGACAGTAATTCTTTTATGGGGTCCACCAATGATTATGCCATCGTACGAATATTCCCCGACCAATGATTAGTACTCAAGTTTCTTTAGAAAAACATATTCACTAGATTTGGTACACCTCGGGCGATCATTAGTGACGAAGGTACTCATTTTTACAACAAATACTTCTCAACATTGCTTGCAAAGTATGGAGTCACTCGCAAAATAGCCATGGCTTACCATCCCCAAACTAGTGGTCAAGCCGAAGTATCGAATAGAGAGGTGAAGCGTATTTTAGAAAAAATGGTGAACCTGAGTCGGAATGATTGGTCAATTAAATTGGACGATGCATTGTGGGCATACCGAAAAACATATAAAATACAGATTGGGATTTCACCCTATCGATTGGTGTATGGAAAAGCTTGCCATCTTCCCGTGGAGTTAGAACTTAATGCATATTGGGCTATTCAGAAACTAAAATTCGACTTGCATGCAGCAGGCGAGAAAAGATTGTTACAACTCAATGAGATGGAAGAGTTTCGCCTTTAATCGTATGAAAATGCAAAGTTGTACAAAAGGGAAATCAAACGGTGGCATGATAAGTAAATTATGGATCGAAAGCTTTAACCTGGTCAAACCGAGCTACTCTACAATTCCAGGTTAAAACTATTTTCGGGAAAACTCAAATCACGTTAGTCAGGCCCATTCATAATCAAAGAAGTATCTCCCCATGGCGCCGTAGAATTAGTTGGTCGGAATCAAGACAAAACATTTAAAGTCAACGCACATCAATTAAAACATTACTGTGGTGGAATTGTGGATCGACACAAGACCTCTATCACTCTCGCGTATTCACCATAAAAACAGGGAGTAGTCAAGATGAAAGACTTAAAATCAAGCACTTGATGGGAGGCAACCCAATAAGTATTTAGTTTTTCTTTTAATTTCACACTTAGAAAATTTGTAGTAAGTTTAGAACAATATTGTTGTAGTATAACTTTTCTTATTCATTTTCCACGTGAACCCTAATCCGATTTAATCATCATCATTTCAAGGTTGAGATTGACATTCACAAGAGTAAATCACGAGACAACCATTAGGTAAGGTTCTGAAAGGATGATGGCAGTGCGCATATGAGTTGATTAGTATGTGGAGAGTAATTTACATCAAAAAACATGAGGAAGCAAGTAAATGGAAGTATGATTAGTATTCTAAGCAATTAAGTGGATTTGAAAGTAAAAGAAAATGTTTTAGGAAAATAGTATATGCGCCCTAGAAGAGAAATTAACAAATAAAACTGCATCTTGGCGCAGAGCTCTCTGCCAGACTTCGCCCTAGATGGCTTTTCATCGCTCCTAAGTCAAGACTCTCATCACAAACCTCGCCCTCGCGAAGTTCTATGAACAAAAATCCTCGCCCCGACGCAAATCACAGTTTTTAGTTTTAAAATTCCTCTTTCATTCGACTTAAAACACTTCGTTTTCATTCCAAACACACAGACACCAGTGCCCTAACCCCCAATAACTGACCCCCATCTCGATGTTGAACCAAATTCGACTAAATTCTTGGCCCAAATCACTGCGCACGGATTCAAGGGATCTCTAGTTCTCAAATTTCATCAAGGACTTGACCCAAACTAGGGCTCCAAGTGCTTCCAGCCTTCCTCTCAGCTTGAATCATTCTATATGAAATTGGGTAAATTCATTAGGGTTGTGGTCGATCATCAGACATCTCATTAAGTAAACCCACATACTTTGCCTATTTGGACACTTATTCATCTGATTTGGGTAAGTTGGAAGTGTGAGTAGGGATTTTCATTGCTAGACTAATTACTTCAACTGTAAAATGTTTGTTATTGGTAATTATTGCATTTGATCAGTTATAATGATATACACTACTTTGTGACTTACAAGTTAGGTTGAACACTAGGGTTGGTGAAATTTTGAACATACAATTTAGTGCACACAAGGTATCCATAGAGTGATTGGCACGGTTCCTAGTCATATTGTGTCCAACAGTCGACTACCTGGTACATTCTAGACACTATAATGGGGGGATTCGTTGAGACAACTAAGATTTGGGGGTAAACCGTCTTGTGAACGTTTTGATAAGTTTGGAACTACAGTTCAATGACATACACAATGACGCTAAAGGCATCAAAAAGAAAATGGGGTGAGGGATCGTCCACCACCGTCCGACAGTTTGATATAAGGAAATTTATAACTTCTGAGGCGACGACTAGATTTGAATACTTAGCCTCAAAATCCCTTATTCAGGAGCATGGACCAAGCCTCGATGAGTTTAATGGTGAGATGGGCCACTAGATAATAGAAAGGGGATGGGGGACCTTTATCGAACTACCAGAAGCAGCAGTGGTGGCTTTAGTGAAATAGTTTTATGCCAATGCACCAGATAAATCACCATTTTTTGCATTCGTCGGGGGTAAAATGGTGTCGTTTACTGTTCAAGAAATCAATGATTATTACAATCTCCAATCTCCAGCTGTTTGTGAGTATATGGCATATAAGGACCCTAGCTTGAATTATGACCAAATACTGAGTGAGTTATGTAAGCCAGAGTCCTCACGGTCCTCGAAGGGTATGCACTTTCCAAGCAAGGATCTTAGTTGTTATGGAAAGATATGCCATGCATTCCTTTATGCTAAATTGATGCCTTCAAAGCACACTATTGATGTTACCAAAGAGAAGGTTGTATTATTATACTCTATCATCAAGGATTGTCCAATAGATGTAGGCCTCATAATATATCATTCGATTCGTCGTTGTTTGTGGGGCCCTCTTCAAGGATGATTACCCCATCCTTCTCTCATTTGTGGGATGTGTGCACGAGCTGGGGTGAAATGGAGTGCGGATTAGCCGATTTAACAATTGTTGCAACTCTTGGATCACATGATGATTAAACGTTATTCGATTTGGAAAGGAGGGAAATCTCACCCACGAGGCCTTGGTTTTACCTTTTTGACTGATTCTGATGATGAGGAGGATGGAGAAGAAGATGCAGACTTTGATGAGGAGGACCAAGAGCAAGATTTAGTCGGACCATCCAATACATCTCGTTCAAAAGCTACTTTCAGTATCCAATTTGAAAGTCTCCAACAATTTCTTGACACACGGAATAAGCTAGTGGACAAAAGGATGGAACGATTAGCAGCGAGACTAGAATATATATTTTCAACACAAAACAGCTTCAACACTGCTTTGGTTGAGAGACTGGCCTGCCTGGATCCACATGTTGAGCCTTTTCAAATCCTTGTTCCCCAACCAATATCAGTCTACCCCCCTGTCAGATCCTGAGGTTGAGGTTTATGAACTTTGTTTAAATAGAAAATTATTTTCCAAGAGACAAACTTATTTCCATTTTAGATGGACTTTTACGAGGATTGGACTTTTAATTTAATTTAAATGTGTATCTTTATATTCACTTGATAAGTTCAGAAAATTTTCAGATTAATTTAAATGTAAAGGTCTTCTATCATTTTAGGTTGCATGACGTCGTTCCACAAGTGGAGCTAGCAAGGGAAGAGCCCATCCTCTTCCTTTATCATGTCATTAATGGCTAAACTGTGAGACCCCAAATTTTATAAATAAAGATTTAAATTTCTCTAAATATTTTTTTAATATTATGGCGTGGATTTGATATAATGTTATAGTTGTGGGTAATATTTCTAAATTTTTCAAAGTATGCAAGTTGTTGTATAATATTCGATTGCCTGGGAATATTCTTTTGTTGGGGAATATTCAATGACGGCCAGACAATCATTGGTGGACCCCACAACAGAATTATTGTCGGATTGAGAAAACGAAAAAAATATTTTTATAAAAATAACGACAAAAGTGTTACCGTTAAAACTGTTGAACTACTCGGTAGTAAAAGTACAATAATACGCGTGGTTGCATAGTTGCACACGGTATTGATTATTGATGTTTATGTAAGAAGTCACTCAGTTATACTCAATTACTGCTACAGTAATTGATGCATCATATCTCTCATATTATTGATTCAATTATTGTCACAGTATCATCTGTATCATATGTTATATTATTAAATCAATAATTGAGACGGCAAAGTTATTCATATTATTATTTGCAATATTGACAATGTCTAGAAGTTCTGTCAAGGAGAGGTTTAGTCACCTAATTGTGCGCCAATAAGGAAAAATCCTTATCGGAAAGCCCCCTCTTTCTTGGGAACGACCTGGTTGTTAAATATTATGAGTTATAATATTAATGATGAATACCTTCGTGTTGATTAAAGAAGAAATAGATAGTTCCATTATGTTGGGATTATTAGTGTTAGTAGAAATCGACATTTATTTCGATAATAATTGATGTCTGGAGGTTATACTGACCAATCGGGTATTCGGGGCACTTTTTGTGTTGGAGTACTATTCACGGGTTACTATTCACCCGGTTACTATTCACTCTAGTATTGTTCACTCGGGTATTTGGGACACTTTTCGTGTTGGAGTACTATTCACGAGTTACTATTCACAGGTTACTATTCACCCGGTTACTATTCACTCTAGTATTGTTCACTCGGGTATTTGAGACACTTTTTGTGTCGGGGTACTATTCACGGGGTACTATTCTCGAAGTACTATTCACGGGGTACTATTCACCCGAAAAAATATATATTTTTTCGGTCCAAATCATTTTTGGGTACAATATTATTCCATGAAGAGATGTGATAATTTTTTAGACCGTTGGTTGAAGTTATAATAGTAAATCAATATGAATCGTTGGTTGAAGATATAATAGTAAATCAATATGGACCGCTGGTGGAAAGTTATAATAGTAAATCAATATGGATCGCTGGTTTAAAGTTTTAATAGTAAATCAGTATGGACCCTTGCTTTAAGTTTTAATAGTAAATCAATATGGACTGTCCGTTTAAAAGTAAATCAATCTGGATCGTTCATGAATTAGTTACTATTCAGTCCATTCTCCTATAAATAGAAGCTTATTCCTTCATTATTTCTTACAAATTCACTAAAACTCTAGAGATGGAAACTATAGAGAGAAAGAAGAAACGTATTCTGCTACTTCACTACTCCAATATCCAGTTTCTTCTAAGGTAAGGGATATTATTTGTTGTACTCGTAAGGGGTATTATTTCTTTCATATTCATGAAGAGAACTTATGTTATTCCATTCTTTATTATTATGTTGGAATAACCTGTTTATGCGAAGTTCCAAGAGCTGTTCAACGACAAGTACTTTCCCGAAAGTATTCGTCACATGAAGGAGGTGGAATTTATCAAGTTGGAACAAAACAATATGACTGTGTCGCAGTACGAGGCTAAGTTTTCTGAGTTATCCCGATTTGTATCCCATTTGGTCGATAATGAGGAGCGAATGACGCGAATGTTTCTAAGAGGTTTGAAACCCGATATACGTCAATACCTCATTTCGCACAAACTTTGTTTGTATTCAGATGTTGTGAATAAGGCTCAGTTATTGGAGCGCAATAATGATTCAACACAACCAAAAGGCAACGACTGTGACGCCCCCAAAATAGGTATACATCACCCATCTTAAGTCGCCAAATACATGGTACAAAATTCAAATACAACTTAATTATACAACAAATGTAAAATAAAATACGACTAAACATATGTTGTGAGTTTTAATACAAATCATCCGCCATCCGCATAATATACAAACTCAATGGGGTCCTCATTACATTTATTGTCACACTATTTAACAGAATAGTGAGGACTACTAATACTATCATCTGGTCCATCACTCGGTTCACGACTCGTCCAAACCTATATTCTCATTTCAAGAGAACAATGAAAGAAAGGGTGAGCTCAACTAGCCCAGTAAGAAATATTATGACTAAGATAATGCAAAATAAATTATCGTTAGCCTTAATCAAAGGTGTTAAACTGATACAATATAACAAACATCAAGTTTAATCTGCATAATGAACAAGCAATCCATTAAAAGAGTCAAGTAGAGAATAAAATCTACTATCTTTTATGATTTAAAATGTTTTTCATCACTTTTATCGCTGAGACTCAGCTTAATAAATAATCCACATCATCGAATCACCCCTACACTACGGCCAAGGATATTCTTTAGTATCACGACCACAACTATCCATGCACTACAGGCCAAGAATATTTGTGTATTCATTAATGGTCATGATCATGCCAACAACTGTCCATCGATGCACTACGGGCCAATGAGGACTTTTACCACATCATTTGTAACATTACGGTCATGATTACGCTGAATAATTTATGGTCATAATCATACCAAGTCCATCTATGCACTACAGGCCACAGATGACTTTAAAAAAATATAAACATGAGGATGATGACAACGATATAAGAATTCAATAAAACAAGTTCAAGAATTAAGTTATTCAGGAACTAATAACGTCCAAATTGTCAACATAATACTTCTTTGTAGAGTAAAATTCAAGAATGCTCGAAGAATATCTCCATGAAAAGATATCTTTGGATGAAGCGCAAATATCAAGGATATTCCACTAATTTCATGGAGTATAGAAGTCAAAACTTTAACCAACCGAGTATAATAAAGAATGGAATAACAAAAGAAATCACCATGCATGCAGATTGTGATAAACAAAGCTATTCCAACAGGGATAATAATAAGGAACTAGGTCGTGCAAAATTTGCAACCGGCTGTGATGTTCCAATGTAATAATAAAGAATAGAATAACAATGTAAATCACCATACATGCGGTACTTCAAATAGAGCAAAGTTATTCCAAGAATACTAAATAATGAGAACTGTGTCAAAGGTAAATACACACCGAAAGGATGTTCTAATGTAATAGTAAAGACTTAACTGTGTCCGGGCGTAAAATGCACAGACAGGATATTCCAACAGAATAATAAAGAATAGAATAACAGGAGAATTTCACCAAGTATAGGGAAGTTCGCGTATATAGGTTATTCCAATAGAATAATAAAGAATTTAATAGCAGAAGTTCTCTTCATGAATACAAAAGAAATAATACCCCTTACCTTAAGAAGAAGAGTACTAGATATATAAGTACTGAAGTAGCAGAATACTTTTCTTCTTTCTCTCTATAGTTTATCTCTCTAGAGTTTCAGTGAATTCGTAAGAAATAATGAAGGAATGAGCTTCTATTTATAGAAAAATGGATCGATAGTAACTAACTCATTTAAGCGGTCCAGATTAATTTACTTTAATCTGACGGTCCATATTTAAAGTTAAAATCTTTTAAATAAAATATAATATATTTTATTTATAATCTAATAAAATGAATAACTTTATAAAAGATTTTACTATGCAAGCAATATGAAGGCACTATGTAAACACTATGCATAATAAAATATAACATATTCTAATTATTGTCTAATAAAATAGATAACTTTATAAAAGTGTTCATTTTATATAAAAAGATTTTACTATTAGCCTAATAAAACGAATAACTTTATAAAAGTATTCATTTTATATAAAAAGCTTTTCATTTTATTACATTAATAATACCAATAAAACAAAACTGAGTGACTTATCACATAAGCATCAATAATCAATATCGTGTGCTACTTTTCAACCACGCGTATTACTGTACTTTTACTACCGAGTAGTTCAAAAATATTAATGGTAAAACTTCCGCCATTATTTTCAATAAAATATTTTTGTCATTTTCTCAATCCGACAATAATTTCATTGTGGGATCCACCAATGATTGTGACATTGTATTTAATATTTACTCGTTAAAATGAATATTCCCCACCAATCGAATATTATATATAACTTCATGATTTTGCAAAATTTATAAATATTACCCACAACTATAACATTATATCAAATTTACTGCATAATATTCAAAAATGATATTTATAGAAAATTCATCTTTATTCAAAAAGTTGGGGTCTTACAACCTCCCCTTCTTATGAAATTTAGCCCTCGAAATTAGGGTACATACCTGGTATGTCGAAGAGGTAAGGATACCTTGTGTAGACACTCAAATTTTCGCTTTCCTGTTACTAACTATGCAAGAGGACAAAAACGACTTCTTCACACTCCAAAGATAAACCTGGAGGATCACAACATCAATTCCAACCCCGAAGATAACCGCAAGAGATCCAGTTCTCAACCACGAAGATAACCCCGGGAAATCAGGTTCCAAACCTCGGAGATAACCCTGGGAAAGTAAGTTTCAACCCCGGAGATAGCCCTGGGGGATCAAGATCAAAGCCTGGAGATAGCCCCAGGAGGTCAAGCCAACCTCAGAGATGACCCTGAGGATAGTCAAAATCAACAACAAGCCAACCTCAGAGATAACCCTGAGAAACGACTGCTACAACTGAGCCAAAACCGGAGATAACCCCGGGAGGGGAAAAATGGTCATTTTGCCAACTCAACTTCACTTCAAATCAAATATACTCATTTCAACTCAAAATACTTCAAAAGAAGTCCCACAAGAGTGATATCTTAACTCCGGAGGGCAAACTACACAAAACGGCTCACCGGATTGCCTGACGGAAGTCCGGCAATGCCATTTCGGTCATGGACACATCTTCATGGAATCAAAAACGGTCAAATCATATATCATTGTGTAGCTCTTGGAAAGAGCTTTCCTGAATGGTATGGCACGCTTCAATTGGACTCCCGGATTGAAAGTTATGAGCGACCGAACGAACAATGCGTTGTCCAAATGTACGTACTTCGACACGGCGGGACCCACACTGCCTGGGGCACCCTGGGCAGCCGCAGGAACACTTGCTACTAGGTGCCGCAGGTAGACCTGCGACTCCCCCCTCTATAAATAGAGGGCTTGGGGTGCTGATTTTCTAAGAGAAAAAGGCGAGGAAGCCCTGCCCTATTTGCTCTGCACTCACCCCATGCAATGTACTTTCCCCTTTTAAACACCTGTGAGCTCATATATAGCCCTTTTGTACCTATAAAAGTCAGTGTTTACCCACTCTAAAGATATAGAAGTCTTTTTTGGCAGTCAGCTGTAAGCCTTCTCATACACTTTAGAGTCTTTCTCTTCATCTTCACACACCCTTCTATACGTTGAGAGTCGTGTTGCTTGCTTTTGCCCAGACTTCGGTCCGTGGTTTCATTTCAGTCTATATATATATATATTATATATTTACATATATATTGACTAACATTATTGAGTTATGCCTCGATTGAGCCTAGACTTCGGTCTAGTGCGTTTACTGCTTTAATATATATATATTTATATTTATATATATTAACTGTGTGTCGAACTTTGTTCGATGAGCCTGAACTTGATGCAGATGCGTTTCTATCGCTTTATATATATATATATATATATATATTTACATTTATATATATTAAGCGTGTGTCGAACTTTTGTTCGATGAGCCAAGGCTTGATGCAGTGCGTTTACTACTTTAATATATATATATATATATATATATATATATATATATATATATATATACATTTATATATATTAAGCGTGTGTGGGACTTTTGTTCGATGAGCTCGATTTTATATCTCAGTGCGTTTATTCGCTTTTTTATATATATATATATACTTATATATATATGAACGTGGTCGAACTCATTCGATGAGCTCGATTTTACATCCGGTGCATTTATTATATATATATATATATACATATATATATATATATATATTTCGTCACACACAGAGTTTACTTACATGGTAGTTGATCGCTTTTATGCCTTTCTTTACGTTTAAATCTCCGCCTGAGTTTACTTTCGTGTGATTGATCGCTTTATGCTGACTTTATTTACATTTTGTCCCACTTTGGAGTTTCCTTCGTGGCGGTTGGCCGTATTATGACTTTATTTACATTTCGTCTCGCTTTGGAGTTTCCTCCGTGGCGGTTGATAGCTTTTTAACAACTTTATTTACATTTTCGATCCCCATGGAGGTGCTTTCGTGGTTGGTGATCCTGTGCTCAGATATATATATTTCTGACTTTTATATATATACCGCCTTCTTGGTTTCATACAAATTATGCGGTATCTTCAGGCGCCTAGGAATCATGTGACCACTGATTCAAACTATTGGATCTATATTCGGTTCCGTGATGGACATTTTCAAATTGTAAGTAGCTTGTAAATTATTCATGCGGTTCGAATTTCCTCAGATGGTTTCCATACCCACAAGGAAGTCGGCATTATTTTTGTACATTATTTTCATACGGAAGCCTCGCATTCGTAAAATAAAATCAACCAAGCTGAACACTTAATAAAATGGGAGTGTAAAAGGTTTTAATTACTATTGAGCATTAGGGTTTGAAAAACCTTTTTTATAAAACATCATTGCTATATCTTGCTAAAAACATAATTTTTACATAAATTCAAACCCTGTGTATATAGGTTCGAACGAGGCCTCGCACTACTTCCAAATAACAAAGACACATTGACCCACACACACACACATTCGGATAATAGTTTCTTAAAAAGAGGTCACAGTGGTAACACGGATGTTTGGGTGCCTAACACCTTCCCCAGCATAACCAAGTCCCCGGATCCTAATGAATCTTGGTTTCACCGACCCGTTTAGCAGTGTCACATCACTGGGTCAATGTGCAAACCTTTTCTCAGTTGTGTTGGTACAACCATTTAAAAAATCAACTGGCAACTTTTAACAGTCTATCGTCGACATTATACATTTTGAACCTTTTTCACTTGTTTTTTCAAACAAATCTCACCTAAAATGAGAACACCAAAGAACAAGTAATGGAAAGGGACATCCAAAAATCCCGACGTCAACAGGTGGCGAGTCTGCTGGGGACTCTAGTAAGAGGACTTAAGCCGTTATTACAATCTTTTCAAAACTGTTATTTTCTTGTGTGTGGATGTTGCATTTACATTTGATGAATGTGTACGAATGCATTTCCTTATTGCCCTTAGTGCTTCGTACCATAACTGCTTGTGATCTTTAGTGCTTCGACTATAATCGCTAGGATATTAGTGCATCGCACCATATCTGTATGTGATATTAGTGCTTCGCACATGTCATCATTTTCATATGGTGAGACGCGATGTATGTGAATGTATGTTGTGTGGTCCCTCCACCAGGAGGCTATCCCGTCGGTGTTTGATTACTGGACTCGTGAGAAGACTAATTTTTCGAGGCTCAGGAAAGGCACCACCCAAATTCGCTCCAGTTGAAAGACCGGATTAACTTCCCGTCAAGTAGATTGCGATGATTTGGGAACCTTCATGGCAAAAAGCTGCGAGAGTAACCTAAGATAGGTCACCGACGATAAACCAAAAGCAGGAGGAAAGTCTCTTCATGCTCTCTCATTTCAAAATTACTTGTAAACACAATTACTTGTAATTTCATTCCATATCTATCTCCATGTAATGAGAAATATGAAGAAATGTGTACACATACATATTTTTAGCATGCTACAAACAACTGACATCCGTTTTGCAGGATAAAAATCCTAAAATGGACACATCACATAGCGTGTTATTATACATTCCCTAAATACTAAACTATGCAAGTCTTTCGCAGGGAACCAATCAGACCTACTACCCGTTCAAAGTCCAAAGAAGCAACATGCCTACAGTCAATCATGTCGTCATCCGACCAGACTGAACTTAATCCAGTTTCTCGCAAACAATTCGACGGATTAAGCAAATAAATTACAGATTTGGTTGTTCTACTCAAAGAACTACACCAGTCCAATCAGGGTCCAAAAATAACCATACATGCTGAATCCTCCGCACAAGAAGGAACCCAAGGTCTGGATACTACTAGTTCCAGTCGCAGGAATCCTCATAAGCACATACAGATTCCTTCAGCCACACAGCGATTATCTCCATCTACAACTCCTGAGTCCGCCCAACCTCCTGTAAAGGTGTCAGCGAGCGTAATGGCTATGTTATTTCCCAAGCCGATACTGGTAAGGGAGAAAGAAGTCTTTGTTCCCAACCCAAGAGTGGAAGAAGAGGAACAAAGAATTAAACAAGACATTGTCAGAATGATGTCAGGCATACGTGTCATTATCCATGATGAACATACAAACAGATACACCCCAGACGATGATTGCCCAGACGTAATGGTCATCATTCGGGAGAAGGAGGATGATGAAAACCCCTCCATCACCGCAGTCCATCAGGACTTTGCCCTTGACAATTGGAGCAGCACTCCTTGCATTGGTCAACGAGGGTAAAACGGGTAGAAACTCATTCTGCCCTGTAGATAACAACAACTGCTTACTTTTTTTATACAGTATTAGCAGTTACTTTTGTCATTACATGCTAACACTTTGTGTGATTGAACAATTTCATATATCAGGTGAGAGCATGTTGGTTTAGGACTCTAAAATTAAATGTGCCTAGACTTGCTGATGAGGTGTTTATTCTCCACAAGGACTGTAACTTTGATGTAAAGTTGGACTCAGACTTGATGGAAATACAAGAGGACTATGAGATACCTCAAGAGATCAAAGAATGGGTCGAAGACAAACCCAAGCGAAATCTTGATCAAACCACCTCTTTTAAACCTCAGAACCTTAGAAAACCCCAAACAAATCCAAATTGGTACAGTCCTCACTCCAAACCAAAGGAATGACATGGTTACTTTATTGACCCTATTCCAGGATGTGTTTGCATGGTCTCACGAAGACATGGCCGGTTTATACACGGACATTGTCATTCATTGCCTTCCCATCAAAGGGGGATTCAAGCCACTTAGGCAGAAGCTTAGGTGATTAAAACCTGAGTGGAAGTTAAAAGTTAAAGAACAAACTGTGAAACAATTTCAAGCCATCATAATCATGGTGTCAACATACCCTGAATGGCTATCCAACACAGTCCCCGTGTCGAAACCGGGAAAGGAGGTGCGAGTTTTTGTAGATTACAAAGATTTGAATAAAGCTTGCCTCAAAGATAGCTTTCACGTGCCGTTCATCCACATACTCATTGACAATACAACTCGATACGACATGTACTCCTTTGCTAATTGCTCTGCAGGGTACCATCAAATCATGGTTGCTGAAGATGATCATGAGAAAACTTCATTCATCACGCCTTGGGGAGCCCTTTGCTACAGACGATTGTCATTCGGCCTCATCAATGCCGGAGCTACCTATCAGTGAGCCATATGGCTCTTTTCCACGATCTAATAGATAAAAAAAAGAAAAAAGAAAAAGAAAAAAATCTCTTCAACAGGTTCTACAGTTGCTGCCTTACCATCGGCAGGTTCTATAGATGGCTTCAGAGTTCGAAGAAAAATCCTTCCTCCTCAAAATAAGAATGATTTTGCAGATGCGCTAGCAACCTTGGCCTCCTTGATCAACATACATGACAAGGAAGACATGCCAACCCTCACATTTACGCAACAAAAAGCTCCAGCCTATGGGAATTCCATTGAAAAGTATTGGATGACCTACCTCCCACCCAACATCCTTGGTATCAACACATCAAGAAGTACTTACGAGATGGATCTACACCCACTGAGGCGAGCCCGACTGAGAAAAGGCGGATCCATCAACATGCTATAAAATTCTACCTGAACGGAGATGCACTATACGAAAAGAGATGCTGAACGAGGTCACCTCAGATGTCTGGACGAGGACCAAGCTTAGAGGCTCATGGATAAAATCCATGGGGGAGTATATGGCCCACACATGAGCGTCCCTCTACTCGTAAAGAATATCCTACAACATAAAAGTCCGACTACGACAGTTCAAACAACACGACTTGGTTTTGAAAAAGATCATTGATAACCAAGCTCAGTCTAAAGGAAAATTCTCCCCGAACTGGGAAGGCCCGTTTGTTGTCAAGGAAGTATTGACAGGAGGCTCTTTCAGATTACAGGAAATGGATGGCGATGAATTTCTGTAACTCATCAATTCGGACACCGTGAAATAGTACTATGTCTGAGGTTACCATCAAGCGAACATCCTGGTTTTGGATCATCAGATCACCAGTCATTTCAGGTTCTTTACCCCTCACTACATACAGCCTTTCCTTTTTACCCACCTGCCCCTCAGGGAAACATCCTTTCAAGCCATCATCCTGGCTTCACTATGATCATACCACTTAGGTCATCTCACCGTGAATTGAACCTCTTATGTTTGCAGTTTGGCTGCCCATACATGGGATCAAACTTTTCACACTTTCAGTTTATCCTCAACCTAGGATCAAATTTTCTCTTCCCCGCGGTCTAACCTGCTCATGGGATCACGTTTTTCAACTTGCCTTGAAGGGCGAACTACGTCGACCTGATCTCCCCAATACACGGGAGTACGTAGGCAGCCATGTTATATGGTCCGATCTCACCACAGAAAAATAAAAACAAACATACTCCTATCTATAACCACATACAGAAACAAGTCCCAAGACACCAAAGATGATAGGGAATACACACAGATCAACGATCCATTCTGAAAATCCTGAGACATCTCACTATCCATCCATCAAGGAGGAGTTCAGAATACATCCAGATCACAAACTCTTGGAGAAATAAGCGAATATCAAGCAAGTAGCAAGGCACAACTAAAAGGGAAGTGAATCAACATATATTTCCCTACCATATATAATGTTGTTTGATATATACAATGTGTAATGTACATGACAAAATGGCTAAGCTAGTCTGTGCAGGAAAATACAAGCCCATCTACAAATCAGTGTATATGCGGGCTATCAAATCCAACATGGATTCCCTCTCAGAAGAAGGAGGTAACACTGTGATCTCCTACCCAAGGGTTTCTACATGAGCCAATAGATCCACTGCCAACTACATGCGATATCTCGGGTGGATATAACGTCATCCCACTTAGCAACAATGATATCCCTATGAGTTAGAGCATCATCTCTCTAACTAAGCGACATCTTTACCAGAAAGAGCTGCCAACATCAAAGACCACATCCACTACCTGTTCACCAGATGGTACAGATGTAAAAGCCTCTTGCGATCTCAGCGTCTTATCAGCTCATCTATCAAAGCAACTATCCCAGACAACAAGTGAGGCTGGGGCAATTTCAAAATTAGTGACAACTGGATAGTGGATCCCTTACAACAAGATTGGGGGATATCTCGGAAGCAGCGACAACTCAACACTGGGGCATTTATCAATCATCCTAAAATGGAAAATGCACCAGTTAGCGCCATCAGTATGGTCCATCATCATCTCAATGGCGATCCAGATATTATTCACTCACGACTTCATTAACAAAGAGAGTTTCTCATATGAACCCTCAGCATCAACATGCGAAAGGACTGGGGCATTTTTCCAATTCAAAGAAATGGAAGGAGCTTAAGGCAAGATTAAGCTTCTCATCAAAAAGAAAGGGGTGAACTCCTGAAAGAAATCATAGCGACATAAGCGTGCCCCTACGAAAGAAGGGGAAAATTCTCAAAAAGTTCTTAACTCAGGAGCAGAAGGCCCATGGCGAAAGGTCCAACTAAAGGAAATCTACACCATCAAACATGTTAACCTGCGTCAAGTCCTCATCAGATGAGGCCTCTACACCGACGTTCAAATATGGGCAGAGAAAGAATGAATTACACCCTCCAGGGATTTCAGCAATATTCAAGTCATCAGGTCAGCCGGGTTGCGAATCAAACGCTTAAGGAAATGGGGCACAAGTTGTTAGGTTTTGTGAAAATCAAAGTAGCAATAAAATTGCAAAAATAGCGGAAGCGTGATAAAATCAGATTTTAAAATTTTTCACAAACCATTTACCCGAATCATCCTTTATGCATATTATTAATTAAAATGAAGAACAAGAAGTTATGAAATCATACCCTTGTAGATACGAGCTTCCACAGGAACGAGTTCAACTCATACTTCTCCGCGATCTCCTTGAATCTCCGGGTAGATTCCTTCCTTTGATCAATGTTAGCCACCCAAGTGTGTGGCCTCTAGAGGTGATCCACCAAGGAAGAAGAATTTTCAAGAAGAATGGTGTATTGGCTTAAACCCTAATTTTTCCTATCTCTATAGAAAAAGGGGCGTATTCTCTAACTATTGGAATTACGTATATCTGATATCTGATATAAGACTCCTCTTATAAAGATATCAGGCAACCCTATTTAATTAAAATAAGGTATTATTTATTTAATTAAATTCTTTTAATTAAATGGGCTCCCTAATCTTATTAGGGATAATTAATCAAACTTCTTTAACTAATTTTCTATCCTAATCCTATTAGGAATAAATGAGAGTACTTATATTAAATTAATTCCTAAACCATTTTAGAAATTAAAATAATAATAATTGTAATAATATTAATAAGACTCCTCTTATTAATTTATATTTAATATTTCTAAAATATTAAATAATAAATATTAAGCTATTTAATATATTTTATCACCATAGATTAAATTAAATATACTTAACATATTATTACGATTATGCCATTAACTTCTTAAATAATTATTCTTCCTTTTATGGTGTGACCCTTTAGGTTCTCCATATTAAACCGGTTGTGAATAAATCAATTAGAACAATTCTAATCTTATTTAAATAAATAAATAAAATGATTAATTTATTTAAATAAATAATATTTATTCTACAATAGGGATAAGCCTCCCTAGTGATCAACGACTTTCCAGATAATATAGATTTCAACATTAAACATAAAAGAACCTTTGAGTTAATAGTTACCGTACAATTCAATCATTCCACCATACAATGTCCCAATTAAATATAAGACATGGAATTACTATCAAGTCTTATTTTATTTAATTATATGTACTTCGATTCCTAAATGCACAACTCCTAATGAATGTAAATTAGAAACTACTTTCTAATTTCATTCCACCTTGGCCAAGGGTTCCTGGGTTGTCATTTATCGAATCACATAGGACATTTCTCTTCTTTTACTAGAAGTGGTAGATTCTTTATTGATCATTCACTACCTTCATATATAACTTATTATACCCAAACATACCCTTTGATATACTCTAAGAGTCTTAAGGAATAAGTCAAAGTGTAATTCATTATATATAAGATACTATGATGATCTCAAGTCTAAGGATCATTTGTACTACTATTATCTGAGGAATTCCTATTGACGAGCAAGTAAAACTCCATTAGGTATTCCCTAGCGAGTCACGTTCAGTGAACTTATTCTCTAATAAGCACCTACATACTTGCTTTAGTGTCTCCACACAAATGATCATGAGATCAATCATCCTCATCCAACGAGCAAGCAACGTACGTACCAATCTATCTGGATTAACTAATCCCCTTTTTAGTAATCCATTGATTGGGAACATTTTAGTTTTAATCTATCTAAGAATTTAGATCTCATTAGCATGATCTCATCATGATTCTAAAAGCATTGCTTAAAACTATGGGTTTATCACATATTATTGAAACAACACCATGTACATAATAAATGCCTTTAATAAATAATTCTTTTATTAATAAATAAATAAGATTGATTACAAAGTATATGCTTTATCATCATACATGATTGGCTTGTTTGCATACTACTTTCAATCTCCCACTTGCACTAAAGCCAATCGTCGTGGTATTTCATACCCATCTTCTCTAAGTGACGATCAAACTGCTGTTGTGTTAACACTTTAGTAAATGGATCTGCAATATTGTCTTGAGAGTCCACACGCTCCAGGGTGACGTCGCCTTTTTCAATGATCTCTCTGATCAAATGAAATAGCCGCAACACGTGTTTAGATTTCTGATGAGACATGGGTTCCTTAGCCTGCGCAACAGCTTCGTTGTTGTCACAGAATAAAGGCATTGGTCTTGTAATGCTAGGAACCACACCAAGTTCGGTAATGAACTTCTTCATCCAAACAGCTTCCTTTGCATCTTCACTTGCAACTATGTACTCTGCCTCTGTCACTGAATCAGCAACTGTTTGCTGTTTGGAACTCTTCCAACTCACTGCGCCACCGTTTAAGGTAAACACATACCCCAAAACGAATTTATTGTCATCTTGGTCCGTTTGAAAACTTGAGTCTGTGAAGCCCTCTAGTTTCAATTCAGACCCACCGTAGACAAGAAATACATCCTTAGTTTTTCTTAAGTACTTTAGGATATTTTTCACTGTCTTCCAGTGCTCTTCTCCTGGATTCGACTGATATCTACTTGTTACACTAAGTGCATGAGCGACATCTGGTCTAGTACATTTCATATTGTACATGATAGATCCTATTACTGAAGCATAAGGAATATTACTCATACGATCTCTCTCCTCAGGTGTCTTTGGGGCCTGTTTCTTGGAGAGATGTATTCCATGGCTCATCGGCATTAGACCTCTTTTGGAATCTTCCATGCTAAACCTTTTTAGCATCTAGTCAATGTACGTTCCTTGGGACAAGCCAAGCATCCTTTTAGATCTATTTCTATAGATATTTATCCCCAAAATATAGGATGCTTCTCCCAAGTCCTTCATGGAGAAGTGTTTAGATAACCAGATTTTAATTGATTGTAGCATAGGAATATCATTCCCTATCAGTAATATATCATCAACATATAATACGAGGAATGAAATAGCGCTCCCACTAACCTTCTTGTACACACATGATTCATCCTCATTTTTGATAAAATCAAACTCTTTGATTGTCTCATCAAAACGGATGTTCCACCTACGAGAAGCTTGCTTCAATCCATAAATGGATCGTTGTAGCTTACAGACATGATTTGTTCCAACCTTTGAAACAAATCCCTCTGGCTGTGTCATATACACATCCTCCTCAAGTTTCCCATTGAGGAAGGCCGTTTGACGTCCATCTGCTAGATTTCGTAGTCATGGTAAGCTGCAATCGCAAGCAAAATCCGAATGGACTTGAGCATTGCTACTAGTGAGAAGGTTTTGTCATAGTCAACTCCTTATCTTTGTTTGAAACCTTTTGTGACCAGTCGGGCCTTATAGTTCTCTACCTTGCCGTCTGCTCCAGTCTTTCTTTTAAAGACCCATTTACACCCAATAGGCTTAATGCCTTCAGGTGGTGAAACCAAAGTCCATACTTGGTTTTCATACATAGAGTCCATCTCGGATTTCATGGTTTCTTTCCACTTCTCTGAGTCTTTACTACTCATAGCCTGTTCGTAATTCAATGGATCATCATCATCTATGATGCGTACCTCATCGTCATCCTCTATGACAAGTCTATACCTATCAGGTATCTTTGGTACTCTTCAGTTCTGAATAGGAATAGTGGTGTGGTACATAAGGAATCTCTACTTGGTTAGGTACCTCACTTTGATACAGCATTTTGTGGTTCTTGAACCTCTTCAAAGATATATCTTACTCCCATCGACCCCTTGAGGATAAACTCCTTTTCCAAGAAGGGCGCATGTTTCGCAACAAACACCTTTTGATCAGTTGGATGATAGAAATAATACCCCGATGTTTCTTTAGGGTATCCCACAAATCTACATTTGTCAGATCTAGTCTGTAGCTTATCATTTTCAAACTTTTTGACATAAGCTGGACAACCCCAAGTCTTCAAATGTTTAAGATTTGGTTTCCTCCCTGTCCATAACTCATATGGGGTCTTGGGGACGGATTTTGTAGGTACCTTTTTAAGTAGGTATGCAGCTGATTCTAGGGCACATCCCCAGAAGGAAACTGGAAGGTCGGTAAAGCTCATCATGGATCGAACCATGTCCAACAATGTTCGATTTCTCCTTTCAGATACACCATTCATCTGTGGCGTCCCTGGTGGAGTCCATTGTGAGATTATACCATTTTCTTTGAGACAATTGAGAAACTCACCACTTAAGTATTCTCCTCCTCGATCAGATCGAAGAATCTTAATACTCTTACCAGTTTGCTTCTCTACTTCACTTCTGAACTCTTTGAACTTTTCAAATGATTCAGATTTGTATGTCATTAAATACACATATCCAAATCTTGAGTGATCGTCAGTGAATGTAATAAAATAAGAATACCCTCCTCGTGTAGTCATTTTCATAGGTCCACATACATCTGTGTGTACCAACGCTAACAACTCTGTAGCTCTTTCTCCTTTTCCTCTAAAAGGAGATTTAGTCATTTTGCCCATGAGACAAGATTCACAAGTTGGATATGATTCATAATCTGATAGCTCTAGGAGCCCATCTTTGTGCAACTTGGATAATCTTATTTCATTAATATGATCGAGTCTATAGTGCCACCTGAAGGTATAATTAACATCATCTCTTTTCCTTGTCTTAGTTTGTTCAATTTGAAGTATATTTTCATGCAAGTCAAGTATATAAAGTCCATTTCGTAAATTACCAACACCATATAAAACATTATCATTATAAATAGAACAACTGTTGTTCTTTATTATAATATTAAAACCATCCATATCCAATACAGAGATAGAAATAATGTTTCTAATGATATTTGGAACAAAATAATAATTATTTAAATTAATGAACTTGCCCGTAGGCAGTGATAAACAATAAGTCCCTACAGCTAATGCAGCAACCTTTGCTCCATTTCCCACTCGTAGGACGACCTCATCTATGCTCAACTTTCTACTTCTGACCAGTCCCTGTATATTATTACATATGTGAGAACCACAGCCGGTATCTAATACCCAAGTAGAAGATTGACTTTAAGAAAAATTAACTTCAATCATAAACAAACCTTGATTAGGATTCGAAGCTTCTCCAAGCTTTTTCTGCTTTTGTTCCGCAAGATAATCCTTGCAGTTCCTCTTCCAATGACCCGGCTTATTGCAATGGAAGAAAATTCCTTTGCTAGCTGGATCAGGTTTCTTTTGATCCTTCATTTTCGCCTTTCCCTTAGCCTTCTTGGATTTCTTCTTTTGAAGATACCTTGGGCCTCTTCTTTTCTTGGAAGAATCATCCACCCAAGAAGACATGGTTCTCGCTTGGATGAGAAGTGACCTTCAATGATTTTCAACATGTTAATTAACTTTCGAGCAAGTCGACGTCCAACTTATTCATGTGAAAATTCATAACAAATTGTGAGAAGGTGTCGGGGAGTATTCGCAAGATCAAATCTTGACTTAACTCCCCATCCACGATTTAACCCAAGCTATCCAAGACGTCAATCAGATTGATCATCTTTAAGACATGAGTCTCAGCGGTAGTGCCCTCGGTCATCCGAGATCGGAAGAGCTCCTCGGATATTTCATATCTAGCAGTCCTACTTTGCTCACCATACAACTCTCGAAGGTGCAGTAGCATAGTAGGAGCATCCATGTTTTCATGCTGATGCTGAAGCTCGTTACTCATGGATTCGAGCATGATACATTGAGCCACAGATGCATCACCTTCCCACTGTTTAAAAGTAGCAATCTCTTCCTCAAAGGTCGCTCTCGCAACTTTTGCGAGAATGCATTTAATTTAGGACATAAGAAATCTTTTCAGCAGTGAGAACAATTCTTAGATTCCTTAACCAGTCCGTGTAGTTTGGTCCGGTCAGTTTGTTAGCATCAAGTATGCTACGTAGTGAAATTAGTGAATGTGACATTTTCAAAATTCTGCATGTAAAAAGACAATATTTTAGCAAACATTCATTTAATTAATTACCAAAATAAATTAGGTCTTATTTTATATTGGTATCTCCCACTATTTTTTTCAAACTATATTACCCTCATTTATATAGTTCGGCAAAATCTAATTAAAGTTTTTTGCTAGTGAGAATAAGGATCTCATTTCAAATATATATAGCCTTGTGGTGACACAACAAACTATATATAAATAAATAAGTAGACAACTCCTTGTCAATTACATCATCATGTAACTCCTTATGTTTTGCCTCTTAGATTATTTTGATCAAGTGGTGGCACATCTGAATCAAATTTGTCTAAGTTAAGTCCAACCTAGCACTTCCATATATTCAAAAAAGAAAAATAGTGTCTTTGTGGTGACACAACAAAACAATATTGTTCAATTTTCTTTATAAGCATCAAATGTGATAAATTAACATCTTAAATACATAATACTTGCCTTGTGGTGACACAACAAACTCATATTAAATATTTAATACTCTATTAATTTTATCATGCTAGAAGGCGACGTTCGATATTCTAAATATCTTTGAACGCTTAAGACTTAATATATAAAAATTTTGAGGAATTTGTCATTATTTGTCTCATCTTGTTTAGCACGCATGCAAATATATATATAAAATACGTGTCATATTATTAAACATGCGAAGCATGTTTGCATAATATATAATATATATAATACTAGCATGCACATATAAAATACTATATTCTACCCGGATTGATTATGGACTTTTATTCTAGTTTGGTTCACTAGAGCCACCAAGTGAACCAAAAGGTCAAACCCTAGGGTGCAAGAATAAAAATTTAAATATAACTATTACATTTAAACTTGGGCTCCATTACAAACGGGTCTTCGAACACTCCTTGCTCCTTGTTCTCCAGTTCTTCAAAAAATTCTAATTAATCATATTACATAAACTATTTAATTTAAATAGAAACCTTGATCAGCAGTCAAGGGGAAGTACATAGGAGAAAGATATAATTTACATCAAGAAGAAAATCAGAAAAGACAAGGTACGCAGACCCCATTTAATAAAACCCATTCATACAAATATCCAACCAAAATAAATCCAATCACATTGGTCAATAGTCTATAATCAATCTTATTTATTATCATACATATCATTATATGTATCAATAAATAAAATCATTCCATAAATATATGAGTATCATTTAATGGGCAATATTATGTTGCATGAAATCAAATTTCAAAATTAAAATAAACTCTTTTATTTTAATTATAAAATTATTAAGATTATTATATATATAACTATTATATATATAATACTATTCTATTCCACGTGAATCCCGGGAACTTGAAAAGTCATCCCGGACAAGTGCCAATTATGGTAGTATATATATATATATATATATATATATATATATATATATATATATATATATATATATATATATTAGTACTTATCACATAAATCAAGAATAGCAAAATCCTGCAAAGAAAATCACGTAAGTAAAGTTTGAAAAAAAAAAGAAAAGGATATGCCTCGTGTAATCGATTATATATATATATATATATATATGTATATATATATACAGAAAGGATCAAGAGTAGAATTCTTAAATAGCAGAATGCCTTAAATAATAGAATTTTATCAAAACGACGTAGTTTTGATAAGACGCGGTGACATTTTTGTAAATACGCGGTGACATGGTATTTACAAAAATGTCACCGCATCTTATCAAAACTACGTCGTTTTGATAAAGTTCTATTATTTAAGAGAGTTCTACTACTTAAGAGGTCTACTCTTGATCCTCTATATATATATATATATATATATTGTATCCGATTAATATATATATATATATATATATATATATATATATATATATAATCAAAAAATAGGCCACGGACGGACTCAGCGAAAAAATAAATAATAAAATCGCGAATCCCTTTAAAAAATCGCAAACAGATTTTGTTTTTCATAAAAACTAATTTTATATAATAAATTATGCCCAATAAATTATTCTAAATACATACCCATACATATATAGAATCAAAATAATTAATAATTAGCATAAAGTTTGGCTAATGATACCACTGTTAGGTTTTGTGAAAATCAAAGTAGCAATCAAATTACAAAAATAACGGAAGTATGTTAAAATCAGATTTTAAAATTTTTCACAAACCATTTACCCGGATCATACTTTATGCATATTATTAATTAAAACGAAGAACAAGAAGTTATGAAATCATACCCTTGTAGATACGAGCTTCCACAGGTACGAGTTCAACTCCTACTTCTCCGCGATCTCCTTGAATCTCCGGGTAGATTCCTTCCTTTGATCAATGTTAGCCACCCAAGTGTGTAGTCTCTAGAAGTGATCCACCAAGGAAGAAGAATTTTCAAGAAGAAGAGTGTATTGGCTTAAACCCTAATTTTTCCTATCTCTATAGAAAAAGGGGCGTACTCTCAACTATTGGAATTACATTATATCGATATCCGATATAAGACCGCTTCTTATAAAGATATCGTAACCCTATTTATTTAAAATAAGGTATTATTTATTTAATTAAATTCTTTTAATTAAATGGGCTCCCTAATCTTATTAGGGATAATTAATCAAACTCCTTTAACTAATTTTCCTCCAAATCCTATTAGTAATAAATGAGAGTACTTATATTAAATTAATTTCTAAACTATTTTAGAAATTAAAATAATAATAATTGTAATAATATTAATAAGACTCTCTCTTATTAATTTATATTTAATATTTCTAAAATATTAAATAATAAATATTAAGCTATTTAATATATTCTATCACCATAGATTAAATTAAATATACTTAACATATTATTACGATTATGCCATTAACTTCTTAAATAATTATTCTTCCTTTTATGGTGTGACCCTTTAGGTTCTCCATATTAAACCGGTTGTGAATAAATCAATTAGAACAATTCTAATCTTATTTAAATAAATAAATAAAATAATTAATTTATTTAAATAAATATTATTTATTCTACAATAGGGATAAGCCTCCTTAGCGATCAACGACTTTCCAAATAATATAGATTTCAACATTAATCATAAAAGAACCTTTGAGTTAATAGTTACCGTACAATTCAATCATTCCACCATACAATGTCCCAATTAAATATAAGACATGAAATTACTATCAAGTCTAATTTTATTTAATTATATGTACTTCGATTCCTAAATGCACAACTCCTAATGAATGTAAATTAGAAACTACTTTCTAATTTCATTCCACCTTGGCCAAGGGTTCCTGGGTTGTCATTTATCGAATCACATAGGACATTTCTCTTCTTTTACTAGAAGTGATAGATTCTTTATTGATCATTCACTACCTTCATATATAACTTATTACACCCAAGAATACCCTTTGATATACTCTAAGATTCTTAAGGAATAAGTCAAAGTGTAATTCATTATATATAAGATACTATGATGATCTCAAGTCTAAGGATCATTTGTACTACTATCACTACAGGAATTCCTATTGACAGGCAAATAAAACTCCATTAGGTATTCCTTGGCGAGTCACGTTCAGTGAACTTATTCTCTAATAAGCACCTACATACTTGCTTTAGTGTCTCCACACAAATGATCATGAGATCAATCATCCTCATCCAATGAGCAAGCAACGTACGTACCAATCTATCCGGATTCACTAATCCCCTTTTTAGTAATCCATTGATTGGGAACATTTTAGTTTTAAGCTATCTAAGAATTTAGATCTCATTAGCATGATCTCATCATAATTCTAAAAGCATTGCTTAAAACTATGGGTTTATCACATATTATTAAAACAGCACCATGTAGATAATAAATGCCTTTAATAAATAATTCTTTTATTAATAAATAAATAAGATTGATTACAAAGTATATGCTTTATCATCATACATGATTGGCTTGTTTGCATACTACTTTCACAAGTACCTAACAGCGAAATGTGACTCCAAATCACCTCGAAAAGGATGAGACATCTGGTGGTTGTCATCAATCTAATGTAACATCAGGTGAAGTCTAGTGAAGTAATCCATGGAATATTACTTCAGTGAAGGTATCAGAAGATCTGGTATTCTAAACCATTGCCATCAATACAGCGCGACATCAACACAGTTCGGCGATGAAAGCTTCGTATACCACCGTTCGAGTTGGAACTGGAAAAGTTTGGCGATTAGCAGGATAGTCACCGTTGCAACTACCGGCGAATACATCGGGAGGGTCTGGTGATTTCAGAACGTCATCCCCATCAGAGATGTGGAAAACATCCCAACTTATCTTCATCAAATAAGTCAGCAATTAAATGCCAAATTATTGGAGTCAACACAAGCATAGGCATCAGTAATGATCGGTAAAGGTAAAGCGATTTGCAAAAATATTTTAACATTCATCATAACATTGCGATATACGATTTTGCGATATGCGATTTGCGAAGCGATATGCGAAATGCGATGTGCGAGTTACGAAGTGCAATTTGGCCAAATACGAAAAGCGATGTGCGATGTGCGAAATGCGATGTGCGATTTACGAACTACGATTTGCGAAAACATTTTCATATTCATCATAAGCATTCACTACATTGCGATTTGCATCATTAAAAATACCTTGTCATGTTTCAAGTGTCTACTAATCTTTATCATGTCCATTCCATTGCATTGCATGAACATGATAAAGAGGGGCATCATAAGACACTCGAAATTTTGCTTTCCTGTTACTAACTATGCAGGAGGACAAAAATGACTTCTTCACACTCTAGAGATAACCCTGGAGGATCACAACATCAATTCCAACCCCGAAGATAGTCGTAAGAGATCCAGTTCTCAACCCCGAAGATAACCCCGGGAAATCAGGTTCTAAACCTCGGAGATAACCTAGGGAAAGTCAGTTTCAACCTTGGAGATAGCCCCGGGGGATCAAGATCAAATCCTAGAGATAGCCCCAGGAGGTCAAGCCAACCTCAGAGATGACCCTGAGGATAGTCAAAGTCAACAACAAGCCAACCTCAAAGATAACCCTGAGAAACGACTGCTACAACTGCGCGAAAATCAGAGATAACCCCGGGAGGGGCAAAATGGTCATTTTGCCAACTCAACTTCATTTCAAATCAAATACACTCATTTCAACTAAAAATACTTCAAAAGAAGTCCCACAAGAGTGATATCTTAACTCCGGAGTGCAAACTACACAAAACGGCTCACAAGATTGCCTGATAGAAACCTGGGAATGCCATTTCGTTCATGGACCCATCTTCCTGGAATCAAAAAAGGTCAAATCATATGTTATTGTGTAGCTCTCGGAAAGAGCTTTCCAGAATGGTATGGCACGCTTCCATCGGACTCCCGGATTGAAAGTTATGAGCGATCGAGCGAACAACGCGTTGTTCGAATGTACGTACTTTGACAAGGTGGGACCCACACTGCCCGGGGCACCCCGGGCAGCCGTAGGTACACCTGGTACTAGGTGTCACAGGTAGACCTGCGGCTCCCCCCTCTATAAATAGAGGGCTTGGGGTGCTGATTTTCTAAGAGAAAAAGGCGAGGAACCCCTTCCCAATTTGCTCTACACTCACCCCATGCAGTGTACTTTCCCCTTTTAAACACCTGTGAGCTCATATATAGCCCTTTTGTACCTACAAAAGTCAGTGTTTACCCACTCTAAAGATATAGAAGTCTTTTTTGGCGGTCAATTTGTAAGCCTTCTCGAGACACTTTAGAGTCTTTCTCTTCATCTCTCGCTACGCCTTCTACATGTTGAGAGTCGTGTTGCTTGCTTTTACTGGACTTGATCCAGTTGTTTCATTCTTGATCAGATATATATATATATATATTATATATTTACATATATATTGACTAACATTATCGAAGTTATGCTTCGATTGAGCCTGAACTTGATGCAGTGTGTTTATTCAGTTATATATATATATATATATATATATATATATATATATATATATATATATATATATATATATATATATATATATATATATATATATAATGGTTGAACTACGTTTCGATGAGCCCGGATTTTACATCCGGTGCGTTTTATCGCTATATATATATATATATATATATATATATATATATATATATATATATATTGTCCCACACGGAGTTTACTTACGTGGTGGTTGATCGCTTCTGACTTTCTTTACGTTTAAATCACGCACTGGAGTTTACTTCGTGGCAGTTGATCGCTTTGTACAACTTTATTTATATTTTGTCCCGCCTAGAGTTTCCTTCATGGCGGTTGACCGTATTTACAGCTTTATTTACGTTTTGTCCCGCCTGGAGTTTCCTCCGTGGCGGTTGATAGCTTTTAACAGCTTTATTAACATTTTTGATCCCCCATGGAGGTGCTTCGTGGTTGATGATCCTGTCTGTATATATATATTTATAGCTTTTATATATATACTTGCTTACTTCTTTCATACAAATTGCGGTATCTTGTGCGCCTAGGAATCATGTGACCACAGATTCAGCCTATTGGATCTAGATTCGGTTCCCGTGATAGACACATTTTAGTACATGTGCGACTTGTAAATTATTCTCATGGTATTCGAATTTCCTCAGATGGTTTCCATACCCACGAGGAAGTCGTCATTATTTTTGTACATTATTTTTATACGGATACCTAGCATTCGTAAAATAAAATCAACCAAGCCAAACACTTAATAAAATGGGAGTGTAAAAGGTCTCAATTACTATTGAGCATTAGGGTTTGAAAAACCTTTTTTATAAAACATCATTGCTATATCTTGCTAAAAACTGAATTGTTACATAAATTCAAACCCTGTGTATATAGGTTCGTGACGAGACCTCGTGACTACTTCCAAATAACAAGACACATTGACCCCACACACACATTCAGATAATAGTTTCTTGAAAAGAGTCGGTCACCGTGGTAACACGGATGTTGGGGGGTGCCTAACACCTTCCCCCCGCATAACCAAGTCCCCGGATCCTAATGAATCTCGGTTTCACCGACCCGTTTAGCAGTGTCACATCACTGGGTCAATGTGCAAACCTTTTCTCGATTGTGTTGGTACAACCATTTAAAAAACCAACTAGCGACTCTTAACAGTCCATCGTCGACATTATACATGTCGAACCTTTTTCACTTGTTTTTTCAAACAAATCTCACCTAAAATGAGAACACCAAAGAACAAGTAACGGAAAGGGACATCCAAAAATCCCGACGTTGACACCTTGATTTCATTTCAGATTTTAACTCCCAAGTCATTTCCTTAACATCGTGGTTTCTCCACAAAACTTTGACTTGAGGTATAACCTTGGAGCGTAAAATATGTTCCTTCTTATCCAAGATTTGAACAGGAACCTCTTCATACGTCAAATCTTCCGCTATTTCGTCCGGTTCTAACTCAGTAATGTGGTCCAAGTCTTTCACATATTTACGTAACATGGATATGTGAAAAATGTTATGAACACGAGACATACTTGGCGGTAAAGCGAGTCTATAGGCCACAGTTCCTACTCGATCGAGGATTAAAAATTGGCCGATGAATCGAGGATCGAGTTTTCCTCTCTTTCCAAATCTCGTAACTCCTTTCCATGGAGCAACACGTAACAACACATGATCTCCTATATCGAATTCCACGTCCTTTCGATGAAGATCAGCATAACTCTTTTGTCGATCTTGTGAGGTTTTTATACGTTGTCGGATCGTTTGAATCTTTTCTATAGTCATACGTACCGACTCCGGTCCCAACAACGTTGCTTCACCCACCTCATCCCAGCATACTGGAGAATGACACTTTCTTCCATACAACGCTTCGAATGGAGCCATGCCAATACTTGTTTGATAACTGTTATTGTAGGAAAATACCCACCAACGGTAAAAACTTGTCCCAACTTCCCTTGAAATCAAGGACACATAGTCTTAATAGATCTTCAAGAGTTTGAATAGTCCTCTCCATTGTAAAATGCATCGAGGATGATATCTTGAAGCTAAATTGTAAGTCTGTGCCCATAGCTTTTTCCAAACTAACCCAAAATCGTGAAGTGAATCTTGGGTCTCGATCGAAACTATGGATACCGACATACCATGCGATCTTACAATCTCGTTTATGTACATCTGAGCAAGACATTCAAGTGTATAAGTTTCTCGTATCGGTAAGAAATGAACAGACTTGGTCAATCTATCAACAATGACCCAAATCGCATCTATGCCTTGAGAAACCTTAGGAAGACCAGTAACAAAATCCATGGTAATGTGCTCCCACTTCCATTCTAGAATTTCAAGTGGTTGCAATGGACCTTTTGGTACTTGATGCTCCGCTTTAACTCGTTGTCAAGTTAGACACCTTGAGATAAATAACGCTATCTCTCTCTTCATATTGCTTCACCAAAATGTATGACAAAGATCATGATACATTTTGGTACTCCCAGGATGGATTTCAAACGGTGTGTTATGCGCCTCCATCATGATTTTATACTTTTAATCAGGGTCGTTAGGAACACAAAGTTTGGAGTTGACTCGAAGTATTCCTTCTTCATCGATTCTTGCTTCCGGCATAGCACCTTCTTGCATTTTCTTCCTCATACGCATCAGCTCCAGGTCTGTAGCTTGAGCAGCTTTAACTTTATCAATTAAAGTCGGTTCTACTCGTATATTTGCCATCATCACATGGGTCCCTGGAGTCTTTAACTCTATTTCCATCCTTTACAAGTCACACAAAATGGGCCTTTGCGTTGACAATATCACATTCGCACTTGCATATGATCTTCTACTTAATGCGTCAGCTACCACGTTTACTTTTCCAGGATGGTATTGGATGGTATGATTATAATCTTTCAACCGTTTAGGCCAACGTCATTGTCTCATGTTGAGTTCCTTTTGAGTGAAGAAATATTTGAGGCTTTTATGATCCGTAAAGATCTCCACTTTCTCCCCATACAAGTAATGTCTCCAAATCTTTAGTGCAAAGACAACAGCTGCCAACTCTACATCATTAGTAGGATAATTCCTCTCATATTCTTTGAGTTCTCTTGAGGCATAGGCTATGACTTTCCCATGTTGCATGAGAACACATCCCAACCCTTTGCACTCAAGCATCACTATAGATGACAAATCCTCCAAAGCGGATGGTATTGTCGAGCAGTCTTTGAAATAAGTCTCCTCTTGAGTTCTAGAAAACTCTTCTCACATTCTTCGCTCCAACCGAACTTTGTATCTTTCCGAGTCAGCTGAGTTAATGGAGTAGCGATTTGAGAAAATCCTTCCACGAATCTTCGATAATAACCAGCTAAACCGAGAAAGTCGCTTTACTTGATCCATCGATTTAGGTTGCTCCGACTTTGAATAACTTCAATCTTTCTTTGGGTCAGCGAGATATTCCATGACTTGATACCACGTGCCCAAGGAATGCTACTTCCTTAAGCCAAAAATCGCATTTCTTCAACTTGGCATAAAGCTTATATTCACGAAGCTTTTGAAGTGTCAGCCTCAAGTGTTGCTCATGATCTTCACGGCTTTTGGAATAAATTAGGATGTCATCAATAAAGACGACCACAAAGTGATCCAAATATTCCTTGAATACACAGTTCATCATATCCATGAAGGCAGCAGGAGCATTAGTCAATCCAAAGGACATGACTAGGAATTCATAAATGCCGTCTGGGGAGTTACAAAGCCGTATTTGGAATGTCATTGGTTCTAATTTTTAATTGGTGATATCCGAAACAAAGATCAATCTTTGAAAAGAATTTAGCTCCTTGCAACTGGTCAAACAGGTCATCAATACGTGGCAATGGGTACCTATTTTTGATGGTGACATGATTCAACTCCCGATAATCAATACAAAGTCGCATACACCCATCTTTCTTCTTCACGAATAGAACAGGAGCACCCCAAGGAGAAGTACTAGGACGAATAAAGCCAATGTCTAACAATTCCTGTAGTTGGGTCTTTAACTCCTGAAGTTCAATAGGAGCAATTCGATATGGGGCTTTTGAAATAGGTTTTGTACCAGGTTCAAAGTCGATACAAAATTCAATTTCACGCTCTGGGGGTAGGCCATGAAATTCTTCAGGGAATACGTCAGGAAATTCATTAACAATAGAAATATCATTCAAAACTGACGTATTTTTGTTTAGATCCGTGACATGAGCTAAGAAAGCCTGACATTCGTTTTTCAATAAACAAATAGCTTTATGGCTTGAGATGACCGTGATTGACTTTAATGGTTTTGTCGCTTGAATTCGCATAATAGGTTGATTAGGAATATGAAAGCTAACAACCTTACGAAAACAATCAATTTTTGCATGATGAGTAGTTAACCAATCAATCCCTAGAATCACGTCAAATGCAAGTATTTTTAATGAAATAAGATCGACAGGTAATGTGAGGGTACCGATTTGAACCAAACAAGACTTATAAGCGAGTGGATGTAATGAAGGTTTCTCCCAGCGGAGTTTCCACAGATAAGTCAACGTCTAATTTCTCCGGAGTCAAATTTAATCGTTGAGTGCAAGTAGCAGAAATAAAAGAATGGGTAGAACCGGTATCAAATAAAGTATAGACTTCGCTAGAGTTTATGATAAGCTTACCCGTGATGATCTCATTCGGGTTCCTTACTTTCTGGGAGGTCACAACAAACGCTCTCCCTTGCATTACCGGCTTTAACTTTTCTGGGACGACCTTTAGTGCCTCCATCCTAGCTGAACTTGTCTTCGGTAAATGACAAAATGGGGCTAGGTGACCTTCTATTCCATAATTATAACATGCTTTGGACGGCATCACGCAGTTTGGACTGATGTGTCCCTCCCCTCCGCATTTGAAGCATATGATAGGTGGTCGTTCTCCTTCTTTAACAACGGGTGCTGGTGCTAATGTCTTTCCATCATTATTGAATCTCCTCTTCTTGAAATGTCCATTCTTATTGCTTTGGCCCTAATTACCACCGAAGTGGTTACCATTTTTGGCCTGTTGATTCCCTCCACGCTTGTTGTCACCGCTTCGATGACTGCTCTTACTGGTATTATCATTTTGCCGACTTCTCTCTTTTGGTTGCGTTGACTCATTATCGCGCTCCACTAATTGAGCCCTATTTACAACATCTGAATACAAACATAGTTTATGAGAAATAAGATGTTGACGTATCTTCGGCTTCGAACCTCTTAAAAACATACACGTCATTCTCTCTTCATTATCCACCAAGTGGGACGCAAACTGGGACAACTCGGCAAACTTGGCTTCGTACTACAACACGGTCATGTTATTCTACTCCAACTTGATGAACTCCACCTCCTTCATGTGACGAATACTTTCGGGAAAGTACTTGTTGTTGAATAGTTCTTGGAACTTCTCCCAAGACATTTTCGATTGTGGCGGGTTGAGTCGCTTCTGATTCCCACCGATGAATGCCTCTCCTCGCAACATAAAGGCGGTAAAGGGAACCTTTTGCTCCTCGGAGCATCCCAAGACATCAAATATCTTGGTGATTTTCTTTATCCATGCTTCCGCCTTAAGTGGTTTTGGCTCTCCAATAAACTCCGGTGGTCCCGGCTCCTTGAAGCATTTAGCGGTGGACCGTCAGAGAGTTTCTGTGTTTCCACCTACATTTTAGATAGGAGCCGCTCTCTTTCTTTGTTGCATGAATTGCATAAAGCCTCTGAACATTCCATCATTCATCATTTGGTCAGTGTTGTTGTTTGCATGAGGATTGTCGCCTTCCTGATGCACATTATCATGATTATTGATATGTGGTGAATCAAGCGGTCGCTTTGTGCTCCATTGCTATTCTCAACATTCTCGGATGTCATTTTGAATCATTGCCACAAAACAAAAGTTAATTGACATGTAACATATTATCCCTATATTACGTGACTAATTAAATACAAAAAAAAAAACTTAGGTAGGTCATACTAGCGAAGGAATTCCTCGTCTCTCCCCTCCAGGTTCTATTCTCACATCTTAGCCAGGGATCATATCCCTAAGCTTTGATACCAACTGTGACGCCCCCAAAATAGGTATACATCACCCATCTTGAGTCGACAAATACATGGTACAAAATTCAAATACAACTTAATTATACAACAGTCGTGTAAAATACGACTAAACATATGCTGTTAGTTTTAATACAAATATTGTCATCTAGACAATATACAAACTTAATGGGGTCCTCATTACATTTATTATCACACTATTTAATAGAATAGTGAGGACTACTAATACTATTATCTTGTCCATTACTCCGTTCCCCGACTCGTCTTAGCTATATTCTCATTTCCTGAAGAGAACGGTGAAAGAAAGGGTGAGCTCAACTAGTCTAGTAAGAAATATTTTGACTAAGATAATGCAGAATAAATTATCATTATCCTTAAACAGTGTTAAACTGATACAATATAACAAACATCAAGTTTAACTGTAGCGGAACAAGCAATCCATTAAAAGAGTCAAGTAGAGAATAAAATCTACTATCTTCTATGATTTAAAAAGTTTTTCATCACTTTTATCGCTGGGACTCAGCAGTAAATAATCCACATCATTGAATCACCCGTGCACTACGGCCAAGGATATTCTTTAGTATCACGACCACAACTATCCATGCACTACGGGCAAAGAATATTTATGTATTCATTAATGGTCATGATCATGCCAATAACTGTCCATCAATGCACTACGGGCCAATGAGGACTTTAACCACATCATTTGTAACATTACGGTCATGATTACACCGAATAATTCCTGGTCATAATCATACCAAGTCCATCTATACACTACAGGCCACATATGACTTTAAAAAAATATAAACATGAGGATGATGACAACGATATAAGAATTCAATAAAACAAGTTCAAGAATTAAGTTATTCAGGAACTAATAACGTCCAAATTGTCAACATGATACTTCTTTGTAGAGTAAAATTCAAGAATGCTCAGAAGAATATCTCCATGAAAAGATACTAGATGAAGCGCAAATATCAAGGATATTCCACTAATTTCATGGAGTATAGAAGTCAAAACTTTAACCAACTGAGTATAATAAAGAATTGAATAACAAAATAAATCACCATGCATGTGGTACTTCGCATAAACAGGTTATTCCAATAGAATAATAATAATGGAACCAGGTCATGCGAAATTCGCACCGACAGTATGTTCCAACAGAATAATAAAGAATAGAATAACAACAGAAATCACCATGTATGCGGTATCAGCATAGAGCGGAGTTATTCAACGAGAATACTAAATAACGGAACTGTGTCAAAGTAATGTAACCAAGCGGGATGTTCCAATGAGAATAGTAAAAAAAGGCGGAACTAGAATTAAAAGTAAAAGCGCATGTGACGAGGATATTCAATGAGAATAATAAAGAATAGAATAACAGGAGAATTTCACCAAGTATAGGGAAGTCCGCGTATACAGGTTATTCCAACAGAATAATAAAGAATGGAATAACAGAAGTTCTCTTCATGAATACAAAAGAAATAATACCCCCTTCCTTAAGAAGAAGAGTACTAGATATATAAGTAGTGAAGTAGCAGAATACTTTTCTTCTTTCTCTCTATAGTTTATCTCTCTAGAGTTTCAATGAATTCGTAAGAAATAATGAAGGAATGAGCTTCTATTTATAGAAAAATGGACTGCATAGTAACTAACTCATGAATGGTCCAGATTGATTTACTTTAATCTGACGGTCCATATTTAAAGCAAAATCTTTTAAATAAAATATAATATATTCTATTTATAATCTAATAAAATGAATAACTTTATAAAAGATTTTACTATATAAACACTATCTTGAGCCTTTATGCAAACACTATGCATAATAAAATATAATATATTCTAATTATTGTCTAATAAAAGCAGATAACTTTATAAAAGTATTATGTTTTATATAAAAGATTTTACTATTAGCCTAATAAAAGCGAATAACTTTATAAAAGTATTACATTTTATATAAAAACTTTTTACATTTTATTACATTAATAATACTAATAAAACAAAAGCGAGTGACTAAGCATCAATAATCAATACCAGTGTGCTACTATGCAACTATGCCAGCGTATTCATTATTATTCTTTACTACGAAAGTAGTTCAACAGTATTAATGGTAAAACTTCCGCCGTTATTTTTAATAAAATATTTTTGTCGTTTTCTCAATCCGACAATAATTTTGTTGTGGGGTCCACTAATGATTGTGTTGTTGTACGAATATTCCCTATTAAAACGAATATTCCCCGACCAATCGAATATTATATACAACTTGCGTACTTTGCAAAATTTATAAATATTACCCACAACTATAACATTATATCAAATTTACTCCATAATATTCAAACATGATATTTATAGAAAATTCATCTTTATTCAAAAAGTTGGGGTCTTACAACCACCAACATCACGATAATAATCGTACCAGTGGCAACGGCCATCGGAACAATGATAACCATCGTGGGGGAAATTATCACGCCAAGAATGGTAACCACTTCGGTGGTAATCATGGCCAAGATAATAGAAATGGAAATTTCAAGAAGAGAAGGTTCAATAATGATGGAAAGACAATAACACCAGCACTTGTTAAGGAAGGAGAACGACCACCGGTCATATGCTTCAAATGCGGAGGGGAAGGACATATCAGTCCAAACTGCGTGATGCAGTCCAAGGCATGTTCCAATTATAGAAAAGAAGGTCACCTAGCCCAATTTTGTTGTGCACCAAAGTCAAGTCCAGCTGGGACGGTAGTAACAAAGGCGAATACGGACAAAATAAAGTCGGTGGTTTCAGGAAGAGCGTTTTTTGTGACTTCTCAAAAAGCGAGTGACCCGAACCAAGTTAGCACGGGTTAGTTAATTATAAATTCTTATGAAGTCTATACCTTATTAGATACCGGTTCTACCCATTCTTTTATCTCTCTTGTTTGCGCTCAACGTTTAAATTTGACTTTGGAGAAATTAGACTTTGACTTATTGGTTGAAACTTCGATAGTAGAAACCTTCGTTACCTCCACTATTTATAGATCTTGTTGATTCAAATCGACACTTTCACGTTACCTGTCGATCTTATCCCTTTGAAAATACTTACCTTTGATGTGATTTTAGGAATCGATTGGTTAACTACTCATCATGTTTTTCGTAAGGTTGTTAGCTTTCATTTTCCTAACCAACTTGTTATGCGAATTCAAGCAACCAAACCACTAAAGTCAATCATTGTCATATCAAGTCATAAGTAAAGAGCCCTAAGCCTTTCGTTGGTGACTTCCTTGTGTGGAATGCACCGAAGCCAGACTTTCTGTAGGCGACATCATGAATGACGATGACAAGTTGATAGTTATCAATGTGACGTGCTATCCAAGTCCTGGATGAGAATCACAGTTTTGAATGATAATTCTATTGTTAATAAATTTCCTGACGTATTCTTGAAGACTTCTTAGCCTAACCCTAGAGCGTGAAATCGAATTTTGTATTGACCAAAGTACAAAACCCATTTCTAAAACCCACAAAAATTTTCTTCACCCAAAATGAACGTGTAATGTGCCAAAGACGTTGGCTCGAGCTGTTAAAGATTACGATCGTACCATTCAATATCATCGTGGGAAAAGCGAACGTGGTAGCTGACGCGTTGAGTAGAAGATCGTATGCATTTACGAGTGTGATGTTGTTAACACAAAGACCCATTTCGTATAACTTACAAATGATGGAGATAGAGTTAAAGACTCTAGGGACCCACGTGAAGATAACGAATATACGATTAGAATAGACTTTAATCGATAAAGTTAAAGTTGCTCAAGCTACATACTCAGAGCTGATGAATGTGAAGAAGAAGGTTCAAGAGGGCGTTATTCTAGAAGTAAGAATCGATGAAGAGAGGAAATCTCAACCCTCAATTTTATTGGCCCATTTGAAATCCTTGATCGAGTAGGAACTATGGCCTATAGACTCATTTTACCGCTAAGTATGTCGCGTGTTCATAACGTTTTTCACGTATCGATGTTACGTAAATATGTGGATGACCCGAACCACATTATTGAATTAAAACTAGACAAGATAGCAGAAGATTTAACGTATGAAGAGATACGTGTTAAAATCTTGGATAAGAAGGATCGTATTCAACACTCAAAGGTTATACCTTAAGAGTTAGAATCTGAAATGAAGTCAAGGTATCCTCATCTCTTCGGCATACTAGGTACATACGTAAATTTTGAGGGCAAAATTTCATAAGGAGGGGAGATTGTGAGACCCCAAATTTTATGAATAAAGATTTAAATTTCTCAAAATATGTTTTTAATATTATGCTGTGGATTTCATATAATGTTATAGTTGTGGGTAATATTTATAAATTTTTCAAAGTATACAAGTTGTTGCATAATATTCGATTGGTCGGGGAATATTCTTTTTGTTGGGGAATATCCGTACGACGGTACAATCATTGGTGGACCCCACAACGGAATTATTGTCGGATTGAGAAAACGACAAAAATATTTTTATAAAAATAATGGCGAAAGTGTTACCGTTAAAACTGTTGAACTACTCGGTAGTAAAAAGTACGATGTCGTGTGGTTGTATAAGAGCACATTGCATTGATTGATTATTGATGCTTACGTAAGAAGTCACTCTCTTATATTCAATTATCGCTACGATAATTCTTTGCATCATATCTCTCATATTATTGATTCAATTATTGTCACAATTATCATACGTATATATTATGTTATATTATTAAATCAATAATTGAGACAGCAAAGTTATTCATATTATTATTTTCAATATTGACAATGTCTAGAAGTTCTGTCAAGGAGAGGTTTGGTCACCTAATTGATGCCAATAAGGAAAAATTCTTATCGGAAAGCCCCCTCTTTCTTGGGAACGACCTGGTTGTTAAATATTATGAGTTATAATATTAATGATGAATAAGTTCGTGTTGATTAAAGATGAAATAGATAGTTCCATTGTGTTGGGATTATCAGTGTTAGTAGAAATCGACATTTATATCGATAATAATTGATGTCTGGAGGTTATATTGACCAATCGGGTATTCGGGGCACTTTTTATGTCAGAGTACTATTCACGGGTTACTATTCACTCTAGTATTGTTCACTCGGGTATTTGGGACACTTTTCGTGTCAGAGTACTATTCACGGGTTACTATTCACTCTAGTATTGTTCACTCGGGTATTTGAGACACTTTTCGTGTCGGCGTACTATTCACGGGATACTATTCCCAAAGTACTATTCACAGGGTACTATTCACCCAAAAAATATATTTCTTTTCGGTCCAAATCATTTTTTGGTACAATATTATTCCATGAGGAGATGTGATTATTTTTCAGACCGTTGGTTGAAGTTATAATAGTAAATCAATATGGATCGTTAGTTGAAGATATAATAGTAAATCAATATGGACCGCTGTTGGAAAGTTATAATAGTAAATCAATATGGATCGCTGGTTTAAAGTTTTAATAGTAAATCAGTATGGACCGTTGCTTTAAGTTTTAATAGTAAATCAATATGGACCATCCATTTAAAAGTAAATCAATCTGGACCGTTCATGAATTAGTTACTATTCAGTCCATTCTCCTATAAATAGAAGCTCATTCCTTCATTATTTCTTACGAATTCACTGAAACTCTAGAGAGAGAAACTATAGAGAGAAAGAAGAAAAGTTTTCTGCTACTTCATTACTCCAATATCCAGTTTCTTCTATGGTAAGGGATATTATTTGTTGTACTCATAAGGGGTATTATTTCTTTTGAATTCATGAAGAGAACTTCTGTTATTCCATTCTTTATTATTATGTTGGAATAACCTGTTTATGCAAAGTACCGCATACATGGTGAAATTCTTCTGTTATTCCATTCTTTATTATTACTCGTTAGAATACTTTTGTCTATCAAATCAATCGCATGCCTAGTGAATTTCATTGTTATTCCATTCTTATTATTACATTGAATAACTTTTATATCTGATACCGCATACATGGTGAACTTCTTCTAATATTCCGTTCTTTATTATTTTGTCACAATATATCGTCATGCATGCTAATTTACCTTGGGACGGGTTCCATTATTTATTATTCGTCAAAATATCTTGTATGTGCGTTCTGTGGGACTGGTTCCATTATTTATTATTACAGCCGAATATCCACATCGTGCGTAAGGCTTACGGCCTGGTTCCATTATTTATTATTCTGTTGGGAATAACCTGTCTGTGCAGTCTATCGCACACATGGTGAATCCTTTTGTTATTCCATTCTTTATTATTTTGTTGGAATAATCTGTCTATGTGGATTACCACATGCATGGTGAATGATCCTTTGTATTCATTTCTTATTAAATTGTGAAAATGATCTGCATACGTGGATTACCGCATGGTGGGTGAAAATCCATTTGCATTTTCATATATTCTATTATACTCAGTTGGTTAAAATTTTGGCTTCTATACTCCATGAAATTAGTAGAATATCCTGGATATTTGCGCTTCATCCAGTATCTTTTCATAGAAATATTCTTCTGAGCATTCTTGAATTTTACTCCACAAAGCAGTATCATGTTGACAATTTGGACGTTATTGAGTTCAGGATAAATTAACTTATTAATCTTTAAAATTTATTCTTGAACTTGTTTTATTATCATCATCCTCATGCTTATATTATGATGAAAGTCATCTTTGGCTTACATGCATAGATGGACTTGGTATGATTATGACCGGGGATTATTCGGTATAATAATGACCGTAATGTGACGAATGATGTGGTAAAAGTCCTCATTGGCATGTAGTTCATTTGTGGACAGTTATTGGTATGATTATGACCAGGGATTATTCGGTATAGTCATGACCATTGATGATTACATGAATATCTTTGGCCGTGGAGCAGGGATGATTCAATTTTATTTATTAAGATGAGTCTACGCAATAAAGTTGATAAAAAACTTTTTAAATCATAGAAGATAGTATATTTTATACCTTACTTAACTCTTCTAATGGATTGCTTGATCCGCTGCAGTTAACCTTGTTGTCTATTATATTCTATCAGTTTAACATTGTTGAAGGCTAATGATAATTTATTCTGCATTATCTTAGTCATAATATTTCTTACTGGGCTAGTTGGGCTCACCCTTTCTTTCACTGTTCTCTTCAAGAAATGAGAACGTAGCTAGGACTAGTCGGGGAACAGAGTGATGGTCCTAGATGGTGCATTAGTAGTCCTCACTATTCTGTGAAATAGTGTGATAATAAATCTAATGAGTACTCCATTGAGTGTGGATATTGTCTAGATGATAATATTTGTATTAAAACTCACAGCCTATGTTTTGTCGTATTTTACACGACTGTTGTAAAATTAATTTGTATTTGTATTCAGTACCTTGTATCTGGCGACTCAAGATGGGTGATGTATACCTATTTTGGGGGCATCACATAAACTCATATGTTTTGGTTTCATGTTCTTCTTTCTTCACTATTACTTTGTCAACAAAGCGAGTCGGCACTCACAGTGACAATTTTCACTATAATGAAGTGCTTCATGATTCAACTCTCCAATAAGTTCTCTACTGCTGAAATTTTTCAAACTCGAGACCCCAGATACATTTCTTTTACATTTATTTGGTTGTAAGTACATATAGAAGTATCGACTCTTGATGTTTATCAAGTCAATAACTACAAGAAAAATATTATCGACTCTTGATGCTTATCAAGTTAAAGCTTTACAATTCATATAGAAGTATTAGTATATAGATAGATGCAATTCTCTGAATCCAAAGTTTAATATAACATGCTTTTTCCTCAATTTCATTCCTATTTTTTCTGAATTTAATACACTAAGTAAAAGGTAATGTACAAGACATGTTTGATAAAATGCTTGATCGTCGTCTGGGGTAATGTGTGTTTGTTTGCATGTTTATTACAAACAATTGTACAACTAATGAAAGTTTGAAATAAGATCTCATTCTCTACTAGGTACTACTTATCATCTATGTGACTAGAGTATTTCACAAATATAATAATAGGTTAGTTGTTGTGGATTAATTTCTTATGTTAATTCATTATTTAAAATAGCTTGTGCATTGCATAAGTTATATATGTGTATATGAGTCCGGTTCCAGTCCGGACGTCCAGATTTTATCCCATCTGGACTTTTTTTTGCATTTTTTTAAAACAACTAAAAAAATAATAATTAACATTTTATGGAATTGAAATTTTTTCATAATACAGTATTTTGGGCGTGATTTGGAGTGCATTATAACAAAATATGTATGCATATCTGTGCGCATTGTACCACCATTTTTAGTATAGGTATTCAAATCACCCCAAAACATGTATTATAGAAAATTCAGTTCCATAAAATATTAAATATTTATTTTGTTATTTAAAAAAAAAAGCAAAAATAAAAATAAAAATTTGGGGTTAGATTTTTGATCAAGAAGTGCGGATATATATATATATATATATATATATATATATATATATATATATATATATATATATATATATCAACTAGCTAGTTGTATATAGATAGTAGATTGTATATTGTAATTTCACATCACTAATTAATTATAAATTAGTGACAATGATTTAATACCATAACTCAAGCTTACTTTATTTACTCGGTGTATAGATGTGCTAAATTTTAAAAATATCTACAAAGTTGAATAACCTTTCACTAATGATTGATTTTCAAAATATATTTGGAATTGATTCAAATTTACATATTTTGATATTAAATGAATATATTTAACAAGTACACTTTTTTGTGGTTTAAATTAGAGAAAAATAAATAAATAATGCTACTATAACATAAAAAAGGGTCACATAATACTCACATACACACACATGTATATTGCGGGCCCCACATGTCAGACGGGGTCCCACAATATGCATGTGTGTGAATGTGAGTATTATGTGACCCTTTTTATGTGATAGTAGCATTATTAAAAAAAATTGACAATCTAACTAGTCGATAGGGGTGACACCACCACCTATCATCATTGCCTATATATTTTGACTACTTTACTTTTATGTATGTACGATGTACTAATTCAAAATTTGATTCATGTGACTAAATTTTCATAATCTCAGGGTCTTTGCTCATTATTTGTTTTTGTGCTTCTTAAGTATATAATAATGCGTTTCTCAAAAATAGTATATAATAAAGCAAAATGTAATTCATATATAATAAATATATCCTAATATTTTTAGGTGTATAATAAATGCAAAATTTGATTCATATAATCACATTCTAAAAATTTTATAAATCTCAAGGATGTTAGATATCTACGCATCTTATATTGATAATTATCGTACTCTAATAATACCCATTGAATGCTTGTATTACTAATCTTTGCAATATCTTAAATACTGATATTACTATGCATATGGTGTGCATCCATTAATATATAATGTGCATATATCAGTATCCAATTTTTAAAAGAGATCCTAAATAAATGCATTAATTGTACATTTATATTTATAGAAGAAAATTAAAAGAAAATTTTTAAGAAGTTTTTATCCTCTCGCGCTATAAATTGTAGGAACTGAATGGTTTTGTTCACAAATCACATATCTTATTTTTTGGAGACACTTGAAAAAAAATTAAGTATGAAGTATTCCATTACATTTGCTAGCGTTCCTCTTGCTAGTGCTTTTAACAGGTAAACACTAATTTGGTATGTAATATATAGGTGTTTGTGTTTAACTAAAGTTACATATAGACACACTATGCTTTTCTAATCATGTATTTCATTTTTTAAAAATTCTATTTCTTACTATATAAATGTTTCAATAGATTTCATATATTGAGTAACATGAATAGATCAAAATTATTTAAGATTATTAGCATTTTGTATTTTTTTTTTATTACAAAGGTAATTTAGATAATAACCATGAGAGCTTAAGAAAACCATGACCCTTTTTTTTTGAAAGTCTTCTAATTTTATTAAATAATTATTATGCCTCATGCTCATGCCTTTGTTTATTTTTGAATATATAATTAATTTTTATTTTGCTTCTCAAAATTATCATATAAAACTCGTTTTTCTAGTGTTGGGATGCTATGATGGAAATTTAACTCCACTAACTCTGTCATATTAGCTCAAGTAATAATGACCCTAATAATACATGTCTTTGTAAAATAAAAAATCAAAAAATCAAGAGTTCAATTGTAATAATCTTTTTTACGGTAGTTACATATAATTGATTTGTTAAATATATAATTACTTTGTTTCAAAATAGAGATACATTTTGATTTTTAAGTCAAATTTTAAATTCTTAAAATTCAAGATTGATTTAACTTTTGAAAGACTAAATATTTTAATTAGTACTATCTTTTAATTAGTATACAGTTATTATATATATTTTTTATTTAAAGTAAATAAATATGTATTAGTATTATATTTCAAAAATTATGAATTAACTTACAAATGTTAAAAATGCAAGTCTAATTCTAAAACACAATGATTATATAGATGACAAAAAATTTACATAAAATCACCAAATTATATTATTTTGTCTATTGATTTCGTTTACGTATTTCGATAATTGTAGGTAATGAGCTGACGATTGTTGATGCATGTGAGGTACAATTTTCTGATCCTACTAAAAATTGTGTTGAAGATGCATGTGCCAAAAAGTGCAAGCAAGAAAGGGGTCACTTTGCTTCAGGAAGATGTATACTTGTTGCTACTTGCTTCTGTAAATACCCTTGTTAATCCTATGTATTACATGATGGGTTGTCACATTTAGACATGACAATATAAATAAAAAACTATTGGGTCAATCATATTTAGTTACATTTAATTAATTTGGATATTTTTTTATTTCTTTTTTTGAAATAACTTCCTCATACAGGACACAAACTTTTATACATGTGCAAATTCTTTTCCAATTAAAGAAAGCAAGCTATGATGGCAATCATCCATCCAATATGTAGGAAAAAACATATTATCTAACTGAGCTAAATCTGCTAGTTCATGAGCTACTTGATAGCTTTCTCATGGCGAAATTCACCTTCTGAAATTCTAATCTTAATCCTCAACAATCTCTTTTGATAGACGTGTAATCATCGTCTTACAATCTAGCTCCTTCAATAACAATGTTACTAAGACCTATCTCAATAGAAAATTTAATAGCTTGACGAATAGCAATTGCTTCGGCACATGCAACTTGTAAATTACCGACCAAACTGTCTACTCCAGCTCCTAAAACAGGCCCATGTTCATCTCAAAAAACAAAACTAATTCAGCAAAAACCATTACCTTTCACTGAGGCATAACAATTTATTTTAACAACATGGCTGATAAGTTTACACCATTTAGTAACTTGCCTTAATTCAGGTTGCAAACAAGAAAGTAACTAATAAATCTCATAGTTTCAGAAAATTGATGAAAGAAATCGAGACACCTCTCAGCCAACACATTAAATTTCCCCTCAAGTTTGCCATGTACAACACAATTGCAGTTATCCCAAATATGCCATGCCAATAGACAACCTGCACAAGTCCTCTTTGCTTAACACCTTAATCATGGATGGCTAGGAATAGGAACCAATCAGCAAAGTTCCTAATAGAATCAAAATAGATCGTCAACCTAATATTAGTTAGTTACTTTTGTTCAAAAATAGAAATTAGTATCGTAGTTTTGTAAAAAAAAAACATGAATTCATTATATAGTTTTATAGAAAAATAATCAAAATAAGATTATCAAATACTAATTGGTTTCTTTTATTTAAATATATAATAATAATAATAATAATAATAATAATAATAATAATAATAATAATACAAGTTTAAGTAAAATTATATTACCACTTATATAATACGATTTGATAAGAAAGCGAAAGTTATCATAAAACTCATCAATAGAACTTAAATTTGGTAATATTATTAAAATATAAGTATAATTAATGCTTGAGTGTAAGTAAGACTTTATCATTATTAGGGTAATATAATTGTTATTATTCTAAAAATAAAATATAATATTCTAATCATTATATGATTCAATTATTAAATTAAAAATAAAATTAATTACTCTATCCAATATAAAAATTTCCAAATTAAAATTTACTCATCTACCAAACTTAAATTTAGTACTATTATTAAAATATAAGTATAATTAATGCTTCGAGTGTAAGTAAGACTTTATCATTATTAGGAGTAATATAAGCATTATTGTTCTAAAATAAAAATATAATATTCTAATCGATAATATGATTCAATTATTAAATTTTAAATAAAAATTAATTACTCTATCCAATATAAAAATTCCTAAATTAAAATTTACTCATCTACCAAGAATTCTCTTATTCTGGTGTGATTTCCATTTCTAACTAAGCATCCTATTAATAGGAGAATGACAAGATACTATTTGAATTTAGAAAATCACGGGTGCAAAGGATAAATTTCTCTGGAGAATTCATGGACGAATTCAAAGAAATTTTTTGATTTTACTGTGCTGCACTATGCACACTATGCATAATAAAATATAAAATATAATATAATATATTATACATAAAAAACAAAACTTATAATATATATATATATATAACAAAACTTAGATAACTTTATATCGGCAGTTTTAAAAAATGGGTAACTGAGGGTCCATGTAATAAACAAAATTTATAACAAATACTTCATAAAATATCCCTCTATTTATCTCAATTCACTTGGCTTTACAAAACACATTTTTAATAACATTTATTATTAATATTATAACTCACAATATTAACAACCAGATCATTCCCAGGAAAGATGGGGCTTTCCGACAAGGACTTCTTCTTATTGGCGCGCAATTAGGTGACCAAACCCCTTTCGTCAACAGAACTTTCTAAACATCGTCAATAATGCAAATAATAATATGAATAACTTTTGTCATCTCAATTATTAATTTAATAATATAAAATATTGTGTAGATGATACTGTGACAATAATTGCGTTAATAATATGAGATACTATGCAACAACTATTGTTGCAATAATTGAATAAAACTGAGTGACTTCTTACGTAAGCATCAATAAAGATAATATACAATACTGTGTACTACTATGCAACCACGCATATTACTATACTTTTACCACCGGATATTTCAACAGTTAACGGTAAAACATTTGTCGTTATTTTTATAAAAAGTTATTTCTGTCGTTTTTTAACTCCGACAGTAATTCTGTTGTGGGGTCCACCAATGATTGTGTCGTCGTAGAATATTCTCCGACCAAATAAATATTTTATAACAACTTGCTTACTTTGCAAAATTCTTAAATATTACTCACAACCATAACATTATATCAAATCCACACCATATTACTCAAAATGATATTTAGAGAAAATTAAATCTTTATTCATAAAAGTTGGTGTCTTACACCTTCCCCATGTCATTTAACAATGAGTACATTCTGGTTGCGGTGGAATATGTTTCATAATGGGTCGAAGCATCCACATTACCCACCAACGATGCTAAGTTAGTCCTCAAGTTTCTTTAGAAAAATATATTCACTAGATTTGGTACACCTCGGGCAATCATTACTGACGAAGATATTCATTTTTGCAACAAATACTTCCCAACATTGCTTGCAAAGTATGGAGTCACTCGCAAAATAGCCATGCCTTACCATCCCCAAACTAGTGGTCAAGCCGCAGTATCGAATAGAGAGGTGAAGCGTATTTTGGAAAAAATGGTGAACCCGAATCGGAATGATTGGTCAATTAAATTGGATGATGCACTGTGGGCATACCGAAAAACATATTAAATACCGACTGGGATGTCACCCTATCGATTGGTGTATGGAAAAGCTTTCCATCTTCCCGTGGAGTTAGAACATAATGCATATTGGGCTATTCAGAAATTAAATTTCGACTTGCATGCAGCAGGCGAGAAAAGATTGTTACAACTCAATGAGATGGAAGAGTTTTGCCTTCAATCATATGAAAATGCAAAGCTGTACAAAGGGAAAATCAAACAGTAGCATGATAAGAAAATTATGGATCGAAAGCTTTAACCTGGTCAAACCGAGCTACTCTACAATTCCAGGTTGAAACTATTTTCGGGAAAACTCAAATCACGTTAGTCAGGCCCATTCATAATCAAAGAAGTATCTCCCATGGCGCCGTTGAATTAGTTGGTCGAAATTAAGACAAAATAGTTAAAGTCAACGCACATAAATTAAAACATTACTGGGGGTGGAATTGTGGATCGACACAAGACCTCTATCACTCTCGCAGATTCACCATAAAAACATGGAGTAGTCAGGATGAAAGACTTAAAATCAAGCGCTTGATGGGAGGCAAACCCAGCGAGATCAATCTGGAACACACCCGGAGAAGGCCGATTAATCTCGGAGATAACCCCGAGATATCCGGTCTCGGTCCCAACCATGGGAATAGCCCCAACCTTGGTGATAACCCCGAGGAATGCGGTTTGGCGATAACCCGAAAATGCTTTGTTTCAAATCGACGACCGACTTCAATCTCGGTGCTCTCTGGCGAGATTCATGTATACCAACCGGCAATAACATCGGGAAAGCAGGCACACCTCAAAGGTGACAATGAGGACCTTTTGACAATTGCGGTGAGACCGATCTCGGTGAAGCACGAGCAGCGTCTCGCTTTCATTAATCCGGTGATAACCGGTGAGGGCAACATCGTCATCTCGTCGACACGATGCCACGTCACGTCATCTTAACATCTCTACGCAATAAATGTCCCACAAGACTAACCAATCCGGTGACTATTATGCGGGGTAGCGGATGAAAGTTGAAGCTTGAAGGCCAGGAGGGCATCGTCCCATCTTTAATGACCGTCTACAAACTCTAATCCCATGCCATCGTCTGACTCTCGACAGCGGCGGTCGAAATAGGTCTGTATACCTCAAGCGGATGCGGATTGCACTTTTGAAAGTTTGAGTGGACATTACGAGTGCACGAGTGCACGTGCTTCAAGACGACCGGGCAGAAAAACCGGGCCCCTCGGGTTGCCCTCTACACACACTGCGGCTCGGTAGCAGGTACACTATGGCTAAATTGCCTATAAATAGAGGGCTTGGGCTGCCCATTTTGCAAGAGAAAAAAGGCGAGGAAGCCACCAATTTGCTCTGCACTCACCCCATACGATTGTACTTTCCCATTTAAAACACTGTGAGCTCATATATAGCCCTTTTGTATCTAGAAAAGTCGGTGTTTACCCACTCTAAAGATATAGAAGTCTTCTTTGGCGATCATTTGTAAGCCTTCTCACACACTTTAGAGTCTTTCTCTTCATCTCTGCACACCCTTCTTCACGTTGAGAGTCGTGTTGCTTGCTTTTTTTGCGGACTTTGGTTAGTGTTTTTTTATATATATATATATATATATATATATATATATATATATATATATATATATTGACTAACATTATCGAGTTATGCCTCGATTGAGACCTGTTTTATTTGCTGCTTTATATATATATATATATATATATATATATATATATCGAACTTTGATGTGTTTCTTTTGCTTTATATATATATATATATATATATATATATATATATATATATATATATATATATATATATATATATATATTAGCGTGTGTCGGACTTTATTCGATGAGCACTGATTTTGATGCAGTGCGTTTACTCGTTTTATATATATATATATATATATATATATATATATATATATATATATATATATATAGTGTGAACCATACTTTCGATGAGCACAGATTTTACATCAGAGTGCGTTTATTGCTTATATATATATATATATATATATATATATATATATATATATATGTATTGTACTACTTTCGATGAGCACAGATTTTACATCGGTGCGTTTATTGCTTTTTTATATATATATATATATATATATATATATATATATATATATATATGGTGGTTGATAGCTTTTCTGACTTTCTACACAGAGTTTCCTTACGTGGCGAGTTGATCGCTTTTTCTGACTTTATTTACATTTTGTCACTTTGGAGTTTTCCTTCGTGGCGGTTGGCCATATTCTGACTTTATTTACGTTTTGTCACTTTGGAGTTTCCTCAAGTGGCGGTTGATAACTTTTTACATGACTTTATTTACATTTTCGATCCCCATGGAGGTGCTTTCGTGGTTGGTGATCTGTTGTATATATATATATATATATATATATATATATATATTTATATATATATATATATACCTACTTTGCTTTCATATAAATTGCGGTATCTTGTGCGCCTAGGAATCATGTGATCACAGATTGATCCCATTGGATCTAGATTCGGTTCGTGATGGACATTTTCAATTGTATGGCGACTTAAATTATTCTGCTGCGTATGCGAATTTCCTCGGATGGTTTCCATACCCACGAGGAAGTCGGCATTATTTTGTACATTATTTTAAATACGGATGCCTCGCATCATAAAATAAAATCAATCAAAGTAGAACACTTAATAAAATGGGAGTGTAAAAGGTCTCAATTACTATTGAGCATCGGGGTTTGAAAAACCTCTTTTATAAAACATCCTTTGCTATATCTTGCTTAAAATTGAATTTTACATAAATTCAAACCACTGTATATATAGGTGCGAGCGAGGCCTCACACTACTACTTCCAAATACTTGACACATTGACCACACACACACATTTAGATAATAGTTTCTTGAAAAAGGCGGTCACGTAGTGGTAACACGGATGTCGGGGGGTGCCTAACACCTTCCCTCCGCATAACCAAGTCCCCGGACCCTAATGAATCTCGGTTTCACCGACTTGGGTTTAGCGATGTCACATCTTTGGGTCGATGTGCAAACCTTTTCTCGGTTGTGTTGGTACAACCATTTAAAAAACCAATGGCGACTCTTAACGGTCCATCGTCGACATTATACATATCGGACCTTTTCACTTGTTTTTCAAACAAATCTCACCTAAAATGAGAACACCAAAGAACAAATGTGGAAAGGACATCTAAAAATCCCGGCGTCGACGGTGGCGACTCTTTGGGGACTCTAGTAAGAGGACTTAAGCCGCTATTACAATCTTTTAAAAGCTATTATCGCTTGTGTGTGGATGTTGCATTTACATTTTTGATGAATGTGTGCGAATGCATTTCCTTATTGCACTTAGTGCTTCGCACCATAGCGCTTGTGATATTAGCTTGCTTATGATATTAGTGCTTGCACCATATCGCTTGTGATATTAGTGCTTGCCATACATGTCATCATTTTCATACGGTGAGCGCGATGTATGTGAATGTATGTTGTGTGGTCCCTCCACGGGGAGGCTATCCGTCGGTGTTTGATTCTTTGGACTCGTGAGAAGACTAATTCTCAGAGGCTCGGGAAAGGCACCACCAAATTCGCTCGGTTGAAAGAGCCGGATTAACTTCCGTCAAGTAGATTGCGATTATTTGGGAACCTTCATGCCAAAAAAGCTGCGAGAGTAATCTATGATAGGTCAGCCTCTGATAAACCCAAAACGAAGGAAAGTCTCTTCATGCTCTCATTTCAAAATTACTTGAAACACAATTACTTGTAATTACATTCCATATCTATCTTCATGTAATGAGAAATATGAAGAAATGTGTACACATACATATTTTAAAACATGCTACAAACAGCTGACTTCCGTTTTGCAGGATAAAATTCCTAAAAAAGACACATCACATAGCATGTTATTATACACATTCCCTAAAGACTAAACTATGCAAATCTTTCGCAGGGAATCAATCGGACCTACTACCCGTTCAAAGTCCAAAAAGACAACAGAACTACGATCGATCATATCGTCATCGGCCGGTGAACTTAATCCGGTTTTCTACGCAAAAGAATTGACGGATTAAGCAAACAAATTCTGATTTGGTTGTTTACTCAAAAATTACACGGTCTAATCGGGGTCCAAAAAATACCGTACATCTTTGAATCCTCCACTGAGGAGGAATCCCGGTCATTACCATACGAACTACTGATTGGATCGACCAACAAAACTCATGATCTTTGCCCATCACTTTGGAGATCCGGAACCTTTGGTGACATCAAAAGAAAGTCCTCAAATGGAAGAGAGACCCGCTTTATCAAAGGAATTGGAACACACGGGAGTGTTTCATATCTTTATCTGTGTATTTTTCTTGGTGTTCATTATCGAGAAAAATTTAAAACTCGACTTTGAAAAATATGGCGGGTTAGGAGATCCTTACACACATTTAAAGGTGTTTATTGGAGAACTTGGATCTTATACGAGAGGACGAAAAAGCTTAGAATGCAATTGTTCGAAAAAAGTCTAAGCTGGAGAAGCCGTTTCGTGGTACACAAGATTAGAACAATTCAAAGATCCATGCATTTGGGAAGAGCTAGCACATGCTTTCCTCACTCAATCTGACTTTCAAAGTCTCGGATGGCTCTGATCGGTATCAAATTACCAAGATCAAGAAAGCAGTCTAATGAGTCTTTCGGAGAGTATGCTCAAAGGTGGAGGCTTTGGTGCCCAAGTTAGTCCTTCCATGACAGAATCAGAGATGGTCATGACTTTCATAGACATACAAGAAGCTCCCTTCTATGAGAGAGTTTTAGCCGGCATCGGCAAACCATTTTCTGAAATGGTCAAACATGGGGAGATGGCTGAGATGGGATTGAAGTCAGGAAAGATTCAAGACCTAGCTGCACTCAAAGCTGTTGCTGATCACATCCAATCTGGAAATTATGGGAACAACCCCGGAGGGTCCATAAAAAGAAAGAAGAAGATGTTTCCCTGATACTACAGGGGCAAAAAGGCAATCAAAACATGCCTATTCAAAGGAGAAACTACACTCCCTTTCAAGCACAGTCTGTAAACCCTCCAATACCAAAAGGTGGAGAAGTCAAACGCCCTCGAGTGTTTACACCCTTAGGGGATACCCTCGAGAACATTTTAAATCTTCTGACAACACAGAAGAAAATTACGCATCTTCTTCCACACGGCCGACCCCTAATGGGCCGGGGTTTCAATCTTTGCTAGGAAATGTGCTTATCATCTTAGGGGCACTGGACATGATACTCGGGATTATTGGGCCTTGAAACACAAGATCCGAGGACACGATGAGACAGCGGAGAGATCGTGGTCACCAAACCCGATCGACCTCACGTACAAGACAACCCTCTTCCTCAACCTGAAGAAGAAGAGGTCAACATGATTAATTGGAGCAATGGGCGAATTCCAATTTCAGGTTGTGAATCTTCCGGACCCTCAAAGGCGGTGATGACAAATGGGATTATGCCAAGTTCCGATTCTGATGGAGCGAAAGATGAAAAGCTCTCTGCAAACAAATTGAGCAATTGGCGGGCGGTGACTTATCGACATCAAGTGACTCGTTAATTAATCGGCCGAGGAGCATGCCGGTCTCCTACCTATTGTCATGAATATTCCCTCGTCACTTTCGAGAAAATGAAATCTTTGGAAGACAAAGTGATGAAAGAGAGCAAATGCCAAAGCGTCGGGATTTTGCACAACAAAGGAATTCACCTATTTGGGCAACCTATGGAGGAAATTCTTCATATGTTAATCAATGAAGGAAGGATCGGTTCCTTCTACCTCCAATCAACCCCATTTCGGGATGGTACAACTCGATGGAGTATGTCGATATCACTCCCGATCTCATGGTCATCTGACGCGGAAGAATCTTTGGGCACTCCACACTTATTCAAAATCTAATCGGCGGTGGTGGTGTCTGCTGCGCTAGCGGGGATAACGATCTTGTGTTACGTGCAAGTGAGAATGAATGAGGCCCTACTAAGTGGAAAAGTGTGGTAGCGATCATATCCACTTTTGGCTGATGGGATTAATACATTACTCACTGCGCTTGACAATTGACTCGAGAGAGGCAACAATCCTTTGAAAGTGGTGGCTCTCAGAGGCAATCAACTTGTCGATGCGAGCCTGATATCCTATTGTTAGCTTGCTTGCGCAGTTACGTGGAATTATGGAGAAGGTGAAGGATCCACCTCACATACAGCTACTACGATGTATGAAGGAAAATCCTTGTATCTTCCCCCCCGGGTGATGATGAGCCCACCACCAAATCAAAGGGAAAATACCCATGGAGAAGATTGAAAAATTTCTCTCGCACATATGGGTCATGCAATGAAGCTACGGTGGTTTTAAGCTTGAAAGAAGCTCCACAACAAATATCAATTTTGGACTTGGTCCTAACTTGAGAAGAATCTTAGGAAGGTCTTGTTAAAGGTTTTAGAAGAAGCCTATCTCCAGACATCGGTGGATACGGAAAAGTTTCAACATCTGGTTGATCACATTTTCAACAACAATGTGATATCCTTCATTGATGATGACATACATGCGCTTGAAGGGCCGGTCATTTCTGCAAGCCGTTTGCACATTGCGGTCTTGTCCTCGGATATATGGTAGTTGGAGTCTTAATAGATGGAGGTTCCTCTCTGAATATATCCATCGCTACCTTGGTGAAGATGAATATCAATCTCAATCGAATTGAGAGTAGCCATACTATCATTAAAGCTTTTGATGGAGCAAGCGAAATTCGATTGAGAGTAATTGATTATTTGCTTGATCGAAATTGGTCCTCACACATTCTGCGTATCTTTCCATGTGCTCAAGATAGATTAGGGATACAACTTTGCTCTCTTGGGACGACCATGGATTCACATGGTGAGGCGATCCCTCCACCTCTTCATCAACAATTGAAATACATTATCAACAATAGCACTTTGGTCGCGGTCGGCGATGAACGAGTATCCTCAACACGGGGACATACCGTTCATCGATGCCAATCACGGATGTTGAACCGATCGGTTTTCATGCTTTGGAAATAAGCAATACCCAATACCATGCTATTGGGCGCCATTGCCCCGAACCGAAGATTCTGCTTAGAAGTAATGTCGGCTACTCAAGAAATGATGTCGTTGGGTCATAAGCGGGGAAAGGGTTGGGTAAAGATTGCGGTATCAAATACCCAATTCGATTAACAAGAAAAATTGGAGCAATTTGGGCTAGGCTATTACGCGATTCTAGTCACGAGGAATCCTCATAAGCATCGGTGATTCCTTGACTTCAACTATGTGGCGTTTATCTTTTGCCTTCAAACTACGAGTCGCACAACCTCTGTAAAGGTGCGGCCCGATGTAATGGCTATGTTATTTCCCAAAGCGATGCGGTGAAAGAGAAAGAAATCTTTGTTCCAAATCCCGCGGTGGAAGAAGAGGGCGAAGAATCAAAAAGGCGTCATACGGATGATGTCGGTATCGCATCATCGTTCATGATGAACATACCAACAGATACACCCCAGACGATGATTGCCCAGACGTAATGGCCATCATTCGGGACAGGGAGGATGATGACAATCCCTCCATCACTGCGGTCCACCCGGACTTTGCCCTTGCCAATTGGAACAGCATTCCTTGCATTGGTCGTCGAGGTTAAAGCGCGGCGAGAAACTCTTTACGCCTGTAGATATAATAGCTTGCTTACTTTTTTACATGCAGTATTAGCGGTTTATTTTGCCGATATATGCTAACAACGTGTGTATGATCAACACATTTCATATATATACTAAGTGAAAGCATATTTTGTTTGAGGACTACGAATTTAGATGTGCATGTACTTTTGCGATATGGTGCCTCTTCTCCACAAAGATTGTACCTTTGATGTAGAGATGAATTGACCTTGATGGATATCTGAGGATGACATTGAGGTGCCTCGAGAAATTCAAGAATGGGTCAAAGACAAACCTAAACCCAACCTTGATCAAACCACTTCTTTCGATCTGGAACCTTAGAAAGCCCTAAGTTAATCCAGTTGGTTCGGACCTTACCCCAAACCAGCGGAATGACATGGTTACGCTATTAACCCAATTCCAGGATGTGTTTGCATGGTCTCATGAAGACATGGTGGGTTTGTCCACTGACATTGTCCTTCATCGCCTTCCCATTAAAGAGTGATTCAAGCTAGTCAAGCAAAAGCTCAGGCGATTGAAACATGAATGGAGTTTAAAGGTGAAAGAAGAAATTGTGAAACAATTTCAAAAGTGGCATCATAATGGTGTCTACATATCACGAAGTGGATATCAACATTGTGCCGTGCCTAAACACGGAGGGAAGGTGCGAGTTTTGCGTGGATTTACGGGACTTGAACAAAGCTTGCTTAAAAGATAGCTTTCCGTGCCATTTATCCACATTCTCATTGACAATCTTTGCGTGATCGACATGTACTCCTTTCTTTGATTGCTTTGCGGGGTATCATCGGATCATGGTTCTTTGAGGAAGATCGTGAGAAAAGCGCTTTCATCACGCCTTGGGGAACTTTTTGCTATAGGCGGTTGTCATTCGGCCTCATCGATGCGGAGCCACCTATCAGCGAGCTATGATGGCTCTTTTCCATGACTTAATGCATAAAGAGATCGAGATCTCGTGGATGACATCATTGTCAAGTCCGGAAGGAGGATGACCATATAGACCATCTCGGAAAGTTGTTTAACGAGGTTGTAAAGTCTGACTTGAAGTTGAATCGACTAAATCGCCTTTGGTGTTAAATCGAGGCAAGTTGCTAGGATTTCTAGTCGACCACAAAGGGATTGAAATTTGGATCTGCCAAAATCAAGCCATCACGAAATGCCCATTCCTCGGACGAGAGAAGGAAATACGGGGATTTTTGGGAAGAATCAACTTCATTAGCGGGTTTATCTCTCGACTCACGACAACTTTGTGAGCGATCTTCAAGCTATTAAGGAAGAACTCCTCCATGAAATGGAATGATGAGTGTCAAAAGGCCTTCCTTACAATCAAGAAAAGCAGCTAATCAAAGCTCCGTCTTGGTACCACCCGGGGATGATGTTCCCCTGTTCATGTACACATCCATAAGTAGTGACAATGCCATGAATTTGCATCTTTGAGACGAGAAAAGGCGATAGAGGCGAAAGCGAGCTATCTATTACCTCGAGCAAAAGGTTAAATTGACGGTGAACACAAGTACACTACGATCGAAAAGGCGTGTTGTGCTTTAGCATGGGCTTCCATGAGGTTACAACATTACCTCCATGGTCACACTGACCCATCTCATATCTCGCGTGGATCCTCTCAAATGCGTGTTCAATAAACCTATATTAAATTATTCGGTACATGTCGGATGGCGATTGATCCTACAACAATTTGACATCGTATATGTGACTCAAAAAGTCCATCAAAGGTCGAGGAATTGCGGATCAGCTGGCGCCGCGCACCTTGAGAGGATTTCAAACCCTTGAAACATATTTCCCGATGAAGGAGTAATGCGGTTGACAACACCATCGATGCGATCTGGCGCATGATCATGGAAGATGTATTTTGATGGGCTATTAATATGGAAGGTTACGGGCTGGAGGCGGTTCTAGTATATCGATGCGGGGAAGCGATATCCGTTCTTAGTCAAATTACTGAGTTTATCGGCACCAACAATACGGTGAGTATGAAGGCATCTCATGGGGCTAAAACTTGCCCATTCAATGGGCATCGAGGTGTTCTTGTCTTTGGAGATTTGAGTTGGTAATCAGACAATCCACGGAATCTATCAAACCAAGGAACTACATTTCTTTGCCTTACCATGGCGAGTTTTGAAGATGGCTTTGGAGTTGAAGAAATCTCCTTTCTACACATTCCTCGTAATAGGAATGACTTTGCGGACGCATTAGCAACTTTGGCCTCCTTGATTCGCATATCGGACGAAGAACACTTGCCGAAGCGTCACAATTTCCTGCACTGAGGCCCCGACTATGGGAATTACGTTGGAGAAGTATCGGATGAGCTACCTCCCATCAACATCCTTGGTATCGGCATATCGAGGAATATCTACGAGATGGATCTACACACCGTGGCGAGCAGAAGCCGAGAAAAAGCGGATCCATCGACTTCTTTATGAAATTCTACGAGTGGAGATGCACTCTACAAAGAGATGCGAGGACTAGGTCTCCTCGGATGTTTAGACAAAGATCAAGCCCAAAGGCTTATGGATGAAATCCATGGTGGAGTCTATGGCCCCCCATGGTGGCTCCCTCCTTGTCAAAAAAGTCCTCGGGGCGGGACATTATTGGCTATCTCTCAAAGGTGATTGCAATGACCACGTCGAGGAGATGCTATCGATGCAGATTCATGGGAATGCTATACACGCCCCTCACGGGAAACTCTGATATGAGTTCACCTTGGCCCTTCTCGATGTGGGGAATGGGCGTTATCGGGCCCATCGAGCCTAAAAACCGATAATGGTCATCGATTTATCTTCACCATGATCGACTACTTCACCAAGTGGGTAGAAGCGACCTCCTTCCCCGGGGTTACTAAAGAAGTCATCATTGCTTTCATCGAAACAATGTCGTTTGTCGATATGGACAACGAGAGGTGATTGTGTGGAACAATGCCAAGAACCTCAACAACAAAATGATGGAGGAATTATGCGATAAATTCCACATCAAACATCTTAACTCTGTCATCTATCGTCCAGAAGATGAATGGTGTTGTTGAAGCGGCTAACAAAAACATCAAGAAGATTATGCAAAAGATGTCATGACCACAAAGATTGGCACGACCTATTGCCTCGACTCTGTTAGCCTCTGAGAACCTCAATGCGTACTTCCTTTGGGGCAACCCCTACGCTTTAACCTATGGGATGAAGCGAGTACTCCCCATAGAAGTTGAAATGGAATCCCTCGAGTGTTGATAGATGCTCAATTTGGATGAAGACCAATGGGTACAAGGCAGGTATCACCAATTGTCTCTAATAGGCGAAAAGCGAACCGCGGCTATCTTCCGTGAGTGGGATTATATCGACAAAGGATCGCGGATCCTACTGACAAAAAAGTCAGCTACTGGCGGTTTAAACAACATGACTTGGTTTTGAAGAAGATTCTTGACAACGAAGATCAATCTAAAGGAAAATTCGCTCCTAGCTGGGAAGGCCCGTTTATTGTCAAGAAGTAGTATTGACGGGAGGCGCTCTCAGTTGCAAGAAATGGGCGGCGATGAATTTCCACAACTCATCAACTTCGGACCGTGGTGAAAGCGGTACTATATGCGAAGTAATTCACAAACACCACAGTGTTGGACCATCGGATCACCGGTCATTTAGGTTCTTTAACCCTTTACCACCTACAACTTTTCTACACTTTGCCCCGAGGAAACATACATTTCAAGCCCAATGACTGGCTCTCCTTTGCGTTCCTCGACTTAGGTCATCCCACCATGGATTGAACCTCTCGCGTTTGCGCTAGTTTGGCTACCCATACATGGGATCAAACTTCTCATACCTGCTGATTTATCCTCAACCTAGGATTAAACTTTCTCCTCCCCGCTTTTCTGACTTGCACATGGGATTACGCTTTTTCTCTCACCACGAGGGGCGAACTCGTCGACTGATCTCCTCTTGATAGAATGCGTAGGCAACCATTTCATATGGGCGGTCATGATAAAACAAAAACAACAAAAAACATTTCTACCTTCTTAAAAACAAAAACAACAAAAAACATTCCTACACCATTTTACGCCATATATCTGGCGTTGAACCTCTTACACGAGGTTGAACTACATGAGACTGATCTCCTCTTGATAATAGAATGCGTGGCGACCATTCATGGTGCGGTCTCACCCCCTACCAAAACACAAACCCTTGTCGGTTAGTCTTGGGATCAAACTTGATCCACTACATTTCATTTGGCCCGGACGAAGGGATGGAATTACGAACTCCTCCCGAATAGGAGATTGGCGACCATCTAAAGCTGCGGTCATACCTTGAAGAGCAACACCAATCCATAAGAGATGGAATTAACTGAAGGCTTCTCCTAAATAGAAATCTTGGCGACCATCGTAGTGCGGTCGATCTCGAGAGAGAAAGCCACACTCCTCTCCACATTTCCATCGAAACCGGTCCCAAGACACCAAAGATGGTAGGGATACACAGATCGATGATCCATTTGAACTATCGAGAGACGACTCGATGTCCATCCACCGAGGAGGAATTGAGAATACATCAAGATCCACAAGCCCTAAAGAAGCGGCGGCAAAATATCAAGCAAATAGCAAGGCATATCTAAAAGGGAAGTGATCGAAAATATATTTCCTATCATATATATAATGTTGTTTGATATATATCTGATATAAATTATACATGACAAAATGGCTAAGCTAGTGCATGCGGTAAATACAAGCTCATCTACAAGTCGGGGTATATGCGAGCTAACAAATGACATGGCGTCCCTCTCTCGAAGAGGAGGTGAAGGGTGTGGTCTCATGTGAGAATATCCACACGACCCAATAGATCTGCTGCCATTTGCATGGTGACCATATGATCATCAATATATGCGCTCATCTACTGCAATCATGCCGGTGGTAAGGGATCTCACAACTGCGAGTACTTATCTGTGATGGCTACATCCGAGGCGGATATAAGCTATATCGCTCAACTATCAACTGCGTCTCTGGTGATCTGGCCTCATCCAGCTCAACAACAATGGCATCTCTGCGATCTAATGCCTCGTCTCTCTCTAATAAGTTGCGTCTCTCCCATCGAGGCGATCGACATCATAGATCGAGCTGATCTCTCTCAAAGGTCATCGGATGAAGACTACTGCTCTAGAAATCTTGTCTTGAAGTCTTTGAATCACAATGATCTTTTGTCTTAGGAGAATCTGGGAAGAAATGTTGGCAAACCCAATGGTGGGCTCCTCCTCGATGTAGGTATCGATGTCCTCCATGGGCTCTACATCATCATCGACTCGCTATCCGATCTTTGTGATACTACTGCTGCGGTAGATAAAATCTCTGTCTCCATCCATGCGGAATACTACTGCTGAGAACAACTTTGGATGGTGACGGAAAAAAGAAGCTATCTCACGCTGATCCCAACAAGCATACACACGGGATCGGTCCTCTGCTGAGAGATATCGAGAAGCTGAACGTTGACCTATCGCCCCCTCGAAAGGATGAAAATCTTGGAGCTGGTCGAACTGCGACATCACGGCCCAATGGGTGATAAGTAGTCGCGCCCCTCAGCCTTGACCCGGAGGAGGAAGTCCATGCGGGGCGTGAGTAATGAAGTTGTATGGTGAGCAAAGCCGAAACACGACAATATGCTAAATGGATCTCGATATACGCCAAAAATGCGGACCACGAGCAGCGAGCATCTATACACTCGATGGTGAAAGGAGTATGACATGGCTATATCATGGGTGAAACAATACCCATGCCGTCTAAAGGGTACCAACCGGTCTCAAGTGTGACATAAACCACACATCTGGCATGGTAGAACTCCCGGTGAACACTCACTGTAGGATAAGTGCAATGGGGGGATCTTTGACCAGCGAGGTCTCTGCTTCTGATCATAGAGTACTGATAGTGCGACCCTCTCTAAGAGCTCTCACGGCCATGATGACACCAATGTCTATCTCGTCCATATATCGTGGCATATAGACATCTGACGATATGCATAACAACGATACATCAACTACGGCCAAGCCGATGGTGGTCCTCCGGTGCGGTGAAATCCCCGGAATGTCGTGAATAGCTATCCTCGAGCCAAATCTAAATGCGTAATCGTGAGAAAATCTTTGGGATATCACGTGGCTAGATGTCGACTCGTCTGCACTACTACTACTGCTATAATAATCTGTGAGAGTCATGAATCATCTACTCATGTCTCCCAAAGCCGGATGATGCGCTTGAGGTGCATCAAAAAGCTGACATCATCAAGCGTGCGTACTCCTCCGTAGTAGGAGTCGACTCATGGGTACCAAATCGGAATACACGCCTATCCGTAGTGATGCTCTAAGCATAGCATCCCATCTACAAACCCTGCGGGAACTGAAACATCATCAAAAGTCATGGTATCTTTGCAACAAATGATCTCTGATCACCACATGCGGTGGTGACATGTTATCATACCACGATCGCATACCCAATACCACCAATGATGGTGGTGGGGTATGATCTATCTGACTAGCGTCGAAGAAGACATACATGCAGGGGCCGTGTCGTAAGACCATCCGAAATTCGATCTTGAATATCTCGGACATACATACATATGCATAACATGATACATGCATAATGAGATAATGGATGGCAATATGATATAGGGAATGGAAAAAGCGGTGCATACATTCCTAAGTATATCATCATCTAATACATCATCTCTGTCTGACTACAAAAATGGGGAAATGGGGGCACAGTAGCCCTACTACTAATGAGAGGCCTATCAAAAGATATAGCGAGAATGGGAACAACCACCGATATCTAACGAGAGGCTATCAAAAGATATAACGAGAATATACATCGGAAGAAGACCATGGTGTCGATGTCACATCATCAATCTGTCACACTGATGTAACTCCTCTGAGTCTTTGGATCTCTATCAGCGGGGATGTCGGGGCTATATAAAGAGGAGGATCTGTGCAAAAAAACCGAATGGGTCATCGAGGGGCGGCGCTTTGGTGGAAGGAACAAATGACTCGCCTCTCTTTGGATCTACTGCCCGAATCTTTGGATAAATATATGTACACGTCCAATCGGGTCAAACTATCAATCTGGGTCATATGAGTGGGATCTCGGGACAAGCTACCCAATCCATCATCATCGAGGATCACGGAACCATATCCCCATAAAGCGTGTGTGGCGGAATTTGGGCTCCAATAGTGCGAGGGAACCACCACCATTTGGAACATCTCACGAGTACATGGACCCTCGATAATGCAAAGCCGTCGACCCCAACAATGGGATATCAATGACGGGTGGCGTGATATGGGCCGATGGCGCTGGCGGGAGAAGCAAGATCGGTATCTGGATCTCCCCTGTGGTGCTCCTAATAGCACGCTCTCTCTAAATAGAGCTCCGGCCTCCATACGTGAAGAGAGGAACTCTCTGGTGGAAATCAAATACTCGACTCGGTCGGGTGTCCATCCTCAAAGCCGATGGTCAAATGTTCCCCTGAATAGGAATCCATATAATGGTATCGGTTGTCGACAACTCCGTTTGCATCTGGCGGTGAGTGAATCCCTCACTTCTGAGGGACCTCGGCAAAATAGAATGGTGCCATCGTCGTCCTCGTGGATAGGTATCTAAACCTAACACACTCACGGGGCCGCAAACATGGGAGCCTCTCATAGGCCCAAAATTGCTAACCTGATGGCAAAACATCTACTATCGATAAACACTCTTAACCTATGAATGGGAAAAGATAAGAGAAATACTCACCGGCAGAAATGGGTAAAATCCTAGTGAGCCTCGGTCGAACCACATGGTAGCATCGCATGCCCCGGAGGAAATAGGCAAAGGTATAAGAGCCCCAATCATACTCTCAATACGGTCCACATCACGTGTGGTGTTGATCAAAGCAAAGGACCTAGTAGAAGAGTTATACTGCTATAAGCGACCTCGAATGATCATCGGGAACAATCGCCATGAAGAAGCGCGATCCACGATTCGACATCATCGGGCATGGGCTCACTCAAAAGCCCACTCATAGCATCTACGCTCAAAGGACCTGAGCAGACGAGTCACGCCTTTGGCGCCTCACCTCGGAACTCCTAATAAGGATCGGCGGCGGTAGGGGTAATATTCGCCATGTAAGAAAGCTGGCTCCCCTCAAACTCCATACATGATAAATTTCCAATCCATAGGCGTCATCATCACCACCTCACAATCCGGCGAGATGGGTGGTGAGTGCGATGAAACCATCGCTCGAGACAATGCCACGAGGTAACCCGAGGGACAACGATGGGAAGGATGGAGAAGAATGCCCCGAATCCCCACTCGTACACTCTGGCTCTATATAGTCGGGGATGAAGCGCTGGTACATGGGTGAATCTTGAACCAGTTCCCTCGAGGTATGTAAAACCAGGAACCTGCATGAAATGCAGATCAACATCAAAACCCTTTATTCCTCATCAATAGGAAAGAAGGAAGATCAAAGTCTAACGCCATACCTCGTTAGCATGTAAATACATCGATGGATGTCTGCTCAAATCACCCAGCAACTCTGGGTTTGCCACCTAAATACTCGGAAGCTCCCTCCGAGGGACATGTGCAGAAGGAGCGGGATCCTCAATCGGAATATCCGCCTCCTCATCATCAACGTCTGGCACATCTACCCGGACAGGGCGAATCACGGCCTCCACCAACCCAAGCGAAATACATGTCGATAGAGCGGGGACGAGGCACACGGAAGCCCTCCGTCAGTATGCGAAGTGGTCTGTGAGAAGCGCTTTCGGTGATCCGGATCCATGATATCTGGACAACAAGTCTCAAATCACCTCTTAGAAAGGGTGTGGTATTTCCTTACTGGAGCTTTTTCAAAATGCATTTATGACTATATGCATGCGTGCATTTACTTTAACATATAATAGAGTTAAAATGCATGACTACCCAATGCCTACATTTGAATTTTTTTTTTGCCATAGTCCCCTTTGAAAATAGGACTATCCACATGCACATAGGCATGTCTAGGTGGCCATTCAGAGGCACACACCGCCCCAAAGTCATATACATAATATATGCATTAAAAATCAAAATCATCATGCATAAGGTCAACCTCAATACTAGGAGTACTTTGCCTTGCTACCTTTTGCTCATTGGACCTCAAATAGGACAAAAAATAGCAGAAAAAGGTGCCAATTTGACTGTCTCAAAAGTCAAATTTTTTCACATCATTATGTTCAGCATGGTTTAATACTAACATTTACTATGTTGAATATTTTTTATCAAGTCATTTGTGCATACATAATCACTACTATGTGTTTAGATGCATTTCATGCGATAACTCACAATCAGCGGATAAAAAGCTGGAAAAAATACATGCATACGTTACGGGATAGTGTAGAACACTTATGCGGTGACAAAATTTGCGAGAAAATAGCCCGAACTTCGGTGAGATTGAAAGAGGCTCACGGATTTTCCTTCGTGGCGACAAGTTGAAAGTGACTTGTGAGACCAACTTCTTTGGAATTTATCATCCACGATTGGTAGTGAGGCCCATCTCTGCTTGGCTGCGCGGCAGTGTGCACTGCGGCACCCTATATGGGTCCCACCCCTCGGCTCGGTCGATTCGAGTTTGAAAGGAGTTCTTGTGGACTAGAAAGGTCAAATCAAGAATAAAAATGCCCAGCGATTGAGCAAAACGACATCTGATCTGGTCTTCTCGGATGAAACTTTGAGTTTGTACATCACTCATTGGTAGTCACCGAACATGAGGTATATACCTTGATGATCTCATTTGTCACAAATCATATCGTGATACCTTATCTGGTCGATGTCTGCCATAACTCCGGTCGTTACCTAAATGAGTCCCGACGGGGGAATTCTGACGTGAGTCCCGGATGGGGGTTCTACAGCGTATATCTTCGACGGAGTAACAATGCATGCTCATGCATTGGTTGCACATAAATCAACGTGAAAGCGACCTTGGCGTTATTTCGAGCCGATAACGATAAATTAAACCTAATAGAGCTATTTGAGCTATTCAGGAAGGTTTTTCATGCGTTACCCGATCCCGTTAAATTCTCAAAGAGCTATTCGAGGATTTCATCCATTACTTCGTATTTCCGGTCATAATAATTGGTTGATCACCCATCTAGAGACAACCTTGATCTACACGATGACGTCGGATGATGTCAAGAAAACCTTGACAATCTACCCCTGAGTTTTTTTATTAGTTGATTCACACGTCGGTGAAGTACCGTCGGCGAAGGCATCCACGACGACATTTGTTGTTGGCGATAAATCAACAGAATCTTGACATACTCTGGCGATACTAACCGAGAAAAAGTTAATGTTATCAAAGAGGATAGATGATGGAATATGTTATACACATCCTCAAGCAGATCAAAGCTTTCCCCACGGATCTCTTACACATAAGAGGTACATCTTGAGATCAAGTCATAATCAAAGACACGGGGAATTTGGTGATAACTCAACATCAACATCTAATGATTCGGATTACACATCAAATCTGGTCATCATTGCCAATCCCGGTTGAAGCAACAAGGGGCCAACAATCATCCCGGCGTGTTGGGCTACAACCCGTATACATGCATCATACATTTGCATCATATTTGCTATCCATAGTACCATGTTTGTCTTGTTTTGCGTTTCAAGTGTCTAGGATTCTTTATCCTACCCATGCATCGCCATGCATGAGTATGATAAAGAGGGCATCTGTGAACACTCAAAATTTTTTACGTTCTCATTGTCACTAACATTGCGGGAAGACATTAGTCTTTTAAGAGGAACCACGAAAAGACAATCCAAATCCATCTGGGATACTACTAGGAAGTTGACATCAACCCGGATGCTGATGCAGGAGTAACAATTCCAACCTCGGATGTAACCCCGAGGGCTGCGGATCAATCTGGAACACACCGGAGAAGGCCGATTAATCTCGGAGATAACCCGAGATATCCGGTCTCGGTCCCAACCATAGGAATAGCCCCCAACCTTGGTGATAACCCCGAGGAATGCGATTTTGGCGATAACCGAAAATGCTTGTTTTCAAATCGACCGACTTCAATCTCGGCGCTCTCATGCGAGATACCTTTGTACCAACCCGGCAATAACATCGGGAAGGCAGGCACACCTCAAAGGTGATAATGAGGACCTTCAACAAATTGCGTGACCCGATCTCGGTGAAGTCGAGCAAGCGTCTGCTTTATCGGCCCAATCGGCGATAACATTGCGGTGAAGGGCAACATCGTCATCTCGTCGACACGATGCCACGTCACGTCGTCTTAACATCTCTACGCAACAATGTCCCACAAGACTAAACAATCCCAAGTGACTATTATGCGGGGTAGCGGATGAAAGTTGAAGCTTGAAGGCCGGAGGGCATCGTCCCATCTTCAATGACTTCGTACAAACTCTAATCCCATGCCCATCGTACAACTCTCGACAGCGGTGGTCGAAATAGGTCTGTATACCTCAAGCGGATGCGGATTGCACTTTTGAAAGTTAGAGTGGACATTACGATTGCACGAGTGCACGTGCTTGAGATAACGACCCAAAAACACACGGGTTGCCTCACGGGTTTCCTCTGACTGGCACACTACTGCTGGCTAAATTGCCTATAAATAGAGGGCTTGGGCTGCCCATTTTTTCAAGAGAAAAAGCGAGGAAGCCACCTTGATTTGCTCTGCACTCACCCCCATGCGGTGTACTTTCCCTTTTAAACACTTATGAGCTCATATATAGCCCTTTTGTATCTACAAAAGTCGGTGTTTACCACTCTAAAGATATAGAAGTCTTCTTTGGCGGTCATTTGTAAGCCTTCTCACACACTTTAGAGTCTTTCTCTTCATCTCTGCACACACCCTTCTTCACGTTGAGAGTCGTGTTGCTTGCTTTTGCGGGACTTGGTCAGTGGTTTTCATTTAGATTTATATATATATATATATATATATATATATATATATATATATTATATATATATTGACTAACATTATCGAGTTATATCGATTGAGCCTATATATATATATAATATATATATATATATATATATATATATATATATATTATATATACTTTGTTCGATGAGCCTAGACTACATTCGATGAGTTTACAGATTTTATATATATATATATATATATATATATTATATATATATATATATATATATATATATATATATATATATATATATATATATATATATATATATAAGCGTATGTGTCGAGGACTTTACATTTCGATGAGCTGGATTTTACATCAGAATGCGTTTATTGCTTTATATATATATATATATATATATATATATATATATATATATATATATATATATATATATATATATATATATATATATACCATGTTAGATACATTGTGAGATTTTACATCGAAGTGTTTATTATATATATATATATATATATATATATATATATATATATATCTATCTGCCTGAGTTTCTTTTCGTGGTAGTTGATCGCTTTTACTGACTTTATTTACATTTTGTCACTTTGGAGTTTCCTTCGTGGCGGTTGGATAGTATTATGACTTTATTTATGTTTTGTCCTTTGGAGTTTCCTCCGTGGCGGTTGATAACTTTTCTGACTTTATTTACATTTCGATCCCCCGTGGAGGTGCTTGCCGTGGTTGGTGATCATGTACGTATATATATATATATATTATATATTTTTATATATATATACTTACTGCGCTTTCATACAAATTACGGTATTATGTGCACCTAGGAATCATGTGATCACAGATTGATCTATTGGAATCTAGATTTGGTTCCGTGATGGACATTTTAAATTTATAGCGACTTGTAAATTATTTTGCGGTGTCTACGAATTTCTCTCGAGATGGTTTCCATACCCACGAGGAAATCGGCATTATTTTGTACATTATTTTAAATACGGATGCCTCGCATCTGTCAAATAAAATCAATCAAGTCGAACACTTAATAAAATGGGAGTGTAAAAGGTCTCAATTACTATTGAGCATCAGGGTTTGAAAAACCTCTTTTATAAAACATCACTGCCATATCTTGCTTAAAATTGAATTTTTACATAAATTCAAACCCTGTGTATATAGGTGTGAACGAGGCCTCGCACTACTTCCAAATAACAACACATTGACCCACACACACACATTAGGATAATAGTTTCTTGAAAAAAGGCGGTCGTAGTGGTAACACGGATGTCGGGGGTGCCTAACACCTTCCCTCTCGCATAACCAAGTCCCCGGACCCTAATGAATCTCGGTTTCACAGGCCCGTTTAGCGATGTCACATCTTTGGGTCGATGTGCAAACCCTTTTCTCGGTTGTGTTGGTACAACCATTTAAAAAACCAATGGCGACTCTTAATAGTCCATAAATCGACATTATACATATGGGACCTTTTTCACTTATTTTTTTCAAACAAATCTCACCTAAAATGAGAACACCAAAGAACAAGTAATAGAAAGGGACATCTAAAAATCACGAGACTCCTCGGTCAAACCTCGCCCCAAGCGAAGTTTATTGAACAAAAATCCTCGCCCAACGCAAATCACAGCCAGCTTTTTAAAATTCCTCTTTCATTCAACTTAAAACACTTCCTTTTTCATTCCAAACACACACACCAGTGCCCTAACCCCCCAATAACTGACCCCCATCTCGATGTTGAACCAAATTCGACTAAATTCTTGGCCCAAATCACTGCGCACGGATTCAAGGGATCTCTAGTTCTCAAATTTCATCAAGGACTTGACCCAAACTAGGGCTCCAAGTGCTTCCAGCCTTCCTCTCGGCTTGAATCATTCTACATGAGATTTGGTAAATTCATTAGGGTTGTGGTTGATCATCAAACATCTCATTATGTAAACCCAAATACTTTGCCTATTTGGACACTTGTTCATCTGATTTGGGTAAGTTGGAAGCGTGAGTAGGGATTTTCATTGCTAGACTAATTACTTCAATTGTAAAATGTTTGTTATTGGTAATTATTGTATTTGATAAGTTATAATGCTATACATTGCTTTGTGACTTGCAAGTTAGGTTGAACACTAGGGTTGGGGAAATTTTGAACATACAATTTAGTGCACACAAGGTATCCATAGAGTGATTAGCATGGTTCTTAGTCATATTGGTTCCAGCAGTCGAATACCTGGATACATTCTAGACACTATAATGGGGGGATTCATTGAGACAACTGAGATTTGGGGGTAAACTGTCCTGTGAACATTTTTATAAGTTTGGAAGTACAGTTCAATGACATACACAATGACGCTAAAAGCATCAAAAAGAAAATGGGGTGAGGGATCGTCCACCTCCGTCCGATAGTTTGATATAAGGAAATTTATAACTTCTGAGGCGACGACCAAATTTGAATACTTAGACTCCAAATCCCTTATTCAGGAGCATGGACTAACCCTCGATGAGTTTAATGGTGAGATGAGCCACTAAATAATAGAAAGGAGATGGGGGACCTTTACCGAACTACTAGAAGCAGCAGTGGTGGCTTTAGTGAAAGAGTTTTATGCCAATGCACCAGATAAATCACCATTTTTTTCATTCGTTCGGGGTAAAATGGTGTCGTTTACTGTTCAAGAAATCAACGATTATTACAATCTCCAATCTCCAGCTGTTTGTGAGTATATGGCATATAAGGACCATGGCTTGAATTATGAGCAAATACCGAGTGAGTTACGCAAGCCAGAGTCCTCATGGTTCTTGAAGGGTACGTACTTTCCAAGCAAGGATCTTAGTCGTTATGGAAAGATATGTCATGCATTCCTTTATGCTAAATTGATGCTTTCAAAGCACAATATTGATGTTACCAAAGATAAGGTTGTATTATTGTACTCTATCATCAAGGATTGTCCAATAGATGTAGGCCTCATAATACATCATTCCATTCGCCATTATCTGTGGGGCCCTCTTCAAGGAGGATTACCCCATCCTTCTCTCATTTGTGGGCTGTATGCACGAGCTGGGGTGAAATGGAGTGCGGATGAGCCGGTTTAACAATTGTTGCAACTCTTGGATCACATGATGATTAAACGCTATTCGATTTGGAAAGGAGGGAAATCTCACCCACGAGGCCTTGGTTTTACCTTTTTAACTGATTCTGATGATGAGGAGGATGAAGAAGAAGATGCAGACTTTGATGAGGAGGACCAAGAGAAAGATTTAGTCGGACCATCCAATACATCTCGTTCAAAAGCCACTTTCAAAATCAAATTTCAAAGTCTCCAACAATATCTTGACGCACGGAATAAGCTAGTGGATAAAAGGATGGAACGATTAGCAACGAGACTAGAGCATATGTTTTCTACACAAAACAGCTTCAACGCTGGTTTGGTTGAGAGACTAGCCCGCCTGGATCCACAAGTTGAGCCTTTTCAATTCCTTGTTCCCCAACCAATGTCAATCTACCCCCCGTCAGATCCAGAGGTTGAGGTTTATGAACTTTGTTTAAATAGACAATTGTTTTCCAAGAGACAAACTTATTTTCATTTTAGATGGCCTTTTATGAGGATTGGACTTTTAATTTAATTTAAACGTGTATCTTTATATTCTCTTGATAAGTTTAGAAAATTTTCAGATTAATTTAAATGTAAAGGTCTTCTATCATTTTAGGCTGCATGACACCGTTCCACAAGTGGAGCTAGTAAGGGAAGAGCCCATCCTCTTCCTTTATCATGTCATTAATGGCTAAACTCATATGTTTTGGTTTCATGTTCTTCTTTCTTCACTATTACTTTGTCAACAAAGCAAGTCGACACTCATAGTGACAATTTTCACTATAACGAAGTGCTTCATGATTTAACTCTCCAATAAGTTCTCTACTGCCGAAATTTTTCAAACTCGAGACCCCAGGTACATTTCTTTTACATTGATTTGGTTGTAAGTACATATAGAAGTATCGACTCTTGATGTTTATCAAGTCAATAACTACATGAAAAATATTATCGACTCTTGATGCTTATCAAGTTAATGCTTTACAATTCATATAGAAGTATTAGTATATAGATAGATGAAATTCTCTGAATCCAAAGTTTAATATAACATGCTTTTGCCTCAATTTCATTCCTATTTTTTCTGAATTTAATACACTAAGTAAAAGGTAATGTACAAGACATGTTTGATAAAATGCTTGATCGTCGTTTGAGGTGATGTATGTCTGAGGTGATGTGTGTTTGTTTGCATGTTTATTACAAACAATTGTACAACTAATGAAAGTTTGAAATAAGATCTCATTCTCTACTAGGTACTACTTATAATCTATGTGACTAGAGTATTTCACAAATATAATAATATGTTAGTTGTTGTGGATTAATTTCTTATGTTAATTCATTATTTAAACTAGCTCATGCATTGCACAGAGTTATATATATATATATATATATATATATATATATATATATATATATATATCAACTAGCTAGTTGTATATAGATAATAGATTGTATATTGTAATTTCACATCACTAATTAATTATAAATTAGTGACAATGATTTGTACCATAACTCAAGCTTACTTTATTTACTCAAGTATATAGATGTGCTAAATTTTAAAAAATATCTACAAAGGTGAATAACCTTTCACTAATGATTGATTCTCAAAATATATTTGGAATTGATTCAAATTTACATATTTTGATATTAAATGAATATATTTAACAAGTACACTTTTTTGTGGTTTATATTAGAGAAAAATAAATAAATAATGTTATTATAACATAAAAAGGGTCACATAATACTCACATACATACATACATATGTATATTGTACACTTGCATATATGGGATTTTGGGTCCCACAATATGCATGTGTGTGTATGTGAGTATTATGTGACCATTTTTATGTGATAGTAACATTATTAAAAAAATTGACAATCTAACTAGTCGATAGGGGTGACACCATCACCTATCATCATTGCCTATATATTTTGACTACTTTACTTTTATGTATGTACAATGTACTAATTCAAAATTTGATTCATGTGACTAAATTTTCATAATCTTGGGGTCTTCGCTCATTATTTGTTTTTGTGCTTCTTAAGTATATAATAATGCGTTTCTCAAAAATAGTATATAATAATGCAAAATTTAATTCATATATAATAAATATATCCTAATATTTTTAGGTGTATAATAAATGCAAAATTTGATTTATATAATCACATTCAAATTTTTTATAAATCTCAAGGATGTTAGATATCTACGCATCTTATATTGATAATTATGCGTACTCTAATAATACCCATTGAATACTTGTATTACTAATACTGCAATATCTTAAATACAATATTACTATGCATATGGTGCGCAGCCATTAATATATAATGTGCATATATGAGTATCCAATTTTTAAAAGAGATCCTAAATAAATGCATTAATTGCACATTTATATTTATAGAAGAAAGTTAAAAGAAAATTTTTAAGAAGTTTTTATCCTTTCGCGCTATAAATTGTAGGAACTGAATGGTTTTTTGTTCACAAATCACATATCTTATTTTTTGGAGACACTTGAAAAAAAATTAAGTATGAAGTATTCCATTACATTTGCTAGCGTTCTTCTCTTGCTAGTCCTTTTCTGAGTGTAAACACTAATTTAGTATATAATATATGGGTGTTTGTGTTTAACTAAAGTTACATATAGACACACTATGCTTTTTTAATCATGTATTTCATTTTTTAGAAATTCTATTTCTTACTATATAAATTTTTCAATAGATTTCATATATTGAGTAACATGAATAGATCAAAATTACTTAAGATTATTAGCATTTTGTATTTTTTATTACAAAGGTAATTTAGATAATAACCAATAGACCTTAAGAAAACCATGACCTTTTTTTTTTAAAGTCTTCTAATTTTATTAAATAATTATTATGCCTCATGCTCATGCCTTTGTTTATTTTGGTATACATAATTATTTTTTATTTTACTTCTCAAAATTATCATATAAAACTCGTTTTTCTAGTGTTGGGATGCTATGATGGAAGTTTAACTCCACTAACTCTGTCATATTAGCTTAAGTAATAATGACCCTAATAATACATGTCTTTGTAAAATAAAAAAATCACGAGTTCAATTGTAGTGATCTTTTTTCACGGTAGTTACATATAATTGATTTGTTAAATATATAATTACTTTGTTTCAAAATAGAGATACATTTTGATTTGTAAGTCAAATTTTAAATTCTTAGAATTCAAAATTGATTTAACTTTTGAAAGACTAAATATTTTAATTAGTACTATCATTTAATTGGTATACATTAATTATATATATTTTTTATTTAAAGTAAATAAATTTGTATTAGTATTATATTTAAAAATTTATGAATTAACTTACAAATGTTAAAAATGCAACTCTAATTCTAAAACACAAGGATTATATAGATGACAAAATTTTTACATAAAAACACCAAATTATATTATTTTGTCAATTGATTTCGTTTACGTATTTCGATAATTGTAGGTAATGAGCTGACGATTGTTGATGCATGTGAGGTACAATTTTCAGATCCTACTAAAAATTGTGTTGAAGATGTCTGTCCCAAAAAGTGCAAGTAAGAAAGGGGTCACTTTGCTTCAGGAAGATGTATACTTGTTGATACTTGCTTCTGTAAATACCCTTGTTAATCCTATGTATTACATTATGGGTTGTCACATTTAGACATGATAATATAAATAAAAAACTATTGGGTCAATCATTTTTAGTTACATTTAATTCATTTGGATTTTTTTTATTTCTTTTTTTGAAATAACTTCCTCATACAGGACACAAACTTTTATTCATGTGCAAATTGTTTTACAATTAAAGAAAGCAAGCTAGGATGGCAATCATCCATCCAATAAGTAGGAAAAAACATATTATCTAACTGAGCTAAATCTGCTAGTTCTTGAGCTACTTGATAGCTTTCTCTTTGCGAAACTCACCTTCTGAAATTCTAATATGAATCCTCAACAATCTCTTTTGATAGACATGTAATAATCGTCTTACAATCTAGCTCCTTCAATAACAATGTTACTAAGACCTATCTCAATAGAAAATTTAATAGCTTGACGAATAGCAATTGCTTCGGCACATGCAACCTGTAAATTAACGACCAAACCGTCTACTCCAGCTCCTAAAACAGGCCCATGTTCATCTCGAAAAACAAAACCAATTCTGCAAAAACCATTAACTTTCACCGAAGCATAACAATTTATTTTAACAACATGGCTGATAAATTTACACCATTTCGTAACTTGTCTTAATTCAGGTTGAAGAAGAAAGTACCTAATAAATCTCATAGTTTTCAGAAAATTGATGAAAGAAATCGAGACACCTCCCATCCAACACATTAAAATTCCCCTCAAGTTTGCCATGTACAACACAATTGCAGTGATCCCAAATCTGTCATGCCAATAGACAACTTACACAAGTCCTCTTTGCTTAACACCTTAACCATGGATGGCTAGTAATAGGAACCAATCAACAAAGTTCCTAATAGAATCAAATTAGATCGTGTACCTAATATTAGTTAGTTACGTTTGTTCAAAAATAGAAATTAGTATCATGGTTTTGTAAAAAAACATGAATTCATTATATAATTTTATAAGAAAATAATCAAAATAAGATTACCAAATACTAATTGGTTTCTTTTATTTAAATATATAATAATAATAAAAATAATAATAATACAAGTTTAAGTAAAATTATATTACCACTTAGATAATACGATTTGATAAGAAACGAAAATTATCATAAAACTCATCTACCTAACTTAAATTTGGTAATATTATTAAAATATAAGTATAATTAATGCTTCGAGTGTAAGTAAGACTGTAAGACCCCGAAATTTTTTAAATAAAAAGGAATTTCCTTTATTTATTATTTTGAAATAGTAAGGGTGGATTTGATTAATGTTGATAGTTATAGGTAAAATACGCAAATATTTCGAATAAGTAAGTGGTTATAAAATATTCATTATTGTCGGGGAATATTCGTTTGGTCGTGGAATATTCGTCTTGTCGGGGAATATTAAATATTAAATGGACAAGGCCTTGATCTTTTATGGGCCCCATAACGAAAGCGATTGGATGAAAAAAGCGACAAATATAAGTTGTTTATAAATAATTGGCGTAGTTATTCACAATTATCTTGTTGGAATACCGGTTGGTTAAAACACACTAATATCTGGCGTTGTTGAGCGAGTAGCACACGGTATTGCACCAATTATTGATTCTAACGTAAGAAGGCACTACTCAATAATTATTACGATAATTACTATTCGGTATTTTATTTTATTGATTTGATAATTGTTGCGTTGATATTTTATATTCTTTGTTGTTTCAATAATTGTCATTACACGATTATTTTTTTATTATCGAAGCAATAATTCATATTATCTGAATAATATTATTGGATAACATTATTGGCAATGTCTAGAAAGTTCATCTAAGGAGAGGTTTGGTCACCTAATTGTGCCAAGATGAGGAGAAATTCTTATTGGAAAGCCCCCTCTTTCTCGGAACCGCTGCTGGTTGCGAGATCTTGTGATTCTGTAATATTATTTGTGAATAATTAATTATTGATTTATATGATGAGGAAAATATTGATTTTATGTGGATATAGATGGAGAAAATTTTTAAAATGACAATTATTGAAAATTAATATTTTATCTTTTTCTGATAAAATAATTCATTTAAATATATTATTTTAATAATATATTAACGGTGATATTTTTATAATGGATGTGGGATATATGAGTATATGAGGAGGAAGAGTATTTTTGTGCCATTAAATGTTTAACACATATTTTGTGTGTTGGTGGACACAATTATTGACCGAAATTTGATTATAGCCTGTAAAATCGCTCGTTTGTGGATTTCGGTCAATTTCTGTTTGGAAATTGGAAAAACTTTCTTCTGCAAAGTTGTAGAGAATTGAATTTTCTATAAAAAGTCGCAAGATTCGAATTTTTTGATAAAAAGACTATTTATTATAAATTATTGAAGTTCCGAAGCTCCGAAATAATTGATTTTTGGAAGTTTTAAATATTTATATTCACAAAAACATTTTTTGTGTTTGGTGGGCATCTTTAACACATGTCATGTTGCTGAATTCAGATGCTTGATGCGTAGGAGGATGTAGAAAAAAATTATAATATTAATTTATTAAATTTTCTACTTTGGTGTTCTAAGCAATTTCTATAAATAGGGTGCTTAGGTTAGAATTGAAAATCACAATTTAAGCTGAAGTTTTTCTCTCTATATTATCGGCGTATTCTTATGAGTATTTTGAGTATACTTTGAGTATTGCTATCTGGTGCGAGTTCAAGTCATAGCCTTTATATCCAGGTGTTTTGACTAGAAATCTTGTCTTTTTCGAGGTAAGGGATGTTATTTTCTTCTCAAATGATATTATTTCTTCAATATCATTATCTTTGAAATATTGGTTGAAACTTTTTATCAAATTTGGAACTTTTCCATATCGGGGTTACTATTCATGAGTTACTATTCACGAGTTACTATTCATGAGTTACTATTCACGAGTTCTTATTCACGAGTACTATTCACGTGAAGCGTGAAGATGTTTTTTTGTGCAATTTCTATCTTTTGGTGTTGGAGTTACTATTCATGTATACGGCACTATTCACGATACTGATATTATTCACGAATCACTAAGACTATTCATTAGAAAAATGAAATTTCTTCTTTTTGTCCAAAATATCTATTGTGGATACTAGCTTTGATTGTATCCATGTTTTGATCATTCTTGAATTTTACACCACTGTGATTATTTTTGAGGTATTTTTGGATGTGGATAAAACAAAGTACAAATCCTTAATCCTTAATCCTTGTCATTTTGTTTCTTTGGATTCGTTTCTTTAAAAATATTTTCATCATCTTGGTCTTAAATGATGATATTATGGAATATCTTTGGCTTTGTAGTGCAAAAGATGAATGATTTGAAGAATATCTTTGGCCCGTAGTGCAAAGATGAGCAGGAGTTTAGATGAACATGACCAATGATGAATATCTTTGGCACAGTGTAGTGCAAAGATGAATATTTGATTCGAGATGTATATTGATTGATGTTACAGGATAAAATATCGACGATGAACTTTTAAATTCATATATAGAAGATAGTAGTTTGCATTCTCTACTTAACTCTTCTAATGAATTATTATTTCATCTGCGAATATTGATTTAAAATTTGTTGTCTATTGTATTCTATTAGATTTTTCCTGTTGAAGACTAACGATAATTTGTTGTATATTATCTTAGTCATAATATTCTTTCTTGGGCTAGTTTGAGCTCACCCTTTTCCTTGTTGTTCCATTTTTCTTTTCAGGAGGCGAGAATGTAGCGAGTACTAGTCGAGGTATGGAATGAAGGTTCTAGAGAGAGTTGTTTAGTAGTCCTCACCATTTTTGTAAAATAATGTATCAATAATTATGATGGGGATTTATTTGCGTGTGGATATTGTCAGATGGAAATATCTCGTATTTAAACTCACGGATTTATATGTTGTAATAATAAAGTTGTAGTTATTTACGTACCATGTATTTGGCGACTCGAGAATGGGTTGGATGGAGTGGACCTATTTTGGGGCGTCACGGTTGGTATCGAGCTTAGGGATATGATCTCTGGCGGAGATCGGGAATAGAACTAGGAGGGAGAGGCGAGTAAATCCTTCGCTAATGTATCCTACCTAAGCTTATTTGTTAGTTGGTGGGTATATAGGGATATTATGTGATATATTGATTTCTTAATTAACCCTTGTTTTATAGATGTATTTGAGAATGTCGTCGAGAATATTAATGATGGTGTAAATGAGACCGAGTGGAGATGCCTGTACTCACCAACGAGGAGAAGCGTCTACAACAGTGGCAATGTTCCTCCTGTGAACAACACCTTTGAAAGCGAGATGATGAACGAGGGATGTTTAGAAGCTTTTTGCGATTCATGCAAAATCGACGAGGAGACTCGTGTTCAAAATCTGAGGAGGAAATGATAGCAATTCACGGGTTGTCACTGCCCAAGCGATTCAAAGAGTTGGGACCACGAATTTAAGGGAAAGCGGATCCGATCATGGCGGAAACATGGGTCAAGCAAATTACCAAGATATTCGATGTCTTGGGATGCGGAGAACGAAGGTTCCATTCGCTACTTTTATATTTAGTGGCGAAGCGGACTCTTGGTGGGAGATGCGTGAAGCGTACCCATCATTTGCACTCGGCATGTCATGGGAGACATTTGAAGAAAGCAGTTCAATGACAAGTACTTCCACGAAAGTATTCTGGCTATATGAAGGAAGTGGAGTTTATTAGACTAGAAGCGAGAATAACATGGCGGTGTCCGGTCTGACGAGGTTAAGCGGAGTTATCGGTTGCACCTCATTTGGTGGAGAATGAGGAGCGTATGGCGAATGTTTACGAGAGGTTTGAAACCCGGCATCGTCGATTATCTTATTTCTCATAAATTTTCTCTCTATTCGGATGTTGTCAGCGAGGGCTCTGTTGTTAGGCGAGATAACGCAATACGTTCAACCGAGGGACCATAACCGAGGATTATATATCAAGATAGCGGTCATCAGAATAACGATAACCAGCGGAGAAAGAAGAATACGGACAAAGGCGGTAACCACTCTGGTGGTAATCGTGGCCATGAAAATAGAAGAAGCGAATCGGGAGTAGATTTTAAAAAGAGGAGATTTAACAACGACCATGTGAAGGCAGCGATCAAGCAAAGCAATTGGTTCAAGGAGGAGAAAGACCACCGGTCGTATGTTACAAAAATGCGGAAAGAGGGACATATATCCCCAAGCGCCCTAACAGTTTAAGGTATGCTATAATTGTGGAAAAGAAGGACATATCGCTCGAGATTATGCGGTATCGAAAACCCAATCCGGTAGGAATGGTGACTCAAAAGGATGTCAAGAAAAAGTCAAAGTCAACGGTTCCTGGAAGAGCGTTTGTCGTGACCGGTCAAAATGCAAAGAACCCGAACGAAGTTAGCACGGGTTAGTTAATTATAAATTCTTGCGAAGTTTATACCTTACTAGATACCGATTCTACCCATTCTTTTATCTCTCTTGCTTGTGCTCAACATTTGAACTTGACTACGGAGAAATTAAACTTTGACCTATCTGTGGAGACTACATTAGGAGAAACTTTCATTACATCCGTTGTTTAAAAATCTTGCTTGATTCAGGTTGGCACTATCACATTACTTGTTAACCTTATTTCTATAGAGATATTTGCTTTTGATGTGATTTTAAGGTTAACTACTCATCATGCCGAAATTGATTATTTTCGTAAGGTTGTTAGTTTTTATATTCCTAAGCAACCTTGTTATTCAATTCAAGCAATCAAACCATTGTAGTCAAACATTTTCATATCAAGCCATGAAGTCATTCGTTTATTACGGATGTCAAGTTTTCTTAGTCCATGTTATGGATTTGAATAAAGACACGTCAGATTTGAATAATATTTCTGTTGTTATTGATTTTCCTGACGTATTTCCTGAAGAATTTTCTTGGTTTACTCCCAAAGACTGATATTAAATTTTGTATCGACTTTGAACCTGGTACAAAACTCATTTCTAAAATCTCATATCGAATGGCTCCTATTGAACTTCAGGAGTTAAAAATTGAACTATAGAATTTGGTACCTGAGCCTTTATCTGGTGACTTCTTTTGTGGAATGCACCGAAGCCAGACTCTCCGTAAGGGACACCATATTCGTGCGATATTTAACTGAGAGGTGTCATTGTAACGTGTTATCCAAGGTTGGGATATGAGTCACAGTTGAGAACAACCTAAATTCAGAATCGAAATCGTAGCTTTCAGGCTTAGTTGGTTATTATCGGAGATTCGTTGAAGGATATTCTCGAATCGCTATTCCATTAACGCTTGGTGACTCGTAGAGATACAAAATTCGAATGGAGCAAGGAATGTGGGAAGAGCTTGAAGAACTCAAGAGAAGACTTATTTCAAAGACATGTTACGACCATGCCATCCCGGAAAAGCGAACGTGGTAGGCGGCGTGTTGAGTAGAAGATCGTATACAAATACGAAAGTACAATATTGTCAAAGACTCATTTCAGTATAATTTACAAATAATAGAGGTGGAGATGAAAACTCTAGGTACCCACGTGATGATATCTGAGTATAATCGACTTTAATCGATAAAGTTAAAGTTGTTCAAGCTACACACCCCGGTGATGAATCGAAGAAGGAGGTGCAAGAAGTTGTTATTTCAAAAGCGAGAATCGGTGAGGTGAGGAAAGCTCAAACCTTCGATTTATTAATCCATTTGAAATTCTCGATCGAATAGGAAGGCGTGGCCTATAGACTTCTTTTACCGCCAAGTATAATGGCGTGTTCATAACGCGTTTTTCACGTATCGATGTTACGTAAATATGTGGACGACCGAACCACGTCATTGAGTTAGAACCGGACGAGATAACTTAGAAGACTTAACGTCGAGGAGGTACTGTCAAGATCTTGGATAGGAAAGAACATGTCCTATGTACCGAGGTTATACCACAAGTTAAAGTTTTGTGGAGAAACCATGATATTGAGGAAATGACCTGGGAGTTGGAAATGGAAATGAAAGCGAGGTATTCTCATCTTTTCGAAACACCAGGCACGTACGTCAATTTCGAGGACAAAATTTCATAAGGAGGGGAGGTTGTAAGACCCCGAAATTTTTTAAATAAAAAGGAATTTCCTTTATTTATTATTTTGAAATAGTAAGGGTGGATTTGATTAATGTGGATAGTTATAGGTAAAATACGCAAATATTTCGAATAAGCAAGTGGTTATAAAATATTCATTATTGTCGGGGAATATTCATTTGGTCGTGGAATATTCGTACTTTCGGGGAATATTTGTGTGTTGGTGGACACAATTATTGACCGAAATTTGATTATAGCCTGTAAAATCGCTCGTTTGTGGATTTCGGTCAATTTCTGTTTGGAAATTGGAAAAACTTTCTTCTGCAAAGTTGTAGAGAATTGAATTTCCTATAAAAAGTCGCGAGATTCAAATTTTCTGATAAAAGGACTATTTATTATAAATTATTGAAGTTCCAAAGCTCCGAAATAATTGATTTTTGGAAGTTTTAAATATTTATATTTACAAAAACGTTTTTTGTGTTTGGTGGGCATCTTTAACACATGTCATGTTGCTGAATTTAGATGCTTGATGCGTAGGAGGATGTAGAAAAAAATTATAATATTAATTTATTAAATTTTCTACTTTGGTGTTCTAAGCAATTTCCTATAAATAGGGTGCTTAGGTTAGAATTGAAAATCACACCAGAAATTGAAGTTTTCTCTCTATATTATCGGCGTATTCTTATGAGTATTTTGAGTATACTTTGAGTATTGCTATACTCTGATGCGAGTTCAAGTCATAGCCTATATCCTGTTTCAACTAAAAGTCTTGTCTTTCGAGGTAAGGATGTTATTTTCTTCTCAAATGATATTATTTCTTCAATATCATTATCTTTGAAATATTAGTTGAAACTTTTTATCAAATTTGGAACTTTTCCATGTCGGGGTTACTATTCATGAGTTACTATTCACGAGTTACTATTCATGAGTTACTATTCACGAGTTACTATTCACGAGTACTATTCATGAAGCGTGAAGATGTTTTTTGTAAAATTTCTATCTTTTGGTGTTGGAGTTACTATTCATGTATACGGCACTATTCACGTATACGGTACTATTCACGAATACGGCACTATTCACCGAAAAATAAAATTTCTTTTTTTTGTCCAAAATATCTATTGTGGATACTAGCTTTGATTGTATCCATGTTTTGATCATTCTTGAATTTTACACCACTGTGATTATTTTTGAGGTATTTTTGGATGTGGATAAAACAAAGTACGAATCCTTAATCCTTGTCATTTTGTTTCACTGGATTCGTTTCTTTAAAAATATTTTTCATCATCTTCAGTCTTAAATGATGATATTATGGAATATCTTTGCCTGTGATGCAAAAGATGAATATTTGATTCGGATGTATATTGATTAATGTTACGAGGATAAAATATCGACGATGAACTTTTAAATTCATATATAGAAGATAGTAGTTTGCATTCTCTACTTAACTCTTCTAATGAATTATTATTTCCGCTGCGAATATTGATTTAAAATTTGTTGTCTATTGTATTCTATTAGATTTTTTCCTGTTGAAGACTAACGATAATTTGTTGTATATTATCTTAGTCATAATATTCTTCTTTGGGCTAGTTGAGCTCACCCTTTTCCTTGTTGTTCCATTTTTCTTCTCGGGAGGTGAGAATGTAGCGAAAGTACTAGTCGGGGTATGGAATGAAGGTTTAGAGAGAGTTGTTTAGTAGTCCTCACCATTTTGTAAAATAATGTATCAATAATTATGATGGAGATTTATTTGCGTGTGGATATTATCTAGATGGCAATATCCGTATTTAAACTCACATGATTTATATGTTGTAATAATAAAGTTGTAGTTATTTACATGCCATGTGTATTTGGCATTTCATAATGGGTTGGATGGAGTGGACCTATTTTTTGGGCGTCACAAAGACTTTTATCATTATTCATGTAATATAATTGTTATTATTCTAAAAATAAAAATATAATATTTTAATTGACTATATGATTCAATTATTAAAGTAAAAATAAAAATTAATTACTCTATCCAATATAAAAATTCCCAAATTAAAATTTACTCATCTACCAAACTTAAATTTGGTACTATTATTAAAATATAACTATAATTAATGCTTCGAGTGTAAGTAAGACTTTATCATTATTAGGGTAATATAAGTGTTATTATTCTAAAATAAAAATATTACATTGTAATCGACAATATGATTCAATTATTAAATTAAAATAAAAATTTATTACTCTATCCAATATCAAAATTCCTAAATTAAAATTACTCATCTACCAAACTTAAATTTTGTACTATTATTAAAATATAAGTATAATTAATGCTTCGAGTGTATGTGAGATTTAATTATTATTCAAGTAATATAAATTTTATTATTATTAAAAAAAAAATTGTTTGGTTCGACCTTTGACTTTTCCTACACTAAGTCAACTTTTATTATTTATCAATTCAAATCAAAAATTGAAAATAGTAGTATTGTAGTTTTATATGAAAACAAGAATTAATAATATTATAATTTAATAAAAATAATAAAAATAAGATCATCTTAACTAATATTATATTTTCAGAAATTTAAATTAATATCATAGTTTTATAAGAAAATAGAATTTGTAATATAGTTTTATAAGAAAATAATCAAAATAAGATCATCTTACCCAATATTAATTGATTTCTTTTATTGAAATATCTTTATAATAATACAAATTTAAGTAAAATTATATTTTCACTTATATAATATAGTTTGAGAAGAATAAAATTATCATAAGAATCATCTACCTAACTAAATTTGTTACTACTATTAATATATAAATATAATTATAGTTTCGACTATAAGAAAGATTTAATAATTATTTAGATATTATTATTATTATTATTATTATTATTAAAATATAATATAATATATATTCTAATCAACCATATGATTTAATTATTAAATAAAAATAATAATAATTACTCTCTATCCAATAAGAATTTGTAAAAGCAAAATTCAAATTAATAATATTATATTGTATAGCAAAACCTTTCGTTAAGTTTAACCGAGTCAAAAATAAAAGTTAGTAATATAGTTTACAAGTAAACAATCGTAAGATCATCTTTGTATCTTTAGTCATCCTTTTGAGGATGGAGTAAGTATAATTTTAGAAGAAAAGTATTTTCATACTAGAGTCATTTTACCTAATAAATCAAATAATATATTTATAAAAAACATATTTATAATATCATAACCTTATAATAAGATCCCTTACTTTGCACGGGCTGTAGATGCTATAAGTACTATATATCTATAATTTACCTAAATAGACAATTTAATTTGTCTTTTTTTTTCCTTTTTTTTCTTGCTCACAAAATTATTTTTCATGCAGTATTACTTCTCCTGCTTTAAGTCAAAAATTACCTATATGAGGTCAAAAACTAACCAATCTACATGTACACATATATTATTGTGGAATCAAGTTTATTAGTGATAAAATACCCCTATAATCATCAAGCTTCCCGTCAACTTGGTATGTTAGATGTCTCAATCTATTGGACCACCCTTACAATAACTTGGTATGTTATAGTATTTAATGAGTCCATTGATGAGTTGGTTTTATACCTACGAATCGGTTCTTATTTGGACTTAAACGGTGTTGATCCTGTCTATTTCTGTACAATTTTAATTGTTTTTTGTATTGTTCTATGTTTATGTTGCATTATGTGTAATTGGTGGCATAATGGTGGTATTGCGGCAAGAAAACAGTAATAAAAGACAAAAATCAGCAACTGCAGAAATCTTGACCCCATGGCGAGCCCCTATCTGAAAAGAAAACCCGTAGGAAATGGGTGTCGTGGTTAAACAAGACTTAAGACCCCTTCGCCAAGGCATCATCAAAGATAAAACCCACTTGAGTATGGGTACGGGACCGAGAGGAGCTATGGCATGGATTGGGACTGTTTTGGGGCATCTTTTATCAGCTATTATGTGACTAAAGTAAAGAGACCACATACTTCAATTAACAATCAATCAATTAACAACTTGGAGCCCTAATTTTTAGAGAAGACATTGGAGGAGCAAAGTAGAAGGTCAAGATCACGAAAATTGCAAATTGGAGTGAGGACAAGGGTGTTGTATTACTGTTCTTAGTCTTTCAATTCAAATTTTGTAATTGGGATGATGAATTCTTTACTTTATTCAGTTTTTAATTTATCTATGATGAACTAAATTACTTTTTATGCTTGCAATGGATCTTTAAGGTTGAACGATGATTGTCATGCTTTAATTTTAGTTTATTAATACTATCAATTCAGTTCATCTATTGTGATTTATACTTAATTTATGAATTTCTTGATCACCAATTTTATGTGGATTTATATGGAATTGAGAGATGATGTATGAATCTAGACCTAATCACAATAGCATGTGTTCTTGAATTTTACGTTTTGATGGATTTCTTGATGAATGTTAATGATAGAGATATACCTAACATCGCATGTAATCACGTAAAGAACTTGGAATTTAAACCTTCTTTGATTTTAATTCACATAGAGATATAGTGAATTAGTTAATTAGGGTGTTTGGCTTAATTCTATCAAATTATGGATTTAAGTTAATACGGTGTTAGTGCATCGAGAGATGGCTAATTCTACTTGAGTGTTCTTGATTAATGAACTGAGATAGTAAATTAAATTGGAAAAAAGGTGTGATAATCAAAGTGAAACTTAAAGTGAAAATTGTTGGCTTAATTCTCCATTATCTGATTAAAATTACGGTTAATAATTTGTGTTGATTTATTTTGATTTTTAATTTATTAGTTTTTATTAATTATAATCATTAATTTGACCAGTTTAATAAAACTGGTAATTGTTAGATTAAATTTCATACTTGTCTCTGTGGGAAAGATACTTTATTCATCATTATATTACTTGTTGACCACGTACACTTGCGTGTAGAGCGTATCTAGAATTTACCCAACAAGTTTTTGGCGCCGTTGCCGGGGACTAGTTTTGATTTTAGTACTTTTCAATAATAGTTTAATTAGTTCAGTTTTAGTTAAACAAATTTTCTCTTTGTTTTGCTCTTTCTTGTTTCAGGTTCTCTGACTTAGTGTATGCAAACTCGATCTAAGAAGCCATACTTGTTTCCTTTCGAGGAAGATATCGAGAAAAGGTCTCAAAGGCATAATAAGTGGATTAAGGACACTAGGGAGAATCTTGATAAGGAAGAAACAATGGTTGTAGAGGATCAGAAAGCAATGAGGGATTATGCTACTCCCAGAGTCACTGATATCCAGTCGAGCATTACTAGGCTTGGGATTACTGCAAATATCTTTGAGATCAAGCCTAGGACCATATAAATGATATATAATTCAGTGTAATTTGGGGGATTAGCCAACGACGATCCGAATGAGCACTTAGTTAGCTTTTTGGAAATTTGCGACACCTTCAGATATAACTGGGTGTCGGATGATGTAGTCAAACTTTTCTTGTTTCCGTTCACATTGCGGGACAAGGTGAAAAGTTGGTTACACTCACTACCTCCAGGGTTGATTACTACATGGGACGACCTTGCTCAGAAGTTTTTCCCACCAACAAAGACTACGGAGATGAGGAGTGAGATTAGTCTGTTTGAGCAACAGCATGGGGAGTCTTTGTACGAAGCTTGGGAGAGGTACAAGGAACTACTTAGGAAGTGCCCACATCACGAACTACCTAAATGGCTGCAGATGAACACTTTTTACAATGGGTTGAGTTGTAATCTCTGAACTAGTATTATTACAGCTTCTAGGGGAGCTTTCATGGCTAAGAGTTATGAGAAAGCATACGATCTGATAGAGATGATGGCGGTTAACAACTACCAATGGCCCACATCGAGAATGACGCAGCCTAAGGTAGCTGGGGTGTTAGCAGTAGATGGGGTAACAGTGTTAGCGGCACAGATTTCAACATTGTCGAAAAAGATGGATGGTCTTACAGGTGCACAGACTCAGTAGGTTACTTTTGTTTGTGAGTTATGTATGGGGGAACATCCTATAGATTAGCGTGCCATTAACCCATCAGAGGTATAGTTTGTGGGTAGTTATAATAGAATTCAGTAGAATCGGTATCAGAATGCATACAATCCAGGGAATATGAACCATCCCAACTTCTCGTGGAGTAATAACCAAAATCAGCAGGCCCCACGACCATCGTATCCCCTAGGTTTCCAAAATTAGTAGCAACAATCAGCTTCGCATCAAGAGAAAAAGTCAGATTTGGAAGAGCTGTTGTTGAAGTACATATCGGGTAACGAGGCATCGATTAAAATGCAAGCGGCAGCGATAAAGAACTTAGAGAATCAGATGGGACAACTTGCATTAGTGTTAAATAATAGGCCTCAAGGGTTGCCGAGTGATACGAAAACGAATCCAATGGGAAATCACGAGCAATGTAATGCTATCACATTGAGGAGTGGTAAAATCTTGGTTGCTAACTTTGATGGAAAAGCAGGTAAGAATAAGGATGTCAAAATTGACGAGAGTGATTCAGTTAGGATAACTATGGAAAAGGTTATAGAAAAGCTGAAGGAAGTCAAACAAAATGGAATCATATCACCTGTGCCTTTCCCCCAACGGTTAGAAAGTCAAAAGCTAAAAGATCAATTTTCAAGGTTTATGGACATATTCAAGCAGTTGCACATCAACATTCTATTCACCGAAGCACTTGAGCATATGCCACATTATGTCAAGTTCATGAAAAAGATACTTTTAAAGAAACACATGCTCAAGGAATTCGAAATAGTTGTGTTGACAGATGAATGCAGTGCAATTCTACAGAAAAAGCTTCCCCCCTTAATTGAAAGATTTAGAGAGCTTCACAATTCCTTGTGTGATTGGCAATCAAGATGTGGGGAGAGCTCTATGTGATCTAAGAGGGAGTATAAATCTTATGCCAATATCCATTTACCAAAAGCTGGGGTTAAATGAAGTAAAACCAATTAACATCAGTCTACAACTCGCAGATAGATCAATAACATATCCACTAGGGATAGTAGAAGATGTGTTGGTGAAGGTTGACTCATTGATCTTTCCAGCTAATGTCGTGGTGCTAGATTTTGAAGAAGAATTATCCCTATCATTTTGGGACGACCATTCCTTAAAACTGGACGAACATTAATTGACGTGCCTAACGGAGAACTCGTTATAAAACTATTCGATCAGATTGTTACAGTAAAAGTGTCCAAGGAAATTCCAGTTCCTACTGACAAGGAGGAAATGAATGTGAATGAGGTGTCTACACATGTCAAGCACAAAGATTGCAAAGAGGTTAGTGGTCTAAAAGCATTGATCGAGGATAGAAAGTCAAATTCAATCTCAGAAACGCAGTTGAATGGGCATGCAGTAAAGCATTGTTGGTGTTGTATGATTAACAAACAGCATGTCGAATATATTCCAACTGATCCAGGTTAACATAGAGAGTAGTCAGGCTGAATTAAAGACTCAAAAACAAGCACTCATTAGGAAGAAACCAAATTTTCGTATCAATTACAGTATTTTTGTTTTTTCTTATTCAATTCGTAGCTTACTTCATAATTCTAATAGCGTATAGTTTAATTTTGTGCAATTCATAGTTAGTTAGTTATTAATTTTAATTAATTTTCATCTTACTTACTCAAACCTTTATGATCTTATCTCATATTTGTGGTTCTAATGGATTTCAGGTACTTAAGATGCCAATGGACATGTGTATGGGTAAAAGAAGCTTAAAATTGAAGTTGTGCAGAAAAGGGCCTTTCATACACAAGCGAAGGTGTCTCTGGAATAGCCCGCCCCGACGGGCTATTATAGTATAAATACCACCCACCCTGACGGGGGTACGGGTTTGCTAAAAAAAATTTAAAAAGTTTTTTGCACTTTTCTTCTCCACTTCTATCTCCTATAACCGACCCCTATAACTCTATATACCCATGAAAATGCCCCATACATCTCCATTAACCCATGAATTTGACCACTACTATCATCCTATATAAATCTAAACCCTAATTCCCCAATTCCACACCATTATCCATCCAATCCTCTCAATTGCAAATACCAAAAGTTAGGGTTTCACCTAATTCGGATTTGATAGAAACAAGGAAGGGGGAAACTTCAATTGGGGCATCACCTACGCAACAATATCATCAATAGAGGGGAAAAATTAGTGGGTAAGCTACTAGTTTCAGTTGTTCATCACACTTTTGAATTCAAGTTTGTCAATTACAGGAGTCTGTGCATGTGTGCACACCACTTGCTTGTGTTATTGCCAAAGAAGAAGTTTGGGGATATTGTTAACTATTTTGTGACCTATGGCACCTAAAAATCCATCAAAACGCCAAAGAAGCGAAGGTTCAGGTTCTTTACCACCGGTTCGAGCCTTTGATAAGCGAAAGTTTGGTAGTGCTAACGCAGCCGATAAATACGACTACCTTGTGCCTAAAGCACTAACACCTGAGAGGGGCTTGGCACCCGATTCATTCGATGGGTAGATGCATAGAAAAATACATGAGCATGGCTGGGAAGTGTTCACAGATGATCTTGACCCAGCTAGATTGAATGTGGTGAAGGAATTCTACGCAAACACTGAGGACAAGGTGCCATATATGGAATTTGTGAGGGGTAAACAAGTTTCCTTCAGTGCAGAGGCAATCAATGAGTACTACAGTCTGCGAGCCCCTGCAGTATGCCAGTATGTACAGTTCAGAGATAGGAATCCAAACTATGACCAGATCTTGACAGAAATATCTAAACGGGGCACGGTTTGGGCTAAAGGGAGAAAGGGTGTCACAATTTTCATGAGTAAGGACCTCAGCTTATATGGAAAGATATGGTGTATGCGTTTTTATGTGTGAAGTTATTTCCTTCGACGCATACCAGTGAGGTGACAAGGGAAAAAGTGCTACTACTGTATGCCACAGTACCCTCCATCGGATTCGGATATGGAGGAGCACAAAGTTTTTGTTCAAAGACCACCACCACAACCATCACCTCATGCTTGGCAAGATGCATGGAAGTTCTCTATTCGTTTATTGATAAATTTTTCCAATGAGGACATTGTAACTGCTAAGTTTGGGGAAGTTAGTTTTAATTTTATGTTCAATGTTTTAGTTTCTATTTATGTCTTATGTTTAATTTGCATATGTTAGTGTAGTTTGTAGTCATATTCATTTATGTTTGCATTCATATAGTTTCATAGTAGTTTAAGTTAGTAGTAGTAGTGTAGTTTATGTTTCTTGTTCTGTTTTATTAAAAATAGAAAAAAATAGTTAGTTTATTGTGTTTATATTGCATTTAGTTCATGCATTGTTGTTAGTTGATTTCACAATCAATAATTTGTGCAAGCATACACAGTCAACAAGTAATAAAGTGGTAAAGTAAAGTGTTGTACCCACAAGGAATCCTAATTAACAAATTCCAACTACTAGTACTTTAACAATTCAATTTTATTTAAACACCCATAATTTGTGATTTTCTAATTAAGAAAACTAAAGTTAACTAATTAGAACTATCTTACTCTAGAAATTGATTCAAATAATAAAAATTTAAGACTACAATATCTTCAATTATGAAATACAAAATCAATTATCCAATTTCTCCAGTTATTACTTCACCCGAATTATTAACAGGAATTCTAGTTGTTTAAAAACCCTTTTCCAAGTGGTCCAATAACATTTATTTAATTCAATTAATTCTGCGATATCCCTATGCAAAATAATAAAATTAAATTTATTAAGTTCCAATTCCCAATTATTACATGCAATGAAAAGATATATTCCTATTCAATCCACAACCCTAATTATTTATCTTATGCAAATAATTAAGCACACATGTTACCACATTCAGTTCTAACCCTAGATTTCATCTTCCGAATCCATCTAGTGTAACACAGTAATTATTGGCCAAATAATTAATCATTAAACGTAAAACATGATAAATAATTCAATTTGACTTAAATAACTAGATTAAACTAAATAATCGATTCATAGACATAAAATGTTCAATTTGTAGACTTAATGAAAGAGTTAGTTCATAATGGAAAATAAAACTAGAAATCCCTTAAACATCATCTTAATAGAGTTACAAAACTGATGTAGACACGTGAAATTTTCGGTACACCTGTCACTAACATTGCAGGAGGACATATTCGTCTTTCAAGAGGAAACCCTAGAAGATAGTTCATATCCATTCTGGATACTACCGGAAGTTCAGTATCAACCCCGGAACACACACCGGAGAAGACCGATTAATCTCAGAGATAACCCCGAGGTATCCAGTCTTAATCCTAATCATTGGAATATCCACCAACCTTGGTGATCACCCCAAGAAATGCAGTTTTAGCGATAACCCCAGAAATGCTTGTTTCAAATGCAACCAGCTTCAATCTCGGCACTCACAACGAGATACACAGTACCAACCCGGATATAACACCGGGAGGACAGGCACACCTCAGAGATGACATTGAGGACCTTCAACAATTGTAGCAGTCCAATCTCAGCGAAGCCTTGAGCAACGTCTGCTTTATTAGCCAAAACCGGCGATAACACCGGTGAGGGGAAACATCGTCATCTCGCCAACACGATGCCACGCCACGTCGTCTCAACATTTCATACACACATCTCTACACAATGATGTCCCACAAGACTCAATGAGAACCAATCCCGAGTGACTATTGTGAGGGGTAACGGATATAATTTGAAGCTTGAAGACCGGAGGGCATCGTCCCATCTTCAATGACTTCGTACAAACTCTAATCCCATAACATTGTACAACTCTCAACAACGGCGGTGTGACGCCCCCAAAATAGGTATACATCACCTATTCTGAGTCGTCAAATACATGGTACAGATTACAAATATAATTTAATTATACAACTGTCATGTAAAGTACGACAAAACATAAGCTGTGAGTTTTAATACAATATTGTCGTCTAGACAATATTCAAACTCAAATTCAATATTATTACATTTATTTTCCACTATTTCACTGAATAGTGAGGACTACTAATGCTATCATCTGGTCCGTCACTCCGTTCCCCGACTAGTCCCTGCCACGTTCTCATTTCCTGAAAAGAACAAAAAAAATAAAAGGGTGAGCTCAACTAGCCCAGTAGGAAATATTATGACTAAGATGATGCAGAATATATTATCGTTACCCTTCAACAGTGTTAAACTGATACAATATAACAACCATCAAGTTTAACTGCAGCGGAACAAGCAATCCATTAAAAGAGTCCGGTAGAGAATAAAATCTACTATCTTTTATGATTTAAAAGATTTTTCATCACTTTTATTGCTGGGACTCAGCTTAATAAATAATCCATATCATCGAATCACCCCTGCACTACGGCCAAGGATATTCTTTAGTAACACGACCACAACTATCCATGCACTACGGGCCAAGAATATTTGTGTATTCAATAATGGTCATGATCATGCCAACAACTGTCCATCAATGCACTACGGGCCAATGAGGATTTTTTCCACATCATTTGTAACATTACGGTCATGATTACACGGAATAAACCCTGGTCATAATCATACCAAGTCCATCTATGCACTATAGGCCACAGATGACTTTCAACAAAATATAAACATGATGATGATGACAATGATATAAGAATTCAATAAAACAAGTTCAAGAATTATTTTATCTAGGAACTAATAACGTCCAAATTGTCAACATGATACTGCTTTGTAGAGTAAAATTCAAAAATGCTCAGAAGAATATTTCCATGAAAAGATACTGGATGAAGCGCAAATATCAAGGATATTCCACTAATTTCATGGAGTATAGAAGTCAAAACTTTAACCAATTAAGTATAATAAGGAATGGAATAACAAAAGAAATCACTAGGCATACGATAGACCGCACAGGCAGGTTATTCCAACAGAATAAAAAATAACGGAATCAGGTCCGGTGTAAAACACACAGACATGATATTCCAACAGAATAATAAAGACAGAATCGGTCCGCGTAAAACGCATGCATGTGATATTCAATGTAATAATAAAGGCGGAATTAGGTCCCGTAGAACGCATGTGACGAGGATATTCCAATGGAATAATAAAGAGCGGAATCAGTCCCCGTGAGAACCTTGACGAGGATATTCCAGCAGTAATAATAAAGAGCGAAACCAGTCCGGCGTGAGAACGCTTGATGTACGGGATGTTCCAATGTAATGATAAAGAATGGAACAACATAAGAATTTTTCCAAGTATAGGGTAGCTCGCATATACAAGTTATTCCAACAGAATAATAAGAATGGAATAACAGAAGTTCTCTTCATAGATAAGAAAGAAATAATACTCCCTACCTTAGAAAAACTGGATACTGGAATAGTGAGGTAGCAAACTTCTCTTCTTCTTTCTATAATTTCTCTCTATAATAATCGCTCTAAAACTTTTGTGAATTGGTGAGAAATGAAGGAAGAATGAGCTTCTATTTATAGGAAAATATAGTTTCGATAATTGCACCTTTTGGGGCTCGAAAAATTACAGTACAATACCTCCAACTTTTCTTTCATTTTTAATTTAGTCTTGCAAGTATTATCAATCTTGCACCAACTCCCCTAATAGTAAATAATGTGAATCAATAGTACACATATGTGAACAAATAGTTATATAAGCATGTGAATTAGTAGCAATTAATTGCTCATTTATTCGATAAATTACCCGATTTATCAATATAACCCCTAGACATCAATTATCATCGGAATAAATGTCGATTTTCACTAACACAAACAATTCCAATATAATGAAACTATTTTATCAAAATATAAAATTTGAAATTTGAAGTTTTACTTTTTCCCAAAAAAAGTCAACTGTTGACTTTTTTTTGACCAAATAGTGAATCAGGAAAATTGTGTTTATAGACTATTTTACTAATTTCGTCATTAGGACTCAAATATCACGTCCGCGTCTCCAAATTCAGCTCAGAACAACATTCATCATTAATATTATAACTCACAATATTTATCAACCGTGTCGTTCCCGGAAAGAGGGGCTTTCAATAAGGATTTCTCCCTATGGCGCATGATGAGGTGACCAAACCTCTCCTTGATGAACTTCTAGACATTGTAAATATTGAAATTTATAATATGAATAACTTTGTCATCTCAAGTATTGATTTAATAAAAACATTTTATGCGGATGATCTTTGTGACAATAATTGAATCAATAATATGATAGATATGATGCAAAAGAATTATTGTAGTAATAATTGAGTATAACCGAGTGACTTCTCATATAAGCATCAATAATCAATACCGTGTGCTACTACTTATGCAACCATGCAGACATCGTTGTTTTACTCTTGGGTAGTTCAACAGTTAACAATGTAAAACTTACGCCATTTTTTCATAAAGTATTTTTGTCGTTTTCTCAATCCGACAATAATTCCGTTGTGGGGGTCCACCAATGATTGTGCCGTTGTACGAATATTCCCTATTAAAATGAATATTCCCCGACCAATCGAATATTATATAACAACTTACGTACTTTGCAAAATTTATAAATATTACCCACAACTATAACATTATATCAAATCCACACCATAATATTCAAAAATATATTTCAAGAAAATTTAATCTTTATTCAAAAAGTTTGGGTCTTACAACCTCCCATTCTTATGAAATTTCGTCCTCAAAATTAGGGTGCGTACCTGGTATGTCAAAGAGGTGAGGATACCTTGATTTCATTTCAGATTCTAATTCCTAAGTCATTTCCTTAACATCATGGTTTCTCCATAAAACTTTGACTTGAGGTATAACCTTGGAGCGTAGAATATGTTCCTTCTTATCCAAGATTTTAACAGGAACCTCTTAATACGTTAAATCTTCCTCTATTTCATCTGGTTCTAACTCAATAATGTGATTCGGGTCTTTCACATATTTACGTAACATGGATATGTGAAAAACGTTATGAACACGAGACATACTTGGCGGTAATGCAAGTCTATAGGCCACAGTTCCTACTCGATCGAGGATTAAAAATGGGCCAATGAATTGAGGATTGAGCTTTCCTCTCTTTCCAAATCTTGTAACTCCTTTCCATGGAGCAACACGTAACAACACATGATCTCCAATATCGAATTCTACGTCCTTTCGATGAAGATCAACATAACTCTTTTGTCGATCTTGTGAGGTTTTTATACGTTGTCGGATCATTTGAATCTTTTCCGTAGTCATACGTACCAACTCTGGTCCCAACAACATTGTTTCACCCACCTCATCCCAGCATACTGGAGAATGACACTTTCTTCCAGAGAACGCCTCGAATGGAGCCATGCTAATACTTGCGTGATAACTGTTGTTGTAGGAAAACTCCACCAATGGTAAGAACTTGTCCCAACTTCCCTTGAAGTCAAGGACACAGAGTCTTAATAGATCTTCAAGAGTTTGAATCGTCCTCTCCGATTGCCTCGTCTCGCCCCGAGGATGATATGCCGAAGCTAAATCGTAAATCCGCGCTCATAGCTTTTTGCAAACTAACCCAAAATCTTGAAGTGAATCTTGGGTCTCGATCAGTAACTATGGATACCGGCATAACATGCAATCTTATAACCTCGTTTATGTACATACGAGCAAGACATTCAAGTGTTTAAGTTTCTCGTATCGGTAAGAAATGAGCAGACTTGGTCAATCTATCAACAATGACCCAAATCGCATCTATACCTTGAGAAACTTTGGGAAACCCCAGAAGCGAAATCCATGGTAATGTGCTCCCACTTCCATTCTGGAATTTCAAGTGGTTGCAATGGACCTTTTGGTACTTGACGCTCCGCTTTATCTCGTTGACAAATTAGACACCTTGAGATAAATAGCACTATCTCTCTCTTCATATTGCTCCACCAAAATGTATGACGAAGATCACGATATATTTTGGTACTCCCAGGATGGATTGCAAACGGTGTGTTGTGCGCCTCCATCATGATTTTATACTTTAAATCAGGGTCGTTAAGAACACAAAGTCTGGAGTTGACTCGAAGTATTCCTTCTTCATCGATTCTTTCTTCTGGCATAGCACCTTCTTGCACTTTCTTCCTCATACGCATCTACTCCGGATCTGTAACTTGAGTAACTTTAACTTTATCAATTAAAGTCGGTTCTACTCGTATATTTGCCATCATCACATGGGTCCCTGGAGTCTTTAACACTATCTCCATCCTTTGCAAGTCACACAAAATGGGCTTTTGTGTTGTGAATATTGCACTCGTACCCGCATATGATCTTCTAATCAATGTGTCAGCTACCACGTTCTCTTTTCCAAGATGGTATTGGATGGTATGATCATAATCCTTCAACAGTTCAAGCCAACGTCGTTGTCGCATGTTGAGTTCCTTTTGAGTGAAGAAATATTTGAGGCTTTTATGATCCGTAAAGATATCCACTTTCTCTCCATACAAGTAATGCCTCCAAATTTTAAGTGCGAAGACAACAGCTGCCAACTCTAGATCATGAGTAGGATAAATCCTCTCATATTCTATGAGTTGTCTTGAGGCATAGGCTATGACTTTCCCATGTTGCATAAGAACACATCCTAACCCTTTGCCCGAAGCATCACTGTAGAAGACAAATCCCTCCGAACCAGATGGAAATGAGTCTCCTTTTGAGTTCTTGAAAACTCTTCTCACATTCCTCGCTCCAACCGAACTTTATATCTTTCCGAGTCAGCTGAGTTAATGCAGTAGCGATTCGAGAAAATCCTTCCACGAATCTCCGATAATAACCAGCTAAACCGAGAAAGCTACGTACTTTGGTCAATGATTTGGGTTGCTCCCAGCTTTGAATAGCTTCAATCTTTGTCGGGTTAACGGATATTCCATGACTTGATACTACGTACCCAAGGAATGCTACTTCCTCAAGCCAGAACTCGCATTTCTTTAAATTAGCATAAAGCTTATATTCACGAAGCTTTTGGAGTATCAGCCTCAAGTGTTGCTCATGATCTTCACGGCTTTTGGAATAAATAAGGATGTCATCAATAAAGATGACCACAAAGTGATCCAAATATTCCTTGAATACTCGGTTCATCATATCCATGAAGGCAGCAGGAGCATTAGTCAATCCAAAAGACATGACTAAGAATTCATAATGTCCGCATCAGGAGTTACGAAGGCGTCTTTGGAATATCCTCGATTTTAACCTTCGGTGATGATATCCGTAAGCGAAGATCGATCTTTGAAAAAAATTGTGCTCCTTATGGCGATCAAACGGGTCATCAATACGTGGCAATGGGTACCTATTTTTGATGGTGACATGATTCAACTCTCGATAATCAATACAAAGTCGCATACTCCCATCTTTCTTCTTCACGAATAGAGCAGAGCACCCCAAGGAGACATCTTGGGACGAATGAAACCAATGTCTAACAATTCCTCAATTGGGTCTTTAACTTCGAAGTTCAATAGGAGCCATTCGATATGGGGCTTTGGAAATGGGTTTTGTACCCGAGTTCAAGGTCGATACAAAATTCAACTTCACGCTTTGGGGGGGGTAGGCGGAAAGTTCTTGAGGAATACGTCAGAAATTTATTAACAATAGAAATATCCTTCAAATCTGACGTATTTTTGTTTAAATCCGTGACATGAGCTAAGAAAGCTTGACATTCATTTTTTAATAAACGAATAGCTTTATGGCTTGTGATGACCGTGATTGATTTTAATGGTTTGGTCGGTTAAATTCGCATAATAGGTTTATTAGGAATATGAAAGCTAACAACCTTACAAAAACAATCAATTTTAGCATGATGAGTAGTTAGCCAATCAATCCCTAGAATCACGTCAAATGCAAGTATTTTTAAGGAGATAAGATCGACAGGTAACATGCGATTATCGATTTGAATCAAACAAGACTTATAAACAGTGGATGTAATGAAGGTTTCTCTAATGGAGTTTCAACAGATAAGTCAAAGTCTAATTTCTCCGGAGTCAAATTTAAACGTTGAGCGCAAGTAGGAGAAATAAAAGAATGGGTAGAACCAGTATCAAATAAGGTATAGACTTCACTAGAGTTTATGATAAGCTTACCCGTGATAACCTCGTTCGGGTTCCTTGCTTTCTGGGAGGTCACAACAAACGCTCTCCCTTGCACTAACGGCTTTGACTTTTTTGGGACGGCCTTTGGTGCCTCCATCCTAGCTGAATTTGTCTTCGGTGAACGACAAAATTGAGCTACGTGACCTTCTCTTCCACAATTATAACATACTTTCGACGGCATCGCGTAGTTTTAACTGATGTGTCCCTCCCCTCCGCATTTGAAGCATATGATAGGTGGTCGTTCTCCTTCCTTAACAACGGGTGCTGGTGCTGACGTCTTTCCATCATTGTTGAATCTCATTTTCTTGAAATGTCCATTTTTATTGTCTTGGCTATGATTACCACCGAAGTGGTTACCATTTCTGGCATGTTGATTCCCTCCAAGTTTGTTGTCACCGCTTCGATGACTGTTACCACTGGTATTTTCATTCTGTCGGCTGCTTTCTCTTGGTTGTGTTGACTCGTTATCGCGCTCCAACAACTGAGCCCTATTTACAAAATCTGAATACAAACACAGTTTATGAGAAATAAGATATTGTCGTATCTCCAGTTTCAAACCTCTTAAAAACATTCGGGTCATTCGCTCCTCGTTATCAACCAAATGGGATGCAAACTGGGATAACTCCGCAAATTTAGCCTCGTATTGCAACACGGTCATATTGTTTTGTTCCAACTTGATAAACTCCACCTCCTTCATGTGATGAATACTTTCGGAAAAGTACTTGTCATTGAATAGCTCTTGGAACTTCTCCCAAGACATCTTGAGTGCGTCAGGCTGGGTACGTTTTACAGATTTCCACCAGTAATCTGCCTCTTCACGCCATATAAAGGTGGCGAAGGGAACCTTTTGTTCCTCGGAGCATCCCAAGACATCAAATATCTTGGTTATCTGCTTTATCCATGCTTCCGCCTTAAGTGGTTTTGGCTCTCCAATAAACTCCGGTGGTCCCAGCTCCTTGAACTGTTTGACGGTGGCCGTCCGAGAGTTTCCAGTGTTTCCACCTGCATTTTGGACAGGAGCCGCTCTCGCCTGATGTTGCATGAATTGCATGAAGCCTCGGAACATTCCATCGTTCATCATTTGGTTAGTGTTGTTGTTTGTATGAGGATTGTCGCCTTCTTGATGCACATTGTCCTGGTTATTGATCTATGGAGACTCAACGATCTCCTGTGCTCCATTGATGTTCTCAACATTCTCGGATGCCATTTTCAAATACTGGCACAAAACAAGGGTTAATTGACATGAAACATATTATCCCTACACTCTGACTGACCAATTAAATACCAAATAAACTTAGGTAGGTCATAGTAGCGAAGGAATTCCCTGTCTCTCCCCTCCTAGTTCTAGTCTCACATCTTAGCCAGGGATCATATCTTAAGCTTTGATACCAACTGTGACGCCCCCAAAATAGGTATACATCACCTATTTTGAGTCGTCAAATACATGGTACAGATTATAAATACAACTTAATTATACAAACCGTCGTTGTAAAGTACGACAAAACATAAGTTTGTGAGTTTTAATACAAATATTATCGCCTGCAGACAATATTCAAACTCAAATTCAATATTATTACATTTATTTTCCACTATTTCTTTGAATAGTGAGGACTACTAATGCTATCATCGGTTCGTCACTCCGTTCCCGACTAGTCTCGCGCACGTTCTCATTTTCTCAAGAGAACAATAAAAGTAAAAGGTGAGCTCAACTAGCCCGAGAGGGAAATATTATGACTAAGATAATGCGAGAATATATTATCGTTAGCTTTTCAGCAAATGTTAAAGCGATACAATATAACAACCATCAAGTTTAAGCTGCGGTGAACAAGAAATCCATTAAAAGAGTCAAGTAGAGAATAAAATCTACTATCTTTTATGATTTAAAAGGTATTTCATCACTTTTATCATTGGGACTCGACATTTTAATAAATAATCCACATCATCAAATCACCCACGCACTACTACCAAGGATATTCTTTTAGTATCACAACCACAACTATACACGCACTCACGGGCCAAGAATATTTGTGTATTCAATAATGGTCATGATCATGCCAACAACTGTCCATCAATGCACTACGGGCCAATGAGGACTTTTACCACATCATTTGTAACATTACGGTTATGATTACACCGAATAATCCCTGGTCATAATCATACCAAGTCCATCTATGCACTATAGGCCATAGATGACTTTTAACAAAATATAAACATGATGATTATGACAATGATATAAGAATTCAATAAAACAAGTTTAAGAATTATTTTATCCAGGAACTAATAACGTCAAAATTGTCAACATGATACTGCTTTGTAGAGTAAAAGTCAAGAATGCTCAGAAGAATATTTCCATGAAAAGATACTAGATGAAGCGCAAATATCAAGGATATTCCACTAATTTCATGGAGTATAGAAGTCAAAACTTTAACCAACTGAGTATAATAAGGAATGGAATAACAAAAGAAATCACCAGGCATGCGATAGACCGAATAGGCAGGTTATTCTAACAGAATAATAAATATCGGAATCAGGTCCGGCGTAAAACTCACAGACAGGATATTCCAACAGAATAATAAAGACGGAATCAGGTCCGGCGTAAAATGCACAGACAAGATATTCCAATAGAATAATAAAGACGGAATTAGGTCCGGCGTAGAACGCGCAGACACGATATTCCAACAGAATAATAAAGACAGAATCAGGTTCGGCGTAGGACGCACAGATAGGATATTCCAACAGAATAATAAAGACAGAACCAGGTCCGGCGTAGAACGCACAGACAGGATGTTCCAACAGAATGATAAAGAATGGAACAACATAAGAATTTTTCCAAGTATAGGGTAGCCCGCGTATACAGGTTATTCCAACAGAATAATAAGAATGGAATAACAGAAGTTCTCTTCATAGATAAGAAAGAAATAATACTCCCTACCTTAGAAAAATTGGATACTGGAATAGTGATGTAGTAGACTTCTCTTCTTCTTTCTATAATTTCTCTATATAATAATCGCTCTAAAGCTTTTGTGAATTGGTGGGAAATGAAGGAAGAATGAGCTTCTATTTATAGGAAATTATAGTTTCGATAATTGCACGTTTTGGGGCACGAAAAATTACAGTACAATTCCTCCAACTTTTCTTTCATTTTTAATTTAGTCCTACAAGTATTATCAATCTTGCACCAACTCCCCTAATAGTAAATAATGTTAATCAATTGTACACATATGTGAACAAATAGTTATATAAGCATTTGAATTAGTAGCAATTAATTGCTCATTTATCCGATAAATTACCCGATTTATAAATATAACCCCTAGACATCAATTATCATCGGAATAAATGTCGATTTTCACTAACACAAACAATTCCAACATAATGAAACTATTTTTTATCAAAAATATAAAATTTGAAATTTTGAAGTTTGACTTTTCTCGAAAAAGTCAACTGTTGACTTTTTCGACTAAATAGTGAATCCCGAAAAATTTTATGTTTATAGACTATTTTTACTAATTTCGTCATTCCGGACTCAAATATCACGTCCGCGTCTCCAAATTCAACTCCGAACAACATTCATCATTAATATTATAACTTACAATATTTATCAACCAGGTCGTTCCCAGGAAAGAGGGGGCTTTCAAATAAGGATTTCTCCTATTAGCACGCAATTAGGTGACCAAACCTCTCCTTGATAGAACTTTAGACATTATAAATATTGAAATTTATAATATGAATAACTTTAATAAATCTCAAGTATTGATTTAATAAAACCATTTTATACGAGATGATCTTTGTGACAATAATTGAATCAATAATATGATAGATACGATGCAAAGAATTATCAGTAGCAATAATTGAGTATAACCGAGTGACTTCTCATGTAAGCATCAATAATCAATACCGCAGTGTGCTACTATGCAACGACGCCAGACATTTGTACTTTTTACTCATTGGGTAGTTCAACAGATTAACGGTAAAACTTCTGTAGTTATTTTCATAAAGTATTTTTGTCGTCTTCTCAATTCAACAATAATTCTGTTGTGGGGGTCAACCAATGATTGTAGTGCCCTCAAATCCGGGTATCTTCCAACCCGACAGATGGTGCTATATTGTACAACATTCATACATTCATTCAATTGAAAAGTCTCAAAGAACGAACATAACTTCTATATATTTAAATAATATTTACATTTCCCAAGTTTATATAACACATTAAAGGTTCTTTGTCATAATATCGATTACATTACAACAATAGACCTATACTATTACAAGACGACTTAGTAATCGCCTTAGCTTTTCCCCTTATCCTTTTTCGATCCTTGGACGTTCGATCTTTATTTGCATTCATATGGTTCAAGCAAGAGTGAGCATAACTAGCTCAGAAAGTATAACAATTTAATAACAACATGCTTGACACATACAAATCGTATATCTTCAATAACAGAACAATAGTTATGAAGTACTATTGATAATTCAAAATAGCACTTCATCTTTTCTTTCAAAATGTTTTACAATAACAACAAGATTTAGTAAAACATTCACTCGATCGAGAGACCTCGAGTATTCATTCTTTATTGGAAAAGGACAACCCGAAAAGCAAGTCCCAAAAGTCGATATTACTTACAAGCACTTCTAGGTGATTAGCCTATTGTACTCTATGTTGATCAACACTACATCCATTAAACGTATGCACGTTTAAGCATTTGGCAACCTTATGTGCCTGTCGTCTTACCGACAAAACATTTCTTTAACATTTTAGTCTTCTTTTGAAAACCATATCAAGTAGTTGACAAAAGATAGCAACATTTGATAATACATGAATAGATTATCAATACATCAAGTTTAGCCAAAGGAATTGGCTTTAACTTCAACATACCTCAATTCATACGAAGGAATACATGAATCTCAAAAACTTGTTCAGATTGAACTGAGACAAGAGTTAGAATACTTGCCTTTAGCATCTGCTACGGTATATTAACTTTATGTTCAACTCGTTCAAGTCTCTACAATAAATGATCAAATAATGCCTTAGATTAGGTCACATATAATCAAGTATGTATATGACTATATCATACCCTTTATTTCAATCTAATTGTGTATTAGATTCAGTTACTATTCGTTCCGGTTTATCATTACCCTTGCATGTATATTCAACTAAGTTATCTCAACCTTTATACAACATCCTTAAGGTTTAACAATGTTATATTACATTCCTTAAGTTATGATTACTTTTAATCAATTAGGTTTTATTTTCTTTGTACTTAGAAACCTTCATTACTATATTTGTTCTCGAGGCCGCATCATGGTACCCGACTTTATCTTACATCTCGCTACGGTACATGAGCTTAATCGTATAACTTGTCCGGGACTTGGCGCTATAGTAGAGTCCTTAATTAATGGGCAGGCATTGCCTTTCCCTCTCCGAGAGGATTTTGGTATCGTTTGTTCATGGCATGCTGTATTTCACATATTGAACAAAGGTTCGTGCTGCGGCGAACTCTTGCAGTAGGCTCGGTTACTGTTCCACGCTGTGGCGCGGGTCATTTTGCTTAGGGTTGGCGCCACAGCGTCAACTCTGTGCACCAGATACTAAATTCAGTTTGTAAATTTTGTGAACTTCTCGGATGCATAACTTCTTCGTTATAAGTCCGAATTGGCTCGTTCAAAAGCCTACAGTTCACAAATTACGTAATCTACATGATCATTCAAGAATTTTATCTATTTGACTTTGTTTGCTAAAAATTCACCTATTGGTTCATTTTTAACGAAAACGATAAACGTTCAATGCTCGTTTCTTCATTCTAAGTCGAAATCCGGTCATTTTCGAGTCTACAACTCTTAAATGCCAATTATGACTTGTCTCTATTGGAAAACAATGGTTTCGTGATCCTACACAAAATTTGACTTTCATTTCGAGAATTTTACGAATTCGACGTTTGTCGTTCAATCGTGCAAATTCCGGCAATTCTTCATTCTTATGATTTGTTCAACATTACAAATGAACTTCATTCATCATGTGACTTATGACAATGACAATTAAAGTTTCTTAATCATCATATTTTACATATTCATCACATATAACTTTACTTAGGTATATATGTTACATATAATCATATAAGTGCTTAATTCACTTCTCTTGATAAACTTATTACAAGTTCATATTTTCATACTTAACATTCAAGGTTAACTTATAATAAGTTTATAACTTTTATAAGTTCAAATGACTTATTGCCAACTTATGTGGCTTAAGTTAATGACTTACTCATTCTTCTTACTTCTTAACATCAATGTTCCTTAATCCCAACTTTTCTTATCAACCTATCATGGTAGAGATAGAAGATAATGGAGAAGAAGTCTTACTTTTGTGTAGTCTTGGTAAAGTAGCTTGCTTCTTCTTCTTACCTATGGAATGACTTATTGCTAGCTTATTCTCTCTAACACTTAAGCACTTTAGAAGTGGTGGATTAATTGAACAACCAACAAATGGCTTGTAAGCCTCCTCTATTTATAGAAATTGCAAGGTTAGGGTAGTTTAGTCATTAAACCATCCCACCTCCTCAAGCCACCTCCTTACTATTCATTACTTGGCTAGCACATCTCTTATCTTATGCTTGGTCATTACTTTCTAATCTTGGTCACCACACTAACTTGGTCACCACATTACTTGGTCATTACATTACTTGGTCACCACATTCAACCATATTAATATGGTTTGCCCCATGGGTCAATCAATTTATTGGACTTTAGCTTGGGCTTGGATTAAATAAATCCTTGGACTTTGCATTAATAAACACTAACTTATTTATTAACCAATAATTTGGGCCTTAGCATTTAATTGACTTGGACCTTAATAATTGTTAATCAATCTTCCCAAGTCCATTATCATTACTTAATACATATTGTTGATGTATTATTTTCGTATTCTAATTCATATATAATTTCTATACGGTATTTCATCCTTCATACAAACTCGTATAATACTTCGTATTATACTTGTTTTCACTACTCTTGTACAATACCAAGTATCATACAATTATTACTCATTCATTACTATTTCAACTTCCTTAACGTTTAGGAATTAAGTCCATAAGCGAAATGTTACATTTTCCATAACTAGATTTTTATTACATAATCCATCTTACCTTGTTATTCCATCATTGCGTATTTCTCGGAAACTCAAAATTATATCCCGAGCAAATACCGATGAATAATATTTTTCGGAAAATTTCTCAGAAAACTTTTATTTTCGTCTTGGAAATTCAAACACTTTAATTCATCCACGTAGCTCAAATACTACGATATTCTAACCTCAATAGGTTATATAATGACATACATCTTGATAACACATGGAATATGATTTTATTATTATTTAAATTTAATAAAATCATTTTACAATAAGATCCGAATTTCTCGGTCGTTACATTCTTCCCCCCTCATAAAGATTCTGTCCCCAGAATCTCGTCTTACTTTAATCAAATAGATGACAAAAAATTTTCTTCATCTTTTCTTCTAGTTCCCACGTTGCTTCTTCAGCGTCGTGGTTCTTCCATAATACTTTTACTGATGGTATTACCTTGTTCCTCAAAACTTGTTTCTTTCTACCAATGATCTACATCGGCGACTCTTCACATGATAAGTCTTTCACGATTTGAATCGGCTCATACTCGATTACATGCTTATAGTCCGGCTTATATGGACGTAATACAGATACGTGAAACACGTTATGTATTCGTTCTAGGTCTGGAGGTAATGCTATCATATACGCTACCTCTCTCACCCGTTTTAATACTTCAAAAGGTCCTATAAACCTTGGACTTAACTTTCCTTTCTTTCCAAAGCGTATCTTTCCTTTCCAGGGAGATACCTTTAGAAACACATACGAGCCCACCTCAAACTCTCGACTTAGTCTATGTGAGTCTGCATACTTCTTCTGTTTGTCCTGAGCTGTAACGAGACACATCCGAATTAACTTTATCACATCCGCTGTCTGCTGTACCAATTCTGGTCCTAGCATCCGGCGTTTTCCCACCTCATCCCAACACAAAGGTGTTCTGCACTTCCTTCCATACAAAGCTTCATACGGTGGCATGCTTATGCTTGCATGATAACTGTTGTTATATGCAAACTCTACTAGTGGTAGGTGATCATCCTAACTACCCTTGAAATCCATGGCGCAAGACCTCAACATGTCTTCTAACGTCTGAATTGTTCTTTCACTCTGCCCATCGGTTTGTGGATGATAAGCCGTGCTTAACCTAAGTTGTGTTCCCAACTGCTCTTGCAAACTCCTCCAAAAGTTCGATGTGAATCGTGGATCACGATCTGACACAATCGATATCGGTACTCCATGTCTGGAAATGATTTCCTTAACATAAAGTTTAGCTAACTGGTCTAAGTTATACTTGACCCTAATTGGCAAAAAGTGAGCCGACTTCGTCAACCGGTCCACTATTACCCAAATTGAATCGTACCCTTTTTGTGTCGTCGAAAGTCCCACCACGAAGTCCATCGTGATATGCTCCCACTTCCATTTTGGAATCTCCAATGACTGTAATAAACCACTGGGTCGTTGATGTTCGGCTTTAACTTTTTGACAAGTTAAGCACCTACTCACATACTCTGCTATTTTTCTCTTCATGTTTGGCCACCAAAAACTCTATCAAAGGTCTTGATACATCTTAGTGCTACCAGGATGTATCGAGTACCTCAAACTATGAGCTTCTTGTAACACTTTCTCCTTTAATTCCGTCTCATCCGGAACCCAAATTCTTCCCTCAAATCTTAATAATCCCTCATTATCAAGACTATACTTAACCTCTTCCTTCTCGGATAACCGTTTCTTCATTTGGTTACACTCATCCGTCTTGAGTTGTACCTCCTTGACTCTTTCTACGATGATAGATTGCATCTCTGTCGCAAAGAGTAATTGCCCCGAATCACTCGACATCTTTACTTCTATTTCCATTCTAGCTATCTCTGTTATTAACTCATTTTGAGTCGTTAACATAGACAACTTTTCCCGACCCTTCCTACTTAAGGCGTCGGCAACTACATTGGCTTTTCCAGGGTGATATAGGATTTCACAATCATAATCCTTTATCAACTCCAGCCATCTTCTCTGTCTCATATTCAACTCCTTCTGAGTGAAGATATACTTTAGACTTTTATGGTCTGTATATATCTCACATTTTCCCCCATAAAGATAATGTCTCCATAACTTTAGGGCAAACACTACTGCGGCCAGTTCCAGATCATGAGTAGGATAAACTTTCTCATAATCCTTCAATTGTCGTGATGCATACGCAATGACTTTGCCATGCTGCATAAGCACACAACAAAGTCCTCTATGCGAAGCATCACTATATACTACAAAATTTCCCGTGTCATCTGGTAATAACAAAACATGAGCTTCACTTAATCTCTTCTTCAGTTCTTGAAAACTGTCTTCTCATTTATTCGTCAATACGTATTTCACCGTCTTCCTTGTTAAATTAGTCAACGAGGTAGCTATCTTTGAAAAATCTTGGATAAATCTTTGATAGTACCCTGCTAACCCTAGGAAACTCCGCACCTCAGTTGGCGTTTTCGGTCGTTCCCAATTCATTACTACTTCCACCTTCGCTGGATCCACTGAAATCCCTTCTTGGTCAATGACATGACCTAAAAACTGCACCTTTTCCTGCCAAAATTCATATTTGGTGAATTTCGCATATAACTTCTCCTTCCTTAGTATCTCCAACTCTAATCTTAAATGTTTGGCATGATCTTCTGGCATCTTAGAATAGACTAGAATATCATCGATAAACACCATGATGAACTTGTCCAAATATAGTTTGAACACTCTGTTCATCATATCAAAAAATGCACCAGGTGCATTCGTCAACCCAAATGACATCACCAAAAACTCGTAATGACCATAACGAGTCCTGTATGCAGTCTTTGGTACATCTTCCTTTCTAACCTTCAACTGATGATACCCCATTCGCAAATCTATTTTAAAAAAATACTTTGCCCCTTTCAATTGATCAAAGAGATCATCGATCCTGGGCAATGGGTATTTATTCTTTATCGTTAACTTGTTCAACTCCCGATAGTCAATACAAAGCCTTAACGATCCGTCTTTCTTTTTGACAAACAACACCGGTGCTCCCCATGGCGAAACACTTTGTTGAATGTACTTCTTGTCCAATAGTTCCTGTAGCTGAACCATTAGTTCTTTCATTTCCACAGGCGCCATACGCTACGGTGCCCTTGAGACCGGTGCCGTTCCAGGCACAATGTCTATCACAAATTCGATCTCCCTATCCGGTGGTAAACCCGGTAACTCACTTGGAAATACATCCATGAATTCGTTTACTATAGGTATTTGTTCCATGGTTGCTCCCACTCTTTTGGTATCAACAACATGGCATAGGTAACCTACACAACCCTTTCTTAAAAGTTTTCTAGTTTGTGTCATCGTAAGGCAACACGGACGTCCCGGCAATTTACTATCGTAAAATACTACAGGAGGTTGTTTCAACGTTCTGATGCTCACACATTTCTTTTGGCAATCTATAATTGCTCCATGGTTAATCAACCAATCCATTCCGAGAATTACGTCGAATTCTCCTAACTTTATCGGTATCAAATCTACCAATAGTTTACGACCACGTACATCTACGCAACAACTCCTATGAATATCTTCAACAGAAATTATCTCTTCGTTTGCTACCTTAATGTTCAAAGGTATAGGCAATTTTCGGGAAATAATTCTAGTTGTCTAGCAAAATCACATGTTATAAACAAACAAGTAGCACCCGAATCAAATAGCATGTATGCATTTATATTGTTGATCAGAATAATACCTGCAACTACATCCCCTGATGCCACCGCATCTTGGACCGTCATATTAAAAGTGCGGGCCATTGATTTCCCCAGCTGAGCTGGACCACTAATAGCTAACTTCCAGCTATTAGTTCCCTTATTTCCTTCTAACTCCTTCCTCGGGCAGTTCTTTGCTATGTGGTCAGTTGATCCACATGCAAAGCATCCGTGATTCTTCTTCGGATTGGGACAATTAGGCGAAATATGCCCTTCCTATCCATAATTATAACATACCGCCTTACCTTTGAGATAGACTCCTAAGTGAGTCTTCCCGCAAGTTTTACAGGCCTCCATCCTCCTCTTAGAGTCCCCTTGTTTTACTCCAGTAATCCCAAGGTTAAAGCCCTTTCTATTCTGACCGTCGCCACTTCCACTGGCTCCCTCGGTCTTGGTTCCTCCATCAACCCTGCCTTTGGTCTTCTTATCTTTGTGGTACTGGCTAAAAGCCTCTTTCCCACATTCGGCAATTATTGCCTTTTCTAGTATGGTTCCAAAGGAAGTACTTTGGAACACAGAGATTCGGCTATAGAGCCAGGGTTTCAAGCCCTGCTCGAACCTTCTAGCCTTTCTCACATCAGTGTCCACTTGATGTGGAGCAAATCGTGCCAGTTCATTAAACTTGGCAGCATACTGGGGAACTGTCATATCCCCTTGTCCTAATTCCAGGAACCTCATCTCCATCCTCCCTTGCATACTCATGGGAAAATAGTTCTCGAAGAAAATCTCCTTGAACCTCTCCCACGTTAGGTTCCCTATATCGGCCCTAGCCTGGTTTGCCTACCACCAGAAGTTGGCCTCTCCTTTCATCAAATAGGTTGCAAAGGCAACCTTTTGACCCTCCTCAACATTTGCTATTACAAATGCTTTCTCAATTTCTTTTACCCATGTCTGGGCTTCTATAGGGTCCGTAGTTCCTTTGAACTCCGGCGGACCTACACTTTTGAAATCCTTAAAAGTAGTAGCTCGTACTACTCCAGGAATCACGGGTATATTAGCCCCTGTTCTATTAAATGCAATCGTTAAAAGATTAACGAACTCCTGCATTGGATTAACTGGACCACCCTTCGGTTGGTTAACATTAATACCGATTTCGTTTGTCTCTTCTTGGCGGCATTTTGCTGTTAAGAAAACAACACATCATTATTACTTTATTCTCATTGGTTTGTTATTATTTGTAATAAAACAACAACTCATACTCATTACTCAACATATTTCATAAAAAGATTTATATTGATTCATATCTTGTAGTATAACACTACATTGTTTACATTACTCAGCCTTAGCTGATTACTTTACCATCCCGCAATTACTTTCCAAAAATTGGGATTTACAAAAGACTACCCTTTGTTATACAAAAGAGGGTTTTACGTCACTACTAGATATATAATATTTACATATCTAAGCTACTCTAGCTATTGCTAGACTACATCTGTCGTAGGGCATTCTCCAAATCTTTGCTGGCCAGACCAACAATAACATCTCACTCGATAGTATGTCTGCAGATTGCGCTGCTTCTATCTCGATATCGACATCCACCACCGTCATTGAAATCTACGTGAGAACTCCTATGAATATAGGACATCCTCTCCAACTTCCTCTTTTTAGTCTTTAGCTCCTGCTTAAGCTCAAAGACTTCACATCTCAAATCACGGACCTTGTCCATAGCTAGGACTCTATCATCGTGCTCCTCTTCCCACATTCCTTCCATACTAGCCTTGTCCTCACGGACAGCTTGGAGTTCCTCTTTCAACACCTTAACTTCTTGGCAATAGTGGACATTCCTATCCAATACCGACATAAACAATGCCTTCATTGATTCCCCCATAGACATTTCCTCTGTAGGTGGAACCTGGGTCTCTATAGGTGGAACCTGGTCAAAGTACATCACGTCCACCTCCTCCTCTAGCATGCCATCAAATATAGACATGTAGTCTAAGTCGTCCGAGTCTCCAGACTAGATTGTCACCAACTCTGGTTCTACGGCTACGGGATTTGGTAGTATCTCTACTCGATTAACTGAATCCTCGCTCACTACATGTATATCTCTATACATATCATTTTCTCCTGACATCTACAATAAAACAGTATAGTTTGATTAGTACACGTAAGTAAAATAATAAAAATACATAACATAATGTAATGCATTTTTATAAGGTTACTTTCCATCTTTTACTTCTTTATTCTTTCGTAAGGTTATGACTTAAGGTTCTACTTTCCCCCTTAAGTTTTATAACCTAGGCTTTGATACCAACTTGTAGCGCCCCCAAATCTGGGTATCTTCTAACCCGACAGATGGTGCTATACTGTACAACATTCATTCATTCATTCAATTGAAAAGTCTCAAATAACGAACATAACTTCTATATATTTAAATAATATTTACATTTCCCAAGTTCTATACCCGTTACAAAGGTTCTTTGTCATAATATCAGTTACATTACAATAATAGACCTATACTATTACAAGATGACTTTAGTAATCGCCTTAGCTTTTCCCTTATCCTTTTTGATCCTTTGGGACGTTAGATCTTAGTGCATTCATATGGTTCAAGCAAGAGTGAGCATAACTAGCTCAAACAAGTATAACAATTTAATAACAACATGCTTGACACATACAAATCGTATATCTTCAATAACTGAACAATAGTTATGAAGTACAATTGATAATTCAAAATAGCACTTCATCTTTTCTTTCAAAATGTTTTACAATAACAACTGTATTTAGTAAAACATTCACTCCGGTCAGAGACCTCGAGTGTGAGACCCCATATTTTATCAATAAAGATTTAAATTTAGTCGAAATAATTTTTAATATTATAGTGTGAATTTGAGATAATATTATAGTTGTGGGTAGTATTTATAAATTTTGCAAAGTATGCAAGTGGTTATATTATATTCGATTGGTCGGGGAATATTCGGTTTAGCAGGGAATATTCGTACAACGGCTCAATCATTGGTGGACCCCACAACAGAATTATTGTCGGATTGAGAAAACAACAAAAATATTTTATTGAAATAACGGCGGAAGTTTTACCGTGGTTACTGTTGAACTACTCGGTAGTAAAAGTACGAGAATACGTGTGGTTGCATAGTATACACCAGTATTGATTATTGATGCTTATGTGAGAAGTCACTCAGTTTGATTCCATTATTGTCGATTAATAATATGAATTATTATAGCGATAATGACGTTTTGTTTTATTCGTATTATTAACGTAATAAAAGCGAAACATCTTTTATATAAAATAGAATACTTTATTAAAGTTATTCTATAAATAGAATATATTATATTTTATTATGCATAGTGTTGCATAGTGTTTTGCATAGTGTTTTTGCATAGTATTGCATAGTGTTTGCATAGTAAAATGTTTTTATATAAATAGAATATATTATATTTTATTTAAAAGATTTTTCTTTAAATATGGACCGTCGATTAAAGTAAATCAATCTGGACCGTTCATGGATTAGTTACTTATGCATTCCATTTTCCTATAAATAGAAGCTCATTCCTTCATTATTTTCTTACGAATTCATTGAAACTCTAGAGAGAGAAATTATAGAGAGAAGTTTATAGAGAGAAAATTATAGAAAGAAGAAGAGTATTCGCTACTTCACTACTTCTATATTAGGTTCTTTTACGGTAAGGGTGTTATTCTTTCTTCTTGAAGAGAACTTACATTATTCCATTCATTATTATTCATTGGAATAACTTTTGTAAAAGTGGTATACCCTATACATAACTTTGTATATGTGATACCCTATACTTGGTGAAATCCTTAGGTTATTCCATTCATATTTATTACATTGGAATAACTTTTGTATACCTGCTTTTACCTATACTTGGTGACATTCTTCTATTATTCATTTGGAACATCACATGCATGTGTTTTACAGGAATTGGTTAAAATCTTTATTATTATACATTGGAACATCCACATCGTGTGTTTTACACAGGACTGGTTAAAATCTTTATCATTCTCGTTGGAATATCCTATCATGTGTTTTACACCGGATCCGGTTCCATCTTTATTATTCTGTTGGAACATCCACAGCCGGTGTGAATTTCACACGACTGGTTCCGTTATTATTATTCATTGGAATAACTTTTGTACATGCAAAGTACCGCATTTGGTGATTTCTTTTGTTATTCCATTCTTTATTATACCCAGTTGGTTAAAACTTTGACTTCTATACTCCATGAAATTAGTAGAATATCCTTGATATTTGCGTTTCATCCAGTATCTTTTCATGGAAATATTCTTCTGATCATTCTTGAATTTTACTCTACGAAACAGTATCATGTTGACAATAAGGACGTTAATAATTCATGGATTAAATAATTCTTGAACTTGTTTTATTGAATTATTATGTCATTGTCATCATCCTCATGTTATATTATGTTATCTTTGGCTTACGTGCATAGATGAACTTAGTATGATTATGACCAGGGATCATTCGGTATAATCATGACTTGATATAAATGATGTGACAAAAGTCCTCAGTGGCCTGTAATGCAGTGATGGACAATTTTTGGTATGATTATGACCAGGGGTGATTCGGTATAGTCATGACCATTGATAATTTGATGAAAATCCTTGACCGTGGTACAGGGATGATTAGATGTGGTGGTTTATTTATTAAGTCTCGAGTCTGATAAAAATTGATGAAAACCTTTTAAAACCTAAAAGATAGTAGACTTTATTCTCTACTTGACTCTTTTAATGGATTGCTTATTCATTGCAGAGTTAAACCGGTTGTCAATTGTATTTTATCGGTTTAACTGCTTGTTTTAAGGCTAATGATAATTTATTACGCATTATCTTAGTCATAATATTTCTTCTTGGGCTAGTTGAGCTCACCCTTTTCTTTCACCGTTCTCTTGAGTGAAATGAGAACATAGCCGGAGACGAGTCCTGGGAACGAAGTAATGGTCCAGAGGATAGCATTAGTAGTCCCTCACTATTACGTGAAATAGTGTGATAATAGTTGTAATGAGGACTCCTTTTGAGTTTGTATAATATCTAGTAGACAATATTTGTATTCAAACTCACGGTTTATGTCGTATTGTACCACGCAGTTAGGTTAGTAAGTTGTATTTGAATTTATGTACCATGTAAGTGGCGACCCAAGATGGGTGGCGTATACCTAATTTTGGTGTCTTGACACGGTTAGTATCGAGCTTAGGATATGATCCCGGCTAAGATGTGAGAATAGTACTAGGAGGGGAGGCGGAGAATTCCTTCGCTAGTATGACCTACCTAAGTTTATGTGGTATTTATTTGGTCGGACGAGTATAGGGATAATATGTGATATGTTATTTAACCCATGTTTGGTGGCGGTATTTGAAAATGACATCCGAAAATATTGAGATAAGCAATGAAGCACATGAGATCAGTTGAGTCACACTCAACCAAAAGGTAATGAGCAACAACACGATAATAATCATACCGGTGGCAACGGTCATCGGAACAATGATAACCATCGTGGGGTAAATTATCATGTCAAGAATGGTAACCATTTCGGTGGTAATCATGGCCAAGATAATAAGAATGGACATTTCAAGAAGAGAGGGTTCAACAATGACGTGAAGGCGTCGGATCGACACCGTTTCAAAGGAAGAAGAACGACCACCGGTCAGTATGTTTCAAATGCGAGACGGGAGGGACACATCCGTCTAAACTGTCTGTGACAATCCAAAGCGTGTTTTAATTGCGAGAAGAGAAGGTCACTTAGCTCGATTTTTGTCGTATGGTGAAGTCAAGTCCAGTTGAGATAGTGATGCCAAAGGATGTCCCGAGCGAGCAAGCCAAAGCCGGTAGTTTAAGAGAGAGCGTTTTTTTTCTCGTGACGAGGAACCTGAATAAAATTATCACGGGTAAGTTAATCATAAGCTCTTGCGAAGTCTAAATCGTATTCGATACCGGTTCTACCTATTATTTTATCTCTCTTGCTTGCGTTCAACGTTTAAATTTGACTCCAGAGAAATTGGACTTTGATTTATCTGTTTAAACTTAGTTGGGAGAAACCTTCGTTACCTCCACTGTTTATAAATCTTGTTGATTCAAATCGAAACTTTCACGTTACCTGTCAATCTTATCTCTTTGAAAATATTTTCCTTTGATGGGATTTTAGGAATCAATTGGTTAACTACTCATCATTCTTTTCGTAAGGTTGTTAGCTTTTATATTCATAACCAACTTGTTGTGCGAATTCAAGTAACCAAACTACTAAAGTCAATTATTGTCATATCAAGCCATAAGTAAAGAGCCCCGAACCTTTCGTTGTTGACTTTCTTGTATGGAATGCACCGAAGCCGGACTTTCTGTAGGCGACATCGTGAATGAAGATGGCAAGTTTATAGGTATCATTGTGAGGTGCTATCCAGGTTAAGGGATAGAAGTCACAATTGGTATTAATGTGACGTACTATCCAAGTCTTGGGACGAGTAACATGATTTTGAATGATATTTCTATCATTAATAAATTTCTTGGCGTATTCTTGAAGACTTCCTAGCCTACCCTAGAGCGTGAAATCGAATTTTGTATTGACCCCAGTGCAAAACCCATTTCTTAAACCCTCAAATATTTCTTCAACTAAAAGGATCTGTTTACGAGGATTATGATGAAAGTCATAATAAAAGCATTGGACTAATGAAAATCATGGGTATATGAAGTATTAGTAAGTGTTATGATGAGTTATGTGGTTATTATGTGAAAACATGAAAGTTTCTTAGAAATCACAAAGGGTTGAAAAATCAGATTTTGGTGAAAAACGTAACATGAAATTCAATTGACCATATCTCCTATTATATTTTGAATTTTTGAGTGTGGTCAAATCCTAGAGTTAGATCTATGAGTTACCTAACTAATCCAAGTGGAATTACTGGAAAAGGTATTGTAGATTTTTGTGTGGACTGATTTTAGCAAAGGAGGCCAAAGCTGTAAATTTCGAAAATGCTACTGCCCAGAAACTTTAAGGGACTGTTTCGGCCACTTAAATTATGAGAAAAATTCTGGCCTTTTTGGGACATGAAGGTATATGGTATAAAGTACCTCCTGTCCAAAAATGAGCTCATTCTGACTTAAAATGAGCAAGTTATGACTATTTCAATATTTAGGTTTTTCCGACGAAAAACGCTATAACCGGAGTTCTATAACTCCGATGACCATGAAATTTAAACTAGAAGCTCACGTTAACATGTGTATGATCCTGCCAAGATTTGGGAATTTTTGGAGTTAAACTTAAGGTAGCTAATTTCTTAAGGAATTAATTAGAAATTGATTTTTGAAAAATAGTAAATGAATTTTAAAAATTCTGAGAAAAATATATGTTCAATATGGGACTATATTATGCTAAATCCCAGAAAAGAAATATTTTTGGGACTAATTTGGTATTTTTCATGAAAATAGTTTAATTCACTGAACATATGAGTTAAATATGTTATGTGAAGTAACAAAGTTGAAAATAGGATTTTATGGCTAGAGAATCCTATATAGAGTATATGCATATTTTTTGATGAGGATTTGATAATTGGTGATGATATTTTATGAGTATGGCATTTTTGAATGATTAAATGCATTATATGGTAAAGCGTAAACAATTGAGATAAATTGTTTATAAATTTAAGAAGTGATTAAAATATTATTATAATATTAATGTTATTAGATTATGAGATTATTAAGTGATTGATAACATGGGGATATTCTTGAATCTGGATAAATTATATTATAAATGTTTAATATTTATCCTTTATCTCATTTGATTGATTCTTTATATCATTATCCTCATGTTTATATTATGTTGAAAGTCATCTACGTGGTTTGTAGTGCATAGATGGACTTGGTATGATTATGACCACGGATTATTCGGTATAATCATAACTCAGTAATTGAATACACAATTATCTTTGTCAGTAGTGCATGGATAATTTGTGGTCGTGATACTAATGAATACACAATTATCTTTGGTAGTAGTGCATGGATAATTTGTGGTCGTGATACTAATGAATACACGATTATCTTTGGTAGTAGTGCATGGATAATTTGTGGTCGTGATACTAATGAATACACGATTATCTTTGGTAGTAGTAGTGCATGGATAATTTGTGGTCGTGATACTAATGAATACACGATTATCTTTGGTCGTAGTGCATGGATAATTTGTGGTCGTGATACTAATGAATACACGATTATCTTTGGTAGTAGTGCATGGATAATTTGTGGTCGTGATACTAATGAATACACGATTATCTTTGGTAGTAGTGCATGGATAATTTGTGGTCGTGATACTAATGAATACACGATTATCTTTGGTAGTAGTGCATGGATAATTTGTGGTCGTGATCTTAATGAATACACAATTATCTTTGGTAGTAGTGCATGGATAATTTGTGGTCGTGATACTAATGAATACACGATTATCTTTGGTAGTAGTGCATGGATAATTTGTGGTCGTGATACTAATGAATACACGATTATCTTTGGTAGTAGTGCATGGATAATTTGTGGTCGTGATATTAATGAATAATACGATTATCTTTGCTCGTAGTGCATGGATAATTCGTGGTCGTGATACTAATGAATATCCTTGGCACGTAGTGCGGGGATGATTCGATGATATGGATTAATTATTGGTGAGTCTCAAAGAATGAAATATTAATTCATGGATGTGGTAAAAGTCATCTTTGGTAGTAGTGCATTGATAGACTTGGTATGATTATGACCACGGATTATTCGGTATAATCATGGCCAGTAATTGAAAACACGAATATCCTTAGCCCGAGAGTGCATGGATAATTCATGGTTGTGATACTATTGTTGAGTCTCAGTATTATTGGTTTTCTGATTATATATCTTGGCACTGTAGTGCAAAGATGAATTGTTAATAAATATCTTTGGCACTGTAGTGCAAAGATGAATTGTTAATGAATATCTTTGGTAGGATTGCAAAGATGAATTTAATGTTTTCAACGATAAAGGTATTCAAGGTATCCTCACCTCTTTATCATACCAGTCATCGCGTACCCTAATTTCGAGGGCTTAAATTCCATAAGGAGGGGAGATTGTGAGACCCCATATTTTATCAATAAAGATTTAAATTTAGTGAAATAATTTTTTAATATTATAGTGTGAATTTGAGATAATATTATAGTTATGGGTAGTATTTATAAATTTTGCAAAGTATGCAAGTGGTTATATTATATTCGATTGGTGGGGAATATTCGGTTTAGCGGGGAATATTCGTACAACGGCTCAATCATTGGTGGACCTAATAATGTAAATTATTGTCGGATTGAGAAAACGACAAAAATATTTTATTGAAATAACGGCGGAAGTTTCTGTGTAGTTCTTGTTGAACTACTCGGTAGTAGTAAAAGTACGATGTCACGTGTGGTTGCATAGTAGCATTACGGTATTGATTATTGATGCTTATGTGAGAAGTCACTCGGTTTGATTCCATTATTGTCGATTAATAATATGAATTATTATAGCGATAATGACGTTTTGTTTTATTCGTATTATTAACGTAATAAAAGCGAAACATCTTTTATATAAAATAGAATACTTTATTAAAGTTATTACATAAATAGAATATATTATATTTTATTATGCATAGTGTTGCATAGTGTTTTTGCATAGTGTTTTGCATAGTATTGCATAGTGTTTGCATAGTAAAATGTTTTTATATAAATAGAATATATTATATTTTATTTAAAAGATTTTTCTTTAAATATGGACCGTCGAGATTACGATAAATCAATACGGACCGTTCATGGATTAATTCTTATGCATTCCATTTTCCTATAAATAGAAGCTCATTCCTTCATTATTTTCTTACGAATTCATTGAAACTCTAGAGAGAGAAATTATAGAGAGAAGCTATGGAGAGAAAATTATAGAAAGAAGAAGAGTATTCGCTACTTCACTACTTCTATATTAGGTTCTTTTACGGTGAGGGTGTTATTCTTTCTTCTTGAAGAGAACTTACATTATTCCATTCATTATTATTCATTGGAATAACTCGTGTAAAAGTGGTATACCCTATACATAACTTTGTATATGCATACCCTATACTTGGTGAAATCCTTAGGTTATTCCATTCATATTTATTACATTGGAATAACTTTTGTATCATGTGATTTACCCTATACTTGGTGACATTCTTCTATTATTACATTGGAACATCACATGCATGTGTTTTACAGGACTGGTTAAAATCTTTATTATTCTGTTGGAACATCACATGCATGTGTTTTTGGGGACTGGTTAAAATCTTTATCATTACTGTTGGAATATCCTATCGTGTGTTTTTACAGGATCAGTTCCATCTTTATTATTATTCATTGGAACATCTGCGCTTGCGGTGTGAATTTCACACTTTTTGGTTCCGTTATTATTATTACATTGGAATAACTCGCATCATCGCAATCACCGCATGCATGGTGATTTCTTTTGTTATTCCATTCTTTATTATACCCGGTTGGTTAAAACTTTGACTTCTATACTCCATGAAATTAGTAGAATATCCTTGATATTTGCGTTTCATCCGAGATCTTTTCATGGAAATATTCTTACGATCATTCTTGAATTTTACTACTTAAACGAGATCATGTTGACAATAAGGACGTTAATAATTCATGGATTAAATAATTCTTGAACTTGTTTTATTGAATTATTATGTCATTGTCATCATCCTCATGTTATATTATGTTATCTTTGGCTTACGTGCATAGATGAACTTAGTATGATTATGACCAGGGATCATTCGGTATAATCATGACTTGATATAAATGATGTGACAAAAGTCCTCAGTGGCTTGTAATGCAGTGATGGACAATTTTTGGTATGATTATGACCGGGGAGATTCGGTATAGTCATGACCATTGATAATTTGATGAAAATCCTTGGCCGTGGGTACAGGGATGATTAGATGTGGTGGTTTATTTATTGTCGAGTCTCAAATGATAAAAATTGATGAAAACCTTTTAAAACCTAAAAGATAGTAGACTTTATTCTCTACTTGACTCTTTTAATGGATTGCTTATTTCATTGCAGATTAAAGCTGGTTGTCAATTGTATTTTATCGGTTTAACCTACATTTAAGGCTAATGATAATTTATTACGCATTATCTTAGTCATAATATTTCTTCATTGGGCTAGTTGAGCTCACCTTTTCTTTCACCGTTTCTCTCTGTGAAATGAGAACATAGCCGCATTTGACGACGAGTCTGGGAACGAAGTAATGGTCCGAGAGGATAGCATTAGTAGTCCTCACTATTCGTGAAATAGTGTGATAATAGTTGTAATGAGGACTCCTTTTGAGTTTGTATAATATCTAGTAGACAATATTTGTATTCAAACTCACGGTTTATGTCGTATTGTACCTGACAGTTAGGTTAGTAAGTTGTATTTGAATTTATGTACCATGTAAGTGGCGACCCAAGATGGGTGGACGTATACCTAATTTTGGGGGCGTCACATCAGTATTCATTCTTTATTGGAAAAGGACAACCTGGAAGCAAGAAGTAAGCGATATTACTTACTTACGAGCACTTCTAGGTGACCAGCCTTATGTACTCTATGTTGATCAACACTACATCCATTAAACGTATGCACGTTTAAGCATTTGGCAACCTCACGTGCCTGTCGTCTTACCGACAAAACATTTCTTTAACATTTCAGTCTTCTTTTAAAAACCATATCAAGTAGTTGACAAAAGATAGCAACATTTGATAATACATGAATAGATTATCAATACATCAAGTCTAGCCAAAGGAATTGGCTTTAACTTCAACATACCTCAATTCATGCGAAAGAATACATGAATCTTAAAAACTTGTTCAGATTGAACTGAGACAAGAGTTAGAATACTTGCCTTTAGCATCTGCTACGGTATATTAACTTTATGTTCAAGTCGTTCAAGTCTCTACAATACATGATCACATAATGCCTTAGATTAGGTCACATATAATCAAGTATGTATATGACTATATCATACCCTTTATTTCAATCTAATTGTGTATTAGATTCAGTTACTATTCATTCCGATTTATCATTACCCTTGCATGTATATTTGACTAAGTTATCTCAACCTTTATACAACATCCTTAAGGTTTAGCAATGTTACATTACATTCCTTAAGTTATGATTACTTTTAATCAATTAGGTTTTCTTTTCTTTGTACTTAGAAACCTTCATTACTATCTTTGTTCTGTGACTGGCGCTGTGGCGCCAGCTTTATGCTTACATCTCGCGCTGCGGCGCAAGCTTAATGTATAACTGTCCCGGACTTGGCGTTGCGGTGCGAGTCCTTACTTAATAGGTCGTATTTGTGGCGCCACACTCCGAAGGATTTTGTATCGTTTCATTCGTGGTATTGCGCCACATATTGAACTAAGGTTCGCGTTGCGGCGAACTCTTGCGAGAGGCTTGTTTCTTTATTACATCTTTGTGGCGGGTCATTTTGGCTAGGTTTGGCGCCGCGGCGCCAACTCTATGCACCAGATACTAAATTCAGTTTGTGAATTTTGTGAACTTCCCGGACACATAACTTCTTCGTTATAAGTCCGAATTGGCTTGTTCAAAAGCCTACGGTTCACAAATTACGTAATCTACATGATCATTCAAGAATTTTATCTATTTGACTTCGTTTGCTAAAAATTCACCTATTGGTTCATTTTTAACGAAAACGATAAACGTTCGCGAACGTTCAACGCTCGTTTCTTCGTTCTAAGTCAGAATCCGGTCATTTTCGAGTCCGCAACTCTTAAATGCCAATTATGACTTGTCTCTATTGGAAAACAATGGTTTTGTGATCCAACACAAAATTTGACTTTCATTCCGAGAATTTTACGAATTCAACGTTTGTCGTTCAATCGTGCAAATTCCGACAATTCTTCATTCTTATGATCTGTTCAACATTACAAATGAACTTCATTCGTCATGTGAACATCTCAACATACTTAATACAACAACTTATATTCATTATTGGATTTTGGACTTATTCTTCATGAGCTTATAACTTGTCAAATTATAAACTACTTAAGATTTCATTGTTAATGACTTATGACAATTAAAGTTTCTTAATCATCATATTTTACATATTCATCACATATAACTTTACTTAGGTATATATGTTACATATAATCATATAAGTGCTTAATTCACTTCTCTTGATAAACTTATTACAAGTTCATATTTTCATACTTAACATTCAAGGTTAACTTATAATAAGTTTATAACTTTTATAAGTTCAAATGACTTATTGCCAACTTATGTGGCTTAAGTTCATGACTTACTCATTCTTCTTACTTCTTAACATCAATGTTCCTTAATCCCAACTTTTCTTATCAACCTATCATGGTAGAGATAGAAGATAATGGAGAAGAAGTCTTACTTTTGTGTAGTCTTGGTAAAGTAGCTTGCTTCTTCTTCTTACTTATGGAATGACTTATTGCTAGCTTATTCTCTCTAACACTTCAGCACTTTAGAAGTGTTAGATTAATTGAACAACCAACAAATGGCTTGTAAGCCTCCTCTATTTATAGAAATTGCAAGGTTAGGGTAGTTTAGTTATTAAACCATCCCACCTCCTCAAGCCACCTCCTTACTATTCATTACTTGGCTAGCACATCTCTTATCCTATGCTTGGTCATTACTTTCTAATCTTAGTCACCACACTAACTTGGTCACCACATTACTTGGTCATTACATTACTTGGTCACCACATTCAACCATATTAATATGGTTTGCCCCATGGGTCAATCAATTTATTGGACTTTAGCTTGGGCTTGGATTAAATAAATCCTTGGACTTTGCATTAATAAACACTAACTTATTTATTAACCAATAATTTGGGCCTTAGCATTTAATTGACTTGGACCTTAATAGTTGTTAATCAATCTTCCCAAGTCCATTATCATTACTTAATACATATTGTTGATGTATTATTTTCATATTCTAATTCATTTAGAATTTCTATACGGTATTTCATCCTTCATACAAACTCGTATAATACTTCGTATTATACTTGTTTTCATTACTCTTGTACAATACCAAGTATCATACAATTATTACTCATTCATTACTATTTCAACTTCCTTAACGTTTAGGAATTAAGTCCATAAGCAAAATGTTACATTTTCCATAACTAGATTTTTATTACATAATCCATCTTACCTTGTTATTCCATCATTGCGTATTTCTCGGAAACTCAAAATTATATCCAGAGAGCAAATCTGAGATGAATAGTGTTTTTCAGAAAATTTCTCGGAAAACTTTTATTTTCGTCTTGGAAATTCAAATACTTTAATTCATCCACGTAGCTCAAATACTATGATATTCTAACCTCAATAGGTTATATAATGACAACCATCTTGATAACACATGGAATATGATTTTATTATTATTTAAATTTAATAAAATCATTTTACAATAAGATCCGAATTTCTCGGTCGTTACAATGATTGTGCCGTTGTACGAATATTCCCTGTTTAAACAAATATTCCCCGACCAATCGAATATTATATAACAACTTGCATAATTTGCAAAATTTATAAATATTACCCACAACTATAACATTATATCAAATCCACACCATAATATTCAAAAATATATTTTGAGAAAATTTAATCTTTATTGAAAAAGTTGGGGTCTTATAGGCGGTCCGAAATAGGTCCTGTATACCTCAATCGGTTGCCCAGATTGCACTTTTGAAAGTTCGAGTGGACATTATAGTGCCCGAGTTCACGTACTACGAGACGACCCGACCCGAGAAACCCAGGGCAACCTGGGTAGCCTCTGGTACACCTGCGGCTCCACCCTCTATAAATAGATGACTTGGGGTGGCCATTTTGCAAGAGAAAACGGCGAGGAAGCCCTGCCCAATTTGCTCTGTACTCACCCCATACGGAGTACTTTCTCATTTTAAACACATGTGAGCTCATATATAGCTACTTTTGTACCTACAAAAGCCAGTGTTTACCCACTTTAAAGATATAGAAGTCTTCTTTGGCAGCCCACTGTAAGCTTTCTCACACACTTTAAAGTCTTTCTCTTCATCTTTGTACACACCCTTCTTCACGTTGAGAGTCGTGTTGCATGCGTTTGCTCGGACTTCGGTCCTTGGTTTTATTTCAGTATGTATATACATATATATTATATATATTATATATATATATATATATATATATATGGACTAACATTATCGAGTTATGCCTCGATTGACCTGAACTTGATGCGAGGCGTTTATTTGCTTATATATATATACTTATATATATATGAAGCGTGTGTGTCGAACTTTGTTCGATGAGCCTAGACTTACATGCAGAAGCGTTCATCGCTTTAATATATATATATATATATATATATATATATATTAACTGTGTGTCGGACTCTATTCGATGAGCCCGGATTTTACATCCGGTGCGTTTACTTGCTTTAATATATATAAACTTATATATATAAACTGCGTGTCGAACTCTGTTCGATGAGCCTGAATTTTACGTCCGGTGCGTTTATCGCTTATATATATATATATATATATATATATATTGTCCCACCTGGAGTTTACTTTGTGGTGGTTGATCGCTTTTCTGACTTTCTTTACGTTTTGTCCCTTTAGAGTTTCCTCCGTGGCGGTTAATGAATCTTTCTGACTTTATTTATGTTTCGTCCCGCCTGGAGTTTCCTCCGTGGAGGTTGATTGCTTTTACAGCTTTATTTACATTTTTGATCCCCAATGGAGGTGATTCGTGGTTGGTGATCATGTCTGTATATATATATTTACAGCTTTTATGTATATACCTGCTTACTGATTTCATACAAATTGCGGTATCATATTCGCCTAGGAATCATGTGATCACAGATTCAACCTATTGGATCTAGATTCGGTTCCCGTGATGGACATTTTCAGCTGTTAGCAGCTTGTAAATTATTCTGCGATGTCTGAATTTCATCAGATGGTTTGCATACCCACGAGGAAATCGGCATTATTTTGTACATTATTTTCTTATAGATGCTTTGCATCTTGAAAATACAATCAATCAAGCTAAGCATTTAATAAAATGAGAGTGTAAAAGGTCTCAATTACTATTGAGCATCAGGGTTTGAAAAACCTCTTTTATAAAACATCGCTGCATATCTTGTTAAAAACTAAATTTTTACATAAATTCAAACCCTGTGTATATAGGTGCGAACGAGGCCTCACACTACTTCCAAATAACAACACATTCACCCACACACACACATATTCAGATAATAGTTTCTTGAAAAGAGGCGGTCACCGTGGTAACACGGATGTCGAGGGGTGTCTAACACCTTCCCTCCGCATAACCAAGTCCCCGGACCCTAATGAATCTCGGTTTCATCGACCCATTTAACTATGTCACATCACTGGGTCAATGTGCAAACCTTTTCTCGGTTGTGTTGGTACAACCATTTAAAAGACCAACTGACGACTCTTAACAGTTCATCGTCGACATTATACATGTCGGACCTTTTTCACTTATTTTTTCAAACAAATCTCACCAAAGAACAAGTGACGAAAAGGGACAATTAAAAAATCCTGACGTCGACAGGTGGCGACTCTGTTGGGGAAACCAGTAAGAGGACTTAAGCCGCTATTACAATCTTTTCAAAACTGTTATCTGCTTGTGTGTGGATGTTGCATTTACATTTATGATGAATGTGTACGAATGCATTTACTTATTGCACTTAGTGCCTCGCACCATATCTACTTGTGATATTAGTGCTTCACACATGTCATCATTTTTTCATACGGTGAGATGAAATGTATGTGAATGTATGTTGTGGTCTCCCTCCACCAGGAGGCTATCCCGTGGGAAGACTGATTCCCCGAGGCTCAGGAAAGGCACCACCCAAATTCGCTCCAGTTGAAAGACCGAATTAATTTCCCGTTGAGTAAATTGCGATGATTTGGGAACCTTCATGCCAAAAAGCCGCGAGAGTAACCTAAGATATGTCAGCCTCTGATAAACCCAAAACGGAGGAAAGTCTCTTCATGCTCTCTCATTTCAATTATTTGTAAACACAATTACTTATAATTACATTTCATATCTATCTCCATGTAATGAGAAATATGAAGACATGTGTACACATACATATTTAAATTAGCATGCAACAAAAAGCTGACATCCGTTTTGCAGGATAAAATTCCTAAAATGGACGCATCACATAGTATGTTAATTTACATTCCCTAAAGACAAAACTATGCAAGTGTTTCGCAGGGAACCAATCGGACCTACTACCCGGTCAAAATCCAAAAAGGCTACAGGTCTACAGTCAATCATGTCGTCATCTGACTAGGCTGACCTTAATCCAGTTTCTCGCAAAGCATTAGACGGATTAAGCAAACAAATTACAGATTTGGTTGTTCTACTCAAAGAACTACACTAGTCTACTCAGGGTTCAAAAATACCCGTACATGCTGAATCCTCCACACAAGGGGGAACCCAGGTCATTACAATACCTGAATTGCAGTTGGATACGACCAACAAAACTCATGATGCTGTCCATCCCACTGGAGATCCAGACACCGGTGACATCAAAAAGAAAGTCCTCCAAATGGAAGAGACCCTTCGTACTATCAAAGGAATTGGAACACACGTAAGTGTTTCATATGTTGATCTTTGCATTTTCCCTGGTGTTCATTATCCAGAAAAGTTTAAAACTCCTGACTTCGAAAAATATGATGGGTTAGGAGATCCTTATACACATTTAAAAGTGTTTATTGGAGAACTTGGATCTTATGCAGAGGATGAAAAGCTTAGAATGTAATTGTTCCAGAAAAGTCTAACTGGAGAACCCCGTTCGTGGTACACAAGATTAGACAACTCAAAGATCCATAGCTGGGAAGAGCTACCACATGCTTTCCTCACTCAATACAGCTTTCAGTCTCAGATGACTCCTGATCGGTATCAAATTACCAAGATCAAGAAACAGTCTATCGAGTCTTTTAGAGAGTATGCTCAAAGGTGGAGATGCCTGGCTGCCCAAGTTAGTCCTTCCATGACAGAATCAGAGATGGTCATGACTTTCATAGACATACAAGAAGCTCCTTTCTATGAAAGAGTTTTAGCCGGCATCGGAAAACCATTTTCTGAAATGGTCAAACACGGGGAGATGGTTGAGATGGGTTTGAAGTCCGGAAAGATTCAAGACCTAGCTGCCCTTAAAGCTGTTGCTGATCACATCCAATCCAAAAATTTTGGAAATAACCACCGGAGGGTGTGACGCCCCCAAAATAGGTATACAACACCCATTCTGAGTCTCCAAATACATGGTACAGAAACAACTACAACTTTATTAATACAACTGTCGTGCAAAATACGATAACACTTAAACTGTGAGTTTAAATACAAATATTGTCGTCTAGACAATATCCACACTCAAATAAGTCCTCATTACAATTATTGATACACTATTTTACAAAATAGTGAGGACTACTAAAGCAACTTCTAGAACCATCATTCCACACCCCGACTAGTACTCGCTACATTCTCGCCTCATGAGAAGAAAAATGGAACAAAAAGGAAAAGGGTGAGCTCAACTAGCCCAGTAAAGAACATTATGACTAAGATAACATAGAACAAATTATCGTTAGTCCTCAACAGGGAAAAATCTAATAGAATACAATAGACAACCAGTTTTAAATCAATATTCGCAGCGAAAATAATAATTCATTTGAAGAGTTAAGTAGAGAATAAAAATCTACTATCTTTTATATATGAATTTAAAAGTTCATCGTCGATATTTTATCCCTATAACATCAATCAATATATATCTGGAATAAAATATTCATCTTTGCACTACAGGCCAAAGATATTCATCAGCTGGTTATGTTCATCTAAACACCTGTTCATCTTTGCACTATGGGCCAAAGATATTCATCAGAATCTTTCATCTTTTCACTACAGGCCAAAGATATTCAGTAATATCATCATTTAGGACTGAGGATGATGAAAAATATTTTAAAGGAAACGAATCCAGTGAAACAAAATAACAAATATTAAGGATTCATATTTCGGTTTATCCATGTCCAAAAATACATCATAAGTAATCATAGTGGAGTAAAATTCAAGAATGATCAAAACATGGATACAATCAAAGCTAGTATGCATAATAGATATTTTGGACGAAAAACAAAAATTTAATTTTTATGTGAATAGTGCTGTATTCGTGAATAGTGTCGTATACGTGAATAGTAACCCCGACACTAAAAGACAAGAATTTTACAAGAAAAATCTTACCAATATTCCGGCATAATGATATTGAAAGAAATAATATCATTTTTTAAAAAGAAAATAATATCCCTTACCTCGAAAGAATAGTACTTCTGGCTGGAATACTGAATATAGTGCTGAAGGGAACTTGCACCATATAACAACACCCAAAGTATCAAAATACTCACAAGAATACGCTCAATATATCGAGAGAGAAAGAGAGAGAAGATTTCAGTTTCTGGTGTGATTTTCAATTCTAACCTAAACACCCTATTTATAGGAAAATGCTTAGAACACCAAAGCAGAAAATTTAATATAATATTAATATATTATATATAAATTCCTACGTACACATTCTAAGATCTGAATTCAACCATGCTTGACAAAAAATAAGCCCACCAAACATATCAAAATCGTTTTTATTTTAAAACAAATTTAAAACTTTTAAAAAATAATTATTTCAGAACTTCAGAACTTTAATAATTCATAATAAATAGCTCTTTTATCAGAAAAATTCGAACCACATGTCCATTTCATAGTAAATTTCATTATCTACAACTTTGTAGAAGAAAGTTTTTCCAAATTCCAAACAGAAATTGACCGAAATCCACAAACAGACGATTTCACAAGCTATTATCAAATTTTAGTCAAGAAATGGGATCCACCGACACACAAAACATGTGTTAATCATTTAATGCAACAAAAATACTCTTTCTCCTCATAGACTCATATATCCCACATTCATTATAAAAATATCACCATTATTATATTATTAAAATATAATAATATATTTAAATGAATTATTTTATTAGAAAAAGATAAAATATTAATTTTCAACAATTGTCACATTAAAAAATTTCTCCATCTATATCCACATAAAATCAATATTTTCCTCATCATATAAATCAATAATTAATTATTCACAAATAATATTACAGAATCACAATAATTGACAACCAAATCTCGTTTCGAGGAAAGAGGGGCTTTCAATAAGGATTTCTCTCATCTTGGCGCGCAATTAGGTGACCAAACCTCTCCTTAGACAGAACTTTCTAGACATTGCCAATAATGTTATCTAATAATATTATTCAGATAATATGAATTATTGATTCGATAATGGAAAATACTGTGTAGTGACAATTATTGAAACAACAGTAATATAAAATATCAACGTAGCAATTATTGAATCAATAAAATAAAATATTGAACAGTAATTACTGTAACAATTATTGAGTAGTGCCTTCTTACATAAGAATCAATAATTGGTGCAATACTGCAGTAACCGTGTGTTTTAACCACCGAAGTATTTCAACAAAGATAATCAGTAATAACAACGTCGTTATTTATAAACAACTTATTTTTATGCGTTTCTTCATCCAATCGCTTTCAGTTATGGGGCCCACACAAAGGTCGCTTGCGTCAGCATACAAATATTCCCAACGGTAAGAATATTCCACGACCAAACGAATATTCTCCGATAAAATGAATATTTTATAACCACTTGCTTATTTAAAATATTTGCGCATTTTACCCATAACTAACCACATTAATCAAATCAACCCTTACTATTTCAAAATAATAAATAGAGGAATTAAATTTCATTTATTAATAATTTGGGTTCTTATAAAGGGTCCATAAAAAGAAAGAGGATGATGTTTCCCTGATACTACAGGGTCAAAAAGGCAATCAGAATACGCCTATTCAAAGGAGAAACTACACTCCCTTTCAAGCACAGTCTGCGAACCCTCCAATACCCAAAGGTGGAGAAGTCAAACGCCCTCGAGTGTTCACACCCCTAGGGGACACCCTCAAGAACATTCTCAATCTTTTGACAACACAGAAGAAAATTACGCATCGTCTTCCACCAGCCAGCCCTAATGGACGGGGTTTCAATGCTGCTTGGAAATGTGCTTATCATGTCGGGGCACCTGGACATGATACTCAGGATTGTTGGGCATTGAAACACAAGATCCAAGACCTGATAGACATCGGTGAGATCGTGGTCACCAAACCAGATCAGCCTCACGTTCAAGACAACCCTCTTCCTCAACACAAAGAAGAAGAGGTCAACATGATCAATTGGAGAAATGGACTGAATTCCAATTTCAACTGTGAATCCTCCCAGACCCTCAAAGACGGTGTTGACAAATGGGATTATTCCAAGTTCCAGTTCATAATGGAACGATAGATGAAAGCTTTATGCAAGCAAATTGAGCAATTGGCAGAATTGGTGACTTATCAACATCAAGTGACACGTCAATTAGTTAGCCAAGAGCATGCCAGTCTCCTACCCCTTGTCATGAATATTCCCTTATCACTTTCAGAAAATGAAATGCTGGAAGACAAAGTGACAAAGAGAGCAAATGCCAAAGCCCGTCGGGATTTTGCCAACAAAAGGGAATTCACCTATTTAGGCTAACCTATGGAGGAAATCCTTCAGATGTTAATCAATGAAGGAAGGATCAGTTCCCTTCTACCTCCAATCAACCCCCGTTTAGGACAGTATAATTCTGATGGAGTATGTTAATATCACTCCCATTCTCGCGGTCACAGCACAGAAGAATGCTTGGCACTTTGCCACCTTATCCAAAATCTAATTGATAGTGGTGTCCTGTACCTAGTGGACGATGATACTATGTTAAGTGCAAGTGAGAATACAGGTCCTACTAAGTGGAAGAGTTTGGTAGCAGTCATATCCACTGAAACTAATGGGGCTAACAAATCACTCACAATGCCAACAATTCAACTCAGAGGAAGCAACAATCCTTTGAAAGTGGCCGCTCCGGAGCCAATCCTTTGATGATGACATACCATCCGAAGGGACCGGTCATTTCAAGCCGTTGCACATTGCGGTCTTGTCCTCTGGAAACATGCTAGCTGGAGTATTGATAGATGGAGGTTCATCTCTAAATATCTGTCCATACGTTACCTTGGTGAAGATGAATATCAATCTAAACCCAATTCGGAGTAGCCATATTGTCATCAATTAAAGCTTTTGATGGAGCCAACCAGAATTCAGTAGGAGTAATTGAACTGCTAATCGAAATTGGTCCCCACACATTCTACGTATCTTTCCATGTGCTCAAGATAGATTCGGGATACAACCTGCTCTTGGGACAACCATGGATCTATATGGCAGGGGCAGTCCCCTCCACCCTTCATTAAGAACTGAAATACATTATCAACAATAGTTCAGTTACGGTCAACGCTGAACCAAAGTGTCCTCAACAAGGGGACATGCCATTCATCAATGCCAATGCAGATGTTGAACCGGTCAGTTTTCATTCCTTGGAAGTAAGCAATACCCAATACCATGCTATTGGAACGCCATTTCCCGAACCCAAGATTTCTGCTGAGGTAATGTCGACTACTCAAGAAATGATGTCATTGGGTCATAAGCCCGGACAAGGGCTGGGTAAAGATCGCCAGGGTATCAAGTACCCAATTCAAATAACCAGGCAAATTGGAAAAGCTAGACTAGGCTATTCTGCCAGTTCTAGTCGTAGGAATCCTCATAAGCATCAGCCGATTTCTTCAGCTTCAAGCACGCGTCATTTATCTTCGCCTTCAAATTCTGAGTCCGCACAACCTCCTATAAAGGTGCCAGCTAATGTAATGGCTATGTTATTTCCTAAGCCGGCACCTGTGAAGGAGAAAGAAGTCTTTGTTTCAGATCTCGCAATAGAAGAGGAGGAACAAAGAATCAAGCAAGACGTCATACGGATGATGTCAGGCATACGCATGATCATTCATAATGAACATACCAAGAGATACACCCCAGACGATGATTGCCCAGATGTAATGGCCATCATTCAGGACATGGAGGATGATGACAATCCCTCCATCACTGCAGTCCACCCAGACTTTACCCTTGCCAATTGGAACAACACTCCTTGCATTGGTCGTCAAGGGTAAAACAGGCAGAAACCCTCTCTGCCCTGTAGATATAATAACTGCTTACTTTTCTGTGCAGTATTAGCAGTTTATTTTGTCAGTATATGCTAACACTATGTATGATCAAAACATTTCATATATACTAACTGAAAGCATATTTTGTTTCAGGATCCTGTATTTAGATGTGCATGTAATTGCTGATACGGTGCCTCTTCTCCACTAGGATTGTACCTTTGATGTAGAGATGAATTCAGCCTTGATGGAAATACAGGATGACATTGAGGTGCCTCCAGAAATTCTAGAATTAGTCAAAGACAAACCTAAACCCAACCTTGATCAAACCACTTCTTTAAATCTCGGAACCTTAGAAAGCCTTAAGTTAATCCAGATTGGTTCAGACCTTACCCCAAACCAACGGAATAACATGGTTACACTATTAACCCAATTCCAGGATATGTTTACGTGGTCTCATGAAGACATGGTGGGTTTGTCCACTAACATTGTCCTTCATCGCTTTCCCATTAAAGAGGGATTTAAGCCAGTCAAGGAAAAGCTCAGGCGATTGAAACCTGAGTGGAGTTTAAAGGTGAAAGAATAAATTATGAAACAATTTCAAGTTGGCATCATCATGGTGTCTACATATCCTGAGTGGATATCCATGGATTACCGAGACTTGAACAAAGCTTGTTTAAAAGATAGCTTTCCTGTGCCATTTATCTACATTCTTATTGATAATACTGTGAAATACGACATGTACTCTGCTGATTGCTTTGCGGGGTACCATCAGATCATGGTTGCTGAGGAAGATCATGAGAAAACTGCTTTCATCACGCCTTGGGGAACCTTTTGCTATAGACGGTTGTCATTCAGCCTAATCAATGCCGGAGCCACCTATCAGTGAGCTATGATGGCTCTCTTTCATGACTTAATGCATAAAGAGATCGAGATCTAAATGGATGACATCATTGTCAAATCCCGAAAGGAGGATGACCATCTAGACCATCTCAGAAAGTTGTTCAACAGGTTGCATAAGTACAACTTGAAGTTGAATCCAGCTAAATGCGCCTTTGGCGTTAAATCAGGTAAGTTGCTTGGATTTCTAGTCAGCCACAAAGGGATTGAGCTGGATCTTGCCAAAATCCAGGCCATCACAGAAATGCCCATTCCTCAGACAGAAAATGAAATACGAGGATTTTTGGGAAGAATCAACTTCATTAGCAGGTTTATCTCTCAACTCACAACAACCTGTGAGCCAATCTTCAAGCTGTTAAGGAAGAACTCCTCCATGAAATGGAATGATGAGTGTCAAAATGCCTTCCACACAATTAAGAAACAGCTAGTTAACGCTCCCGTGTTGGTACCACCCAGGGATGATGTTCCCCTGTTCATGTACCTGTCCATATGTGACAATGCCATGGGCTGCATGATGGGACAGAAAGAAGATAGAGGCCAAGAACGAGCTATCTATTACCTTAGCAAAAGATTCAGGAACAGTGAACACAAGTACACTCTGATCGAAAAGACGTGTTGTGCTTTAGCATGGGCTTCTATGAGGTTACAACATTACCTCCATTGTCACACAACCCATCTCATATCCCGCGTGGATCCTCTCAAGTACGTGTTCAATAAACCCATGTTAAATTATCGGCTGTCCATATGGCAGTTGATCCTACAACAATTTGACATCGTATATGTGACTCAAAAGACCATCAAAGGTCTAGGAATTGCGGATCAATTTGCCGTTGCACCTTCATGGGATTTTAAACCTTTGGAAACATATTTCCTCGATGAGGGAGTAATGACAGTTCAGCAACACCATCAGTACGATACACACCAAGCATGGAAGATGTATTTTGATGGAGTTGTTAATATGGAAGGTCTTTGGAGTTGAGTCGTTTCTAGTATCCGCACGGGGATCGGTATCCGTCGTGAATTAAATTGTAGTTTGTCAGCACCAACAACACAACTGAGTATGAAGGCTGTCTCATAGGGCTAAAACTCACTCGTTCAATGGGCATCAGGCGGTTAACTGTCTTTGGAGATTCTGAGTTGGTAATCAGACAATCCACCAGAATCTATCAAACCAAGGAACTACATTTGCTACCTTACCATCGACAAGTTTTACAGATGGTGTTGGAATTCGAGGAAATCTCCTTTATACACGTTCCTCGTAATAGGAATGACTTTGCGGACGCATTACCAACTTTGGCCTCCTTGATTCGCATATCAGATAAGGGACACTTGCCAAGCATCATAATTTCCCTGCACAAGGCCCCAGCCTATGGGAATTACATTGGAGAAGTATCGGATGAGCTACCTCCCATCCAACATCCTTGGTATCAGCATATCAAGGAATACCTACGAGATGGATCTACACCCGCAGAAGCGAGCCCGACTGAGAAAAGGCAGATCCATCGAATTGCTATGAAATTCTACCTGAGTGGAGATACGCTCTACAAAAGAGATGCATGACTAGGTCTCCTTAGATGTTTAGACAAATATCAAGCCCAAAGGCGTATGGATGAAATCCATGGAGGAGTTTGTGGCCCACACATGAGTGGCCTCCTCCTTGTCAAAAAAGTCCTCAGGACAGGACATTATTGGTTATCTCTCAAGGCTGATTGCAATGACCACGTCAGGAGATGCTATCAGTGCCAGATTCATGGGAATGCTATACACGACCCTCCAAGGGAACTCCACAACATGAGTTCACCTTGGCCCTTCTCAATGTGGGGAATGGACGTTATCGGGCCCATTAATCCTAAAGCCAGTAATGGACATCGATTTATATTCACCATGATCGACTACTTCACCAAGTGGGTAGAGGAAGCTTCCTTCCCCAGGGTTACTAAAGAAGTCATCATTGCTTTCATCAGAAACAATGTTGTTTGTCGATATGGACAACCAGAGGTGATTGTGTCAGACAATGCTAAGAACCTCAACAACAAAATGATGGAGGAATTATGTAGTAAATTCCACATCAAACATCATAACTCTATCATCTATCGTCCGAAGATGAATGGTGCTGTTGAAGCGGCTAACAAAAATATCAAGAAGATTATGCAAAAGATGTCCGCCAATCACAAAGATTGGCCTGACCTATTGCCTCTTACTCTGTTAGCCTACAGAACCTCAATGTACACTTCCACTGGGGCAACCCCCTACGTATTAACGTATGGGATGGAAGCAATGCTCCCCATAGAAGTTGAAATGGAATCCCTCAGAGTGTTGATAGATGCCCAACTGGATGAAGACCAATGGGTACAAGACAGGTATCACCAATTGTCTCTAATAGGCGAAAGGCGAACCACGGCGATCTTTCATGGTCAGTTATATCAACAAAGGATCGCCAGATCCTATAACAAAAAAGTCCGGCTACGGCAGTTTAAACAACATGACTTTGTTTTGAAGAAGATCATTGACAACCAAGATCAATCTAAGGGAAAATTCTCTCCTAATTGGGAAGGCCCGTCTGTTGTCAAGGAAGTATTGACAAGAGGCGCTCTGAGATTACAAGAAATGGACGGTGATGAATTTCAATAACTCATTAACTCGGACACCGTGAAACGGTACTATGTCTGAAGTGATCATCAAGCAAACATCCTGGTGTTGGACCATCAGATTACCAGTCATTCCGGTTCTTTAACCCTTTACCACATATAACTCTTCCACATTCTGCCCCTCAGGGAAAACATACTTTTTAAGCCAACAGCTTGGCTTCTCTGCGTTCCTACGACTTAGGTCATCCCACTACACATTGAACCTCTCGCATTTGCAGTTTGGTTACCCATACATGGGATCAAACTTCTCATACCTACAGTTTATCCTCAACCTAGGATTAAACTTTCTCCTCCCCACAATCTGACCTGCATATGGGATCACGTTTTTCCACTTGCCCTGAGGGGCGAACTATGTCGACCTGATCTCCTCTTCAATAGGAGTACGTAGGCAACCATTTCATATGGCCCGGTCACAATAAAACAAAAACAACAAAAACATTTCCACCCTTTTCCTTACAAAAACAAAAACAACAAAAACATTCCTACACCATTTCTGCCACATACAGCGTTGAACCTCTTACACTGAGTTGAACTACTACAGCACTGATCTCCTCTTCAATATAGGCGACGTGGCGACCATTTATGAAAGCGGTCTCACCCCCTACCAAAACACAAACCCTTGTCAGTTGGTACTGGGATCAAAACATCAATCCACTACTTTTCATTGACTTCAGACCAAAGGGATGGAATTACCTGAACTCCTCCCAAATAGGAGATTCGGCGACCATCTAAGCTGCGGTCATACCTTGAAGAGCAACACCAATCCATACGAGATGGAATTAACTAGGCTTCTCCTAAATAGAAGTACTAGCGACCATCTGTGGTTCGGTCAATCTCAGAGAGGAAAGACACACTCCTCTCCACATTTTCATAACAGAAACCAGTCCCAGGACACCAAATATGGTAGGGATACATACAGATCGCTGATCCATTCTGAACTGTCCAGAGACAACTCAATGTCCGTCCATATAGGAGGAATTCAGAATACATCAAGATCTCAAGCCCTGAAGCAAACAAAATATCAAACAAGTAGCAAAGCATATCTAAAAGGGAAGTGATCAAAAATATATTTCCCTGCTATATATATAATGTTGTTTGATATATACAATGTAAACTGTACATGACAAAATGGCTAAGCTAGTCTGTGCAGGAAAATACAAGCTCATCTACAAGTCAGGGTATATGCAAGCTAACAAGCCCAACATGGCATCCCTCTCAGAAGAAGGAGGTGAAGCAGTGGTCTCCTGTATGAGAATATCCACACGGCCTAGTAGATCAGCAGCCATCTGCATGGTGACCATATGCTCATCAATGTAAGCGCTCATCTCTGCGATCATGCCAGTGGTAAGGGACCTTACTGCAATACTATCTGTGACGGGTACTGTTAGGTTTGTAATATTCAAGAACGCAATCAAATTGCATAAATAAGCGGAAACGTGCAAAAATCAGAGTTTAAAAATTTTACAAACCATATACCCGGATCACCCTTTATGCACAATTATTAATTAAACGAAAAGATAAAGAATAAAATCATACCCTTGCAGATCGAGCTTTCTCAGGTACAAGTTCACCTCCAAATCCTTTCGCGTTCAACTTGAATTCACCAGGTTTGGTTCCTTCCTTTGATCAACGTTAGCCACCCATGTGTTTGGCCTCTAGAGGTGATCCACCAAGGAAGAAGAAGGATTCAAGAAGATGGGTGGTTGGCTAAACCCTAGTTTTTTTATCTCTGTAGAAAAGGAGCGTACTCTCCAACAAATTGGAATTATAACGTCGTCTTGATATCTTATATAAGACTCTTCTTATAAAGATATCCAGTAACCCTATTAAAATAAGGTATTATTTAATAAAACCCTTTAATTCTCCCTAATCTTATTAGGGATAATTAATTAAACTCCTTTAACTAATTTTCCTTCCTAATCCAATTGGGAATAAATGAGTACTTATATTAAATTAATTCCTAAACTCTTTTAGAAATTAAAATAATAATAATAATTGTAATAATATTAATAAGACTCCTCTTATTAATTTATATTTAATATTTCTAAAATATTAAATAATAAATATTAAGCTATTTAATTTATTCTATCACCATAGATTAAATTAAATATACATAAATATATTATTACGATTATGCCATTAACTTCTTAAATAATTATTCTTCCTTTTATGGTGTGACCCTTTAGGTTCTCCATATTAAACCAGGTTGTGAATAAATTAATTAGAACAATTCTAATCTTATTTAAATAAATAAATTAAACAATTAATTTATTTAAATAAATAATATTTATTCTACAATAGGGATAAGCCTCCTAGCGATCGGCGACTTTCCAGATAATATAGATTTCAACATTAATCATAAAAGAACCTTTGAGTAAATAGTTACCGTATAATTCAATCCTTCCACCATACAATGTCCCAATTAAATATAAGACATGGAATTCTTTGTCAAGTCTTATTTTATTTAATTATATGTATTTCGATCCTTAAATGCACAACACCAAATAATGCAAAATAGAAACTCCTTTCTAATTTCATTTTGCCTTGGCCAAGGACTACCGGGTTGTCATTTATCGAATCACAAAGGACATTTCTCTTCTTTTAATAGAAGTGGTAGATTCTTTATTGATCATACATTATCTCCATGTACAACTTATTATACCCAAGCATACCCTTTGATATACTCTAAGGGTCTTAAGGAATAAGTCAAAGTATAACTCATCATACACAAGATACTATGATGATCTCAAGTCCAAGGATCACTTGTACTACTATCACTACAGGAACTCCTATTGACAGGCAAGTAAAACTCCATTAGGTATTCCTTAGCGAGCCACGTTCAGTGAACTTATTCTCTAATAAGCACCTACATACTTGCTTTAGTGTCTCCACACAAATGATCATGAGATCAATCATCATCATCCAATGAGCAAGCAACGTATGTACCAATCTATCCGGATTCACTAATCCCCAATTTAGTAATCTAATGATTGGGAACTATTTTAGTTTTAAGCTTTCTAAGAATTTAGATCTCATTAGAATGATCATCATCATTATTCTAAAAGTATTGCTTAAAACTATGGGTTTATCACATATTATAAAACAGCATCATGTAGATAATTACAAATTAATACTTTTTATTAATAAATGAATAAGATTATTACAAAGTATATGCTTTATCATCAAACATGATTGGCTTGTGTACATACTACTTTCAATCTCCAACTTGCACTAAAGCCAATCGTCATGGTATCTCATACTCTTCTTCTCTAAGTGAGGATTATCCTGCTGTTGGATAAGCTTTAGTTAATGGATACGTAATGTTGTTCATGAGAGTCCACTATCTCTATAGTGATTTCCCATCTTTCAATGATTCTAATAATCAAATGAAAGTGTCATAACACATGTTTAGATCCAAGATGAGACTTAGGAACTATTCCTAGTTCTGTAATGAACTTTTAATCCAAACAATCAACTTGCAGCTTCATTTATAGCTATATACTTTGTCTTTATCACTAAACCGGCAACTCTTTCTTTGTTTGGAACCTTTCAATTCTTTGCACCTTTATTCAAGATAACGCTTTACCTTAAAGTGGATTTTTCGTCATCTTAGTGCATGTCGAAAAACTTGAGTCTGTTAAGCCCTCTAGTTTTAATTTAGACCCACCATGAATATGATCACATCCTTAGTGTCGGTTAAGCACTTTAAGATATTTTTCAGCGACTCATAGTGAACTTCTCCATAATATGGTGATCAACATCGTGTCTCGTACATTTCATTGCATACATGATTGTCACTCATGCGACCTCTCTTTTCGTGAGTCTGTGGGGACTATTAAGAGATACACTCCATAGCTCATCGACATGAGACATCTCTTGGAGTTTGCCATGCTAAACGACTTTAGCATCAAATGAATATACGTTCCTTGGGTTAAGTCGAGCATCCTCTTAAATCTATATATATAGATTTATATCCCCGATTAAGATACTCTTCCAAATCATTCATGGAGGAATGTTTAGACAACTTTATCTTTACTGATTGTAGCATTGGTATGTCATTCCTTATCCATAGTATATCAATATATAATACTAGAAATTTCACGATGCTCCCACTGACCCTTTTGTACACACTAGAACTCTTACCTCATCGTATGTAACTCTGGATCATCATCTTCTATGATGCGTACCTCATCATCATCATCTGTGATGAATCCATACCTCCTAGGTATCTTCGGTACTATTCCAGATTTATGATTCGGTTGTGGTATAATAGGTCTATCTACAGGTTCCTCTTATTTGACTTATAGTATTTTGTGGTTCTTGAACTCTTCAAGATCTATTATCCTCCCACTAGCCCCTTTTAATGATAAACACCTTTATCTTAGAAGGCAGCGTGTTTTGTAACAAACACCTTTTGCTAAGTAGAATTATAGAACATATACCCTAAACTTACTTTAGGATGTCCCACAAATCTGTACATGTCAAATCTTGTCCCAAGCTTATCCTTCAAAACTTTTTCACATAAGTTGGACAACCCCTTATCTTAACATACTTAAGATTAGGAATCCTCCCCATCCATAACTTTTATGGAGTCTGGGGAAATTTGGATTTTGAGGTTACCTTTTTCGTAGATATGCAGCCATTTCTAGGACATGATCCTAGAAGGATACTGGGATGTCGGTAAAATCATTTTGGACCGTACTATGTTCAACAAGGTATGATTTTTCCTTTCAGATACATCAATCATTTATTACATATCAGGAGGCGTCCATTATGAGAAAAACATTTGAGATGATCTAGAAACTTATTGCACAAGTATTTATTCCTTGATCTAATCAAAGAATCTTAATACTTTGCTAATTTGTTTCACTTCAATTCTTTGAACCTTTCAAATAATTCATACTTGTATTTCAACAAATACACACATTCAACTCTTTGAATGATCATCTCCTTTTCTTATACTAATTTGTTCAATATGCAAAATTATTTTCATGTAAGTCAAGTATACAAAATTTATTAAGTAATATTCGATTCTATACAAAACATTATTATTATAAATAGAAAAATAATTGTTCTTAATTATAATACCAAAGATTTCATTGTCCAACAATAAAATGGAAATAATATTTTAACAAGAACCTGGAATACAATAACAACTTATTGACTTAACAGATTTGCCGTAGGCATTGCTAAACTATAAGTTTCTATGGCTAATATGGCAACCTTTGCTACATTTCCCGCATACATAGGAATACTTATATTTGTTTAGCTTTCTACTTGCTTGGTCCTTCATAAATCTATATTTATGATAACCAAAGTCGGTATCCAATACCCAAGTAGAACCTTGACTTAAAGAAAATTTATTTTAAATCATGAACAAATTTGTATTTATACTTAGAAACTTCACTAAGCTTCTTTGGTTAGCTTCGCAAGATGCTTCTCGCAGATTTCTTTCCGGTGTCGGGCTTATTGCGGTGGAAGCAAGCTCCTTTGCTATCTGTGTCGGTTTTGTTCTTATTATCCTTTGTTTATGCCTTTCTATTTACCTTCTTTGAATCGTTCTTCTTTCGAGAAGATCCTTTGGCCCCTACCAAGAAGACTTGATCTTTCTTGGTTGAAAGTGACTCTCAACATTTTCAATATGTTAAGCAAATCGGCCGTGGTCGATATCTAGCTTGTTCATATGAAAAATTCACAACAATTGTGAAAGGAGTTCGGGAGTGAGTGCAAGATCAAATCTTGGCTCAACTCTCCATCCATGACAAAACTAGTTGTCCTAATTGATCAATCAAATTGATTATGTTAATAACTTTTTTTGTATGTACTATAGTGCCATTGGCCATTCTAGATCGGAAGAGCTCCTTAGATATCTGATATCTATCAGTCCTACTTTCCTCACCATCAACTACTTGATGTGCAGGAATATAGTAGGAGCATCCATAGTTTTCGTCGACGTATCAAGCTCGTTACTCATAGATACGAGCATGATGCATTGAGCCAACTGTGCATCATCTTGCCACTTTCTAAAAGTAGCAATGTCTTCCTTAGAGGCATTGTCTGCAACCATTGCAGGGATAGGCGTATTAAGGACATAAGATAGCTTTTCAGCCATGAGAACTATTCTCAAGTCTTTAACCAATCCGTTAAATTTGGTTCGCTTAATTTAGCATCTAATATGCTTCGCAGTGATAGTAATTTTAGACATTGTAAAATTCTGTAAATGAATTTGTAATTAACAACATTTTAACATACATTCTTTTATTAATTACCAAAATAATTTAGGTCTTGTTTTAAATTGGTATCTCCCACTATTTTCTTCAAACTATATTACCTTCATTATATAAGTTCGGCAAAATCTAATTAAAGATTTGCTAGTGAGAATAAGGATCCCATTTCAAATGTATATAGCCTTGTGGTGACACAACAAACTATATATAAATAAATAGGTAGACAACTTTTGTCAATTACATCAACTATGCAACTCCTTTTCTTTTGCCTCTTAGATTATTTTGATCAAGTGGTGGTACATCTGAATCAAAATTATCCAAGTTAAGTCCGACCTAGCACTCCATATATTCAAAAAAGAAAAATATCATCCTTGTGGTGACACAACAAAACAATATTGTTCAATTTTCTTTATAAGCATCAAATGTGATAAATTAACATCTTAAATACTTAATACTTGCCTTGTGGTGACACAACAAACTCATATTAAATATTTAATACTCTATTAATTTTATCATGCTAGAAGGCGACGTTCGATATTTCAAATATCTTTGAACGCTTAGGACTTAATATAAAAATTGAGGGGTTTGTTATTAATTTGTCTCATCTTGTTTAGCGCGCATGCACATATATATATAAAATACGCGTCATATTAATAAACATGCGAAGCATGTTTGCATAATATATAATATATATATATATATATATATATATATATATATAGTAAGCATGCACATATAGAATACTATATTCTACCCGGATTGATTATGGACTTTTATTCTAGTTTGGTTCACTAGAGCCACCAAGTGAACCAAAAGGTCAAACCCTAGGGGTGCAAGAAATAATATTTAAATATAACTATTACATTTAAACCCGGGCTCCATTACAAACGGGTCTTCAAGCGCTCCTTGCTCCTTGATCTCTAATTCTTCAAAATTAATTCTAACTATTCCTATTACATAACTATTTTAAAATAAATAGAAACCTTGATCAGCAGTCAAGGGGAAGTACATAGGAGGGAGATAGAATTTACATTAAGAAAAATTAGAGAAGACGAGGTCTGTGAGACCCCATTTAATAAAACCCATACATTCATGCATCCAACTAAAATAAAATCCAATCACATTGGTCATTTAGTCCATAATCAATCCCATTTATTATCATACATATCACCATATGCATCAATAAATAACATTCATCTCATGAATAATAAACATTCAATATATATATTGATATCATTTAATGGGCAAATTTAGTTAGTATAAAATCTATTTTTGAATAAAAATAAACTCCTTTATTTTAATCCAAATTTAAATCAAAATAAAACTATTTTATTTTAATTTATCTAATTTTGAATAAAATAAACTATTTTATTTTTAATCAAAATCTTTAATTAAAATAAACTCATTTATTTTAATTAATTATGAATCCAATTCCATGTAAAAAAAATATCCTTTATAAAAGGAAACACGGGTTCTCTTTCCTATTCACAAATAAACTCCTTTATTTTGAATAATATGAAATCTTATTTCATATCTAAATAAACTCTTTTATTTAAGGAAATACGGATTCTCTTTCCTATTCACAAATAAACTCTTTTATTTTGAATAATATGAAATCTTATTTCATATCTAAATAAACTCCTTTATTTAAGGAAACATGGAATCCAATTCCAACTCTAATTAGTTAGCATGAAATTCAAATTTAAAATTAAAATAAATCTTTTTATTTTAAAATTAAAATAAACCTTTTATTTTAAGATTAAAATAAACCTTTTTATTTTAAGATTAAAATAAACTTTTATTTTAATTAAAATAATTAAGAATAATATATTATATATATATTATATATATACAGTACGGTAATATATTATATATATATATATATATATATATATATAATGAGTGATCCTGCTCCCTTTTCTTGAAATCACGTGAATCATACTGTTTACTACCCAAGAATGAATCAGAGTACTAAAACATGGTTACTACCAAAATATATATAATCTGATTATATATTATTCTATGAATCAATCCTGGGCCACGTGATTAAGACACAGAAAATCAGTTGGTAGTTCACGATTCGCGAAGCTCCTTGTTTTAAAAAACTGGTTTTAGATTTCGCAATTTTTTTTTATACAATAAAATTATGCCCAATTAAATTGTTCTAAACACATAAAGGTTTGGCTTTGATGCCACTGTTAGGTTTGTAATATTCAAGAACGCAATCAAATTGCATAAATAAGCGGAAACGTGTAAAAATCAGAGTTTAAAAATTTTACAAACCATATACCCGGATCACCCTTTATGCACAATTATTAATTAAATGAACAGATAAAGAATAAAATCATACCCTTGAAGATCGAGCTTCCTCAGGTACAAGTTCACCTCCAAATCCTTTCGCGTTCAACTTGAATTCACCGGGTTTTGTTCCTTCCTTTGATCAACGTTAGCCACCCATGTGTTTGGCCTCTAGAGGTGATCCACCAAGGAAGAAGAAGGATTCAAGAAGATGGGTGGTTGGCTAAACCCTAGTTTTTCTATATCTATAGAAAAGGAGCGTACTCTCCAACGAATTGGAATTATAACGTCGTCTTGATATCTGATATAAGACTCTTCTTATAAAGATATCCAGTAGCCCTATTAAAATAAGGTATTATTTAATTAAACCCTTTTAATTAAAGGGGCTCCCTAATCTTATTAGGGATAATTAATTAAACTCCTTTAACTAATTTTCCTTCCTAATCCAATTAGGAATAAATGAGAGTACTTATATTAAATTAATTCCTAAACTCTTTTAGAAATTAAAATAATAATAATAATTGTAATAATATTAATAAGACTCCTCTTATTAATTTATATTTAATATTTCTAAAATATTAAATAATAATATTAAGCTATTTAATTTATTCTATCACAATAGATTAAATTAAATATACATAACATATTATTACGATTATGCCATTAACTTCTTAAATAATTATTCGTCCTTTTATGGTGTGACCCTTTAGGTTCTCCATATTAATAGGTTGTGAATAAATCAATTAGAACAATTCTAATCTTATTTAAATAAATAAATTAAACAATTAATTTTTTAAATAAATAATATTTATTCTACAATAGGATAAGCCTCCCTAGCGATCAACGACTTTCCAGATAATATAGATTTCAACATTAATCATAAAAGAACCTTTGAGTAAATAGTTACCGTGACAATTCAATCCTTCCACCATCAATGTCCCAATTAAATATAAGACATGGAATTACTTGTCAAGTCTTATTTTATTTAATTATATGTATTTCGATCCTTAAATGCACAACACCAAATAATGCAAATTAGAAACTCCTTTCTAATTTCATTTCGCTCGCCAAGGACTACCCGATTGTCATTTATCGAATCACATAGGACATTTCTCTTCTTTTTAATAAGTGGTAGATTCTTTATTGATCATACATTATCTCCATGTACAACTTATTATACCCAAGCATACCCTTTGATATACTCTAAGGGTCTTAAGGAATAAGTCAAAGTATAACTCATCATACACAAGATACTATGATGATCTCAAGTCCAAGGATCACTTGTACTACTATCACTACAGAACTCTATTGACGAGTGCAAGTAAAACTCCATTAGGTATTCCTTAGCGAGCCACGTTCAGTGAACTTATTCTCTAATAAGCACCTACATACTTGCTTTAGTGTCTCCACACAAATGATCATGAGATCAATCATCCTCATCCAATGAGCAAGTAACGTATGTACCAATCTATCCGGATTCACTAATCCCCAATTTAGTAATCCAATGATTTGGAATTATTTTAGTTTTAAGCTTTCTAAGAATTTAGATCTCATTAGAATGATCATCATCATTATTCTAAAAGCATTGCTTAAAACTATGGGTTTATCACATATTATAAAACAGCATCATGTAGATAATTAAAAGCCTTTAATAAATTAATACTTTTTATTAATAAATGAATAAGATTGTTACAAAGTATATGCTTTATCATCAAACATGATTGGCTTGTGTGCATACTACTTTTAGGTACATCCCGGGCAGATATGGCACTAACCCGATCAACTATCACTGCATCTCTGGCTGATCTGGCCTCATCCCGCTCAACAACAGCGACATCTCTGTGAGATAATGCCTCGTCTCTCTCTAACAAAGCTCTGTCTCTCCCATCAAGGGCAGTCAACATCAAAGATTGAGCCTGATCTCTCTCGAAGGTCATCAGATGAAGACTCTGCTCAAGGTACTATGCTGAATGCTGTATAACGACAGTGCTGGTACTGGGAGAATCTAGAGAAAATGCTGGTAACCCAGCAGCAAGTTCCTCTTCGATGTGGGAATCAATGTCCTCCATGGGCTCTACATCGTCTGAATCAATATCCGTTACAATGGATACTGTCGCATCCGATGCAATCTTTGTCTCCATCCATGCGGAATACTCTGCAGAACAACCTAGATGACTGACAGAAAAATCAGCTATCTCACGCTGATCCCAACAAGCATATACACGGGATCGGTCCTCTGCTGAAAGATGGAGATAAACTGAATGCTAACCTATCGCCCCCTCGAAAGGATGAAAATCCTAGAACTGGTCAAACTGCGACATCAGGGCCAGCGGGTGATAAGTAGTCACACCCCTCAAACCAGCCAGAGGGAGGTAATCCATGCTCGGAGCATGAGTAATAAAGCTGTATGGTGAGCTGAGCCCCGAGCACGGCAATATGACAAAAGAATCTCTGATGTCTACCAAAAAATGTGGACCAGGACATAGCATCTATACACTCCGATGGCTAAAAGGAGTACGACATGGCTATATCATGGGTGAAAAGTACCCGTGACGTCTAAAAGTGCCAATCGGCCTCAAGTGAGACATAAACCACACATATAGCATGACCGAGCTACCTGTGAACACTCCTGTCGGATAAGTGCAGCAGTAGGTGGCTGACCGCAAGGTCTCTGCTATAATCATAGTATTAATGGTACGACCCTCCCTAAGAGCTCTCACTGCCATGATGACTCCGATGTCTATCTCATCCATGTATCATGGCATATAGACATACGATAGTACGTATAACAGCAGTACATCAACCCTGGCTAAACGCCAATGATCCTCTGATGCGGTGAAATCCCCGGAATGTCATGAATAGCTATCCTCAGGGCCAAATCTGTCAAACAGAAAGTGTTGGGATATAACATGGGTCAATGTAAGCTCATCCTGTACCACTTTGCGCCTCAATCCAGTGAGGGTCATGAACCGTCGGCTCATGTCCCCCAAAGCCATATGCACACAAGATCTATACAGCGGCAGCATCGTCAATTGTGCATACTTCTCCAGAGTAGGAGTCAACTCATGGGTCCCAAATCAGAAAACCTGCCTATCCGATACCCAATTCTCTAGCATGCCATCCACAAATCCTGCGGGCACCTAAAACATCAATAAGGTCATGGTATGCTGCAAAAAATGATCTACGGTCACCCTGTCTGATGGTGACATACTATCATACCAGGATCGCATACCCGATGCCACCAATGATGGTGGGGTATGATCAATACGGCTAATTATCGAGGAAGACATTTGTATGGGTCGTGTCATAAGACCATCCAGGGGTCTATGCTGAATATCTCTGGACATACATACATATGCATAACATGATACATGCATAGCAGATGATAGATGGCAATATGATATAGGGAATTAAAAACTATGCATACATTCCTAAGTATATCAACATCTAGTACATCATCTCGTACGATTACAAATCACAGTGGAAACATGACGCCCTACTACTAACAGAGGCCTATCAAAAGATATAGTGAGAATGGGGCACATCCCCCAATATCTAACAGAGGCCTATCAAAAGATATAACGAGAATACACATCAGAAAAAGACAATGGTGTCAATATCTACATCATCAATCCTATCCACCTGATGTAACTCCTCCTGAGTCACTGGATCTCTATCAACAGGGATGTCAGGCCTATATAGAGGAGGATCTGCGCCGGCAAAACCGAATGGGTCATCTGAGGGGCTAACGCCTGAGCTGGAAGGATCAAACGAAGCTGCCTCTGCCGGATCTCTGCCTAAATGCCGGATAAATATATGTGTCTGGTCCAACTGTCGGGTCAAACTATCAACCTATGTCATATGAGTCGGATCTCAGACACAAGCTATCCAATCTGTCATCATCACGGATCCTGGAACCATATCCCCCATGAACTGAGTGGTGCGGGACTGGGCTCCGATAGTACGAGGGAACCACCAACGCTGGAACGTCTCCTGAGTGCAAGGACCCTCCGATAATGTAAAGCCGTCAAACCCCAACAATGGGATATCAGTGACGGGTGACTACGATACAGGCCAATGACGCCTGCCAGGAGGTAAGATCGACATACGAATCTCCCATGGGGTGCTCCTAATAGCACACTCTCCTAAATAGAGCTCCCAACCTCCATTTGTGAAGAGAAGAACTCTCCTGGTGGAAATCACGTACTCGACTCTAGTCGGGTATCCATCCTCAAACCCGATGGTCAAGTGTTCCTGGAATAGGGAATCCATATTATGGTATCAGCTGTCAATAACACAACTGCATGCGGCAGTGAGTGAAACCCTCAGCTATAGGGACCTCCGACAAAATGGAATGATGCCATCGTCGTCCTCGTGGGTAGGTGTCTAAACCTAACATACTCATAGGACGCAAGCATGAGAGCCTCTCATAGGCCCAAAACTTCCAAGACAATGGCAAGACATCTGCGATCAGTAAACACTCTTAACCTATAAATGGGAAATGACAAGAGAAATAATCACCAACAAAAATGGGTAAAATCCTAGCCAAGCCTCGGTCAAACCCTGTGAGCGCATACGCATGCCCCGGAGGAAATAGGCAAAGGTGTAGGAACCCCAATCATACTCTCCAATACAGTCCACATGACGCGTGGTGCTGATCAAAGCGAACGACACCGTAGAAGAGTTATCTATAATGAGGCAGCCTCTAATGATCATCAGGAACAATCTCCGAAGAATGTGATCCTTGACTCTAACATCATCAGGCATGGGCTCACTTAAAAGCCCGCTCATAGCATCTACGCTCAAAGGACCTAAACGAACATTCCTGCCATTGAGCGCCTCCGCCGGAATTCCTAACAAGGATCTGACGGCAGTAGGGGTAATATTCGCCATGCAAGGCACTGGCTCCCCTCCAAACTCCATACCTGTGATAAATCGCCAATCCATCGGCGTCATCATCACCTCGCAATCCAGCAAATGGAGTGACTGAGTCTGATGAAACCATCACTTAGACAATGCCCTGAGGTAACCCTAGGGACAACGACGAGGAAGGATGGAGAAGAATGCCCCGAATCCCTAATCATGCACTACCGCTCTGTAATCAGGATGAAGAGCCTGATACATGGAGTGTATACTAAACCAATTCCCTTAAGGCTGTGTGAATTCAGGAACCTGGATGAAATGCAGATCAACATCAGAATCCTTTACTCCTCATCAATAGGAAAGAAGGAAGATTAAGATCTAACGTCATACCTCGTTAGCATTCAAGTATATCGAGGGATGTCTGCTCAAATCACCCAGAAGCTCTGGGTTTGCCATCTAAATACAAGGGAGCTCCCTACGGGGAACATGTGCAGCAGGAGCGGGATCCTCAATCGGAATATCCTCATCCTCGTCCTCAACGTCTGATACGTCAGCCCAAACTGGACGAATCACAGCTTCCACCAATCGACGAGGCTATCTGACAGAACGGGGTCGAGGCACTTCAGAAGCCCTCCTCTGTATACCAGAAGTGGTCCTACGAGAACTACTCGGCTGATCCAGATCCATAATATCTGGATACAAGTCTCTAAATCACCTCAGAAAGGGTATGGTACTTACTTACTTGGAGCTTTTTAGAATGCATTTTATGACTATATGCATGCATGCATTTACTTTAACATACAATAGAGTTGAAATGCATGACTACCCAATGCCTACATTTTCAAAAATTTTGCCATAGTCCCCTTTAAAAATAGAACTATCTACATGCACATAGGCATGTCTAGGTGGCCATTCAGTAGCACACCTGCCCCAAAGTCTTACACATAATATATGCATTAAAAATTAAAATCATCCATGCATAAGGTTAACCTCAATATCAGGAGTACTTTGCCTTTCTATCTTTTGCTCATTGGACCTCAAATAGGACAAAAATAGCAGAAAAAGGTGCCAAATTGACTGTCTCAAAAGTCAAAATTTTTTACATCATTATGTTCAGCATGGTTTAATAATAACATTTACTATGTTGAATATTTTTTATCAAGTCATTTTTGCATACATAATCACTACTATGTGTTTAGATGCATTTCATGCGATAACTCAAATTCCAACGAATAAAAACTAGAAAAAATACATGCATACGTTTCCAGGATAGTGCAGAACACTTGTACGGTGATAGAATTTGCAGAAGATAGCCCGAACTCAGCAGATCTGAAGGAGGCTCTCAGATTTTTCTTTGCAAAACAAGTTGAAAATGACTTGTGAGACCAACCTGATGGATTATATCATCCACGGTTGGCCGCATGCTCATCTGTGGCTGAAGAAGGTGTACCTGCGGCACCCCTATATGGCCCCCGCCCCTCCGGCTCGATCCAGTTCGAGTTGCAAAGGAGTTCTTGCAGACTAAAAAAGTCAAATTGGGAATAAAAATGCTACGCGATTGAGCAAAACAACATACAATCCTGGTCTTCTAAGATGAAACTTTCAGTCTGGACATCACTCATTAGTAGTCACCTGAACACGAGGTATACCCTGCCAATGATCTCATTTATTACAAATCACATCTGACAATACCTTGTACATGTCCAATGCCGCCAACTCTGGGTCAGTACCCTAAAAAAGATCAACGTGATTCCCGACGGGGGTTACAACATAAAACCCCGACAGGGGATTAAAATGCACATTCATTAGTTGACACACATATCAACGAAGGTCAAGCAGCCTTGACGTTATCTCAACCGATGGCAATTAAAACTATCGGAGCCCTAGAGCTATTCGAGGATTTCATGCTCGATTACTCATAGTACCCAGGGGATCCCCGACGGGGGTCACAACACAATGTTCCATTTATCTACACATCAGCGAAGGTCAAGTAACCTTGATAATCTGCCCATGGAATATCAGCCGTTGATTTACACGTCAGTGAAGGTCAAGTAGCCTTGACAGTCTATCCCGCAGGGTTTTCATCTGTTGATTCAAATACTGGTGAAGTACAAATTGATGAAGGTCAGGAATCCCTGACAACATTTGCTTTTGGCAGTAAATCCAACAGAATCTTGACATGATACCAACCAGGAAAGGTCAACGTCATCAAAGAGGATCGATGATGGAATATGTTATACACATCCTCAAAAAGACCAAGCTTTATCCCCACAGATCTCTTACACATAAGAGGTACATCTTCAGGATCAAGTCGTTATCAAGGATCCAGGAATTTGATGATAACCCCAACATCAACATCCTAACATATTCAGATTACACATCAAATCTGGTCATCATTGCCAATCCCCAGTTGAAGCAACAGGGAGCCAGCAATCATCCCCAGCATGTTGGGCTACAACCCCGTACACATGCATCATATTTTTGCATCATGTTGCTACGTATAGTACCATGTTTGTCTTATTGCATTTCAAGTGTCTAGGATTCTTTATCCTACCCATGCATTGCCTTGTATGAGTATGATAAAGAGGGGCATCTGTAGACACTCGAAATTTTCTATACACCTGTCACTAACATTGCAGGAGGACAGATTCGTCTTTCAAGAGGGAACCCTGGAAGATAATTCATATCCATATTGGATACTACCAGAAGTTCAGCATCAACCCCGGAACACACACCGGGAGTAACAAATCCAACCTCGAATATAACCCCGAGGCGTGAAGATCCAATATCGGAACACACACTAGAGAAGACCGATTAATCTCGGAGATAACCCCGAGGTATCCAGTCTCAGTCCCCATCATGGGAATAGCCACCAACCTTGGTGATCACCCCAAGAAATCCAATTTCGGCGATAACCCCGAAAATGTTTGTTTCAAATGCAACCAGCTTCAATCTCGGCGCTCACAACGAGATACGCAGTACTAACCCAGAGATAACACCAGGAGGATATGCATACCTCAGAGATGACACTGAGGACCTTCAACAATTACAGTAGTCCAATCTAAGCGAAGCCCTAAGCAACGTCTGCTTTATCAGACCAAACCGGTGATAACACCGGTGAGGGGAAACATCGTCATCTCGCCAACACGATGCCACACCATGTCGTCTCAACATTTCATACACATATCTCTACACAACGATGTCCCACAAGACTCAAGGAGAACAAATCCCGAGTGACTATTGTGCGGGGTAACAGATAGAATTTGAAGCTTGAAGACTGGAGGGCATCGTCCCATCTTCAATGACTTCGTACAAACTCTAATCCCATACCATTGTACAACTCTCAACAACGGCGGTCTAAAATAGGTTATGTATACCTCAATCGGATGCCCGGATTGCACTTTTGAAAGTTCGAGCGAACATTATAGTGCCCGGGTGCACGTACTACGAGACAACCTGACCCAAGAAATCCAGGGCAACCTGGGTAGCCTTTGGTGGCCGCAGGTACACCTGCGGCTCCACCCTCTATAAATAGAGGGCTTGGGGTGGCCATTTTGCAAGAGAAAACGACGAGGAAGCCCTGCCCAATTTGCTTTGTACTCACCCCATACGGAGTACTTTCTCATTTTAAACAACTGTGAGCTCATATATAGCTACTTTTGTACCTACAAAAGCCAGTGTTTACCCACTTTAAAGATATAGAAGTCTTCTTTGGAAGCCCATTGTAAGCTTTCTCACACACTTTAAAGTCTTTCTCTTCATCTTTGCAATCACCCTTCTTCATGTTGAGAGTCGTGTTGCGTGCATTTGCCCGGACTTTGGTCTGTGGCATTATTTCAGTGTGTATATACATATATATATATATATATATATATATATATATATTTATATATATATAACTATTTGTCGAACTTTGTTCGATGAGCCTAGACTTACATGCAGAGCGTTTATCGCTTTTATATATATATATATAAAATATATATATATATATATATATATATATATTTACTTATATATATTAAGCGTGTGTCGGACTACATTCGATGAGCACTGGATTTTATATAATGCGTTTACTTGCTTTAATATATATATATATATATATATATATATATATATATATATATATATATATATATATATATATATTAACTGTGTGTCGAACTCATTTTGATGAGCCTGGATTTTACATCTGGTGCATTTATCGCTTATATATATATATATATATATATATATATATATATATATTGTCCAACTTGGAGTTTATTTCGTGGTGGTTGATCGCTTTTACAGCTTTCTTTACATTTTGTCCTGCCTGGAGTTTCCTCCGTGGCGGTTGACCGTCTTTACAGCTTTATTTACGTTTCGTCTTGCCTGGAGTTTCCTCCGTGGCAGTTGATGGCTTTTACAACTTTATTTCCATTTCTGATCCCCCATGGAGGTGCTTCGTGGTTGGTGATCATGTTTGTATATATATATTTACAGCTTTTATATATATACCTGCTTACTGCTTTCATACAAATTGCGGTATCATGTGATCACAGATTCAACCTATTGGATCTACATTCGGTTCCCGTGATGGACATTTTCAGCTGTAAGCAACTGTTAAATTATTCTGCGATGTCTGAATTTCCTCAGATGGTTTTGATACCCACGTGGAAATTGGCATTATTTTGTACATTATTTTCTTATAGATGCTTCGCATCTCGAAAATAAAATCAATCAAGCCGAGCATTTAATAAAATGGGAGTGTAAAAGGTCTTAATTACTATTGAGCATTAGGGTTTGAAAAACCTCTTTTATAAAACATCACTGCCATATCTTGTTAAAAACTGAATTTTTATATAAATTCAAACCCTGTGTATATAGGTGCGAACGAGGCCTCGCACTACTTTGAAATAACAACACATTGACCCCCCCACACACACATTCAGATAATAGTTTTTTGAAAAGAGGCGATCACCGTGGTAACACAGATGTTGGGGGGTGCCTAACACCTTCCCTCCGCATAACCAAGTCCCCGGACCCTAATGAATCTCGGTTTCACCAACCCGTTTAACAGTGTCACATCACTGGGTCAATGTGCAAACCTTTTCTCGGTTGTGTTGGTACACCCATTTAAAAGACCAATTGGCGACTCTTAACAGTCCATCGTCGACATTATACATATCGGACCTTTTTCACTTGTTTTTTCAAAAAAATCTCACCTAAAATGAGAACACCAAAGAACAAGTAACGGAAAGGGACAATTAAAAAATCCCAACGTCGACAACTGAAATAGAGAAGAAGAAGAAAATTCTAAAATAAGTCTTCCATTCTTCAATCTACCACTTGAATTCTATTCCATGATTCTCTGTTATTCTCTAATTAGTCTCCAGCTCTGTCTCCTCCTTTTTCCCACCTCTTCCCTCTCTTAAATACTTTTTCTTTTATCAGAATCCCAATTCCAATCAACTTCTCATATGCATCCTCGATCAGTCCTCTCTGTGCCCCAGCGATGCGGTGCTGGGTTGAGTATTTATTAGAGCTCCTCGGCGCTGTACCTTGAACATATAATTTACGATTTTGCCCTTAATGATGCTTATATTCCCGATTTGACCCTGCCTTTGCCTCATCTTCCAAAAAAAAAAAAGAAACAAATAAAAACTATCCTACTAAACTTAAAAACCACAATAAATAAAGCCTAATTATATCCAATTCATGGGTATATTACCCACTCATCAAATACCCCCAAACTTGAACTATTGCTTGTCCCCAAGTAATATCTATAACTAATAAAACGAATGCAATTACTAATAAATGACTTAAACATGATTCAACACAAATATCTTAAATTAGCCTCGAAGATCCTTAAATTCAACCCAAATAAATGTTCAAAATCAAACTTCAGTTAACCCAAGATACAATCAATCTGATCTATCTCCAACCCACATTGTGTGTATATCAATATATCAATTTTACCATATTGCAAATAAACCTGAAGATCAGAAGGCTCACAGACAGATAAACATATAAACTTCCCCGACAAAATATTGGTCACTTCGTATATCAAACCATTTAATTAAATTATTATAAGGATACATATAGTTTAACTCGACCAGTACAATGTTTAATTTTCTTAGGCAACCATTACTACTCACGTACCGAGCTTTCGACTAGTAACTCCCAAACTAGATGGCTTTAGGGTACTAGGTTTTAAGATACCCCTTCAGATCTAATAACCCGAATAGCAAAGGCCACAAAACTAAACTCAGCAAAGTATTTATTTATATTACTTATTTTGGCTAGTGCAATGTTAATCTTTATTAGGCTTTTCCAAGTTACCCAATTGAACTTTCGACCAACGACTCCCAAACCAAATGGCTTTAGGGCGCTAAGTGTAGAGACACTCCTAAGGGCTTACTTATTCGAGTAACAGAGATCACAAAGATAACTTAGTCAGATCAATTTTTTTAAAAGGTTAAAAACATAAAGGTAACTAAATTCTAGAGGGGAAAATATATCCGTCCGCAGCAAAAATCTTTTCAGTTCGATTAACTCAGGTTTATATTAACACGTTAACATTGAGCACAAAACAAGGTTTTCTTCAATAAATCAAATCAAAGAACACCTCAAGTTATCCTATGCCTTAATTGTTCCATTAATTCAAGTTAAAACTTAAGCCACAAATTTTATCATTGGCCATCTAAAGATTTCATGCTTCACCATACTCAAGATATGAAAATGCAGACACTATGTACTAACACATATTCATAACCTAAATGCAACAATCTACTATGAACATGCAATCCTAAAATGCAAATAAAACTACTCCCAAACTTAATGTGAGCAATGTCCTAATGCGAAAGATATACCAAGTAAAACAGAGGACTTCCCTGATGAGGTCATTCATCGGGACCAACCTCCTCATCGTCACTCATCTATTGATCGGAAAGGGGAAACACATGCAAAATAGGAGCAGTCGGGAACTGGCTAGGATCTATCGTGGGATGAAGCCAAGCATACATATTTGTCTGAGTTGTGAAGTAGTCAACCACAAACCCATATATAACATCTTTACGTTCAGCCAGTCAGACATTTTGGGATTCAATATTATAGAACCACCCATCAATTTCATACTAAACTACATTGGGAACTACACCATGAGGGACAGTTGATGAGGATCCTGAAGCCATTGGAGTAGGTGCTTATTGTGTTTTAGCTTGAGTAATTATAAAGCCCAATCCGCGTGGGTGATTTGCACCACCGGTCCACACCCGGTACCTCCTTATCATTTTATGGTCTAACACCGACATATGGGGTTGAATAATTTCATCCGACTTCCATTTGACCCCAAATTTAGTACACAAAGCACAAATAAGGGAAGGGTTTGGTAAACATCCCATGGTACCCCCTCGTGCTACCCTCAGGATCGACTGTTGAATTATCAGACCGACGTCCATCTTCATACATTGAACTATAGAATATAGTAACACCGCCCTTTCTTGAGTGACATCACTGACATGTGTGCAGGGCATCAATTTGGCACAGATAAAGGCATACCAAGCTTGCCCATATAAACTAAGGCACGAGTGGGGGAAAGTCTTGCTTCCGCGTTCATGCAGTGTCCAAGTTGAGCCCAGTTGACATAATTCGTGAATGATCATTTCATAATTCGGTCCTTGGCTCACGAAACAGACATACTCATTATGTTGACCCTCAGTAAGCAATTGGTAATAACCATTGATGTCATCTTTGCCAAATTCGACAGTTTTTCCCCTCACATACACGCCATAGTGGAAGTGCTCAGAAACATTGGCATAGAACTCCATTACAACTGTAATAATCGTCGGATCAGGTTATTCGATGAAATTGAACCAGCCTCGCTCAACGATCATAACTGTAATTTTCCAATCCTTTGTGTGGTCTGGCCTTAAACCCCTTTTTGGTACTAGAGATTGTGTTGCCATACGGTTGTAACACTCTTGGACTTCGACACTAATAAATCTCTTTTTGTCAAATTTCATAGGGGCCGAGGAGGAACCAGAACCATCTCCTCATTGATGCTAGGATGCCATTATGATAATCTGTAACAAAACTACATGCAATTGGTAACCAATACTAGTATAAGTCATCATAGTCATTATCAAGAATGATGTGAAAATACTAAGTCTCCAAACTAAGCTATGGAATCAAATGATAAGCATGAGCACATATAAGTAGGTTTTACACCTACTTATCTGATATCTATTACTTGAATTAGTTGCTTAAAATCATGTTTCTTAGTTACTTTTCATGAATTTTGTGTTCGTTTTATAGATTATATGCTTGGGAGCTGTGTGAGCGACTATTGGTATGAAATTATAAAGAAAAGCAATCCGGATATCGTTTGGGCTTTCATTTTTATTTCATGTTCTTGGCTTAGAACTTGGATTATATTTTAGAGATTCTTCTTAGCTTTCTGGAACATTTTGAATTATTCTAATCGGAGTTCGGATGCAAGCGTTATGACCTTTGTACCAATGGATGTTGAACTTCACTGTTTTGGGTGGCCATTTGCATAGCAGTCCCTTCCAGCCCCATTTAGACCTTCATCTATCTTCTATTTCTCAACACTCAAAGAATAAAAGTTGTAGAGCTAATTGAAATCTTCGATTTGATAGGTGGCAGGCCTCGTAACTCTTCCCAGATAAAACGTTATAACCGTTTTACCAGAGGATACTGTAGCAGAAAAAGGACCCCCGCGGGGGCGGGCATTTTGCATACAAAACCCCTGCCGGGGTGAGGGTACGACCTAAAAATTGTAAGGACCCTAGCCAGGGCGGGCCCTTTAAGCCTAATACCCCCCGCCGGGGTAGGGGTACACGCAGAAAATGCAATTTTTGTCCGAATTTGAGTTCGAGAAGGATTGGTTCGATTCGATTGATTCAAAGACTTCCAAGAGGACTTAAAGACATATAAAGAGGCATATAAAAGGAGGAGAATCACAAGGATTAGAAGAGAGAGAGATGATTTCATTAGAGTAGATTATAGTAGATTAGGACTAAAACCCTAGTTCTAATGAGTTTTGGAGAATGAAATGACTTAGAGACCATTGAAGATCAAGAGCAGGAGCTTAAGGAAGATGGAGATTTGCTGATAATAGATTCAATTCTTGTCCTTAATCTTATTCTTATCTTTTAATGTGTATTCAAGTGTGGATTCTTAGTTTTAATTCAATGAACTAATTCTTTGTTTGAGATTACAATGGATCTTATTGTGTAGTTTATTTTAATATGTTTCACTATCAATTATTATGTTCTATTGTGAGGATTGCCTATTGTGATTTGAATTTAATTGTTTAATTTCCTAGCTAATAATTACCGTGATAATCTATATGAACTCGAGAGATGAAGTATAGATTTAGATATGATCATGACATCATGTGTTTGTGATTTCTGCATAGATGGAATTCATGATTCATGTTTAGGATAGAGATATGCCTTTACGACATATGTAATCTTATAGAGAACTTGTGCTTTAAATTCTTTTTAATTGTAATTCACAGAAAGATATGGTGGATTAGTTAATTAGGGTGTCTTGCTTAATTCTATCATATGTGGATTTAAGTGAGTATGTGTATTATGCATCGAGATGTGGTTTTATCTGCTTTAGTATTCTTGATTAATAATTCAGGATAGAGAATAATTGATGAGAAGTGTGTTAACTTAAATGAAGCAATAAGTGAAGTTGTGATTTTAAATCTCCGTAATCTTAATTTAACTAGTGGAATTTAATAGTAGTTTAATTATATAATTTGAAATTCATTCGTTTAAATAAGATTGAGTTTGTTACGGGTTAGTACTTGGTGATTTTTATTAAATAATTCCTCGTGGGAACGATACTCTACTTTCACTTTATTACTTGTTGACCACGTATACTTGCGTGCTGTGCGTAATTATATTTTATCCAACAAGTTTTTGGTGCCGTTGCCGGGAAATTAGTTTAATATTTTTTGCTAATATTAGCTTCAATCAAATTAGTCTTAATTTAAACATTTTTTTATTTATTTTATTATCTTCATATTTTTCTCTCGTTTCAGGTACCATGGCTAGATGCAATTATCAAAGGCCTTATTCGAGTATGACTCAGGCAAGAGACACAAGGATTGATGGACTCAATGAAATTTCTACATTATCAGCACAACTTAAGACACTTTCGAGGAGGTTGGATGTAGTTGCAGCCCAACATCGAAGGATAATAGTTACGTGCAATTATTATGCTGGCAATCACCCGAGTAATCAATGCACCATCAGTCTTGGGCCGGTACAGTATTGTAGTAACTGCCTCAACCAGTATGCATATGCTAATTATCATCAAGTTTAGGGGTATCACCCGAATTCTTCATGGAGTTATAAATATCAAGACCAATATTCTGCTCCAAATCCAACATACACTTTGGAATTCCCATGTCAACTTCCATTGCAAGAAGAAAAGTAAAAGTTGGAAGAATTCATGTCAAAGATCATAGCAAACCAAGAGGAGAGGATGATGAGTCAAGAAATATCGAACCACAATTTTTAGCACCAGATGAAACAACTTATCACCACTTCAACCCATGGTCCTCAATAAATGGATTCCTAAACTGAGACAGATAATTCAAGGTTGGAGGAATTGTTGTCCAAGTTCATAGCATCAAATGAAGATATGAGGAATAGTCAAGAGATATCAATTTAAAATATGCAGAACCAGATGGAGAAAATGCTCAAAGCCTTGAACAACTGTCCTCAAAACAATTGGTGTTATGATGAGGATTCCGAGACTGATGAAGTGCCCGAGCCAAATCTATAACTGGATGAGCAACAAGATGTTGAAAACAAATAGATAAGTGGGGATAATGAAAACAAGGTCGGTGAAGAACTAACTGTGGGTACCAACGATGATAAGCCGATGTTATTTATGCCTCAAATGCCTTCTCCACCAAAGTTCAAGGATCTAGTTAGATTTGCAAAACCTTATCTGATTGGCAGTCATGTCGTCAGCAAGGTTATTTATGACATGAGAGCTAGTACAAATGTGAAGCCATGGTGGGATGATGAGGAGAAGATAGAAGAAGAGCCCGTTGTGCTTGCCAAGCCTTAAAGTCCCAATCGAATTATAAGCTCAACGGACGGAAAAGCACTTAGTTATTCAACATTCTCAATTGGACACTTATTTAAACAAAGAATGCTAGGTTACTTTAATTCGATAGCCATCACAAATGGGAACCTACCAAAAGTTACATTGTTTTCGATGGATGGAGGGTTCCTCGAGTATCGAAAAGGAATTGGATAGCGTTGACCAGACAAAGTCAGGCTGAAAGACTGTAAATCAAGCGCTGACTGGGAGGCTGATGAATAGGTTTTTAACCTATGATTTATATTCATTTAGCTTGTTATATTGTTAGTTTTTTGATGACTTCATGCTACTTATGATGGGTTTTATGCTTGTTATAGGATAATCAGTAAGCTTATCAAGATGCTAGCATTGGAAGGATTTTCAACCAATTATTGACATTCTGCCTGACCAGTACGGGGCGCGCCGTGATGCTGAGTAAAGTGACGCGTGGCTCGTTAGTGCATGGGCTTGTTACTAGTTCAGTAGCGCGGGTCGCGCTGTCTTAGAGTTAATCATGGCGCGGGGTGCGCTGTTACGGGACATGATCTGGTCAATTTCGTTATGTGCTGGAAGCTGGGTATTGTTGGGAGATATAAATTCCTTATGTAATATGCTTATAATAGGAGTGTGTTAAGGAGGTTATTTCATGCATTTGGGAGTCTTTGACTAATGACTTGTTGGTTTTGAAAAAGAGTTGGATTATTATTAGAATTCTTGTGTGATGAGTTAGAGTTGGATTAGAATTGGTGGTGTGGGGCTGAAGTAAGGCAATTTATGCTGAGTGTTAGTAACAATTTGGGGGATTCTCATTCAGACACACTAATAGAGCAATATTGCATGGCAAGAGCGTGGAGGAACGAAGAAGAAGAGTAATTTCATGAATATTGCAGATTTGAAGGGCGAGAAGGGTGGTGTATTACTAATCTCCTGTAATTTTAATTTGTGTAATCGGGATGATGATTTCTTTTATTTATTCAGTATTTAATTCTTTAGTTATGAACTAAATACTTTTTAGGCTTATAACGGATCTTTAAGTGGAACAATGATTATGTAATCTTTGATTTCAGTTTAATAAGCTATTATTAAGTTTATCTTTATTAATTTGAGCTTGAATTTATGAATTGCCTGATCAACAATTTTATGTGGAATTGTATGAATTCGAGAGATGAAATACGAATCTAGACTTAATTAATATAACATGTGTTCTTGAATTTTGTGAATGAACGGGATCTTGATGAATATTATGGTAGAGATATGCTTGACATCACATGTAATCAGATAAAGAACTTGAACTTAAACATTCTTTAATTGTAATTCACATAGACATATAGTGAGTTAGTTGATTAAGGTGTTTAACTTGATTCCATCTTAATTGTGGATTTGAGTTAATACGGTATTAGTACATCAAAAGGTGGCTAGTTCTATATTCGTGTTCTTGATTAGTAAATTGGGATAGTGAATTAAACTGGAATAAATGTGTAATAATCAGAGTGATGCTTAGAGTGAAGTTGTAAGCCTAATTCTCCAAAATTTGTCTAAAAAAAAGAAATTCAGTTTTGAGGGTTGTGGATTGTTTGGTACTTTTAATATTTTTAATATCTTTAGTTTTACACTGGAAAAATTGATTAGTTTAATAAAATTAGGATTAATTGAAAATTGGTAATTGTGGGAGTTAATTTCTTACCAAGTCTCTGAGGGAATGATACTTTACTTACTATTACATTACTTGTTGACCACGTATACTTGCGTGCTGTGCGTAATTAGATTTTACCCAACAAGTTTTTGGCGCCGTTGCCGGGGACTTTAGTATTGATTTTAATATTTTGTAATATAAGTTTAATTAGTCCAGTTTTACTTAAACATTTTTATTTTTGTTTTGATTGTCTTAATTCAGGTTTTTGAAGTTGGTTTACAAAAATCCAGACTTGTTTCCTTTTGAGGACGACATTGAAAGACGCTTTCAAAGGCTAAGTAAGTGGATTAAGGAAACAAGGGACGACTTTGAAAATTGTGATAAAGAAGAAGCAATGGCTGCCGAAGACCAAAAAGCGTTGAGGGACTTTGCTATACCCAAGGTGACTGAGCTGCAGTCAAGTATCACCAGGCCTGCAATAGCTGCGAATACATTCGAGATTAAGCATGGGACTATTCAGATGATCCAAAACTCGGTTCAGTTTGGGGGACTTATAAATGATGATCCGAACGAGCATTTGATCATCTTTCTGGAAATATGCGACACGTTCAAGTACAATGGGGTTTTGGATGAAGCAGTTAGACTTCGCTTGTTCCCATTCACTCTGCGGGACAAGGCAAAGAGTTGGTTACACTCTCTACCATAAGGTTCAATAACGACATGGGATGACCTGGCTCAGAAATTTCTAGCTAAATGTTTCCCGTTAGCGAAGACTGCAAAGATGAGAAACGAGATTACCATGTTTGATCAGTAACATGGGGAGTCATTGTACGAGGTATGGGAGAGATATAAAGAATTGCTCAAAAAATGCCCACATCACGAATTGCCTAAATGGTTGCAGATGAACACATTCTATAACGGACTACATGGAAATCTCAGGACTAGTATTGATGCAGCGTCGGGGGGAGTTTTTATGGCAAATAATTATGAGGAGGAATATCAAATGATAGAGACAATGGTAACTAATAACTATCAGTGACCCACAACAAGAATGACACAACCTGCGGTAGCTAGAGTGTTAGAGGTAGATGGAGTGACGGAAATAATAGCGCAGATTTCAGCTCTCTCTAAGAAGTTTGATGTTTGTTCAGGGGTACAGACACCGCAAGTTTCAGTTATTTGTGAATTGTGTGCGGGTGAACATCCTACGGATCAATGTGCAATCAACCCATAATTAGTACAATTTTTGAGTAGCTACAACAGAATTCTACAGAATACGTACCAAAATGCATATAATCAGGGGAATAGGACTCATCCGAATTTGTCGTGGAATAATAATCAGAATCAGCAAGCTCCACGACCATCGTATCCCCCAGGATTTCAGAATCAACAACAACCAGTTCAACGTCAAGAGAGGAAAATAGATTTAGAGGAGTTGCTATCAATGTATATAACGAGCAATAAGGTAGCCTTGAAAAATCAAGCAATAGCCATCAAGAATTTAGAAAATCAGATGGGACATATAGCGTTTGCATTAAATATCAGGCCTCAAGGAACATTACCAAGTGATATAGAGAAAAATCTGAAAGGTAATCACGAGCAATGTCAGGGAATTATGTTGCGAAGTGGAAAACAACTTGAGGGTCAGAAAATAGAAAATTCGGTTGCAAAAGAAGTTGAGACAGACAGTGAGAATGAAGTAGTTGAGGACAGATCGGGGGAAGAAAAATAAGTGGAAAAGAACAAACCAGTTAATGAACCAATTATTTATCCTCCCCCGCCTTTTCAAAAAAGAGTTCAAAAGCAGAAATTAGATAAGCAGTTTGCAAAATTTTTGGAAGTTTTTAAGAAACTTCAGATTAACATCCCTTTCGCAGAAGCTTTTGAGCAGATGCCAAGTTATGCAAAATTCATAAAAGGGATTTTATCCAGGAAAAAAGAAATTGGAAGATTTCGAAACAATGGCATTGACAAAGGAGTGTAGTGCGGTTTTATAGCGAAAGTTGCCACCAAAGTTGAAAGATCCGGGGAGTTTCACCATTCCGTGCACGATTGGGAACATGGCGTTCAATAAATGTCTATGTGAATTAGGGGCAAGTGTGAACCTTATGCTTTTATCAGTATATACAGAATTGGGTTTGCCATCTCCAAAGCCTACGAACATCTCATTGCAGTTGGCAGATAGGTCAGTCACGTACCCGGGAGGCATTGTGGAGGACATATTGGTAAAGGTTGACAAGTTTATATTCCCCTCGAATTTCATAATTATAGATTTTGAGGAAGATAAAGACATCCCAATTATCCTAGGGAGACTTTTCTTGGCTACGGGTATGACGCTCATCGACGTACAAAAAGGAGAACTCAAGATGAGGGTCCAAGATCAAGAAGTAAAATTTAATGTTTTTAAGGCCGTGAAATTCCCTACGGATGAAGAAGAGTGTTTCAGGATGGATATCATTGATCAGATAATCAGGGAAGACATGGGCAAGAGTTTGGTTAACGATCCATTGGAAACGACATTATTGGGAGATGAATAATTAGATGATCCGGAATTTGTGGACTACTTGTAGATGCTAGACTTCTTGGCACGAGTTAGCAGATTTAAAGCACACTTTGAACCATTGCACACGGAGGAAAAAGCCACAACAAGGATGAAACCATCATTGGAGGAGCCACTGACTCTTGAACTTAAGCCACTCCTTAAACACCTCAGGTATGCGTATTTAGGCAATTGTAATTCTTTACCTGTTATTATTTCTGCTGCACTTAACGAATTGCGGGAATAAAAGTTGTTGAGAGTGCTTAGGATGGACAATCACGGATATCAAGGGAATAAGCCCATCCTTTGGCGTGCACAAAATTCTGATGGAAGACGATGCAAGACCGACAATGGAGCAACAGATATTGCTTAACCCAATCATGAAAGAAGTGGTCAAGAAAGAAATCTTGAAATGGTTGGATGCGGGTATCATTTACCCGATTTCAGACAGTAAGTGGGTCAGTCCGGTGCAATGTGTGTTGAAAAATGGAGGACTGACCGTGGTTCAGAATGATGATAATGAGCTAATTCTGACAAGGATAGTGACTGGTTGGAGGGTTTGCATGGACTACATGAAGTTGAATAAGGCGACTCGCAAAGATCACTTCCTTTTGCCCTTTATCGATCAGATGTTGGACAGATTAATGGGACATGAGTACTACTACTTATTGGATGGATATTTGGGTTATAATCAGATCATCATGGTTCCTGAAGATCAAGAAAAGACTACGTTCATGTGACCATACGACACATTCGCATTCAGGAGAATGTTGTTCGGCTTGTGTAATGTACCCGTTACCTTCCAGAGGTGTATGATGGCCATCTTCTCGGACATGGTGGAGAAAAATTTGGAAGTCTTCATGGACGACTTCTCTATATATGGGGATGATTTTGATGCGTGTCTGGAGAATTTGTTAATGGTCTTACAAAGATGCACATACACGAATTTGATTCTTAACTTGGAAAAGTGCCACTTCATGGTTGAAGAAGGCATAATTTTGGGGCACAAGGTCTCGACTCAAGGATTAGAGGTTGATAAAGCAAAGTTGGAAACAATTGAAAAGCTTCCTCCACCGAGTTCAGTTATGGGAATTAGAAGTTTTCTAGGACATGCCGGATTCTATAGGAGATTCATAAAGGACTTCTCTAAAATTACAAAATCTTTGTGCAGTCTTTTAGAGAAGGATTCGATTTTTAAGTTTGATGAGGAGTGTAAATTGGCATTCGAGTTGTTGAAGAAGAAATTGACCACAGCTCGCGTAATCGTTGCGCCAGATTGGAATATGCCTTTCGAGTTAATGTGTGATGCAAGCGACTATGCGGTGTAGGGTTTCGACACAGAAACGCACAGCGAAAATAGAACAATTTAAACTAAATTCGAATCCCTAAATAGGATCGATGCGAAAAATAGTTAATTCAGTGGTTAGAAATTATACCGATTAAGAAAGAGATTAAACGATGTGGTCGAATCTCCAACGCAATTCGAACGAACTGCGTCTCTATGGTATCCAAACGAACGCTCCATGAATCGTCCTACGATATGCAGAAGAAGGAATCGCGGTACTAGCCACCAAGGATGAGGATTTACGAAACTGTTTTCTCTAGTCTCTCTCTAAGAGCGGCTAGGGTTTTTGTTTTTGATTAACTTTCCAAAGACACTGATATATCATATATATAGCAATAAATCGAAATTAATCAAAACCCTAATCTAATTAAAATAAAATCCAAATTTATATATATATATATTATATCTTAATTAAGTCTTACTTAATTAATATATATACATATACAAATCATCCTTTTAATTTAAATTCGTGATTTAAATACTATCAATCATATTGATATATTTAAATCCTTAAAATTTAAATTAATTCCCTTTTAATAACGTTCTTTGTGTGTGACCCTATAGCTAGGTTATTATTACATTGGCAATAATTTTAAAATCATATTATAAAATTATAAACAGTGAGCGGTATCTAGTAATGCATCACTGCTACCCAAGTAATAATAAGATCGATGATTCGATGCAACCTTTTCGTGACCAAAGTTTCAATGTAATTTAATCCTTTTAACCTTAATATCCTAGATTAAACTCGAGTCATGGAATGTGTCATACTCTTCATAATTTAATCTGAGTTTTCTTGATCAATGAGTAGACTATATGAAACAAATCAATATTTTAGCATGGCCATGTATTTCATAGTCCTACTCAATCAAGAGGCCTATGGATATCACCCCTAATATATAGGATGGTTAAATTCCATCTAGATCACTCATATTCCTCACACGATTCATGATGTACCCAATAATCACCTTTATAGTCACACCTATTAAAGGTGACATTTGATGATATCAAAGTACAAAAATTCTCGTGTAGAAATATAGTGATTTTGGTCGGGAGGACCATTACATCATTGTCACTATGAGAATCGTTAATGACACTTCGATGCTCCACATAGAATTCTCATGGTGGAGTGCATCCGATTACATCGTTCTCTAACACATACCTATCCATTGACTTAATATCTCATATATTTATGACCGATGAGATTTGGTCATCGATCGATCCACATACTAGTCTCGATGCATCATTGTTGTCCTATCAAAAATGGTACTCGACTAGGGACATTTAAGAGCAATGATACTAATTGTAATTATATAATCTCATGTTCAAGTCACATACTTGAAACTATACAAATTGTATCACTATTCTAAGGAATTTTATTATGTTAACATTTATATAACGCAGTAAATAAAACCATAATAAAATTATTCATTTATTTAATCAAATATAATATCAAAATGTTAAGCAATTATATCAAGTAATTGGCCTCTAGGGCATAAACTCTAACAGTCTCCCACTTGCACTAGAGCTAATCATTCATGTATCTAATACCCATGGAACTAGTGTGACGTCGTGCTTCTGCTGCGACAAAGCCTTGGTTAGTGGATTTGCAACATTATCATCTGTTGGCACTCTTCCTATATGTACATCTCCTCTATTAATGATTTCACGGATGAGATGGTACCGCCTAAGTATATGCTTGGATCGTTGGTGAGATCTGGGTTCCTTAGCACATGCAATGGCTCCATTATATATCACAGATATATAAAGCAACCGGATCAACAATGGTTAGAACAACACCAAGTTGATGATGAACTTTTTAATCCATCTGACCTCCTTAGGCGCACTAGAAGCGACAATATACTCAACCTCTATTGTAGAATCGACTCTGTCTCTCTTGCTTGAACTTTTCCATTAATGACACCACCATTAAGGCAAAAATGAAAACTTTGTTGAGACTTATAGTCATCATTGTCGGTCTAGAAACTAACATATGTGTAACCCTTTCTTTGCTAGTTCGTCTTCACCTCCATATACCAAGAATGAATCCTTAGTCCTTTTCGGTACTTGAGGATATTCTTTGTTCGCCCATCGATGACCTTCACACGGATTCGATTGGTATCTCTTTGGTCATGCTCAAAGCATCTGAGACATCCGGACGAGTACATATCATTGCATACATGATAGATCCAATTGCCGAAGCATAAGGGGTCTTTCTCATACGCTCCTCATCATCTTGTGATTTAGGACATTGGGCCTTAGAGATCTTTACAACATGAGTCACGGGTAAGTTTCCTCTTTTTGCCTCTTGCATGCTGAACTGTTTCAACACTTTATCAATATATGTACTTTGACTTAGGCTAACCATTTTTATCGATCTATCTCTATAGATCCTAATACCTAAAATGTAGGCAGCATTACCCAAATCTTTCACGGAGAAACATTTTCCTAACCATGTTTTTACAGCATGTAAGGAAGGAATGTCATTCCCAATAATTAATATGTCATCAACATATAATACTAGGAATACAATGTGACTCCTACTAACCTTCTTATATACACAAGGTTCATCTTCATTTTTAATAAAGCCAAATTCTTTGACTGCTTTATCAAATTGAAGATTCCAACTTCGAGAGGCTTGCTTTAATCCATAAATGGATCGCTGCAGCTTACATACCTTTCTAGAATCCTTTGGAGTGACAAAACCCTCAGGTTGTGTCATATACACATCCTCAAGGAGATTTCCGTTAAGGAAAGCAGTTTTGACATCCATCTACCAGATTTCGTAATCATAAAAAGCTGCAATAGCAAGTAAGATCCTGATGGATTTAACCATTGCCACTGGAGAGAAGGTTTCATCATAGTCAACACCTTGAATTTATTTGAAACCTTTTGCTACCGATCGGCCTTTATAAGTTTGTACATTACCATCCATATCGGTTTTCTTCTTGAAAACCCACTTGCACCCGATTAGTTTTACCCCTTCGGGTGGATCAACCAGAGTCCATACTTGGTTAGTATACACGGAGTCCATCTCAGATTTCATGGCTTCAAGCCATTTCTCTGAATCTGGTCCATTCATAGCTTCTTGGTAGGAAGCAGGATCATCTAGATCTATGAGCATCAAATCGCCGTTTTGAGTCACAAGATATCCATAATATCTCTCAGGCTCTTGGCGTGTCCTACCAAAGCTATGAATGCCTTGTGTAATTTGAGTAGGTTCACTTTCCACAATATCTTGTGGTTCCTGCTCACGTTCCAACTCAGGTTCAATGATATTTTGTCGTTCTCGAATTTCTTCGAGTTCTACTTTCCTCCCATTGTTTCCTTTAGAGACAAATTCTCTTTCTAAAAAAATACCAGTTCGAGAAACAACCACTTTGTTCTAAGAAGGTTTTTAGAAATAATATCCTTTTGTTTCCTTTAGGTATCCCACAAAATTACATTTGTCAGATTTAGGTGCGAGCTTGTCAGAATCCAGACGTTTTACGAACGCCTCGCAACCCCAAATCTTCATGAACGACATACTAGGACGTTTCCCAGTCCACATCTCATATGGTGTCTTCTGAACCATCTTTGTTGGTACACGGTTAAGTTTGAATGCAGTTGTCTCTAGGGCATGACCCCAGAAGCTTATTGGAAGATCTACATGACTCATCATTGATCGTACCATGTCCAACAAGGTTTGATTCCTCCTCTTAGATACACCATTCCATTGTGGTGTTCCAGGTGGAGTGAACTATGATATAATACCACACTCCTTTAGAAGGTCATCAAAGTCTTGGCTTAAGTATTCACCTCCTCGATCGAATCGAAGGGCTTTTATGCTTTTTCCAAATTGGTTTTGAACTTCATTCTTGAATTCCTTGAACTTTTCAAAGGATTCAGATTTGTGTCTCATAAGATACACATATCCATATCTACTAAAGTCGTCAGTAAATGTAATGAAGTAATAAAACCTACCTCTTGCTAATGAACTCATGGGTCCTTATACATCACTATGTATAAGTCTCAATACATCGCTAGCCCGTTCACTGTGTCCAGTGAAAGGGGCTTTAGTCATCTTGCCTAATAAACAAGACTCGTATTTCTCATATGATTCAAAATCAAATGAATCCAAGAACCCATCTTTATGGAGTTTGGATATGCGTTTCTCATTTATATGGCCTAAGCAGCGTGTGCAGTGAGAGATATGTCGGATTTGAATAATTTGATTTAAATCATTTTGTATTTATGTTATATATAGGCATTTCTAAATCAAGAATATAGAGTCCGTTAAACAATTGTGCAACACCATAACAAATATCATTTAAGTAAAACAAACAACGATTGTTCTTTATTATAAATGAAAAACCTTTCTTGTCCAAACAAGAAACATAAATAATATTTTTGCTTATAGCAGGCACAAAATAACAATCTTCTAATTCTAAAACTAGCCTACTGGGCAAAGATAAATGATAAATTCCTACGGCCAGTGCAGCAACTTTTGCTCCATTCCCAACTCGTAGGTCAACCTCTCCTTTCGCCAAAGTCCTACTCCTTCAGAGTCCCTGCACATTAACACAAATGTGAGAACAACATCCAGTATCCAATACCCATGGTGTAGAAGTAGACAAGTTAACTTCTATAACATATATACCTGAATCAGAAGTCGTACTTCCTTTTCTTTTCTTCACTTCTTCTAAATAAGCATGACAATTCCTTTTCCAGTGTCCAGGTTTTCCACAGAAGTGACACTCACCTTCTTTAGCCACCCCACTTTAGGTTTTAAAGCCTGTTTGGTTTTGGAATTAGGTTTGGCAAAAGATTTAGATCCTATCTTCTTCTTGCCTTTCCAATTTCCCTTAGCATTTCCCTTTTGCACCATCATTATGGGAGCGGGTCCTGCCTTTTTCATGTTGTACTCGGTAGTTCTTAACATGCTCAATAACTCAGTAAAGGGTTTCTCAATTTCATTCATAAGATAGTTCATAACAAATTGAGAGTAGCTGATGTTCAAAGATTGCAAAACAAGATCAGTTTGGGCTTCTTGAGTGATTGGAAAACCCAACCTATCAAGGTACTCAATATACCCAATCATTTTCAGCACATGTGGACCAACTGGATCACGTTCACCCATTTTACAGTGATACAACGCCTTGCTTGTATCATACCTCTCCTGTCGAGCATGCCCTTCGAACAATTTCTTGAGATGCTCGATCATCTCATAAGCATCCATCAACTCATGTTGCTTTTGAAGCTCAGCATTCATGGTTGCTAGCATGGCACAACTCCTGTCCAGAGCATCATCTTGATGCTTCTTGTAAGCATTATGCTCTACATTTGGTGCAGTAACAGCTGGTGCTGCAGGAATGGGCCCATCAAGGACATATAGCTTGCGTTCTTGTTTGAGGACAATCCTCAAGTTCCTATGCCAGTCAAGGAAATCAATTCCACTCAGCTTGTCCTTTTCAAGGACTGATCATAATGAAAGACTATTTGTGTTGTTGTTGTTTGCCATTGATATCTACAATTTATAAGTGCAAAAATAATAAGTCAAATTGAAAAGTTGATATTATGTAATTGATAATAGTACATTCAAAATATACCTCCCACTATTTTATTCAAATTAATAGCCCTCACCATTAATTCGGAAAGCATTTTCTATTAAATCTTTCTAGTGAGACAAGATCCATATTTCATTATGACTTAAGTTAGCTTTGGCTAATCTCTTAAAACACAATTATTTAAGTAGACAACCCTTTTGTCAATTATATCATATATAACTCTTGGATAGTTCGGTAAACAACATTTGTTTCTAGTCCATCTAATGGTACTAACCAAACTCTATGCCTCTAAGTCCACAATACTATTGAGATAACTTAGTTAAGTCGGGCCCAATGATTTTAACAATTTGGATATCACAATTATCCTATCGCATCTTACCTAGATAAATAGGGTACTTTGCTTTGGAAAACCTACATCTATTGATCAAGGTCTTGATGAGTGTTATTCATTTGAAGACATCTGATTTAGACTTAATATTTTATTGAGGGATTTTATAAATTAATTTAGATCTCACCAATTTTAATCTTATTAAGCATGCAAATTATTCATCATATCATATCACATACAAGCATAAATAAAGTGCAAAATTAAATATGTCACAGTTATGGCCCAATCCACTGTCAATCTTTTCAAGCTAATGAAAGATTAAAGGTCAATCTAAGGTGGTAAAAGATCTTAAAATAAATAGCTTCCTTGGATCTTCATCATGCATATGCCTCCTCTCCATCATCATCTTTCCATCGTGTTCTCCATCTTGTCATCTTCATCGATTACAGATTATTACATGACATAAAGAAACCTCGAGTTATATTCGAGGGGATTTAGATGAGAAGAGAATATTACATTAGAATTTATAGAAAGACACGACATGCAAGCTGTATTTCAAAACCAAAAACCACTAACCTATGGGTCAAAAGGCTATAACTGTGCACCATGCATATCACAATAAGCACATAACAATTTATATATAATTAAAGAAAACTATATATATCATATTGGGTTCACGACCATCATATGCAGAATGAAATAGGGGGGGTCAAGGGGGGTCTCCCACAGCGGTGGTCCCATGACCGATCATTTTCGAACTACATTCTGTATTGCAGAATTTTTCCATACGAATCTCTGAAACAGTTTTAGAATCATACATTTTAATCCACCAAAATACCCATAATAACAAATCATATATGTCTAGTTTCGATTTAATCATATTAAAACGAATAACAGTACACCCAGAATTTATCATATATTTCCAGTTTCGATTAATCATATTAAAATGATTCTTCATGCTTCTAATCCGATTAGAACAGTTATTTTGTTATTCCACCGATTAAAGATACGATTAACAGTATCATCATATATATTACTTGAATACACATACAACGGAATATCATATATTCAATTTCATATCGGTAAACATGCATCATCATATATCATATATATCGAATACAATTAAAACACGTAATCTGAATTAATCTTTTCACGAGTAGGTCTGATACCACTGTAGGGTTTCGACACAGAAACGCACAGCGGAAATAGAACAATTTAAACCAAATTTGAAACCCTAAATAGGATCCATGAGAAAAATAGTTAATTCAGTGCTTAGAAATTATACCGATTAAGAAAGCGATTAAATGATACGGTCGAATCTCCAACGCAATTCGAACGAATTACGTCTCTATGGTATCCACACGAACGCTCCACGAATCGTCCTACAATCTGCAGAAGAAGGAATCGTGGTACTAGCCACCAAGGATGAGGATTTACGAAACTGTTTTCTCTAGTCTCTCTCTATGAGCGGCTAGGGTTTTTTTTTTGATTAACTTTCCAAAGACGCTGATATATCATATATATAGCAATAAATTGGAATTAATCAAAAACCATAATCTAATTAAAATAAAATTCAAATTTATATATATATTATATCTTAATTAAGTCTTACTTAATTAATATATATATATATATATAAAGCATCCTTTTAATTTAAATTAAGTGATTTAAATACTATCAATCATATTGATATATTTAAATCCTTACAATTTAAATTAATTCCCTTTAATAACGTTCTTTGTGTGTGACCTATAGGTTATTATTACGTTGTCAATAATTTTAAAATCATATTATAAAATTATAAGCGGTGAGTGACATCTAGTAATGCATCACTGCTACCCAAGTAATAATAAGATCGATGATTCGATGCAACCTTTTCGTGATGAATGTTTCAATGTAATTTAATCCTTTTAACCTTAATATCCTAAATTAAACTCGAGTCATGGAATGTGTCATACTCTTCAGAATTTAATCTGAGTTTTCTTGTTCAATAGGTAGACTATATGAAACAAATCAATATTTGAGCATGGGCATGCATTTCATACTCCTACTCAATCAAGAGGCCTATGGATATCACCCCTAATATATAGGATGGTTAAATTCCATCTAGATCACTCATATTCCTCACACGATTCATGATGTACCCAATAATCACCTTTATAGTCCACCCTATTAAAGGTGACATTTGATGATATCAAAGTACATAAATTCTCGTGTAGAAATATAGTGATTTCAGGTCGGAGGGCCATTACATCATTGTCACTATGAGAATCGCTAATGACACTTCGATGCTCCACATAGAATTCTCATGGTGGATGCATCCGATTACATCGTTCTCTAACTCATACCTTTGCATTGACTTAATATCTCATATATTTATGACCAATGAGATTTGGTCATCAGTCAATCCACATACTAGTCTCAATGCATCATTGTTGTCCTATCAACAATGGTACTCGACTAGGGACATTTAAGAGCAATGATACTAATTGTAATTATATAATCTCATGTTTAAGTCACATACTTGAAACTATATAAATTGTATCACTATTCTAAGGAATTTTATTATGTTAACATTTATATAACGTAGTAAATAAAACCATAATAAAATCATTCATTTATTTAATCAAATATAATATCAAAATGTTAAGCAATTATATCAAGTAATTGACCTCTAGGGCATAAACTCTAACATGCGGTTGGGGTTGTTTTGGGTCAATGCCGAGGGAAGGTATTTCCTGCCATATATTATGCAAGTAAGAAACTCACGGAGACTCAAATGAACTACACAACTACGAAAAAAGAATTACTTGCAGCGGTGTATGCGTTCGATAAATTCCAGGCATACTTGATCGGTACAAAGTGTAAGACCCCAACTTTTATAAATAAATATGAATTTTCTATAAATATCATTTTTGAATATTATGGAATGAATTTGATATAATGTTATAGTTGTGGGTAAAATTTATAAATTTTGCAAAATACGCAAGTTGTTATATAATATTCGATAGGTCGGGGAATATTCGTTTTAACAGGGAATATTCATACAACAACATAATCATTGGTGGACCCCACAACGGAATTATTGTCGGATTGAGAAAACAACAAAAATATTTTATGAAAATAACGGCGGAAGTTTTACCGTTAACTGTTGAAACACCCGGTGTTAAAAGTACAGTAATACGCGTGGTTGCATTGTAGCACACGATATTGATTATTGATGCTTACGTGAGAAGTCACTCAGTTTTGTTCAATTATTGCTATAGTAATTGTTGTCAATTTTGGTTATTATATAGACCCCCCATTTTTCAAAATAGTCAGTAGAAAATTATTTAATATAATAATAGGTGGGGGCCCACATATGGGGCCCATAGTTGATGGCTGAATTTTTTGTTATCACGTGTGGTTGCTTGTGATTTATATATATATATATATATATATATATATATATATATATTGGTTACAGGAAAGTGGGGATGGGGGGTGCTTGATTGCAGGAAGTAGTATAATAATTAGTATTATATATAATATATATTTATAAGGAGTCACGTGAATCCTGCTGATTCACGGAAGGGAGGGAGTTATTCGCAGGTTTTCTATATATATATATATATATATTATTTAAAGATTTTATTTTATTAGAATATTTTATAGTAAACCAATCTGAACCGTCCATTTAAAAGTAAATCAATCTGGACCGTTCATGAGTTAGTTACTATGCAGTCAATTTTTCTATAAATAGAAGCTTATTCCTTCATTATTTTCTTACGAATTCACTGAAACTCTAGAGACATAAACTATAGAGAGAAAGAAGAAAATATTTTGCTACTTCACTACTTATATATCCAGTACTCTTCTTCTTAAGGTAGGGAATATTATTTGTTGTACTCGTAGGGAGTATTATTTCTTTTGTATTCATGAAGAGAACTTCTATTATTCCATTCTTTATTATTCTGTTGGAATCACCTGTATACGCGGGCTACCCTATACTTGGTGACATTTTTCTATTATTCCGTCTTTACTATTATGTTGGAATATCCTGTCTATACGTTTTACGCCGGACCTGATTCCGTCTTTATTATTTTGTTGGAATATCCTCACATGCATGCGTTTTCTTGGGACTGGTTTAAAATCTTTATTATTATTACGTTGGAATATCACATGCATGCGTTTTCGTCGGGCCCGATTTAAATCCTTATTAGTATTTTGTTGGAATAACTCGCTCATGCATGGTGATTTACATTGTTATTCCATTCTTTATTATTACTGTTGGAACATCCCGTCGGCATGAATTTCGCTTACTCGGTTCCGTTATTTAGTGTTCTGTTGGAATAACTTCGCATATGGCAATACGCATGCATGGTGATTTCTTTTGTTATTCCATTCTTTATTATACTCGGTTGGTTAAAGTTTTGACTTCTATACTCCATGAAATTAGTGGAATATCCTTGATATTTGCGCTTCATCCAGTATCTTTTCATGGAAATATTCTTCTGAGCATTCTAGAATTTTACTCTACAAAGCAGTATCATGTTGACAATTTGGACGTTATTAATTCTTGAACTTGTCTTATTGAATTCTTATATCATTGTCATCATCCTCATATTTATAATTTTTTTTTTGAAAGTCATCTGTGGACTGTAGTGCATAGATGGACTTGGTATGATTATGACCAGGGATTATTCAGTGTAATCATGACCGTAATGTTACAAATGATGTGGTAAAAGTCCTCATTGGCCCGTAGTGCATTGATGGACGCGATTGTTGCATGATCATGACCATTAATGAATACACAAATATTCTTGGCCCGTAGTGCATGGATAATTGTGGTCGTGATACTAAAGAATATCCTTGGCCGTAGTGCAGGGGTGATTCGATGATGTGGATTATTTATTAAGCTGAGTCCTAGCGATAAAAGTGATGAAAAACCTTTTAAATCATAAAAGATAGTAGATTTTATTCTCTACTTGACTCTTTTAATGGATTGCTTGTTCCGCTGCAGTTAAACTTGATGTTTGTTATATTGTATCAGTTTAACACTGTTTAAGGCTAATGATAATTTATTCTGCATTATCTTAGTCATAATATTTCTTACTGGGCTAGTTGAGCTCACCCTTTCTTTCACTATTCTCTTCAGGAAATGAGAATATAGCTGGGACGAGTCGGGGAACGGAGTGATGGTCCTAGATGGTGCATTAGTAGTCCTCACTATTCTGTGAAATAGTATGATAATAATTGTAATGAGGACTCTTTTTGAGTTTGTATACTCTCTAGTAGACAATATTTGTATTCAAACTCACAGTTTATGTTTTGTCGTATTGTACACGACAGTTGTATTATTAAGTTGTATTTGAATTATGTACCATGTATCTGGCGACTCAAGATGGGTGATGTATACCTAATTTTGGGGGCGTCACACAAAGGTAGTAGTTTATACAGATCACTCGGCTATTCAGTACTTAATTTTGAAAAAAGATGCTAAGCCACGCCTTATCAAATGGATTCTCCTTTTACAAGAGTTCGATTTAGAAATAAAGGATAGAAAGGGGATGGAGAATCAAGTCACCGATCATTTGTCTAGGCTAGAAAATCAGGGTAAAAAGGAAGAGGACGAGTGTGTAATCAACAAGTCATTTCGGGATGAGCAACTTGTCGATGTCGGGATTTTTAGTTGTCCCTTTTCGTTACTTGTTCTTTGGTGTTCCCATTTTAGGTGAGATTTGTTTGAAAAAATAAGTGAAAAAGGTCTGATATGTATAATGTCGACGATGGACTGTTAAGAGTCGCCAGTTGGTTTTTTAAATGGTTGTACCAACACAACCGAGAAAAGGTTTGCACATTGACCCAGTGATGTGACACTACTAAACGGGTCGTTGAAACCGAGATTCATTAGGGTCCGGGGACTTGATTATGCGGAGGGAAGGTGTTAGGCACCCCCCGACATCCGTGTTACCACGGTGACCACCTCTTTTTTAGAAACTGTTATCTAAATGTGTGTCTTGGTCAATGTGCTGTTATTTGGAAGTAATGCGAGGCCTCGTTCGCACCTATATACACAGGGGTTTGAATTTATGTAAAAATTCAGTTTTTAGCAAGATATGGCAGTGATATTTTGTAAAAGAGGTTTTTCAAACCCTGATGCTCAATAGTAATTGAGACCTTTTACACTTCTATTTTATTAAGTGTTCGGCTTGATTGATTTTATTTCCAAGATGCAAAACATCTATAAGAAAATAATGTACAAAATAATGCCGACTTCCTCGTGGGTATGAGAACCATCTGAGGAAATTCAGACACCGCATAATAATTTACAAGCTGCTTACAGTTTAAAATGCCCATCACGGGAACCGAATCTAGATCCAATAGGCTGAATCTGTGATAACGTGATTCCTAGGCTCACATGATATAACAATTTGTATGAAAGTAGTAAGCAGGTATATATATAAAAGCTGTGAATATATATATACAGACATGATCAGCCATCACGGAGCACCTCCATGGGGCATCAAAAAATGTAAATAAATCTGTAAAAGCTATCAACCGCCACGGAGGAAACTCCAGGCGGGACGAAACGTAAGTAAAGCTATACAAGCGATCAACTGCCACGAAGTGAAATCTAGGCATGATGAAACATAAAGAAAGCTGTAAAAGCAATCAACTGCCACGAAGTAAACTCCAGGCTGGACAAAAATGTATATATATATATAGATATATATAAAAGCGATAAACGCACCGGATGTAAAAGCCGGGCTCATCGATGTAGTTCGATATATATTATATATATATATATATATATAAAAGCGAGTAAATGCTTCGGATGTAAAATCCAGGCTCATCGAAGATAGTTCGACAACGATTATATATATATATATATATATATATATATATATATATAAAAGCGAGTAAATGCTTGGATGTAAAATCGGGCTCATGAAGCGAGTTAGACACACGTTAATATATATATATATATATATATATATATATATATATATATATATATATTAAAGTAGTAAGCGCTCGGACTAAAGTTCAGGCTCATCGAACAAAGTTCGACACACGATTAATATATATATATATATATATATATTAAAGCAAGTAAGCGCTTCGGGCAAAATTCCGAGGCTCAACCGAGGCATAACTTCGATAATGTTAGTCCATATATATATATATATATATATATATATATATATATACAAAGCTGAAATAAAACCACGGACCAAAAGTCAGGCAAACACACACATAACACGACTCTCAGCGTGAAGAAGGGTGTGTGTAAAGATGAAGAGAAGGCTTTAAAGTGTGTGAGAAGGCTTACGTGGGCTGCAAAGAAGACTTGTTTATCTTTAAAGTGGATGAAACTCGGCTCCCGCCGGTTCAAGAGCAGCTATATTTGAGCTCACAAGTGTTTAAAATGAGAAAGCACTCAGTATATTGCAAGTACGGAGCAAATTTGACAGGGCTTCCTCGCTCTTTTTCCTATTAAAATGGCCACCCCAAGCCCTCTATTTATAGAGGGGGGAGCCACAGGTGTACCTTCGGCCAGCCATAAGTGTACCTGAGGCTGCCTGGGTTGCCCCGGGTTTCTCAGGTCGTGTCGTCTCGCAGTACATGCACGTAGGCACTGCAATGTCCGCTCGAACTTTTAGAATTGTAATCCAGGCATCCGATTGAGGTATGTAGGACCTATTTCGGACCACCGTTGTCGAGAGTTGTACAATGACATGGGATTAGATGTTATACGAAGTCATGAAGATAGGACGGTGCCTTACGGTCTTCAAGCTTCAAATTCTATCTGTTACCTTGCACAATAGTCACTCGTGATTGGTTTTCCTTGATTCTTGTGGGACATCGTTGTGTAGAAAGGTGTATGTGAAATGTTGAGATGGCGTGATGTGGCTTTAGAGGGGCGAGATGATGCCTTTGCCCCTCTTAGGAGTTAGAGTTATCATGAGGCGTTTGCTTTGATTATTTGAGATTGAACGTTGTTTGAAGGTCCTCTTGTCCTCTCGAGTGTGTTATCTCCGGTGTTATCTCGGGTTGATCTTGGGTGTCTCGTTGTGAGCACCGAGATTGAAACTAGTTGCATTTGAAATAAACATTTTTGGGGTTATCTCTGGAACTGCATTCTTTGGGGTGATCACCAAGGTTGGTAGCTATTCCCATGATTGGGACTAAGACTGGATACCTCGGGGTTATCTCTGCGATTAATCGGTCTTCTCTGGTGTGTGTTTCGATATTGGATCTGCACACCTCGGGGTTATCTCCGAGGTTTGAATTGTTACTCCCGGTGTGTGTGTAGGGGTTGATCTTTGAACTTCCGGTAGTATCCGGAATGGATATGAAGCTGTCTTTTCGGGGTTCCCTCTTGAAGAGCGAATCATCCTCCTGCAATATTAGTGCGGTGTGCGAGAAAGTTTTGAGTGTCTCTGAGATGCCCCTCTTTATCATACTCATGTAATGCGATGCATGGGTAGGATAAAGAATCTAAACGATTGAAATGCCATAAAACAAACATGATACTATATATGTAACATGATGTAAATGTATGATGCGTGTAATGCGGGGTTGTTGCCCAATATCTTTGGGGATGATTCTTTGGATCCTTGTAATGTTTACCGAGGATTGACAACTATGACCTGATCGGATGTGTGATCCGAATCTGTTAGGATGTTGATGTTGGAGTTATTACCAAAGTCCTGGATCTTTGATACAGACTTAATTCCGAAGAGGTACCTCTTATGTGTAAGAGATCTATTGGGATAAAGCCTTGTCTATTTGAGGATGTATATAACATATTCAATCATCAATCCTCTTTGATGATATTGACCTTTCCTGGTTTGTATTGCCTGGATATGTTAAGATACATTAGATTCTTCGCTGACAACAGATGTTGTCGAGATTGCACGACCTTCGTTGATGTGTACTTCTTAAGCGTGTGAATCAGCGAATGAAAACACAATGGGGTAGTGGTATCGAGGTTGCTTAACCTTCGCTGACGTGTGAATCAACGACTAATACTCTGTGGGCAGATTGTCAAGGCTGCTTGACCTTCATTGATATATGTGTCAACGGAACATTGCGTTCTGACCCTCACCGGGGATCCATTGGGGAATATGAATACCAACGTACGCAATCATCGAACAACTTTTGATGCCTCAATGGGTTTACTTGCAATCGACTGAAATAACGTCAAGGCTGCTTGACCTTCACTGACACGTATATCAATGGATGTTAATGCATGGTGACCCCCACCAGGGAATATGTTGTAACCCCCGCCGGGGAATGCGTTTGTACCCTCGCTGATGTGTATAGCAGCGGCTGGTCATCAGATGGCTTCCGATGCTCTGTTGGATTTACATCCAACTATTATAATGATGTCAAGGCTGCTTGACCTTCATTGATGTGTGTGTCAACGGATGAACATGCGTTGTAACCCCCGTCGGGGTTCCACGTTGTAACCCCCGTCGGGGATCACGTTGATCTTTAGGGTAATGACCTGGAGTTGGCGGCATTGGACCTGTGCCAGGTATTGCCGAAGGTGATTTGTAACAACTGAGATCATTGACATAGTATACCCCGTGTTCGGGCGATTACCAATGAGTGATGTACAGACTCAAAGTTCTATCTGAGAAGACCAGGATTGCAGGCTATTCTACTCAATCGCGTAGCATTTTTATTCCTGATTTGACCTTTTTAGTTTGTGAGAACTCCTTTGCAACTCAAACTGGACCCAGCCGAAGGGGTGGGGCCCATATATAGGGTGCCGCGGTACACTGCTTGACCAGATGAGATGGACTGCTGACCAACTGTGGATACTAATATCCTGCATATTGATCTCATAAGTCACTTTCAACTTGTGTCGCGAAGAAAAATCCGAGAGCTCTCCTTGGATCTCTTTGAGTTTGGGCGATTTTACGCAAATTACATCACCGTACAAGTGTTACGCACTATCTGGTAGCGTATGCATGTATTTTTTTCTAGTTTTTTATTCGTTGGAAAATGAATTATCATATGAAATGCATCTAAACACATAGTAGTGATTATGTATGCTCAAATGACTTGATAAAAATATTCAACATAGTAAATGTTAGTATTAAACCATGCTGAACATAGTGATGTGAAAAATTTGACTTCTGAGACAGTCAAATTGACACATTTTTCTGCTATTTTTTATTCTATTTAAGGACAAATGAGCAAAAGATAAAAAGGCAGAGTACTCCTGATATTGAGGTTAACCTTATGTATTGATGATTTTCATTTTTAATCCATATATTATGTATATGACTTTGGGGCAGGTGTGCTACTGAATGGCCACCTAGTCATGCCTATGTGCATGTGGATAGTCCAATTTACAAAGGGGACTATGGAATTTTTTTCCAAAATATAGGTATTTAATTAGTTATGCATTTTTAACCCTACTATAGATGTATGTTAAAGTAATGTATGCATGTATGTAGTCATAAAAATTCATTTTGAAAAGCTCCAAGTCAGGAAATACCACACCTTTTCTGAGGTGACTTGGAGATTTGTTGTCCAGATATTATGGATTCGGATCAGCCGAGTAGTTCCTACAGGACAACCTCTGGTGTACGGAGGAGGGCTTACGAAGTGCCTCGACAGATTACGTTATTAGACGGCCTCGTCGATTGGTGGAAGCGGTGATACGTCATCCGGTGATGTCTTTGGACGTCAAGGACGAGGATGAGGATATTCCAATTGAAGACCCCGTTCCTGCTACACATGTTCCTCGTAGGGAGCTCCCTTACATTCAGGTGGAAAATCCAGAGCTTTTGGGTGACTTGAGCAGACATCCCTCGATGTACTTGCATACTAACGAGGTATGACGTTAGATCTTAATTTTCCTTCTTTCCTATTGACGAGGAGTAAAGGATTCTGATGTTGATCTGTATTTCATGCAGGTTCCTGGCTTTACACAGCCTCAAGGGAATTGGTTTAGCACACACTCCATGTATCAGGCTCTCTATCCCGATTATAGAGTGGTAGTGCATGATTGGGGATTCGGGGCATTCTTCACCATCCATCCCCATCGTTGTCCCTGGGGTTACCTCAGGGCATTGTTTGAGAGATGGTTTCATCCGACTCAGTCACTCCATTTGTTTGACTATGAGGTGATGATGACGCTGATGGATTGGCAGTTTATCATATGTATGGAGTTTGGAGGGGCACCAGTGCCTTGCATGGCGAATATTACGCCTATTGCCATCAGATCCTTGTTAGGAGTTCGGAGAGGCTCGAGGCGGGGACTGTCCGTGCGGGTCCTTTGGCGTAGATCTTTATGGCGGGCTTTTGAGTGAGCCCATGCTTAATGATGTCAGATTTAGGGATCGCATTCTTCGGTGATTATTCCTGATGATCATTAGAGGCTACTTCATAGCAGATAACTCTTCTACGGTGTCATTTTCTTTGGTTAGCGCCACGTGTTATGTGGACCGTATTGGAGAGTACGATTGGGGTTCATATACCTTTGCCTATTTCCTCCAGGGCATGCATATGCGCTCACATGGTTTGACTGAGGCTTAGCTAGGATTCTACCCATTTCTACTGGTGAGTATTTCTCTTGTTGTTTCTTATGTATATGTTGAGAATGTTTGCTGACCGCATATGTGTACCTTTATTTTATCAGTTTTGGGCCTACAAGAGGCTCCAATACTTGCATCCTATGAGTGTGTTAGGTTTAGATACCTATCCACGAGGACGACGATGTCATCATTCCATATTGGCAGAGGTCCCTATAGTTGAGGGTTTCACTCATTGCCGATTGCAGCTGGAGTTGTTGACAGCTGATATTATCACATGGATTCCTATTCTGGGGAACATATGGCCATCGGATTTAAGGGTGGGTACCCGACTGGCGTCGAATACGTGATTTCTACCCGGAGAGTTCCTCTCTTTTACAGATAGAGGATGGGAGCTCTATTTAGGAGAACGTGCTATTAGAAGCACCACGGGGGAGATTCGCATGCTGATCTTGCCTCTGCCCGAGCGTCGTTGGCTGTATCGCGATGACCCATTCTTTGATATCCCATTGTTGGGGGTTGGCGGCTTTTTGCATTATCGAGAGGTCCTTGCACTCGGGAGATATTCCAGCGTTGGTGGTTCCCTCGTACTATTGGAGCCCAGACCCGCGCCACTCAGTTCATGGGGGATATGGTTCCAGGATCCGTGATGATGATGGATTGGATAGCTTTGTGTAGAGATCGACTCATGTGACACAGATTGATAGTTTTACCCGGCGACTAGACCAGGCACATTTCTTTATCCGGCATTTGGGCAGAGATCCGGTAGAGGTAGATTCGTTTGATCCTTCCAGCTCAGGCGTTGGCCCCTCAGACGACCCATTAGGTTTTGTCGGCGCAGATCCTCCTCTATATAGGCCTGACATCCCTGTTGATAGAGATCCAGTGACTCAGGAGGAGTTACATCAGGTGGACAGGATTGATGATGTAGACATTGACACCATTGTCTTCTTCTGATGTGTATTCTCGTTATATCTTTTGATAGGCCTCTATTAGCTATTGGGTGGTTGTGCCCATTCTCGCTATATCTTTTGATAGGCCTCTACTAGTAGTACAGCGTATGTGCCCCATTTTTCTGTATTTGTAGTTATACAAAGACGATATATTAGATGTTGATATACTTAGGAATGTATGCACAATTTTTTCATTCCCTATATCATATTGCCATCTATTATCTGCAGTGCATGTATCATGTTATGAATATGTATGTATAGAGATATTCAGCATTGACCCCTGGATGGTCTTATGACATGGCCCGTACAGATGTCTTCTTGATAGTTAGCCGTATTGATCATACCCCACCATCATTGGTGGCATCGGTATCTTGATCGTGGTATGATAGCATGTCACCATCGAGACGGGGGTGATAGTAGATCATTTGTTGCGACATACTATGATACTGTTGATGTTTTAGGTTCCTCACATGATTCGTGGATGGCATCTTTGAAGCTTTGGGTATCGGAGAGGCGGGTTTTTTGATTTGGGACCCGGAGTTGACTCCACTACGGAGGAGTATGCACGGTTGGCGATCTTGCCACTAAAGCGGACCTTTGCGTACATATGGCTTTTGGGGACATGAGTCGACGGTTCATGACCCTCACTTTGGATTGAGGCGAGGGTGGTGCGGGATGAGCTTACATCGGCCACGTTATATCTAGCATTTTTTGTTTGTGATTTGGCTCGAGGATAGTTATACACGACATTCAAGGGATTTCACCGCATCGGAGGATCATTGGCGTCTAGCCAGGGTTGATGTACTGCTATTGTGCGTACTATCGTATGTCTATATGCCACGGTACATGGATGAGATAGACATTGGAGTCATCATGGCAGTGAGAGCTCTCAGGGAGGGTCGTACCATTATACCGATGATTATAGCAGAGACTCTGAGGTCAGCTACATCTTCTTTGCACTTATCAAGCGAGGAGTGTTCACAGGTAACTTCGGTCATGCTATACGTGTGGTTTATGTCACACTTGAGACCGATTGGCACCTTTAGACGGCATGGGTATTGTTTCACCCATGACATAGCCATGTCATACTCCTTTCAGCCATCAGAGTGTACGGATGCTATGTCTTGGTCTATGTTATTGGCGGATATCAGTGATCCGTTTAGCATATTGCCGTGTTCGGGGCTCAGCTCACCTTACAGACTTTATTACTCATGCTCGGGCATGGACTACCTCCCTCTGGCTGGCTTGAGGGGCATGACTACTACCACCCATTGGCCGTGATGTATGATTTGACGGTTTAGGACTTTCATCCTTTCGAGGGCGTTGGGACAACGTTTAGCTTCTCGCTATCTTTCGATGAGGCCCGATCCTGTGTGTGTATGCTTGTTGGGATCGGCGTGAGATAGCTGATTTTTTCTATGAGCCATCGGGTTGTTTTGCGAGTATTCGCATGGATGGAGAGCAGAGATTGCATCGGTTGCGGTAGTATCCACATTCTTAGAGTAGTGATTGAGGATGATGTGGAGCCCATGGAGGACATTGATTCCCACATCGAGGAGGAGCTAGTTCTTTGGGTTTTGACATTTCCTTTAGATTCTCCGAGTACCAATCTTGTTGTGATTGACATTGACCACGATACTTTTGGCGAGTCTTCATCGATGACCTTTGAGAGAGACCGGGCTAGAGCCTTGATGTTGCCCCGCCCTTGATGGGAGAGAGAGCGACTACATTAGAGAGAGGCGAGGCATTAGCTCGCGAGAGATGTTGTTGTTGTTGGCGGGATGAGGCCGGATCGACCCGAGAGATGCAGTGATAGTTGAAGCGGGATAGTGCCGTATATCTGCCGGGATGTAGCCATCACGAGATAATCTTTGCGGTGAGGTCCCTTACCACTTGGCATGATCGCGAGAGATGAGCGCTTACATTGATGAGCATATGATCACCATGCGGATGGCTCAGATCTGTTTGGTCGTGTGGATATTCTCTCGTCTGAGACCACAACAACCGCCTCCTTCTTACGAGAGGATGCTATGTTGGGCTTGTTAGCTCGCATATACCCGACTTGTAGATGAGCTTGTATTTTCTGCCTGCAGACTAGCTTAGCCATTTTGTCATATACGATTTATATTGTGTATATCAAACAACATTATATATATGGCAGGGAAATATATTTTTGATCACTTCCCTTTTAGATATGCTTTGCTACTTGCTTGATATTTTGACTGCTTTGCTTCAGGGCTTGCGATCTTGATGTACTCTGAATTCCTCCTGGATGGATGGACATTGAGTTGTCTCTGGACATTTCAGAATGGATCATTGATCTGTGTGTATCCCTACCATCTTTGGTGTCTTGGGGAATTTGGTTTATGTATGGAAATGTGGAGGAGTGTGGCTTTCCTCTACGAGATTGAATGCACCACGGATGGTTGTCGGTACCCTATTTGGGGAGGAGCCTAGTTAATTCCATCTCTTATGGATTGGTGTTGCTCTTTGAGGTACAATGCATGACTTAGATGGTCGTGAATCTCTATTTGGGAGGAGTTCGGGTAATTCCATCCCTTTGATGCGAAGCGATGAAATGTGGTGGATTGAAGGATGATCGATTACCAGTTGACAAGTGTTTGTGTTTTGGTAGGGGTGAGACCGAACCATGAATGGGGCTACTACGTACTCTATTGAAGAGGAGATCAGTCTGCGTAGTTTGAACTGGTGTAAGAGGTTCAACGTTGTATGTGGCGAGAATGGTGTAGGAAATTTTTTTTTGTTGTTTTTGTTTTTGTAAGGGAAAAGGGTAGAAATGTTTTTTGTTGTTTTTGTTTTATTGCGGTAGGGCCATATGAAATGGTTGCCTCACGTACTCTATTGAGAGGAGATCGGTCGGCGTAGTTCGCCCCTCGAGGCGGCGAGTGAAAAGCGTGATCCCGTATGCGGTCGGATTGCGGGGGGAGAAAGTTTGATCTAGGTTGAGGATAAACTGCAAGTATGAGAAGTTTAATCCCATGCATGGGTAGCTAAACTTCAAACGCGAGAAATTCAATCTGTAGTGGAATGACCTAAGTTGTATGAGTGCAGTGAAGTCAGGCTGCTGGCTTGAAAAGTATGTTTCCCTGAGGGGCAAAGTTTGGAAAAGAGTTGTATATGGTAAAGGGTTAAAGAACCAGAATGACTGGTGATCTGATGATCCAACACCAGGATGTTTGCTTGATGGTAACTTCAGACATAGTATCGTTTCACGGTGTCCGAGTTGATGAGTTATGGAAATTCATCGCGGTCCACTTCTTGCAATATGAGAGCGCCTCCTGTCAATACTTCCTTGACAACAAAGCGGGCCTTCCTAGTTAGGGGCGAATTTTCCCTTAGATTGATCTTGGTTGTCGATGATCTTCTTCAAAACCAAGTCGTGTTGTTTAAGCTGCTAGTGGCCAGAACTTTTTTTGTTGTAGGATCTGGCGATCCTTTGTTGATATAATGACCATGGAAGATAGCCGTGGTTCGCTTTAAATCTATTAGAGACAATTGGTGATACTGTCTTGTACCCATTGGTCTTCCTCGGTTTGCGTCTATCAACACTCTAAGGGATTCCATTTCAACTTCTATGGGAAGCACTGCTTCCATCCCATAGGTTAATGCGTAGGGGGTTGCCCCAGTGGAAGTGCGCATTGAGGTTCTGTAGGCTAGTAGAGTAAGAGGCAATAGTTTAGGCCAATCTTTGTGGTTGGCGGACATCTTTTGCATAATTTTCTTGATGTTTTTGTTAGCCGCTTTAACAACACCATTCATCTTTGGATTGTAGATGACGGAGTTAAGATGTTTGATGTGGAATTTACTGCATAACTCCTCCATCTTCTTGTTGTTGAGGTTCTTAGCATTATCGACACTGATCACCTCGGGTTGTCCATATCGACAAATGACATTGTTTTACGATGAAAGCAATGATGACTTCTTTGGTAAACCACAGGAAGAAGAAGGCGCTTCTACCCACTTGGTGAAGTAGTCGATCATGGTGAAAATAAATCGATGTCCATTCTTGGCTTTAGGCTCGATGGGCCCGATAGCGTCCATTCCCCACATTGAGAAGGGCGAGGTGAACTCATATTATGGAGTTCCGTGGAGGCGTGGATAGCATTCCCATGAATTTGGCATTGATAACATCTCTGGCGTGGTCATTGCGATCGACTTTGAGAGAGAGCCGATAATGTCACTATCACGAGGATCTTCTTGACAAGGAGGGGGCCACTCGTGTGTGGGCCACAAACTCCACCATGGATCTCATCCATAAGCCTTTGAGCTTGGTCTTTGTCTAAACATCGAGGAGACCCTAATCTGCATCTCTTTTGTAGAGTGCATCTCCACTCGAAGTAGAATTTCATAGCAAGTCGATGGATCGCCTTTTCTCGGTCGGGCTCGCCTCGGTGGGTGTAGATCCATCTAGTAGGTATTCCTTGATATGTTGATACCAAGGATCTTTGGATGGGAGGTAGCTCATCGATACTTCTCAGCATAGTTCCCATAGGTTGGGGCCTTGTGTGAGGGAAATTATGGCGCTTGGCAAGTGTCCTTTGTCGATATGTGAATTAAGGAGGCCAAAGTTGCTAATGCATCTGCAAAGTCATTCTATTACGAGGAATGTGTAGAAAGGAGATTTCTTGAACTCAAAACCATCTGTAAAACTTTTAGATGGTAAGGCGGCAAATGTAGCTCTTTGGTTTGATAGATTCCGGTGGATTGTCGATTACTAACTCACGAATCTCCAAAGACAATTAACCTTTGATGCCCATTGAGCGAGAAAGTTTTAGCCCATGAGATAGCCTTCGTACTCAATTTGTGTTGTTGGTGTTGACAAAGCTATAATTTGTGGCGACGGGGATCTTTGCTCCCCGTGCGGATACTAGAAGCTGCTCGGCTCGGCACCTTCCATATTAATAGCTCCATCGAAATACATCTTCCATGTTTGGCGTGTATCATACTGATGGTGTTGCTGAACTATCATTACACCTTAATTGAGGAAGTATGTTTCCAAGGTTTAAAGTCCCCGAAGAAGGTGCGTGACGGTTGATCGCAATTCCTTGACCTTTGATGGACTTTTTTTGAGTCACATATCACGATGTCAAATTGTTGTAGGATCAACTACCATACAGACGACCGATAATTTAACATGGGTTTATTGAACACGTACTTGAGAGGATCCACGCGGGATATGAGATGGGTTGTGTGACCATGGAGGTAATGTTATAACCTCATGGACGCTCATGCTAAACCACAACAAGTCTTCTCAATCAGAGTGTACTTGTGTTCACTTCTTCTTTGAATCTTTTCTTTGAGGTAATAGATAGCTCGTTCTTGGCCTCTATCGTCTTTTGTCCCGGCGACGACCCATGGCATTGTCACTTATGGGACGGTACATGAAGCAGGGGAACATCATCCACAGGTGGTACCAAAATGGGAGCTTTGACTAGTTGTTCTTTAATTGTGAGGAAGGCATTTTGGCACTCATCATTCCATTTCATGGAGGAGTTCTTCCTTAATGACTTGAAGATTGGCTCATAGGTTCTTTGTGAGTTGAGAGGATAAAACACGCTTAATGAAGTTGATTCTTCCCAAAAATCCCGTATTTCCTTCTCTACATCGAGGAATGGGCATTTTCGTGATGGCTTTGGATTTTGGTAGGATCACTCGATCCCTTTGTGGTGACTAGAAATCCTAGCAACTTGCACGATTTAAGCATGAAAGGCGCACTTGGCTGGATTCAACTTCAAGTTGTACTTTATGTAACTGTTGAATAGTTTCTTGAGATGGTCTAAGTGGTTATCCTCCTTAGGGACTTGACAATGATGTCATCCACGTAGATTTCTATCTCTTTGTGCATTAAGTCGTGGAAGAGAGCCATCATAGCTCATTTGATAGGTGGCTCGGCATTGATGAGGCCGAATGACAACCGTCTATAGCAAAAGGTTCCCCAAGGTGTGATGAAAGCAGTTTTCTCATGATCTTCCTCAACAGCCATGATCTGATGGTACCCCACAAAGCAATCAGCAAAGGAGTACATGCAGTATTGGGCAGTATTGTCAATGAGAATGTGGATAAATGGCATGGGAAAACTATCTTTTAAGCAAGCTTTGTTCAAGTCCCGGTAATCCACGCAAACTCGCACCTTCCCTCGGGTTTAGGCACGGGAACAATGTTGGATATCCACTCAGGATATGTGGACACCATGATGATGCCGACTTGAAATTGTTTCACAATTTCTTCTTTCACCTTTAAACTCCACTCGGGTTTCAATCGCTTTGAGCTTTTTGCTTTATTGGCTTAAATCCCTCTTTAATGGGAGGCGATGAAGGACAATGTCGATTGGACAAACCCACCATGTCTTCATGAGACCATGCAAACACATCTGGAATTGGGTTAATAAGCGTAACCATGTCATTCCTTTGGTTTGGGGTAAGGTGCGAACCAATCTGGATTAACTTAGGACTTTTAAGGTTAGAGATTGAAGGAAGTGGTTTGATCGAGGTTGGGTTTAGGTTTGTCTTTGACCCATTCTTGAATTTTTGGAGGCACCTCGATGTCCTCATGTATTTCCATCAATTTGAATTCATCTCTACATCAAAAGGTACAATCCTTGTGGAGAAGAGCACCGTGTCAACAAATCTGAGCACATCTAAATTCGAGGTCTGAAACAAAATATGCTTTCACTTAGTATATGAAACATTTTGATCATACAGTGTTAGCATATGACAAACAAAATAAACTATAATTGTGTAGAAAAAGCAGTTATGATATCTCTGAGGAGAAAGAGTTTTACCCATTTTACCCTTTGTCGACCAATCACGAAAGTCTTTGCTCCAATTAGCGAGGCAAAGTCCGGGTGAATTGCGGTGATGGAGAGGTTATCATCATCCTCCTTCTCACGAATGATGGCCATTACGTGCAGGCAATCATCGTGCAGGGGTGTATCTGTTTGTATGTTCATCATGAGCGATGATGTATATACGACATCATCCGGATGACGTCTTGCTTGATTCTTCGTTTCCTCCTCTTCCATTGCGGGATCTGGAACAAAGACTTCTTTCTCCTTCTTTGATGCGGCTTGGGAAATAACATAGCCATGATCTTGGTGGCACCTTCTGAGGAGGTTGTGCGGACTCGAGTTTGAAGGCGAAGATAAGCGCCGCGTGCTTGAAGTTGAAGGAATCTGCTTGATGCTTATGAGGATTCTATGACTAGAGGCTAAGCGAGAATAGCCTAGTCCAATTTGTTCGGTTTGCTTGGTTAATTGAATTGGGTACTTGATACCCTAGCGATCTTTACCTGACCCTTGTCGGTGATGATTGATGACATCATTTCTTGAGTAGGTGACATTACCTCGGCGAAATCTTGGGTTAGGAAATGGCATTCCAATAGCATGGTATTGGGTATTGCTTACTTCAAGGCATGAAAATTGGCCGGTTCAACATACGCATTAGCATTGATGAATGGCATGTCCCCGTGTTGAGGACACTACGGTTCGGCGTTAGTAGTGACTAGGCTATTGTTGATAATGTATTTGATTTGTTGATGAAGGGTGGAGGGGCCTGCCTACCATATGAATCCACGATCTTCCCAAGAAGCGGGTTGTATCCCGAATCTATCTTGAGCACATGGAAGAGATCGTGAGAATGTGTGGGGACCAATTTTGATTGGCAATTCAACTACTCCGATCAAATTCTGGCGGGCTCCGTCAAAAGCTTTGATGACCGTATGGCTGCTCCGGATTCAGTTGGGATTGATATTCATCTTAACCAAGTTAGCGTATGGACATATATTTAGAGATGAGCGTCCATCTATCAAGACTCGACTAGCATGTATCCAGGAGGACAAGACCATGATGATGCAAGCGACTTGCGATGGCCGGTCCCTTTGGGCGGTATGTCATCATCAGTGAAGGATATCACATTGTTGTTGAAAATGTGATCAACCAAGTGTTGAAAATTTTCTGTATCCACTGATGTTGGTAAGTAGGCTTCTTCCAAAACCTTTATCAAGATTATCCTGTGATCCTCGGAAGTTAAAACCAAGTCCAGGATTGAAATTTGGTGTGGAGTTTCTCTTAAGCTTAAAACCACCTTAGCTTCGTTGTGACCCAAAATGCGGAGGAATTTTTCAATCTTCACTATGGGTATTTTCCCCTTTGATTTGATGGTAGACTTCATCACCCGTTGGGGAAGATATAATGGATTTTCCTTTGACACTATAGCAGTTGTATGTGAGGTAGATCCTTCACCTTCTCCATAATTCCACGGAACTTTGTGCAAGCTAACAATAGGATATTGTGCTCTGCATGGTAAGTTGATTGGCTCGGGAGCGGCCACTTTCAAAGGATTATTGCTTCTTCTTAGTCGAATTGTTGGTATTGTGATCAGTTTGACAATGTCATCAGCCTCAGCAGATATAACTACTACCAATCCCTTCCACATAGTAGGACAAGTATTCTGACTCACACATAGTATAGTATCATCATCGCTAGCTAGTTGCGAGACACATTATCGATGAGATTACGGATAAGGTGGCGGAGTGCCCGACATTCTTACATCTCTTTGTGACCGCGAGAATGGGAGTGATATTGACATACTCCATCAGAATTGTACCGTCCTGAACGGGGATTGATTGGAGGTAGAAGGGAAGTGATTCTTCCTTCATTGATTAGCATCTGAAGGATTTCCTCCATAGGTTGGCCTAGATATGTGAATTCCCTTCTATTGGCAAAATCCCAACGGGCTTTGGCATTCGCTCTCTTTGTCACTTTGTCTTCCAGCATTTCATTTTCTGAAAGTGACGAGGGAATATTCATGAAAAGAGGAAGGATACTAGCATGCTCCTGGCTGACTAACTGGCGTGTCACTTGATGCTGATAAGTCACCAGTTCTGCCAATTGCTCAATTTGCTTGCATAGAGCTTTCATCTTACGTTCCATTGTTAACTAGAACTTTTCATAATCCTAATTGTCAACACCGTCTTTGGGGAGTGCAGGAGGATTCGTAGTTGAAATTGGAACTACATCCATTGCTCGATTAATCATGTTGACCTCTTCTTCTTTGTGTTGAGGAAGAGGGTTGTCTTGAGCGTGTGAGGTTGATCTGGTTTGGTGACCACGATCTCACCGTTGTCTATCGAGGTCTTGGATCTTGTGTTTCAAGGCCCAACAATCACGAGTATCATGTCCGGTGCCCGGCATGATAAGCACATTTCGATGACATTGAAACCCCATCCATTAGAAATTTGGTGGTGGAAGAAGATCGTGATTTTCTTCTGTGTTGTTAGAAGAAGTGAGAATATTCTCGAGTGTGTCCCCTAAGGGTGTGAACACTGAGAGGCGTTTGACTTCTCCACCTTTTGGTATTGGAGGGTTGAAGGCGTTGTGCTTGAAAGGGAGTGTAGTTTCTCCTTTGAATAGGCATGTTACGATTGCCTTTTTGACCTGTAGTGTCGGGAAACATCTTCCTCTTTCTTTTTATGGACCCTCTCGGGGTTGTTTCCATAATTTTGGATTGGATGTGATCATGGCTTGACTTTAAGGGTAGCTAGGTCTTGAATTTTTCGGACTTCAATCCCATCTCGACCCATCTCCCATGTTTGACCATTTTGAGGAAAATGGTTTCTTCGATTTGGCTAAAACTCTTTCATAGAAAGGAGCTTCTTGTATGTATATGAAAGTCATGACCATTTCTGATTCTTTCATGGAAGGAATAACTTGGGCAGCCAGGCATCTCCACCTTTGAGCATACTATTTGATAGACTCGTTAGACTATTTCTTGACCTTGGTAATCTGATACCGGTCAGGAGCCATTTGAGACTAGAAGCTGTATTGAGTGAGGAAGGCGTGTGCTAGCTCTTCCCAACCATGGATATTTGAATTGTCTAATCTGGTATACCATGAATGGGCTTCTTCAGTCAGACTCTTAAAGAAGCAGTTGCATTACGAGCTTCTCGTCCTCTGCATAAGATCCAAGTTCTCAATAAACACCTTCAAATGTGTGTAAGGATCTCTAACCCGTCGTATTTTTTCAAAGTCGAGGAGTCTTAAATTTTTTTGGATAATGAACACCAGGGAAAATGCAAAGATCGGCATATGAAACACTCCCGTGTGTTCCAATTCCTTTGATAGTACGAAGGGTCTCTTCCATTTGGAGGACTTTCTTTTTGATGTCGCCGGTGTCTTGATCTCTTGGGAGATGGGTGGCATCATGAGTTTTGTTGGTCGTATCCAACTGCAGTTCAGGTATTGTAATGACATGGGATCCCCCTTGTGTAGAGGATTCAGCATGTACGGGTATCTTTGGACCCTGAGTAGACTGGTGTAGTTCTTTGAGTAGAACAACCAAATCTATAATTTGTTTGCTTAATCCATCGAATTCTTTGCAAGAAACTGGATTAAGGTCAGTCTGGTCAGATGACGACATGATTGACTGTAGGCCGATAACCTTTTTGGATTTTGACCGGGTAGTAGGTCCGATTGGTTCCCTGCGAAAGACTTGCATAGTTTAGTCTTTAGGGAATGTGTGTATAATAACATGTTATGTGATGTGTCCGTTTTAAGAATTTTATCCTACAAAATGGATATCAGTTGTTTGTAATATAGGATAGCATATTAAATTAAATATGTATGTGTACACATTTCTTCATATTTCTCATTACATGCAGATAGATATGAAATGAAATTACAAGTAATTAAAAATGAGAAAGCATGAAGAGACTTTCCTCCGTTTTGGGTTTATCAGAGGCTGACCTATCTTAGGTTACTCTCGCGGCTTTTTGGCATGAAGGTTCCCAAATCATCGCAATTTACTCAAGGGGAAATTAATCAGGTCTTTCAAGCTGGGCGAATTTGGGTGGTGCCTTTCACGAGCCTCATGAGAATTAGTCTTCCTCTGAGTCCGATAAATCAAAACAAAGCAGGATAGCCTCCTGGTGGAGGGACCACACAACATACATTCACATACATCGCGTCTCACCGTATGGAAATGATGACATGTGCGAAGCACTAATATCACAAGCAGATATGGTGCGAAGCACTAAGTGCAATAAGTAAATGCATTCGTACACATTCATCATAAATGTAAATGCAACATCCACACACAAGCAGATAATAGTTTTGAAAAGATTGTAATAGCGGCTTAAGTCCTCTTCTTTGGAAGTCCCAGTGAGAGTCGCCACACTGTCGGCGTCGGGATTTTTAGTTGTCCCTTTCGGTTACTTGTTCTTTGGTGTTCTCATTTTAGGTGAGATTTGTTTGAAAAAACAAGTGAAAAAGTTCGACATGTATAATGTCGACGATGAATTTATTAAGAGTTGCAGATTGGTTTTTAAATGGTTGTACCAACACAACCGAGAAAAGGTTTGCACATTGACCTAGTGATGTGACAACGCTAAGCGGGTTCGGTGAAGCAAGAGATTCATTAGGGTCGGGGACTTGATTATGCGGAGGAAGGTGTTAGGCACCCCCAACATCCGTGTTACCACGGTGACCGCCTCTTTTCAAGAAACTATTATCTAAATGTGTGTGTGTGTGGGTCGATGTCTTTGTTATTTGGAAGTAGTGCGAGGCCTCGTTAGCACCTATATACTGAGGTTTGAATTTATGTAAAAATTGAGTTTTTAGCAAGATATGGCGATGATGTTTTTTAAAAAGGTTTTCAAACCACGATGCTCAATAGTAATTGAGACCTTTTACACTTCCATTTTATTAAGTGTTTGGCTTGATTGATTTTTTTTTAGAGATCTGAAGCATCTATAAGAAAATAATGTACAAAATAATGTCGACTTCCTCGTGGGTATGAGAACCATCGAGGAAATTTAGACACCATGCAGATAAATTTACAAAGTCGCTACAATTTGAAAATGTCCATCACGGAATCGAATCTAGATCGAATAATTTGAATCTGTGATCACATGATTCCTAGGCTCACATGAATCTGCATAATTTGTATGAAAGCGATAAGCGGTATATATATATAAAGTTGTAAAATATATATATCTGAGACATGATCGACCACCACGAAGCACCTCCATGGGGATCGAAGAAAATGTAAATAAAGCTTTAAAAAGCTATCAACCGCCACGGAGGAAACTCCAAGGGGACAAAACGTAAATAAAGTTGTAAAAGCGATCAAGCGCACGAAGTGAACTCGAGCGGGACGAAAACATAAAGAAAGCTATAAAAGCGATCAACCGCCACGAAGTAAACTCAGGGGGGAATAAAATATATATATATATATATATATATATAAAATATATAAGCGATAAATAGGATGTAAAATTTAGGCTCATCGAGCGAGTTATAAACAACGATTATATATATATATATATATATATATATATATATATATATATATATATAAAATATAGTAAATGCTCAGGATGTAAAAATAAATGCTCGATGTAAATATATATATATATATATAGCTCATCGAATAAGTAGTTACATATATATAATATATATATAGTATATATATATATATATATATATATATATATATATATATATAAAGCAATAAATGCTCGGGCAAAGTCTCAGGCTTATCGAACAAAGTTCGAAATATACATATATATATATATATATATATATATATATATATATATATATATAAAGCAAATAAGCGCGCAGCACAAAGTCTAGGCTCAATCGAGGCATAATGTTCGATAATGTTAGTCCATATATATATATATATATATATATATATATATATATAATAAAAAAATAAAACCACGGACGAAAAAAGGGAAAACACACGCAACACGACTCTCAGCGTGAAGAAGGGTGTGTGCAAAGATGAAGAAAGGCTTTAAAGTGTGTGAGAAGGCTTACAGTGGGCTGCCAAAGAAGGCTTCTATATCTTTAAAGTGGATGAAACTCGGCTCCCGCCGGTACAAAAGTAGCTATATGTGAGCTCACAAGTGTTTAAAATGGGAAAGCACTCAGTATATTGCAAGTATGAAGACAAATTTGACAGGGCTTCCTCGCTCTTTCTCCTCTTAAAATGGCCACCCCAAGCCCTCTATTTATAGAGGGGGATGAGTGTACCTGAGTGTGTAGGTGTACTGAGGAAGGTTGCCTGGGTTGCCCTGGGTTTCTCGGGTCGCGTCGTCTCGTGAAATGCGTCGCACGCACGTAAACCTTTGCAATGTCCGTTCGAACTTTCAAAATTGCAATCCGGGAATCCAATTTAGGTAAGTAGGACCTATTTCAGACCGCCGTTGTCGAGAGTTGTACAATGGCATGGGATTAGAGGTTGTACGAAGTCATGAAGATGGGACGGTGCCCTCCAGTCTTCAAGCTTTAAATTATATATGTTACCCTACACAATAGTCACTCGGGATTGGCTTTCCTTGATTCTTGTGGGACATCGTTTTGTAGAAAGGTGTATATGAAATGTTTAGACGGCGTGATGTGGCTTTAGAGTGGCGAGATGATGCCTTTGCCCCTCACCAGAGTTATCGCTTGGTTTGGTGATCATGAGGCGTTGCTCGGGGTTATTCTTTGAGATTGGACACTTTGCAAATGTTGAAGGTCCTCGATGTCGACTACGAGGTGTGCACATCCTCCGGTGTTATCTCCGGGTTGGTCTTTGGGTGTCTCGTTGTGAGCGCTTGAGATTGAAAGTGGTTGCATTGAAACAAACATTTTCGGTTATTTTTAGGGGTTATGGGTGGGAAGGTTGGCATTCCTTGGGGTGATCACCCGAGGTTGGTAAATTATTCCCATGATTGGGATTGAGGACTGGATACCTCGGGGTTATCTCGAGGTTGAGATTAATCGGTCTTCTCGGGGTTGATTTGAACTTTTGGTAGTATCGGGAATTGGATGAACTGCCTTCCGTGGTTCTCTCTTTAAAGGGTTATCTCAGGGTTGGAATTGAGTGTTACTCGTTTGGAGAAATGTGTTCTAGGGTTGATCTGGACTTGAATTATCTAGTGAGTAGTCGATCAGGAATGGATATGTAAAAAGAAGTTTCTTCGTGACGTCAAGTGGTATATGTGGATGAGCCTACTTATGAAAGCGTTAAAATTTGTGATAGATGTCAAATGGTGGGAAACATATCGAAAAGGAAAGCGATGCCACTCCAAGTAATCTTGGAAGTTGAAATTTTTGACGTTTGGGGCGTCGATTTTATGGGGCCATTTCCATCATCGTTCAGTAATCCGTATATATTGCTTGCGGTGGACTACGTATCAAAATGGGTTGAAGCCGTAGCACTCCCAACCAATGATGCCAAAGTGGTTCTCAAATTTGTGCAGAAGAATATTTTTACGAGGTTTGGCATGCCAAGAGCTATTATAAGTGATGAAGGTAGTCACTTCTACAATATATCATTTACTGCGCTTTTGGTAAAATATGGGGTCAACCATAAGGTAGCTACATCATAGCATCCACAAACCAGTGGGCAAGCTGAGGTTTCGAATAGGGAGGTGAAGAGAATCTTAGAAAAGGTGGTAAACCCGAATAGAAAGGATTGGTCTCTTAGGTTAGACGATGCACTATGGGCCTACCAAACTGCGTATAAAACACCGATTGGTATGTCACCATATCAATTACTATGCCAGAAATCTTGCCACCTACCTGTCGAGTTACAACATAAAGCCTATTGGGCTATTCAGAAACTTAACTTTGATCAAGCAATTTTGGGTGAAAAGAGATTGCTTCAGTTAAACGAGCTCGACGAATTATGATTGCAAGCTTACGAGAACTCAAAGTTGTACAAGGAAAAAGTCAAGAAATGGCACGACAATAAATTAATACAAAGAATGTTCAAGCTCAGGCAATCAGTCCTATTATTCAACTCACGGTTGAGATTATTTCCAGGCAAACTAAAATCAAGGTGGTCGGGTCCATTCACCATCAAAATAGTTTTCTCACATGGCGCCGTTGAACTTTACAGTAGAAATCCATTGGAGAGTTTCAAGGTCAACGGTAAACGGTCAACGATTGAAGCATTATTAGGGTGGTGATTCAAATTGGGATGTCATCGACATTACACTTGTCGATGCACAATGACACAAGAGGTATTGTCGGGCTTACGACGTTAAAACTAACGCTACTTGGGAGGCAAGCTGTAAGACCCCAAATTTTATGAAATAAAAGTATTCAATTTTTTTTAATTACTATTCATGAGTTACTATTCATGAGTTACTATTCACGAGTTACTATTCATGAGTTACTATTCACGAGTTACTATTCATGAGTTACTATTCACGAAAGTTACTATTCACGAGTACTATTCATGAAGCATGATAATTTTTTTTTCGTAAAGAAGGCATTACTCAATAATTGTTACGGTAATTCTTTGCTCAATATTTTATTTTATTGATTCAATAATTGCTACGTTGATATTTTATATTATTGTTGTTTCAATAATTGTCACGTAAGACAAGATTTTCTATTATCAGAGCAATAATTCATATTATCCGAATAATATTATTGGATAACATTATTGGCAATGCCTAAAAGTTCTCGCTCTAAGGAGAGGTTTGGTCACCTAATCATGCTACTGCAGTAAGGAGAAATTCTTATTGGAAAGCCCCCTTTTCTGGGAAGCGCACGGTTGTTAATATTGTGATTATGTAATATTATTTGTGAATAATTAATTATTGATTTTTATGATGAGAAAAATATTTATTTTATGTGGATATAGATGGAGAAAATTTTTAAAGTGACAATTGTTGAAAATTAATATTTTATCTTTTCTCGATAAAATAATTCATTTAAATATATTATTTTAATAATATAATAATGGTGATATTTTTACGATTGAATGTGGAATATATGAGTATATGAGGAGGAAGAATATTTTTGTTACAATAAACGTTTAAAACATGTTAAACATGTCGGTGGACCCCATTTTTTGACTGAAATTTGATTATAGATTGTAAAATCGTCCGTTTGTGGATTTTGATCAATTTCTGTTTGGAATTTGGAAAAACTTTCTTCTGTAAAGTTGTAGAGAATTGAATTTCCTATAAAAACTCACGAGATTCGAATTTTTTGATAAAAGAGCTATTTATTGTGAATTATTGAAGTTTTGATATCGGTGTGTGAATTGATTTTGAGTTTAAATTATTTTGTTAGAAAAACGTTTTTGTATATTTTGGACATCAATAACATGTGTGGCTGGTGTTTTTGACCAAAAGGTGGGCTAAGGAAAATTTGTATAATTATATTAATATTATATTCAATTTTACGCTTTGGTGTTCTAAGCAATTTCTATAAATAGGTGCTTAGGTTAGAATTGAAAATCACACCGTAAACTCAAGTTTTCTCTATTTCTCTCTTGATATTTTGAACGTATTCTTGTGAGTATTTTGAGTATACTTTGAGTATTGCTATACGGTGCAAGTTCGTTCAGCGTTATTCCAAATCAGAAGTACTGCTCTTTTGAGGTAAGGGATTGTAAGGGATAGTAAGGGATTTTAAGGGTTATTATGTTTTTAGTTTGAAATTTTCTGAACCTTCAAAATTCTGGAAAAATTTGAAATGATAATTTGATGAGTTTTATATATTGTGTCCAAAAATGGCGATTTTTGGATGTATAGATTGAGAGTTATGAATTTTATGAGAAAAGACTATTTTAAAAGTAACCGCTTATAACTCCTTGTGATTAACTCCAAAATTGATGAAATTTTTATTGGGGGTACATCTATATAATATCAGTATACCGTGTAAATTTCAAAATTGTTGGATAAAAGTATAATTTATGATAAATATTTAAATATTCGATTGGTTTTGGCCATATGAAAAATAGTAAATGAATTTTTAAAATTTTGAGAAAATATATGTTCAATATGGGACTATGTTATGCTAAATCCAGAAAAAAAAATTTGGAACCGATTTGGTATTTTCATGAAGATGTTCTAGTTATGAGTAAATGAATTAAATATGTTATGTGAAGTAAGAAAATTGGAAAATATGATTTATTGGCTTGAGAATCATATATGAGGTATATGCTGATTTTTATGAGGGTTTTGGTTAATGATGATGAAATCTTATGAGTTTGGCATTTTAGATGATTAAATGCATTAATTATTAAAGTGTAAATAATTGGATTAAATTATTTATAAGTTTAAGAAATGATTAAAATATTATTATAATATTAATAATATTAGATTATGAGATTTCTAAGTGATTTATAACATTTGGATTAAGGTGTTATAAATATGGATATGAATTTTATTATGAAACTTTATCTTTTCGTGTCGAGGTTACTATGCACGTATACGACGATTACATATGTATTTAATACGGGTACTATTCACGACAAGTTGGTTTCTTCTTCCTAACCAAATTATCGTTGATTTATGAATCTTACTCTTGAAATTAAAACCATGTTTTGATTATATTATTTTATATAACATTCTTATAACCCTAATGATAATATTTCTTTGACTTGAGTGTAAAGATGGGTAGATTATTGGTATGATCGTGACTATAGGTTCTCTTTGGCGATGAGTGCAAAAGTTGAATTGTTGATCGGTATGATCATGACCATTGAATTTACAATTGAATATTTTTAGCTTAAGTGCAAAGGTGAATTGATCAACATGGTTATAATTATTGTTATATAACTTCACGAAATGATTATGTATTTCTTTGATATATGAATATCTTTGGCTCGTTGTGCAAAGATGACTTGTTGATGAATATCTTAGCTTTCGTAGTGCAAAGATGAATTATTGATGAATATCTTTTGCTCGTAATGCAAAGATGACTTGTTGATGAATATCTTAGTTTTCAGTAGTGCAAAGATGAATTATTGATGAATATCTTTTGCTCAGAATGCAAAGATGACCTGTTGTTGAATATCTTTAGCTTGTAGTGCAAAGATGAATTATTGATGAATATCTTTGGCTCGTAATGCAAAGATGACCTGTTGTTGAATATCTTTAGCCTGTAGTGTAAAGATGAACTGTTGATGAATATCTTTGGCCCGTGGTGCAAAGATGAATTTATTAGTATGATTATGAGCAGAAAGCGTGATTTGGTATAACCATGATATTTGATGTTTCAGGTAAAGACAGGTGATGAAAATTATCTTCGTCCTGGATAAGAAGAGGGATATAGAACTACAATTATGATTATAAGTTATGCATGTGATTGTGATGTGAAATTGTTGATTGATGTTACAGGGATAAAACATTGTTGGTGGACTTTTAACATGGAGAAGATAATAGATTTTATGGTCTATTTGACTCTTCTAATGGATTGCTCATTCCGCGCAACTATGGTTGAAAAGTTTTATCATCTACCATATGTTCTAAATCTTCGATTTATTACTTGATGAAGACTATTGATAATTTATTTATCTTTAGTCATAATATTCTTTACTGAGCTAGTTGTGCTCACCCTTTTGTTTCACAATTCCTTTCATGTAATAAAAGTGTAGCTGGGTTGGAGCGGGATAACAAGGGAATATAACGGTGGTCTATAGTTGTTGAGGTTCTCCCTAAAGAGTATGGAAATAATTTTATTGAGGACTTTAGTGTGTTGTATTTTATACATCATTTAATAGTTATTTTTGGTGAATTAAATAGGGTGAGGCGAACCCAACTTTGGAAGGGTGTTTTGTCACTATCATACAAGATGTCTAATGACATACAAACTCGTGTTATCATAAGACATGGTTGTGCTCATCCACTTGTTGAGTATATTTACAAGCACTACCTATATAATCTTGGTGTTTGTTTGGAGTATAATACCCAATTAGAGACAGTGGAGATAATGATATGTCAAGAGAAGACTCACCATTGGGAAGAATATGATAGTAATCTTCTCGTTTTTTTCTTTGGGGTCTATTGGGTCAACCAAGGATAATTTGTGGCCATATGATATCTACCATAACCTAAAAGCATGGCCTCCCATGTATACGAAGGTTTCTTGAGCACTTCCCAAAGATTCTAATTTCTAAAACAGTTTTTGACTATACCTTTTTGTAAGGTGTCATTGTGACGTACTCTGGTTGGTATATATTTGTATCCAAACTCACAGCATATGTGTTGTTGTATTTTGCACGACAATTGTTATAATAAAGTTGTAGTTGTTTTCCGTACCATATATTTGGTGACTCAGAATGGGTTGGATGGAATGGACCTATTTTGGGGTTGTTACACAAGCCAAGCTCTAAACTCTTTCTTTCATAGTTATTCTTTATATTTTATTTTATAGTCGAGCTTAAATATGTAGTTTTCAAAGAATTTTAACTCCATTTTGGTATGTTCGCAGGTAACGAAAGAAAAAGAGAGTCACCAAGCTATTGGCCCCCTAGCGTGGGCTGCGCCACCCAACGCACAGAAATGACGTGGGGCGCACCACTACTTCAAAAGCTACTGACATGCAAGCGTGGCCCGCGCCAATTCGCCAATCCCACAGCGCGAGGCACGCTATATCAAGCTTACAAGGGGTGCGCTACTACTGGAGACCCTACTGACCCCCTAGCGCGCGCCACGCCACCCAATACGTAGACACGACGTGGGGCGCTCTACTATCCCAGCAACTACTGACTTTCTAGCGCGGGGAGCACCATCTCAGGCATACACACGGCGCGGGCCGCATCGCTCGGAAATCCCAGGCGTTAAAATTGTTTTAATTGCTTTGTCTTCGACCATAACCACTAAAACTCTCCTTCTTACACTCAACTTCCCCACTTCTCCTACAACTCAAACACTTCCACTACTCCATAACTCCTATAACTCCCACTACACTAACTCTCCTTCTCCTCCCATTAAACCCATAAACTCTACAACTCCCAACCCACGTTGGTTTTTCATCCCCTATATGAACTTTATCCATACAAGGAGCCAAATTTATAACAGATATAAACAATACACTCCAATCCTAAATCTAATCCCTTCTCTACACAAATTCATTCAAATTGGGACATCTTTACAATGAGCGAAGCACAAAAATCACTGTAGGTAATCACAACTTACTCCATTATCACTCTTCTTCTCTTTTATTGATATCAATTGGTGGGAAAACCTTATTGGGTGCCTACGGAGTGTGTTATTTGATTTCACAAATTGGCTATAAAGATAATACAAAGCAACCAAATTTGGGGGAATTAACCATTCCGCTCACCAATTATTTGATAAAAGTCCTGAACTAACGGTTGAGCCTAAACTTCACCAAAAACACCATGTCTTCACACAAAAGACAACGTCCATCCACCTCTACTACTCGGCCTCAATATGATCACACGAAATTTTTTAGTGAGAGGGCCGCGGAAAGATTCAAGTCATCCATTGACAAGAAGGATTTGGTGCTAGAACGTGGATTGAAGCCGGATGCTAACTTCGACGGTGATATGGCCTTGAAAATTATAGAACATAATTGGTTTTAGTTAGTAGAACAACCACTTCCAGCGGTGCTCAATATAGTGAAAGAGTTTTATGCCAACGTAATGGAACATGTCAATCACATAGTCATGGTTCGGGGTAAACCGATAGCATTTCATGCAGATGCTATCAACGAGTATTTTGGGTTGGAGGCACCACAGGTTGATTGATATGAAGATGGTTTGCCCGATCTAGACGAGTTGATTATCAGATTATGCAAACCAGGAACTCAATGGGTAACTCGAGCCGGAAAGGATGAAAAGATAAGTTTTCCCTACTCCGCACTTAGTCGGTATGGTAAAGCATGGTATGGATTCATTTGTGCCTGTTTAATGCCCACGTGCCACCAAAATGACGTAACTAAGGAACGAGCTTGGCTATTATATGGGATTGTTCACCACCATTACCGTGTGAATAACTTCATTGCATTCTTTAATGTCGATGTGGGTGAGTGTATTCAAGAGTCCATTGACCGGTTGCTACAAGGGAGTACTACGTGAGGTTTGCTATATGGTTTCTTAATCAATGATTTATGCCGTAGAGCTGGGGTACAGTGGCAGCCTTTTGAGCCTATCCTACAACCGATAGCTATAATCGATCATGCTACAATTTAGAGGTATAAGGCATGGGACGAGGCGATATCACACCCACATGGAGAAGGCTATATTATGATCCGCCAACCCTCACCCCCAGTTGGAGCGAAACCAATGCAAGAGCAACCACCTCGGGGCTCAAGGAATCAATTTTTGTGGTTGGCCCAACGCCAAGATTTAATGCATCAGTACAATGCCAATGCATTCAACACACTTGCTGATGCATTTTCCCGTTGAAATCCTAATGCACATCCGGTGGTTATGCCTGTTCCTCCTATCCTGTCAGCATATCTTCCTTCGGATGACGACGAGCAGTAACTCATTTTCAGGGAAGTCCTCATACTTTTATTTGAATTATTTGGTTGTAATGAGGACATTACTTGCTTTAAGTTTGGGGGATTATATTTTCTGCCTGGTTAATTAATGAAAATTTTAATAATTATGTTAGTTAGTTTGTTTAGTTGTTATAATTTTTCATGTTCATGGCATTGTAAAAAAAACATTGAATGTAATTAAATTGCATGAATCTAGTTATTAGATGGTAAGAGTTTATTTTCAGCCAATGATGAAATTGGAATTATGTAGATAAGTACATTACCGAATATGAGATCTTTGATGTAATTTCTGTTATAAAGTGGATCATTGGCTGTTTGAAGCTAGTATAAAAAGTTTAGCACGTTAATAACACTTATGTGGATTGTTTATTTCAAATTGATACATAAGGATTTTTCTAAAGGATAATGCTACTTTAAATAAAAGAATGACAAGTAGTGATGGCTAAAGTTAGACAAGAACCTAAGTTTGGGGGAATATTTGGGGTATATAAGCTATAAAAAAAAGAAAAAGAAAAAAATAGTATAAATAAATACAGTGGTGTGCTTGTCTAGTTTTGTGGCATTTGTTACTTGAGTAAGTAAGCCCGAGGGGATTGTCTTTACACCTAGCGCCCAAAGGTCTTAATGGTCTGGGAGTCGTTGGTCGAAAGCTCATTAAGGTAGCATTGAAAAGCCTAAGGGAATAAGACATTGCATAGCTATGTGTATAAAAAAAATAAAAAATATGAATAAAATAGGAAATAAGAGCAAAAAGCCCCCGCAGATGAAAAAAATGAAGCATGAGTATCCCATGTTGACCCACGATATTGGTAATTGTTTGATTTTAGTTAGATCTAGCTTGTTTTTGGATTTCTTATGTTTACACTATATGATGCCTTCGAAGAGACTTATTATGTGTTAAATTTGACTTTATATCAGTTGGCATGGTTGTGGAGACACACGCACTATATTAGTGATAACAGTTTAAGATTTGATGATTGATAAGGAATTGTTGATTGGTTTTGATATGACGTGTTGACATATTTACTTAATTTTTTGAGGCTATATGGATAAACTATATACTGTCTTAATATTGGATTCCTAGTTGTTAGTCGCATTGCATTGTATTTTGCTTGAGGACAAGCAATGTTCAAGTTTGGGGGAATTTGATGAGTAAGTTTTTAACCTATGATTTATATTCATTTAGCTTGTTATATTGTTAGTTTTTTGATGACTTCGTGTTACTTTTGATGGTTTTATGCTTGTTGTAGGATAATCAGTAAGCTTATCAAGATGCTAGCATTGGAAGGATTTTCAAGCAATTATTAACATTCTGCCTGACCAGTGCGGGGTGCGTCGTGATCCTGAGTAAAGTGGCGTGGGGTGCGCTAGTGCGTGGGCTTGTTACTGGTTGAGTAGCGCGGGCTGCGCTGTCTGAGAGTTAATCAAGGAGCGGGGCGCGCCGTTACGGGACACGATCTGGTCAATTTTGTTATGTGCTAGAAGATGGGCATTTTTGGGAGCTATAAATTCCTTATGTAATATGCTTATAATAGGAGTGTGTTAAGGAGGTTATTTCATGCATTTGGGAGACTTTGACTAATAACTTGTTTGTTTTGAAAAGGAGTTGGATTATTATTAGAATTCTTGTGTGATGAGTTGGAGTTGGATTAGAATTGGTGGTGTGGGGCTGAAGTAAGGTAATTTATGCTGAGTGTTAGTAACAATTTGGGGGATTCTCATTCAGACACACTAACAGAGCAAGATTGAAAGGCAAGAGCTTGGAGGAATGAAGAAGAAAAGTAATTTCACGAAGATTGCAGATTTGAAGGGCGAGAAGAGTGGTGTATTACTATTCTCCTTTAATTTCAATTTGTGTAATCACGATGATGATTTCTTTTATTTATTTAGTATTTAATTCTTTAGTTATGAACTAAATACTTTTTAGGCTTATAACGGATCTTTAAGTGGAACAATGATTTTGTAAACTTTGATTTCAATTTAATAAGCTATTATTCAGTTTATCTATATTAATTTGAGCTTGAATTTATGAATTGCCTGATCAACAATTTTATGTGGAATTGTATGAATTCGAGAGATGAAATACGAATCTAGACTTAATTAATATAGCATGTGTTCTTGAATTTTGTGAATGAACATGATCTTGATGAATGTTAAGGTAGAGATATGCTTGACATCGCATGTAATCAGATAAAGAACTTGAACTTAAACCTTCTTTAATTGTAATTCAAATAGAGATATAGTGAGTTAGTTGATTAAGTTGTTTAACTTGATTCTATCTTAATTGTGGATTTGAGTTAATACGGTGTTAGTACATCGAGAGGTGGCTAGTTCTATATTCGTGTTCTTGATTAATAAACTTGGATAGTGAATTAAACTGGAATAAATGTGTAATAATCAGAGTGATGCTTAGAATGAAGTTTTAAGCCTAATTCTCCAATATTTGTCTAAAAAAAATGCAATTTTCAAGGTTGTGGATTGTTTGGTACTTTTAATATTTTTAATATCTTTTGTTTTACACTGGAAAAATTGATTAGTTTAATAAAATTAGGATTAATAGAAAATTGGTAATTATGGGAGTAAATTTCTTACTAAGTCTCCGAGGGAATGATACTTTACTTACTATTATATTACTTGTTGACCATGTATACTTGCGTGATGTACGTAATTAGATTTTACCCAACAGAGGAAACCCAGAAATTTTTATATTTATATGCTTTACTAGTTTATTTAGTAGATAGGAATTAATTTACTTATTAAGTTCTCTTATAAATCCAAAGTGCTATTCTAATCCATGTTGTCTGTCTTCATTGAAGGTATTTGTGGCTCAATAAATAAGCAAAAGAGTATGGAAAGGGAAGCCACTGATCTGAGCTCATTCCACATTATCCTCCTTTCGATTCCGATGTGGAGGAGTTTTCAGTCTTTGCTCCACAACCACCACCACCAAAAGCTTAGCAGGATCCATGGAAGTCCTCTGTTCTTTTATTTCAATATGCTTATAATGAGGACATTGTACTTGTTAAGTTTGGGGGAGTTAGTGTTATTTTATTGTTTCATGTTTTAGCATTTAGTTTATGTCATATATGTTAGCATTCATGTCATATAGTTTGCATTTGCATTTTAGTTTATTTTAGTAGTGTTTAATATATTTAGTTTCTTGTTAGTTAGGATTAAAAAAAATAAAAAAAATAAAAAATTGAAAAATATCAAAACTATTAGTTAGTTTACTATGTTTATATAGCATTTAGTACATCTTGCATGATTCCAGTTGTTTGATATTTACAGTTTGTTTTGGCCAATGATGAGATTGGAATTATGTAGACAAGTATATTACTGACTATTAGAGCTTTGATGTGATTTCTTGCTATGAATTGAGTCTTTTTCTGTTTGAAACTGCTATAATAAGGATAACACAGTAAACCCAAATTGTTGATTGATTGAGTTTAAATTGATACATAATGGGACTCGAAAGGATAATGCTAGTTTGAATGAAAGAATGACAAGAATAATTAGTGATGGCTAAAGTTAGACAAGAACCTAAGTTTGGGGGAATATTTGGGGTATATAAGCTATAAAAAAAGTATGAATAAACACCGTGGCGTGCTTGTCTAGTTTTATGGCCTTTGTTACTTGAGTAAGTAAGCCTGAGGGGATTGTCTTTACACCTAGTGCCCTAAGGTCTTAATGGTCTGAAGTCGTTGATCTAAAGCTCGTTAAGGTAGCATTGAAAAGCCTAAGGGAATAAGATATTTCATAGTTATGTGTATATAAACCAAAAGAAAAAAATGAATAAAACGGGAAATATGAGCAAAAAGCCCCTGTCGATGAAAAATAAAGCATAAGTATCTCATGTTCACCCTCGATATTGGTAGTTGTTTGATTTTAGTCAGATCTAGCTTAGTTGTGGATTTCTTTAGTTTACACTGTATGATGCCTTCGAAGAGATTTATTATGTGTTAAATTTGATTTTGCATCAGTTAGCATTGTTGTTGAGCACACACGCACTATATTAGTGATAACAGTCTAAGATTTGATGATTGATTGGGAAATTATTGATGAGTTTTTATATGATGTATTATCATGTTTACTTAATTTCTCTAAGGCCGGTTGAATAGACTTGTTTCTGTCATTATTGCTGGATTCGTAGGTGTAGACACTCAAATTTTCGTTTTCCTGTTACTAACTATGCAGGAGGATAAAAGCGTATTTTTCACACTCCAGAGATAACCTTAGAGGATGACAACATCAATTCCAACCCCGGAGATAGCCATGGGAGATCCAGTTTCCAACCCCGGAGATAACCCCGGGAAATTAGGTTGCAACCCCGGAGATAACCCCAGGAAACTCAGTTTCAACCCCGAAAATAACCATAGGGGATCAAGTTCAAAGCCTAGAGATAACCCCAGGAGGTCAAGAAAACCTCAGAGATAACCCTGAGGATAGTCAAAGTCAACATTAGGTCAACCTCAGAGATAACCTTGAGAAAAGACTGCTACAACTGCGCGAAAACCGAAAATAACCCCGGGAGGGGAAAATGGTCATTTTTTCCAACTTAACTTCAACTCACATCAAATACACACATTTCAACTCAAATTGCTTCAATAGAAGTCCCACAAGAACCCTATCTTAACTTCCGAGCACAAACTATGCAAAATGGCTCAACGGACTGCCTGACGGAAACCCAGAAATGCCATTTCGGTCATGGACCTATCTTCCCAGATTCAAAAAAGGGAAAATACTATGTCATTACGTAGATCTCAGAAAGATCTTTCTGGAATGGTATGGCACGCTTCCATCGGACTCCCGGATTGAAAGTTTTGAAGGTTCGAGCGAACAGGGCGTTGTCCGAGTGTACGTACTTCGATACAATGGGACCCACATTGCTCGGGCGCCTGGGGGCACCAGGGCACCTTGTAGTACACTTGATGTTGCTTGTGAGGACACTGCACTCCCCTCTATAAATAGAGGGCTTGGGCTGGCCATATTTGCAAGAGAAAAGGCGAGGAAACCCTGTCCAATTTGCTCTGTACACACTATAAACTAAGTGCTTTCTCATTTTAAAAACTTGTAAGCTCAAATATTGCTATATTTTTACCTGCGGGAGCCAAGTGTTCATCCATTTCAAGTCATTGAAGTCTTCTTTGGCAGTCCATTGTAAGCCTTCTTACACACTTTAAAGTTTTTCTCTTCATCTTTGAACACACCGTTCTTCACGTTGAGATTCGTGTTGCGTGTGTATGGCCGAACTTCTGTCCGTGGCTTTTATTTCTTTTATATATATATATATATATATATATATATATATATATATATATATATATATATATATATATATATGGACTAACATTATCGAGTTATACCTCGATTGAGCACAGACTCACGCCCCGAGCGTTTATTTGTTTTGCTATATATATATACTTATATATATATGAACTGCTGTTGTCGAACTCATTCGATGATCCCGGATTTTATATCAAGAGCATTTACTTACTTATATATATATACACTTATATATATGAACTGTTGTCGAACTATGATCGATGAGCTTGGATTTTACATCCCATGCGTTCTTCGCTTATATATATATATATATATATATATATATATATATATATATATATATATATATATATATATATATATATTTCGTCACTTTGGAGTTTACTTTCGTGGCGGTTGATCGTCTTTACGACTTTATTTACATTTCTGATCCCTCGTGGAGGTGCTTCATGGTGGTTGATCATGTCTCTATATATATATTTACCGCTTTTATTTATTTACATTTCTGGTCCCCCATGAAGGTGTTTCGTGGTAGTTGATCATGTCTATATATATATATATATACCACTTTTATATATTTGCATTTTCGATCCCCCCATGGAGATGCTTCGTGGTGGTTGATCAAGTCTGTATATATATATATTTACAGCTTTTATATATATAACTGCTTACTGCTTTTATATAAATTGTGGAATCATGTGATCACAGATTCAGTCTACTGAATCTAGATTCGATTCCTGTGATGGACTTTTTTAGCTGTAAGCAGCTTTGAAATTATTCACGGTGTTTGAATTTCCTTAGATGGCTCTTATGCCCATAAGGAATTCAACACTGCTTTGTACATTATTTTCTCGAAGATGCTTCGCATCTCGAAAATAAAAGCAATCCAGGCGAACATAATAAAATGGAAGTATCAAAAGGTCTCAATTACTATTGAGCATAAGGGTTTGAGAAACCTCATTTACAAAACTTCATTGCTATATCTTGTTGAAAACTGAATATTTACATAAATTCAAACCCTTTGTATATAGGTGCGAACGAGGACTCGCACTACTTCCAAATAACATCACATTGACCCACACACACACACATATTCATATAACAGTTTCTTGAAAAGTGGCAGTCACTATGGTAACACGGATGTCGGGGGGTGCCTAATACATTCCCTCCACATAAGCAAGTCCTTGGACCCTAATGAATATGGGTTTCTCAGACCCGTTAAGCAGTGTCACATCACTAGGTCAATGTGCAAACCTTTCTCGGTTGTGTTGGTACAACTAGTTAAAAAACCAACTGGCGATTCTTACAGTCAAATCGTCGACATATAAATGTCGGACCTTTTCACAACTTGTTTTTTCAAACAAATCTCACCTAACATGAGAACACCAAAAGACAAGAACAGAAAAAGGGACAAATAAAAATCCCGACGTCGACAGGTGGCGACTCTGCTGAGGACACCAGTAAGAGGACTTAAGCCGCTATTATAAGCTTTTTAACACTTTTATCTGCTTGTGTGTGGATGTTGCATTTACATTTGAATGAATGTGTACGAATGCATTTACTTATTGCACTTAGTGCTTTGCACCATATCTGCTTGTGATATTACTGCTTCGCACGTCATCATTTCAATACAGTGAGACACATTGTATGTGAATGTATGTTGTGTGGTTCCTCCACCAGGAGGCTATCCTATCGGTGTTTGATTACTGGACTCATAGGAAGACTAATTCCAACGAGGCTCAAGAAAGGCACCACACAAATTCGCTCTAGTTGAAAAAGGCTAGATTAACTTCCCGTCAAGTAAATTACAATGATTTGGGAACCTTCATGCCGAAAAACTGCGAGAGTAACCTAAGATAGGTCAGCCTCTGATAAACTAAACGCGGAAGAAAGTCTCTTCATACTTTCACATTTCAATTACTTGTAAATTCATTTACTTGTAATTTCATTTCCATGTAAATCTCAATGTAATGGAAAATATGAAGGAATATGTGTACATGCCTTCCCTTTATATCAAAACCTGACATGCTATTTTGTCAACTGACATCTGTTTCGCAGGACGATACTCCTAAACGGACACATTACATAATATTGCTACATTCAATAAGACTAAACTACATAAGTCTTTTTGTAGGGATGTAATTGGTCCAGTAACCCGTTCGAAATCCAAAAAGGGAACGAGCCTACAGCCAAGCATGGCTTCATCTGGCTAGCCTAGTCCTACTCCTGTCTCTCGCCAAGAGTTCGAAGGACTAAGCAACCAAATTACATAGTTGGTTATTCTTCTTAAAGAACTGCACAAATCCACATAGGGACCACGAATGCCCATACATACAGAATCCTTTGCACAGGGAGGAACTTAGGGACCGGACAAAGAAATTCAAGTACCTGAATCTCAGTTGGACAAAACCAACAAAAACCTAAAAATCACCCCTCTTAAAGAAGAGCATACATATGTTCCTTCATCTTCAAGGCGACTTCCTACAGGAGCTGGATCTATACAAACTTCAGTAAGGGTTCCTGCCCATGTGATGACTACTATGTTATTCCCTAAGCATATACCGGTAAAAGGAAAAGAAGTCTTGATACCGGATCCGGAGGCGGAGGAAAAGGACTGATGGCATAATCAAGACATTGAAAGGCGCTTATCAAACATATACATCATAGTTTACACGGACAGTACAAACCGGGTCACCCCAGATGATGATTGTCCAGATATCATGGCCATCATTCGAGAGAAGAAGGACAATAATAACCCCTTCATCATAGCCGTCCACCAAGACTTTACCCTTGGAAATTGGAGCAGCACTCCTTGCATTTGTCGACGAGGGTAAAAAGGGTAGAAACTACCTCTGCACTGTAGATAGCAATAACTGCTTACTTTTTCTGTACAGTATTAGCAGTTACTTTTGTCATTACATGTTAACACTTTGTGTGATTGAACAGTTTCATATATTAAGTGAAAGCATTTTATTTCAGGACTATAAAGTTAGATGTACCTAGACTTGCTGATGAGGTGCATATTCTCCACAAGGACTGTAACTTTGATGTAAAGTTGGACTCCAACTTGATTGAAATACAAGAGGACTATGAGATACCTCAGGAGATCAAAGAATGGGTTGAAGACAAACCCAAGCCAAATCTTTATCAAACCACCTCTTTTAACCTCGGAACATTAGAAAACCCCAAACAAATCCAGATTGGTACGGACCTCACTCCAAACCAAAGGAATGATATGGTTACTCTATTAACCCTATTCCAGGATGTGTTTGCATGGTCTCACGAAGACATGGTCGGTTTATCCACTGACATTGTCATTCATCGCCTCCCCATCAAAGGGGGGTTCAAGCCAGTCAGGCAGAAGCTCAGGCGATTAAAACCTTAGTGAAGGTTAAAAGTTAAAGAAGAAATTGTGAAACAACTTCAAGCCAGCATCATCATGGTGACAACATACCCTGAATGGCTAACCAACATAGTCTTCGTGCCGAAACCCGGAGGAGAGGTGCGAGTTTGCGTGGATTACTATGATCTGAACAAAGCTTGTCTCAAAGATAGCTTTCCCGTCTCATTAATCCACATACTCATTAACAATACAACTCAGTATGACATGTACTCCTTTACTGATTAATTTGCGGGGTACCATCAAATTATGGTTGCTGACGATGATCATGAGAAAACTGCATTCATCACTCTTTGGGGAACCTTTTGCTATAAACGATTGTTATTCGGCCTCATCAATGCCGGAGCTACCTATCAGTGAGCCATATGGTTCTTTTCCACGATCTAATGCATAAAAAAGAGAAAAAAAAGAAAAAAAAGAAGAAATAAAGCTCTTCAATAGGTTACGTAAGTACAACATAAAGTTGAATCCAGCCAAGTGCGCCTTTGGCATTAAATCAGACAAGTTGCTAGGATGTCTAGTCAACCACAAAGGGGATTGAGTTGGATCCCACCAAAATCTAGGCCATCACAGAAATTCCCATTCCTTAGACAGAGAGGGAAATACGTGGATTTTTGGGAAGAATCAACTTCATCAGCAGATTCATCTCCCAACTCACAGCAACTTGTGAGCCTATTTTCAAGTTGTTAAGGAAGAACTCTTCCATGAAATGGAGTGGTGAGTGCCAAAAGGCCTTCCTTACAATCAAAGAGCATCTAGTCAAAGCTCCTGTTTTGGTACCACCCAAGGATGATGTTCCCCTGTTCATGTACATGTCCATAAGTGACAAGGCCTTGGGCTGCATGCTGGGACAGAAAGACGATAGAGGCCAAGAGAGCTATCTACTACCTCAGCAAAAGATTCAGCAGCAGTGAACACAAGTACACTCTGATTGAGAAGACTTGTTGTGCTTTATCATGGGCTTCCATGAGGTTATAGCATTACCTCCATGGTCACACAACCCATCTCGTATCCCGCATGGATCCTCTCAAGTACGTGTTCATTAAGACCATGTTGAATTGTCGACTGTCCAGATGGCAGTTGATCCTACAACAATTTGACATCATTTACGTGACGCAGAAGTCCATTAAGGGTTAAGGAATTACGGATCAACTGGCTGCCGCACCTTCAGGGGATTTTAAACCCTTGGAAACATACTTCCCCGATGAAGGGGTAATGGCAATTCAGCAACACCATCAGTATGATACAGACCAAACATGGAAGATATATTTTGATGGAGCTGTAAACATGGAAGGTTAAAATTTTGGCCGGCGAGTTCTAGTATTGATGCAGGGGGAGCGAGATCTGGTCATCGTCAAATTGTAGTTTGCCAACACCAACAACACAGCTGAGTGTGAAGGTTTTATCATGGGGCTAAAACTTGCCTAATCAATGGGTATCAGATGGTTAACTATCTTTGGACATTCCGAGTTGGCAATCAGACAAACCACATGAATCTATCACACCAAAGGTCTACATTTACTACCTTACCATTGGTAGGTTCTACAGATGGCATCGGAGTTTGAAGAAATATCCTTCTTCCACATTCTTCAGAATAGGAATGATTTTATGGATGCACTAGCAACCTTGGCCTCTTTGATCAACATACATGACAAGGAAGACATGCCAACCCTCACATTTGCCCAACAAAAGGCTCCAGCCTATGGGAATTACATTGGAGAAGTATCGGATGAGCTACCTCCCATCCAACACCCTTGGTATCAGCATATTAAGGAGTACTTACAAGATGGATCTACACCCGCTGAGGCGAGCCTAATTGAAAGAAGGTGGATTCATCGACTGGCAATAAAATTCTACCTGAGCAGAGATGCACTCTATAAAAGAGATGAAAGATTGGGTCTCCTCAGATGTCAGGACAAGGACCAAGCTCGCTCATGGATGAGATTCATGGTGGAGTATGTGGCCCACACATGAGTGACCCCCTACTTGTTAAGAAAATCCTCAGAACAGGGCATTACTGACTATCTCTAAAGGCTGACTGTGATGATCACGTTAAGAGATGTTATCAATGCCAAATTCGTGGGAATGTTATCCACGCCCCTCCAAGGGAACTCCATAATATGAGTTCGCCCTGGCCCTTCTCAATGTGGGGAATAGACGTGATCGGTCTCATCGAGCCCAAAGCCAGTAATGGGCATCGGTTTATCTTCACCATGATCAACTACTTCTCCAAATGGGTAGAAGCAGCCTCCTTCCCCAGGGTTACCAAAGAAGTTATCATTGCTTTCATCAGAAACAATGTCATTCGTCGATATGGACAACCAATGGTAATTGTATCAGAGAATGCTAAGAACCTCAACAACAGAATGATGGAGGAGTTGTGAAGTAAATTCCACATCAAACATCTCAACTCTGTCATCTACCGTCCAAAGATGAATCGTGATGTTTAAGTGGCTAACAAAAACATCAAAAAGATCATGCAAAAGATGTCCGCCAACCATAGAGGATGGCATGAAACATCAATGTGCACTTCCACTAAGGCAACCCCCTACTTATTAACCTATGGGATGGAAGCAGTACTCCCCATAGAGATGGAAATGGAATCCTTCAGAGTATTGATAGATGCTCAGCTGGATTAAAACCAATGGTTGCAAGATAGGTATCACCAATTATCTCTAATAGACGAAAGGCGTGCCGCTGCTATCTTCCACGGTCAGTTATACAACAAAGGATCGCCAGGTCCTACAACAGAAAAGTCTGGCTACGACAGTTTAAACAACACGACTTGGTTTTGAAGAAGATCATTGACAACCAAGATCGATCTAAAGGAAAATTCACTTCGAACTGGGAAGGCCCTTTTATTGTCAAGGAGGTATTGACAGGAGGTGCTCTCAAATTACAGAAAGTGGACGGTGATGAATTTCCATAACTTATCAACTCGGACACCATGAAACGGTACTATGTTTAAGGTCACCATCAAACAAACATCCTGGTTTTGGATCATCAGATCCCCAGTCATTTTTGGTTTTCTAACCCTTCATTACATACAACTTCTCCTCACACTCATCTGCCCCATTAGGGATAAACACACTTTTTTAACCAGCAGCCTAGTTTCGGATCGCCAGATCCTTCTCTCAACTTGGTTTTGAACCCTTACTCAACTCCGATTATCCCACTAGGGATTAAAATTTTCACACCCGTAGTTTTACCCCACTAGGGATAAGACTTTTCACACCTACAGTTTGTCCTGTACATGGGATAAAACTTTCTACCCCGCAATTTGTCCTAAATATGGGATCAAACTTTTCATTGGCTGCAAACTGTCCTGAACAAGGGACAAACTACGCATACCTAATCTCCCCAATACATGTAAGTACGTAGGCAACCATTTTTATGGTCCGGTCTCACCACAGAAAAAACAAAAACAAACACACTCCTATCCATAACCACATACAGAAACCAGTCCCAAGACACCAATGATGGTAGGGAATACACACATATCGATGATATATTCTTAAAATCCTGAGACATCTCACTGTCCATCTATTAAGGAGGAGTTCAGAATATATCTAGATCACAAAGCCCTTGAGAAACTAGTAAATATCAAGCAAGTAACAAGGCACAACTAAAAGGGAAGTGAATCAACATATATTTCCCTGCCATATATAATGTTGTTCGGTATATACAATGTGTACTATACATGACAAAATGGCTAAGCTAGTCTATGCAAGGAAATACAAGCCAATCAACAAGTCAGTGTCTATGCGGGCTATTAAGTCCAACATGGATTCCCTCTCAGAAGAAGGAGGTAACGTTGTGATCTCCTATCCAAGGGTCTCTACATGAGCCAACGGATCCACCGCCAACTACATGTGATATCTCGGGCAGATATAACGTTATCTCGCTCAACAATCACTGCATCTCTAGATGATCTGGCCTCATCCCGCTCAACAACAACGGTATCCATATGAGTTAGAGCATCATCTCTCTCAACTAGAATGACATCTCTACCAGAAAAAGCTATCAACATCAAAGCCCACATCCACTACCTGTTCATCATATGGTACAGAGGTAAAAACCTCTCGCGATCTCGGCATCTTATCAGCCCATCTGTCAAAGCAACTACCCTAGATAAAAAGCAAGGCTAGGGCATTTTAAAAATTGGCGACAACCCGATATTGGAACCCTTACAACAAGATTTTGGCAATCTCAAAAATAGCGATAACTCAACACTAGGGCATTTATCAACCATCCTAAAGAGGAAAATGCGCTAGTCAGCACCATCAATATGGTACATCATTATCAGATCTTCCCTCACATCATCTCACTGACGATTTTTGATATTACTCACTTACGACTTCATCAACAAAGAGAGTTTCTCATATGAATCCCCGGTAACAACATGCGAGAAGACTGGGGCATTTTTCTGATTCCAGGAAAGGGAAAGAGTTTAAGGCAGGATCAAGCCTCTCATCAAAAGAAAAGGGAGAACTCCTGAAAGAATTCATGGAGACATAAACGTGCCCCTACAAAAGAAGGGGAAAATTCTCAAAAAAGGGTCTTAACTCAGATGCAGAAAGCTAACGACGAAAGGCCTAGCGAATGAAATCTACACCATCAAACATGCGTCAAATCCTCATAAGTTGAGGCCTATACACCGAAGTTTAAATCTGGGCAGCGAAAGAACAAGTTTCACCCTCCAAGGATGGTAGTAACATGAAGGTCATCAGTTTATCTAGGTTGTGAATCAAACGCTCAAGGAAATGGGACACAAGCACCCAACAACGAAAATAAACTCCAAATTACCTCAAAAAAGGTGAGTGTAACATAAGGCATGGTCTGGCGAAGCAAACCTTGGAATATTATTTCAGCGAAGGTATTAGATGATCCAATATTCTAAACCATTGGCATCAATTCAGCGCAACATCAAGATAGTTCAGCGATGAAAGCTTCGTATACCACCGTTTGAGTGGGAACCAAAATAGGTTGGCGATTAGCAGGGTAGACACCGTTGCAAACTACCAGCGTATACATCGGGGACGTTCGGTGATTTCATAAACGTCATCCCCCGTCAGAGATGTAGAAAACATCTCAACTTATCTTCATCAAACAAACATCAGCAAGTAAATGCCAAACCATTGGAGTCAACACCATCATATTCATCAGCAATGATCGGTAAAGGTAAAGTGATTTGTGAATACATTTTAACATTCATCATAACATTCATTACATTGAAATTTATGATATGCAAAATGCGATGTGCGAGTTGCGTGCGAGTTGCGAAATGCGATTAGCCAAATGCGAAAAGTGAAGTGCGAAATGCGATGTGCAATTTTTGAATTGCAAAAACATTTTAACATTCATCATAAACATTCATTACATTGAGATTTTCATCATTAGAAATACCTTGTCATATTTTAAGTGTCTAGTAACCTTTATCACGTCCATTGCATTGCATGAACATGATAAATAGGGGCATCTGTAGACAGTCGAATTTTCGTTTTCCTGTTACTAACTATGCAGGAGGACAAAAGAGTATTTTTCACACTTCAGAGATAACCATGGAAGACCACAACATCAATTACAACCCCGAAGATAGCCACGAGAGATCCAGTTTCTAACCCTGGAGATAACCCCAGGAAATCAGGTTCCAACCTTAAAGATAACCCCGGGAAAGTTAGTTTTAACCCCGAAAATTACCATGAGGGATCAAGTTCAAAGCCTGGAGATAACCCCAGGAAGTCAAGCCAACCTCAGAGATAACCCTAAGGATAGTCAAAGTCAACATCAGGTCAACCTCAGAGATAACCTTGAGAAAAGACTGCTAAAACTGCACAAAAACCGGAAACAACCTTGGGAGGGGTAAAATGGTCATTTTTCCAAATCAACTTCAACTCACATCAAATACACACATTTCAACTAAAATTTCATCAATAGAAGTCCTACAAGAACCCTATCTTAACTTCCAAGCGCAAACTATGCAAAACAGCTCAACGGACTACCTGACGGAAATCTAGAAATGCCATTTCGATCATGGACCCATCTTCCCGGATTCAAAAAAGGGCAAATATTGTATCATTACATAGCTCTCAAAAAGAGATATCTGGAATGGTATGGCACGCTTCCATCAGGCTGCTGGGTTGAAAGTTATGAAGGTTCGAGCGAACATCGCGTTATCCGAGTGCACGTACTTTGAGACGACAGGGCCCACATTTCCCGGGGCACCCTGGTAAGCCGTAGGTACACTTGCTGCTGCTACAGGTACACCTGTGGCTCCCCCTCTATAAATAGAGGGATTGGGGTGGCCATATTTGCAAGAGAAAAGGGGAGGAAGCCCTGTCCAATTTGCTCTGTACACCTTATAAACTGAGTGCTTTCTCATTTTAAACACTTGCAAGCTCACATATTGCTATATTTTTATCGGTGGAAGCCGAGTGTTCATCAATTTCAAGTCATTGAAGTCTTCTTTGGCAGTCCACTGTAAGTCTTCTAACACACTTTAAAGCCTTTCTCTTCATCTTTGCACACACCATTCTTCACGTTGAGAATCGTGTTGCGTGTGTATGCCCGAACTTCGGTCAGAGCTTTTATTTCTTTTGAATATATATTATACATATATATAAATATATATATATATATATATATTTATATTTATATATATGGACTAACCTTATCTAGTTATGCCTCGATTGAGCCTAGACTCACGTCCAGAGCATTTATTTCCTTTATATATATATATATATATATATATATATATATATATATATATATATATGAATTGTTGTCGAACTCCGATTCGATGAGCTTGGATTTTATATCCAGGAGTGTTTACTTGCTTTTTTATATATATATATATATATATATATATATATATATATATATATATATATATATATATATGAACTGTTGTCGAAAACTATTCGATTAGCTTTGAATTTTACATTCGATTGCCTTTTATCGCTTTTTATATATATATACGGTAAGGATCAAGAGCATTCTCCTTAAATAGCAATCCGCCTTAAAAAGCACTCTGACATCAAAACGCAGCGTAGTTTTGGAGGGACGCGGTGGCATTTTTGTAAATACACGATGGCATTGTATTTACAAAATGCCACCGCTGCCTCCAAAACTACGCTGCTTTTGATGTCGAGTACTATTTAAGCGGATTGCTATTTAAGGAGAATGCTTTGATTCCGAATATATATATATATATATATATATATATATATATATATATATATATATATATATATTCATTTTGCAGCTTGGAGTTTACTTCGTGGCGATTGATCGCTTTTCTTGCTTTTTTTACATTTCGTCCCGCCTCGAGTTTACTTCGTGGCGGTTGATAAATCTTACTGACTTTATTTGAATTTTGATCCCCATGGAGGTGCTTCGTGGTGGTTGATCATGTCTCTCTCTCTCTCTCTCTCTCTCATCTTTTCTCTCTCTATATATATATATATATATATATATATATATATATATATATATATATATACCGCTTTTATATATTTGCATTTCGATCCCCCACGGAGGTGCTTCGTGGTGGTTGATCAAGTCTGTATATATATATTTATAACTTTTATATATATAACTGCTTACTTCTTTCATACAAATTGCGGCATCATGTGAGCCTAGGAATCATGTGATCACAAATTCAGTTTACTAAATCTAGATTCGGTTCCCGTGATGGACTTTTTCAGCTGTAAGCAGCTTGTAAATTATTCACGGTGTTTGAATTTCCTTAGATGGCTCTCATGCCCACAAGGAATTCGGTAATGCTTTGTACATTATTTTCTCGAAGATGCTTCACATCTCGAAAATAAAAGCAATCCAGCCGATCATAATAAAATGGAAGTATTAAAAGGTCTCAATTACTATTGAGCATAAGGGTTTGAAAAACCTCTTTTACAAAACTTCATTGCTATATCTTGTTTAAAACTAAATTTTTACATAAATTCAAACCATGTATATATAAGTGCGAACGAGGCCTCACACTACTTCCAAATAATAACACATTGACCCACACACACACACACACATTCATATAACAGTTTCTTGAAAAGTGGCGGTCATCGTGGTAACACGGATGTCGGGGAGTGCCTAACACCTTCCTTCCGCATAAGCTAGTTCCCGGACCCTAATGAATCTCGGTTTCGCAGACCCGTTAAGCAGTGTCACATCAATGGGTCAATGCGCTAACCTTTTCTCGGTTGTGTTGGTACAACCAGTTAAAAAACCAACTGGTGACTCTTACAGTCAAATCGTCGACATATAAATGTCAGACCTTTTCACAACTTGTTTTTTAAAAAAAATCTCACCTAACATGAGAACAACAAAAGACAAGAACAGAAAAGGGACAAATGAAAATCCTGACATCTATAGTAGGCATGTAGATTAGTTACATTGCATAGCATTGTTGTTTTGTGTTTTTGCTTGAGGATAAGTAAAGGTTTAAGTTTAGGGTATTTGATAAGTAGGTTTTATACCTACTTATCCGGTATCTTTTACTTGAATTAGTTGCTTAAACTCATGTTTCTTAGTTACTTTTCATGCATTTTGTGTTCATTTTGTAGATTATATGATTGGGAGCTGTGTGAGTGACTATTGGTATGAAATCGCAAAGAATTGGTATGAAATCACAAAGAAAAGTAATCTGGACTTCGTTTGGGCTTTTATTTTTATTTAATGTTCTTGGCTTAGAACTTGAATTATATTGTAGAGCTTCTTATTAGCTTTCTGGAACATTTTGAATCATTCCAATTGGAGTTCGGATGCAAGAGTTATGACCATTGTACCAACGGACGTTGAACTTCACTATTTTGGGTGGCCATTTGCATAACAGTCATTTTCAGCCCAATTTCAACCTTCATCCGTCCGTTATTTCTCATAATGCAAAGCATAAATGTTGTAGATCTCGTCGAGATCTTAGATTTGATAGGTAGCAGGACTCATAACTCTTCCTGGATCAAACGTTATGGCCGTTTTACCAGAGGACACTACAGTAGAAAAAGGACCCCCGCTGGGCGGGCTTTTTGCATACAAAACCCCCGCCGGGGCGGGGGTACAAGCTGAAAAATAGTAAGGACCCCAGCCAGGGCGGGCCCTTTAAGCCTAAAACCCCCCGCCGGGGTAGGGTACGCGCAGAAAAGGCAGTTTTTGTCCGAATTAGAGTTCGAGAAGGATTGGTTCGATCCGATTAATTCAAAGACTTCCAAGAGGACTTAAAGACATATAAAGAGGAATATAAAAAGAGGAGAATCACAAGGATTAGAAGAGAGATAGGATTCCATTAGATTAGATTATAGTAGATTAGGACCAAAACCCTAGTTCTAATGAGTTTTGGGAATGAAGCGAGTTGGAGACCATTGAAGATCAAGAGTAGGAGCTTGAGGAAGATGGAGATTTGCTGACAATAGATTCAATTCTTTTCCTTAATCTTATTCTTATCTTTTAATGTGGATTCAAGTGTGGATTCTTAGTTTTAATTCAATGAACTAATTCTTTGTTTGAGATTACAATGAATCTTATTGTGTAGTTTATTTTAATATGCTTCACTATCAATTATTATGTTCTATTGTGAGGATTGTCTACTGTGATTTGGACTTAATTGTTTAATTTCCTAGCTAACAATTATCATGATAATCTATATGAACTCGAGAGATAAAGTATAGATTTAGATATTATCATGATAGCAGTTGTTTGTGATTTCTGAATAGATGAAATTCATGATTCGTGTTTAGGATAGAGATATGCCTTTACGACATATGTAATCTTATAGAGAACTTGTGATTTGAATCCTTTTTAATTGTAATTCATATAGAGATATAGTGGATTAGTTAATTAGGGTGTCTTGCTTAATTCTATCATCTGTGGATTTAAGTGAGTATGGGTATTATGCATCGAGAGGTGGTTTTATCTGCTTTAGTGTTCTTGATTAACAATTCAGGATAGAGAATAATTGATGAAAATGTGTTAACTTAAATGAAGCAATAAGGGAAGTTGTGATTTTAAATCTCCGTAATCTTAATTTAACTAGTGGAATTTAATAGTAGTTTAATTATATAATTTGAAATTCATTCGTTTAAATAAGATTGAGTTTTTTACGAGCTAGTACTTAGTGATTTTTATTAAACAACTCCTCGTGGGAACGATACTCTTCTTTCACTTTATTACTTGTTGATTGTGACGCCCCCAAAATAGGTATACGTCACCCATTCTGAGTCGCCAAATACATGGTACATAAATCAAATACAAACTTCTTTTATACAATACGACAATAGCGTAGCTTAGAGTTTTTACACGAATATTGTCTCATAAAAAGTATTCAAACTCAAATTAAGTCCTCATTACATTTATTATCACACTATTTCATAAAAAAATGAGGACTACTATAGCCACCATCTCGGACCGTCACTCTGTTCCCCGACTAGTCCCAACTACGTTTTCATTTCCTGAAGAGAACAATGAAATCAAAAGGGTGAGCTCAACTAGCCCAGTAAGAAATATTATGACTAAGATAATTCAAAATAAATTATCATTAGCCTTCAACAGTGTTAAACTGATAAAATACAATAAACATCAAGTTTAACTACAGCGGAACAAGTAATCCCTTATTAGAGTCAAGCAGAGCATGATATCTACTATCTTCTATGATTTAAAAAGTTTTTCATCAACTTTATCGCTGAGACTCAGCTTAATAAATAAACCACATCATCGAATCATCCTTGCACAACGGGCCAAGGATATTCATGTAATCATCAATGGTCATGATTATACCGAATAAGCCCTGGTCCTAATCATACCAACAACTGTCCATCAATGCACTACAGGCCAATGAGGATTTTTACCACATCATTTGTAACATTACGGTCATGATTATACCAAATAATCCCTAGTCATAATCATACCAATCAATAGTACATCTATGCACGTAAGCCACACATGACTTTTATCATAATATAAGCATGAGGATGATGACAATGATAAAAGAATTCAATTAAAAAAAAGCAAAGGATATATTTTTAAAGATTATAATTTAATTTATCTAGAATTCAATAATTCCCAAATTGTCAACATAATACTGCTTTGTGGAGTAAAATTCAAGAATAATATTGTATCAAAAATGATTTGGACAGCAAAGAAATCAATTTTTGTCATGAATAATTCCCCGGGTGAATAGTACCTGAGTGAATAGTATCCCGTGAATAGTACTTTGGGAATAGTACCCCGTGAATAGTACTTTGTGAATAGTACGCATAAATAGTACTTTGTGAATAGTACCCCATGAATAGTACTTTGTGAATATTATCGTAAAAATGAATACTACTCATGGACAGTACTCCGGCATGAAAAGCTTAAAATTTAACAAGAATGTGCAGAAAATATCCTTGTGAAACGATATTAGTTGAAGCTCAAATTTCAAGGATATTCTACTAATTTCACGGAGTATAGAAGCAATACTTTAACAAAATGAGGGTATAATCAGGAATAAGAGATGAAATAATATTACTCACATACTATAGAGTATGGAAAAAAATATTATTCCTTATGAATACTGAAAAAAATAATATCCATTACCTCAGAAGAAGATTTGATACTAGAATAGTGAAGTAGCAGACTTCTCTTCTTCTTTCTCTCTATAGCTTCTCTCTCTATAATTTCTCTTGTGAGTCTAAGTAAATTGGTGAGAATGAAAGAAGAATGAGATTCTATTTATAGGAAAATATAGTTTCGATAATTGCACGTTTTGGGGCTCGAAATATTACAGTATAATACCTTCATCTTTTCCTTCATTTTTAATTTAGTCCTGCAAGTATTATCAAACTTGCACCACCTCCCCTAATAGTACATCATGTGAATCAATAGTACACATATGTGAACAAATAGTTCTATAAATGTGAAAAAAATAATTACAGTATAGTACCTTCGTCTATACCTCCATTTTTAATATAGTCATGCACGTATTATCAATCTTGCACCACCTCCCCTAATAGTACATGCATGTGAATCAATAGTACACACATGTGAACAGATAGTTATAAGCATGTGAATTAATAGCAATTAATTGCTCATTTATCCGATCAATTACCCGATTGGTCAATATAATCTCCAGACATCAATTATTATCGAAATAAATGTTGATTTCCACTAACACTAATAATCCCAACATAATGAAACTATCAATTTCATCTTTAATCAACACGAACTTATTCATCATTAATATTACAACTCACAATATTTAACAACCAGATCATTCCCAGGAAAGATGGGGCTTTTCGATAAGGATTTCTCCCTATTGGCGCGCAATTAGGTGACCAAACCTCTCCTTGACAGAACTTTCTAGACATTGTTAATATTGCAAATAAAAATATGAATAACTTTGTCGTCCCAATTATTGATTTAATAATAAATATTATGCATATGATATTGTGACAATAATTGAATCAATAATATGAGAGATATTATGCAGCAATTACTGTAGCAATAATTGAGTATAACTGAGTTACTTCTCACGTATGCATCAATAATCAATACCATGTGCTACTATGCAACCACACATTACTGTTCTTTTACCACCGGGTAGTTCAATCAGTTTAATGGTAAAACTTTTTCCGTTATTTTTATATAAAGATAATTCTGTCATTTTCTAAATACGACAATACTTCTGTGGTAGGGTCCACCAATGATTGTGACGTCGTACGAATATTCCCTGTTAAAATGAATATTCCCCGACCAATCAAATATTATATAACCATTTGCTTACTTTGCAAAATTTGTAAATATTATCCACAACTATAACATTATATCAAATCCACACCATAATATTCAAAAATATATTTCGAGAAAAATTAATCTTTATTCATAAAGGTTGGGGTCTTACATTGACCACGTATACTTGCGTGTTGTGCGTAATTAGATTTTACCCAACAAGCACATATAAGTACAAAGGAGGTCATGTGAATTAGCCCTTGGATTGCAGCGTGAAAATGCTTCAGCTAGGGTATTAAAAGCATTGGCGTTGTACTGAAGCATTAAATCCCGATGTTGAGCCAGCCATAAGAATCTATTCATGGAACCTCGAGAATGTGGCTGTGCCATTGGATCAGCTACAACTGGGGGTGAGGGTTGTCAAATCATGATATACCCTTCTCCTATTGGATGTGATCTTGCCCCTCCCATGCCTTGTACTTCGCAATTGTATAATCGATTATAACCATTGGTTGTTGTATCGACTCAGAGGAATGCCATTGTACTCTAGCTTTTTGGCACAAATTGGTTATGAGAAATCCATGAAGAAGGCCCCTCGTGGTACTTCCCCTAAGCAGCCTGTCAATCGATTCTGGAATACATTCACCCACATCCACATTGTAAAACACAACTGAAATTATTCACCCAAAAATGGTGATGTACAATCCCATATAGCAACCGCGCCCTTTCCTTGGTCACATCATTCTGATGGTGTGTGGGAATCAATCGAGAACATATGAATGCGTACCATGCTTTGCCATAACTACATAACGCCGAGTGTGGAAAACTTATCTTTTCATCCGTTCCGGCTCGGGTAACCCATTGTGTTCCTGGTTTGCATAATCTTGCAATAAATTCATCTAGGTCAGGCAAGCCATCTTCATAATGTCCATCAGTCGGTGTTTCCAGCCCGAAGTACTCGTTGATGGCATTGGCATGGAAATACATCGGTTTACCTTGTACCATGACTGTGTGATCAACATGCTCCATTACATTGGCATAAAACTCTTTTACGATGTTGATCACCGCGGGTAGAGGTTGCTCAACTAACTGAAACAAGTTGCGTTCCACAATCATTAGCGCCATATCTCCATCAAGATTTGCATCCGCCTTCAATCCTCGTTCTAATACAAAAGTCTTCTTGTCAATGGTTGATTTGAACCTCGCCTCGGCCCCCTCACTGGCAAATTTTGTGTTATCAAATTGAGCCTAAGCAGTAGAGGTGGATGGACGTGGTCTCTTATACGAAGATATAGTGTTTTTAGTGAAATCGAGGGTGAAAACTTGGTTCAGGAATATTGTCAAACAGTTAGTGGGCGTGAAGGAACAACCCCAAACTTGGCTTCTTTAAACAATCTCTAGACCAAAATATCAAATAATCCAAAAACAATCCTTAGGCAACAAAATTCCATGGTTTTCAACCAATTTTGACGAACAAGAAAGAAGAAAAACTAGAGTGCAACAATTTGGGATTACCTTCAAGAAGAAATTGTGTCTCCACCTTAGTGTGATGCCTCAATTTGTGAGAAGTTGTGAGGAGAAATAATTGGACTTATATAGAATAGGAGTATGGTGATTATGTCTTAGACTGATTGTGGCTAATTGAAGGAGGTTGGATTGATATAGAAGAGGAGAAACGTGTATGAGGAGTTATGGTGCTTGTTGGTTAGTGGGATGAAGAGATGGGAAGAAGTAGAAGAAGTGGTGTAGTATAAATTAGACGTTATGGAAGTTATAGGGGAGTGGAAGAGGTTTAGTTGAGGAAGAAGTTGAGAAGAATGGGTGTTGTATGAAAATTTTGGACATTCCGAGCGGCGCGCCCCACACCGTGTATAAGCCTTAGATGGTGCGGCCCGCGCTAGGTAGGCAGTATGTTCATCCCAGGATGGCGCGCCCCGCGCCAGATCATATCATAGCATAGCGCGCCCCGCGCTAGGTAGGCAGAAACTTGGCTCAAGATAGTGCGCCCCGCGCCGTGTGGTAGGGTAATGTAGCGCGCCCTGCACCGGTATAACAGAGAATTTATGTTTACGTGGCGCGCCCCGTGCTGGGTGGAAGCCTAAAATGGTGTGGCCCGCGCCATTGGTGCAGTGACTGAGTGATGCTCTATTTTTTTCTTAATTCCTACAATCATACCACAACTAATTCATTACTCTTTGAAATATAAATATCTAAACTATACTATGAACTAAAATATACTGAATAAATGAAATAGAAAAGATTTAGAGCTTGGGTTGCCTCCCAAGTAAAGATAGTTTTAACGTCATCAGCCCGACGATGCCTCTTATTTCATGGTGCATCCGTAAGTGTAATTGCAATGGCTTCGTTGTCGATGTAGCCACCCCAGTAGTGCTTTAACCTTTGCCCATTGACTTTGAAGGTTTCGAGTGGATTTCTGTTGTAAAACTCAACGACGCCATGTGGGAACACCTTCTTGATTGTGAATGGCCTCGACCATCATGATTTGAGCTTTCCAGGAAACAATCTCAGTCTTGAATTGAACAATAATACCGATTGTCCCGGTTTAAACTTTCTCTACAAAATTTTCTGGTCGTGCCACTTTTTAACTTTTTCTTTATACAGCTTTGAGTTCTCATACGCTTGCAGTCTAAATTCATCGAGTTCATTCAATTGAAGTAGCCTATTTTCTCCTGCAACTGTTTGTCAAAGTTGAGTTTCTGAATTGCCTAGTATGCCTTATGTTGTAATTCCACTAGGAGGTGACATGCTTTACCATAGACCAGCTAATACGGAGACATCTCAATCGGCGTCTTGTATGCTTTCCTTTAAGCCCATAGTGCGTCATCCAATTTTAGAAACCGATCTTTTCTGCTCAGGTTTACTACCTTCTCTAAAAATTTTCTTCACCTCTTTGTTTGAAACATCAGCTAGACCACTCTTCTGAGGGTGATATGTTGTTGCAACCCTATGATTGACCCCATATTTTTCCAAGAGAGCTGTGAATGACTTATTGCAGAAGTGACTTCCCTTGTCAATTATGATGGCTCTTGGTGTGCCAAACCTTGTGAAGATGTTCTTTTGTAAAAACATAAGAACAACCTTGGTATCATTTGTAGGGAGTGCTACAACTTCCACCCATTTTGATACATAGTCCACAGTAAGCAAAATGTACAAGTTGTTGAATGAGGGATGAAAAGGTCCCATGAAGTCCATTCCCCACACATCAAAAACCTCGACTTTTATGATCACGTTGAGCGGCATTTCATTCCTTTTTGAGATGTTTCCCACCATTTGGCATCTATCACAGTTTTTCACGAACTAGTGGGCATCCTTAAATACAGTAGGCCAGCAGAATCCTACTTGAAGTACATTGGCCGTTGTCTGCTCACTCCCATAATGTCCCCCATACACAGATGAATGGCATTCGTGCAAGATATTCTTTACTTCGTTGTATGGCACACATCTGCAAATCATTTTGTCTGCACACTGTTTGAATAAATAGTGCTCTTCCCACATGTACCACTTGACGTCATGTAGGAACTTCTTCCTTTGCTGACGTGTCAGATCAGGGGGGAGGATTTTACTTAACAAGTAATTGGCAAAGTCCGCATACCATGGAAATCATCTGTTGACTCCAAAAAGTTGCTCATATAAAATCGACTCGTTGATTAAACACTTATCTGCCCCATTCTTGTCCGGATTTTCTAATCTTGAAAGATGATCTGCCACTTGATTTTTTGTCCCCTTCCTATCCTTTATTTCCAAATCAAATTCCTGGAGGAGAAGGATCCATCTGATTAGTCTAGGCTTAACATCCTTCTTTGAGATTAGATAACGAATCGCCGAGTGATCCGTATATACCACAACCTTTGTTATAATCAAATAACGTATACTACATCAACTAACTCCTTCTCGGTGGTTGTGTAGTTCAATTGGGCATCTGTAAGGGTTTTACTTGCGTAATATATGGTGTGGAATATCTTCTCTTGGCGTTGGCCAAAAATAGCTCTTCCTGCGTAGTCGTTGGCATCGCACATTAACTTGAAAGGCATTGTCCAATCTGATGCTATGATCAAGAGAGCTGTAGTCAACTTCTTCTTCACTTGCTCAAATGCTGACTTACATTCCTCATCAAACTTGAAAACTGCATCTTTCTCTAAGAGACTGCATAATAGCTTTCCAATCTTAGAGAAATCTTTAATAAACCTCGGTAGAATCCAGTATGTCTAAGAAAACTGCGGATTCCCTTGACTGTAGTTGGCGGTGGGAGATTCTCAATTGTGTCCAACTTTGCTCTATCAACCTCTAAGACCTTTGCAGAGACCTTATGCCCCAAGATTATTCCTTCTTAAATTATAAAGTGGCACTTCTCCCAGTTAAGCACCAAATTCATTTCCATTCATCGCTTCAAGACCATGACCAAGTTCTCTAGACAGACATCAAAATTATCTCCATAGACGGAGAAGACGTCCATGAAAACTTCCACATTCTTCTCCACCATGTCCGAGAAGATAGGCATCATACATCTTTGGATAGTTGTTGGTGCGTTACACAAACCAAAAGATATCCTCCTGAATGCAAAGGAGCCGTATGGGCACGTGAAAGTGGTCTTCTCTTGATCTTCAGGAGCTATAACTATTTGGTTGTACCCCAAGTATCCATCCAGTAGACAGTAATATTCATGCCCATCTAACCGGTCCTACATCTGATAATTGAAGGGTAGAGGAAAGTGATCCTTTCGGGTTGCCTTATTCAGCTTTCTGTAGTCCATGCAAACCCTCCATCCGGTCACTGTCCTCGTCGGAACCAGTTCATTGTCGTCGTTCTTGACCACTGTCATTCCACCCTTTTTCGGAATGCATTGAACTGGTCTGACCCGTGCACTATCTGAAATCAGGTAAATAATTCCCGCATCCAACCACTTAAGTATTTCTTTCTTTACCAGTTCTTTCATGATTAGATTTAGTCGTCTCTGCTGTTCGACTGTTGGCTTGGCATCCTCTTCCATGAGAATTTTGTGCATGCAAAAGGAGGGGCTGATCCCCTTTATATCGGTAATTGTCCACCCTATCGCAGACTTGTATTCTCTTAAAATCCTTAGCAATTAGCTTTCCTATAATTCGTTAAGCGCAGATGCAATAATAACAGGTAAAGTATTTAAATCACCCAAATAAGCATACCTGAGGTGTTTAGGAAATGGTTTGAGCTCAAGAATGGGTGGTTGTTCAAGTGATGGTTTCATCCGAGTTGAAGCTTTTTCTTTCATGTATAGTAGATCAAATGGAACCTTGAATCTACTAACTCGTGGCAAAGAATACAACATGTGCAAGTAATCCACGAATTCTGGATCATCCAAATCTTCATCCCCCAATAAAATGTTTTCTAACTGATCTCTGACCAAACTTTTAACCAGGTCTTCATTAACTATCTTGTCAATCACATCCAACCGGAAAACACTCCTCCTAATCTGTAGGAAATCGCATCGCCTTAAACACATTGAAGTTGATTTCCTGATCTTGAACCCTCGTGGTTAATTCCCCTTTCTAAACATCGATGAGAGTTCTACCCGTAGCAAAAAATGGTCTTCCTAGTATGATTGGGATGTTTTTGTCTTCTTCATAATCCAAAATTATTAAATCTGTTGGGAAAATAAATTTATCCACCTTAACCAAGATATCTTCCACAATTCCCCTTGGATAGGTCACCGGTCTGTCCGATAACTGAAGAGATATGTGTGTAGGCTTCGGAGCTGGGAATCCAAACTGAGTATATACTGACAACGACATAAGATTTACGCTTACCCCCAATTCACACAAACATTTGTTGAAGGCCATGTTTCCAATTGTGCAAGGAATGGTAAAACTCCCTGGATCCTTCAACTTCAAAGGTAAGTTTCTCTGTAGAACTGCACTGCACTCCTCCTTTAATGCTAAAGTTTCGTAATCTTCTAACTTCTTTTTCCTTGACAGAATCCCCTTTCATGAATTTAGCATAACATGGCATTTATTCTAGGGCTTATGCGAAAGGAATGTTGATATGAAGTTTCTTAAAAACTTCTAAAAACTTTAAAAATTGTTTGTCTAATTTTTGTTTCTGAACTCTTTGTTGAAACGGTGGTGGAGGATACAAAACTGGCTCAACCTCTGTCTTGCTCTTGTCCACGTGCTTTTTTTCACCCTGTTTCCCCTCAACAACTTTGTCTTCACTTTCTTTTTCAACTTTTTTAGCTAAATTATCTACGTTCTGCCCTTCAAGATGCTTTCCACTCCTCAAAATGATTGCTTGACACTGCTCATGATTCCCCCTTAGATTATTCTCAGTGTCACTAGGTAGAGTTCCTTGTGGCCTATTATTTAATGCAAAATCCAGTTCTCCCATCTGATTTTCTAAGTTCTTGATGGCCACTACTTGTGATTTCATTGATGCTTCTTGCAATTTCATGGCCGCCTCATTGCTCGATATGTACTTCAACAAAAGCTCTTCTAAATCCGTCTTTTTTTCTTGGTGCGGAGCTGCTTGTTGATGCTGATTCTGAAATCTCGGGGGATAAGATGGTCGTGGAGCCTGTTCATTCTAATTGTTCCTATACGAAAATTTTGGGTGATTCCTATTCCCCAGATTGTAGGCATTCTGATACATGTTCTGTGGAATCCTGTTATAGCTACCCACAAATTGTACTGATGCGGGGTTAATAGCACATTGTTCCGTAGGATGTTCCCCGCGCACAATTCCTAAATAAAAGCAATATGATGAGTTTGTGCACCCGACAAAGCATCCACCTTCTTTAATAGCGCTGAAATTTGAGCTGATAACGATGTTACCCCATCTACCTCTAACACCCCAGCTACCTCAGGCTGTGTCATTTTAGTTGTGGGCCACTGGTAGTTGTTAGCTGCCATTGTTTGTATTAGCTCATACGCCTCCTCGTAGCTCTTAGCCATGAATGTTCCACCTGAAGCTGCATCTATGCTAGTCCTAATATTCTCATTCAATCCATTGTAGAACGTGTTCATCTGCAACCATTTAGGTAATCCATGACGTGGGAACTTTTTGAGCAATTCCTTGTACATCTCCCATGCCTGATACAATGATTCCCTATGCTGTTGTTCAAACTTGGTTATCTCGTTTCTCATCTTCGCAGTCTTGGCTAGTGGGAAAATTTGGCCAAGAATTTATGAGCAACGTCGTCCCATGTAGTAATCGACGCTGGCGGTAGAGAGTGTAACCAACTTTTATCTTTGTCCCATAGTGTGAACGGGAACAAGCAAAGTCTGTCTGCGTCATCTGACACCCCATTGTATCTAAAGGTGTCACATATCTGCAAAAAGATGACCAAGTGCTCATTCGGATCATCATTGGCTAATCCCCCAAACTGAATTGAGTTCTGAATCATCTGTATGGTTCTAGGCTAGATCTCAAAAGTATTTACAGCAATCGCCAACCTGGTGATACTCGACTGAAGCTCAGTCACCTTGGGAGTGGCATAATCCCTCATCGTTTTTTGATCTTCTATAGCCATTATTTCTTCCTAATCAGAGTTCTCGAAGTTTTCCCTAGTGTCTTTAATCCACTTACTTAGCCTTTGAAACCGTTTCTCGATATCGTCCTCGAAAGGAAGCAAGTCTGGCTTCTTAGACCAGGTTTGCATAAACTAACTCAAAGAACCTGAAACAAGAAAGAGCAAAACAAAAAGAAAAATTTGTTTAAGTAAAACTGAAATAATTAAACTGATATTGAAAAATATTAAAATTAAAACTATTCCCTGGCAGTGGTGCCAAAAACTTGTTGGTCCAATTCTAATTACGCACAACACGTAAGTATACGTGGTCAACAAGTAATATAATGATAAGAAAAGAATCGTTCCCGCAGAGAATAATAAGAAATTAATCCTAACAATTACCAGTTTTATATTAACCTAATTTTGTTAAACTAATCGAAATTAATGATTATAACTAATTAAAACTAAAAACTAAAAATACCAATCAATCAACACAACTAAGAACTGTAATTTCAAGTAAATAATGGAGAATTAGGCTTACAACTTCACTTTAAGTCTCACTCTAATTATCACACCTTATTCCAGTTTAATTCACTATCTCAGTTTATTAATCAAGAACACTTATATAGAATTAGCCATGTCTCAATGCATTAATACCATATTAACTTGAATCCACAAATTAGATAGAATTAAGCCAAACACCCTAATTAACTAATTCACTATATCTCTATGTGAATTAAAATTAAAAAGAGTTTAAATTCCAAGTTCTTTACCCGATTACATGCGATGCTAGGTATATTACTATCCTAACATAAATCAGATTCCATTAAATCATAGAATTCAAGAACACATGCTATTGTGATTAAGTCTAGATTCATACATCATCTCTCGAATACATACAAATCCACATAAAATTGTTGATCAAGCAATTCATAAATTAAATACAAAGCACAATAGATAAACTGAAATAATAATTTATTAAACCTAAATCAAGGCATGATAATTATCATTCAACATTAAAGATCCATTGCTGGCCTAAAAAGTAATTTAGTTCATAATTAATGAATTAAATACTGAATAAATGAAAGAAATCATCATCCCAATTACAAGACTAAAATTAAAAAGAAGAATAGTACTACACCACTCTTCTTAACCTTCAAGTCTGCAATTTTCGTGAAAATCCTCTCTCCCTTTGTTCCTCCAAGATCTTCCTTCAATCTGTCTCTCCCAAGTGTAATTCAATTGTTGGAAAAGTTCAACACACTACTCATTGGCATAAGTTAATTCAGATGAACCAAATCCAATCCAATCTATATCAAAGTCATCCCATACGAATTCTAATAAAAATTAAACTCCTATTCGTACCCAACAAGTTTTTAAGAAAAGAATCCCAATTAATATGAAATAACTTCCTTGTCACACTCCTAACTTGATCCTATTACATAAAGAAGTCATAGCTCCCAACACAACTCAATAGCATACAAAATAAAATAGCTCAAAGATCACACGCATGACCGTGGCCGCCGCCGCCAGTCCTTTGTTAATACAAATACGCCCACGCTAGTGTAATAGTAGCTTCTCACCATGCAGTGTGCCCCGCGCCACATCCTATGTAGTCACGACGCGACCCACACCGGTATAGCAGAATGTTCAAAATGATTAAAATTTCATCACATGCAAACTCTTTGACGTCTTAACCTCATTATCCTATAACAAGAGCAAAAACCCATCAAAAACACATGAAATACTCAAAAACTAGAAACATATCAAGATAAATACGATTAAATTGTAGGTTAAAAACCTACTCATCATGGAGGGACAGATATAACCACAAAAGAGCCTGACCAGCGGGACTTCAATTTTCCGGGAAATAATCCCAATCTAGAATTGAATAGTAATACTTTTTGTCCCTGTTGGAACTTTCGATCAAGGATTCTCTTATTATGCCAGGTCTTGACTTTCTCTTTGTACAATTTTGCGTTCCCATAGGCGTTGTGTTGGAATTCCTCCATCTCATTTAGATGCAGCAATCGTTTCTCACCAGATGCTTGTATATCAAAATTTAACTTACGAATAGCCCAGTATGTGTTATGTTCTAATTCTACCAGAAGGTGACACACTTTTCCGTAAACCATTCTGTAAAGTGACATTCCGATAGGATTCTTGTAAGAAGTTTGATATGCCCATAAGGCATCGTCTAATCGCATTTCCCAATCTTTTCGTGAGGGATTCACAACTTTCTCCAAGATTCTCTTAACCTCCCGATTCGAAACTTCTACTTGGCCATTGGTTTGGGGATGATATGATGTAGCTATCTTGTGTCGGACCCCATATTTGGTGAGCAATTTAGTGAATTGCTTGTTACAAAAATGAGTTCCCTCATCACTAATTATCGCTCTCGGTGTACCAAATCGTGTGAAAATATTCTTTTTCAGGAATCGTAGTACTACCTTGGCATCGTTAGTGGGTAATGCAATGGCTTCAACCCATTTTGAAACATAATCTATTACCAATAGTATGTATTGATTATTGAAGGATGATGGGAAAGGTCCCATGAAGTCAATTCCCCACACATCAAATAACTCAACCTCAAGAATTTTATTAAGCGGCATTTCATTGCATTTTGAAATATTACTGACTCGTTGGCATCGATCATACTTCAATGCGTAGAGATATGCATCTTTGAACAAGGTAGCCCAAAAAAATCCTGACTACAACACTTTGGTTATTGACCTATCACCTGCGTAGTGGTCTCCGTAATCTGATGAGTGGCAATGACTAAGTATGTTATCTATCTCCTCATGTGGCACACATCGTCGAATCATTTGATCCACACAAGTCTTGAACAGAAAAAGTTCTTTCCAAAAATATTGTCAGACATTGTGGATGAACTTTTTCCATTGTTGCGAATTCAAATCTGGAGGAAACACATTACTGACCAGATAATTCACATAATTCGCTAACCATGACACTTTAATTGTAACTTGAAGAAGTTGTTCATCGGGAAACATCTCATTGATCATGACTTCATCTTTCTGCTGGATTTCTGAATTCTCTAACCATGAAAGATGATTCGCCACCTGATTTTTGGTACCTTATCTATCCCGGATATCCAAATCAAAATCTTGAAGTAACAACACCCACCGAATTAACCTTAGTTTAGCATCTTTCTTTTTAATCAAATATTTTATTGTGGAATGATCAGTGTAGACAATTACCTTGGTCCCTATTAGATAAGCCCTAAATTTGTCGAAAGGAAATACGACTGCAAGTAATTCTTTTTCAGTGGTAGAGTAGTTCAACTGAGCATCTGTCAACGTCTTGCTGGAGTAGTAGATAGTGTGAAAGATTTTATCTCATCATTGTCCCAATACTATTTTAGAATTTATGCCCTAGAGGCCAATTATTTGATATAATTGCTTAACGTTTTGATATTATATTTGATTGAATAAATGAATGATTTTATTATGGTTTTATTTACTGCGTTATATAAATGTTAACTTAATAAAAATCCTTAGAATATTGACACAAATTATATAGTTTCAAGTATGTGACTTTAACATGAGATTATATATTTACAATTAGTATCATTGTTTTTAAATGTCCCTAATCGAGTATCATTGTTGATGGGACAACAATGATGCATTAAGACTAGTATGTGGATTGACTGATGACCAAATCTCATTGGTCATAAATATATGAGATATTAAGTCAATGAATATGTACATGTTAGAGAACGATGTATTGGACAGACCCACCATGAGAATTCTATGTGGAGCATTATGCGAAGTGTCATTAGCAATTCTCATAGTGACAATGATGTAATGGTCCTCCGACCTGAAATCACTATATTTCTACACAGGAATTTATGTACTTTGATATCATCAAATGTCACCTTTAATAGGGTGGACTATAAAGGTGATTATTGGGTACATCATGAATCGTGTGAGTAATATGAGTGATCTAGATGGAATTTAACCCTCCTATGTATTAGGGGTGATATCCATAGGCCTCTTGATTGAGTAGGACTATGAAATGCATGGCCATGCTCAAATAGTGATTTGTTTCATATAGTTTACTCATTGATCAAGAAAAACTCAGTTTAAATTATGAAGAGTATGACACATTCCATGACTTGAGTTTAATCTAGGATATTAAGGCTAAAATGATTAAATTACATTGAAAAATTGGTCACTAAAAGGTTGCATCGAATCATCGATCTTATTATTACTTGGGTAGCAATGATGCATTACTAGATGTCATTTCAACGCTTATAATTTTATAATATGATTTTAAAATTATTGCCAACGTAATAATAACCTATAAGGTCACACACATAGAACGTACTTAAAAGGGAATTAATTTAAATTATAAAGATTTAAATATGTCAATATGATTGATAAGTATTTAAATTATGAATTTAAATTAATAGGATAATTTATATATAGGTATATTAATTAAGTAAGACTTAATTAAGATATATATCGGATTTTATTAAATTAGGTTTTGAATAATTCCTTTTAATCGCTATATATTTGATATGTAGCAGCCATTTTAGGTATTATTCATTAACCAAACCCTAACTGCTCTTAGAGAGAGACTACAGAGAAAACAGTTTCAGAAAATCCTCATCCTTGGTGGCTAGTACCGCGTTTCCTTCTTTTGCAGATCGTAGGACGATTCGTGTGGAGCGTTCGTGTGGATACCGTAGAGACGCAGTCCGTTTGAATTGCGTTGGAGATTCAACTGCATCGATTCTAGCTTTAACAATCGGTATAATTTCTAACCTTTGAATTAATTGAATTTTTTGCATGGATCCTGTTTTAGGGTTTCAGAATTGCCTTTAATTAGTTTATTTTCGCTGAGTTTCTATGCCGAAACTCAACATACTGTTCCAACCGCATAGTCATTGGCATCACGCATAAGCTCAAATGGTAAAGTCTAGTCGGGAGCTACTATTATTGGAGTTGTGACCAATTTCTTTTTTAATACTTCAAAAGCGTCTAAGCACAAATGGTCCATCTTAAACGAAACGTCTTTCTCAAGGAGCGAACATAAGTTTTGATATTGTAGAAAAATCCTTAATTAAACGTCGATAAATACCCATATGTCCCAAGAAATTCCTTATTCCCTTCACAGAAGTTGGTGGAGGTAGCTTCTCAATAGTCTCAATTTTTTCTTTATCGACCTCTAAACCTTCTACCAAAACCTTATGGCCCAGAATTATCCTTTCTTTCACCATGAAGTGACACTTTTCCCAGTTGAGAACTAGATTTATCTCCACACAGTTCTTCAAAACTAAAACCAGATTTTTTAGGCATAAATCAAAACATTCACCAAACACGGAAAAATCAACCATGAAAACTTCCAAGTTCTGTTCTACCGTGTCCGAAAAGATGGCCATCATACATCGTTGAAAAGTTATCGAGGGATTACATAGACCAAGAAACATATACCAGAATGAAAAAGTATCATAAGGGCACGTGAATGTGGTTTTTTCTTGATCTTCCGGCGTTATGGCAATCTGATTGTAACTGGAATACCCATCTAACAGATAATAGAATTGGTAACCCGCCAAGCTAACCAACATTTGATCAATGAATGGCAAGGGAAAGTGATCCTTGCGCGTGGCTTTGTTCAGTTTGCGATAATCTATGCATACTCTCCAGCCTGTAACTGTTCTAGTGGGGATGAGCTCATAAGTTTTGTTTTGGGCAAAGGGTCAAAAAAGCCCCTGATGTTTACCCCGATGTCCCACTTGTATCCTAAACTAATTTTTTTTCCAAAAGTACCCTTAACGTTATATTTTTGGGTCTCTCGTGCCCCTGCCGTTAACAGAAGACAAACGGTGTTAAAATGTGATGACGTGGCAGGCTTAAATATAAAATATATTCTAAAAAAACAATATATATCATTTAATCAAAGCAAAAAATACTAAAATTCAAAATAAAAAAAAGCATAACATATTTACATCATTTAATCAAAATAATAAAATTCAAATTATTTTGTTAACTAATCAAAACAACTAATTAAATAAAATAAGTTGTATAATATATTTACATCATTTAATAAAAATACTAAAATTCAGAACATAACATATTTACATCAAATACTAATTAAAAAATACTAAAATACTAAAAAAATCAAATTAAAAAAAATACTAAAAATACCAAATTTCAAATTATTTTGTTAATTAATCAAAACAACAAAAAATTCAAATTACATCATTAAAATACTAAAATCATAATACTAAATACTAATTTATATAAAATTTTAAAATCATATCAATTTAAAAATATTATGATGTAATTTGAATTTTGAATACATTTAAAAAAAATATTATTTCATCATCAAATTATAACATATATTGTTATGTATAGATTATTACATCATCAAATTATTTATATTATTTATAACATATAATGTTATGCATAGATTATGTATAGATTATTACATAATCAAATTTTATATAGTTTAAAAAATATTATTTAGTATTATGATTTTAGTAATTTAAAATTTTTATATCAATTAGTATTTAGTATTATGATTTTAGTATTTTAATGATGTAATTTGAATTTTTGTTATTTTAATTAATTAACAAAATAATTTGAATTTTAGTATTTTAGTATTTTTAATTTGATTTTTTAGTATTTTAGTATTTTGTTTTAATTAGTATTTTAGTATTTTTTTTTTAAATTAGTAGTTGATGTAAATATGTTATGTTTTGAATTTTAGTATTTTGATTAAATGATGTAAATATGTTATAAAACTTATTTTATTTAATTAGTTATTTTGATTAGTTAACAAAATAATTTGAATTTTATTATTTTGATTAAATGATGTAAATATGTTATGCTTTTTTTTTATTTTTAATTTTAGTATTTTTTGCTTTGATTAAATGATATATATTTTTTTATTTAAAATATATTTTTTATTTAAGCATGCCACATCATCACATTTTAACCCTGTTTGTCTTCTATTAACGGCATGGGCACGGGCGACCCAAAAATATAATGTTAAGAGTACTTTTAGAAAAAAAAAATTAGTTTAGGGTGCAAGTGGGACATCGGGGTAAACATTAGGGGCTTTTTTGACCCTTTGCCTGTTTTGTTTTTAACCACAGTCATTCCCCCTTTTTTCGATACACACTGTACAGTACTTACCAAAGAACTGTCTGAGATTAGATAGATAATACATGCATCCAACCTTTTTATGATCTCTTTCTTAACCACTTCCTTCATGATGGGATTCAACCTTCTTTGTTGTTCAATGGTTGGTTTAGCTCCTTCTTTAAGTAGGATCTTGTGCATACATAATGATGGACTAATTCCCCAAATATCTGCTATAGTCCATCCAATTGTTGTTTTATACTCTCACAATACTCTCAACAATTTTTCTTTTTGAGTGTCATTCAAATCTGCCGATACGATAACTGGTAAGGTGTCAGATTTTCCTAAATAGGCATAATTCAAATGAGACGGTAGAGGTTTTAACACTAGCACTAGTGGCTCTTCTATTGATGGCTTGAATTTTTTCTCTTCCCCCTCTGGTCGGTCAAGAGTGTCAAACATTTTTTTGAACCTACGAGAAACTGGTAATGCATCTAAGCATTTGACATAACCTATATCTTCCTCATTATCATGGTTATCCATCCCGACGAAAACAACTTCCAACGGATCCTCAAAATAACTTCCGCTGATTTTATGATTCACTATTTCTTCTATTACATCTACCCACAAACATTCATCCTCTTCTTTTGGGAATCTCATTGATTTGAATACATTGAAGGTTACTTTTTGGTCTTCGACTCGCATTGTTAACTCAACTTTTTGTACATCAATCAATGTTCTCCCTATTTCTAAGAATGGTCGACCGAGGATGATGGGGATTTCCTTGTCTACTTCACAATCCAAGATAATAAAATCCGCCGGGAAGATAAATTTATCAACCTTACCAAAACATATTCCATAATCCCCTTGGATATGTAACTGATCTATCTGCTAACTGCAAACTGATATTGGTTGGTTTTGGTGTTTTAAGTCTGAACTGAGTGTAGACTGATAGCGGCATCAAATTTATGCTGGCCCCCAAATCAAACAACGGTCTTCCTAAAAATTGGTTACCAATCTCACATGGAATAATAAACTACTTGGATCTTTCAACTTCAGTGGTAATTTATTCTGTATAATTGTGTTGCATTCTTTAGTTAACTCCACTGTCTCAAACTCACCCAATTTCGTTTTTTTTCGACAATACCTCCTTCATGAACTTGGCATAACTAGGCATCTGTTCCAGGGCTTCTGCAAAATGTATGTTGATGTGCAGTTTTTTGAAAATATCTAAGAATCGTGAAAACTGCTTATCTAATTTTGATTTCTAAAATCTCTGAGGATATGGTATGGGGGCATTATAAAGCTTTGTTTAGGTGCTTTCTTCTCTACCTCCACATCCTATAGTTTTTCTGTTTTCGAGACTACCTCTTCTCCCAAAATTACTTTTCCCATCTTGTCATTATCCTTAACTATCTCTTGTACCAATTTTTAACTTCTTAAAGTCATGGCCTTACATTGTTCATCTCCGCCATGATTAATCTCGATGTCACTAGGCAGTGCTCCTTGTGGACGGCTGTTCAAAGCATGCGTTATCTGACCCATCTGATTCTCCAAATTCTTAATCGATACGACTTAACTTTTTTACATTCATATCTACCTGACTTAACAATTTATCTTGCTCATTCATCCTCTTGTCGGTAGCTACAAAAAATTTTGTCAATGCTTCCTCTAAGTTTGTTTTCCATTCTGTCTATTGTGGAGTCTGATTCTGAAATCCAGGTGGATTTTGCGGTCTAGGAGCTTGAGCTTGACTATTATTCCATGAAAATCTTGGATGATTCCACCACCCCGGGTTATATGCATTCTGATTTTGATAAGGCTGTGATGGTCTATTATAACTCCCCACGAACTAAGCCGATTCGGCACTGATTATACACTGAGTTGTAGAACGACTTCAAGCACACAACTCATAAACCATTGCTACTTGAGGTACTAATTATGGGCCCCATGTTTCAATCTTCTTAGTTAACGCTGATAGCTATTTTTTCAAAGCTGTCACTGTATCTAGTTCGAGCTTTCCTGGGGTTTTTGGGGATTAGACCTTATTATTGGCCACTGAAAATTGTTGTTGGACATCGTCTCTAATAACTGATAAGCCTCATCAAAACTCTTTGCCATGATAGCTCCTCCTGCTGCTGCATCAATACTAGCTCGTGTGGACCCATGTAATCTATTACAAAATATTCCAACTTCCATCCACTGTGGAATCCCGTGATGTGGACATCTTCGAAGCATATCTTTAAATCTTTCCCATGCTTCATATAATGTTTATGAGTCGAATTACGTAAAAGTATGAATATCATTTCGTAGTTTTCCTGTCTTTGCTGGTGGGAAGAACTTAGCTAGGAATTTTTGAGCTAAATCATCCCAGGCTGTGATTGATTCTGGCGGCAATGAGTGCTACCAACTTCGGTCTTTATCCCGTAATATGAACGAAAATAACCTCAACCTTATTACTTCTTCTGAAACATTATTGAATTTAAAGGTGTTGCATACCGCCAAGAAACTTAAGATATGCTCGTTCGGATCATCATTCGAACCACCCCCAAACTGAACTGCATTTTGTAACATCTGTATCATTCCCGGTTTGATCTCAAAACTATTTTCATTGATTGTCGGCCTCCTAATACTAGACTGAATATATGTCTGCCACTGTCGGCATATCATAATCCTTGAGAGATTTTTGTTCTTCCTCTGCCATGACTTCTAGAACTTCTTCAGCTGCTAGTTCTTCTTCCAGTGGTATAACCTCACTAGTCAATCGTAAATTCCGAAACTTCCTTTCAATATCGTCTGCGTAAGGTAAAAGTTCCTCTTTACCCTTTGATCTAGTGTGCATACACTAACAAATAAGTCCTGAAAGCACACGAATAAAAATAAGTAAATAACATTTAAATTAAGACTGAATTGATTATAACTAATATGGAATTAATATTAACAAAGAATTCCGCGGCAACGGCGCCAAAAACTTGTTACTTGATTTCACAATCAACAATTTGTGCAAGCATACACAATCAACAAGTAATAAAGTGGTAAAGTAAAGTGTCGTACCCACAAGGAATCCTAATTAACAAATTCCAACTACTAGTACTTTAACAATTCAATTTTATTTAAACACCCGTAATTTGTGATTTTCTAATTAAGAAAACTAAAGCTAACTAATTAGAACTATCTTACTCTAGAAATTGATTCAAATAATAAAAATTAAGACTACAATATTCCCAATTATGAAATACAAATCAATTATCCAATTTTTACAGTTATTACTCACCGGAATTGTTAACAGGAATTCTAGTTGTTTAAAATCCCTTTTCCAAGTGGTGCAATAACATTTATTTAATTAAACTAATTCTGCGACATCCCTATGCAAAATAATAAAATTAAATTTATTAAGTTTCAATTCCCAATTGTTACATGCAGTGAAAATATATATTCCTATTCAATCTACAACCCTAATTATTTATCTTATGCAAATAATTAACCACACATGTTACCACATTCAGTTCTAACCCTAGATTTCATCTTCCGAATCCATCTAGTGTAACACAGTAATTATTGGCCAAATAATTACTCATTAAACGTAAAACATGATAAACGATTCAATTTAACTTAAATAACTGGATTAAACTAAATAATCAATTCATAGACATAAAAGGTTCAATTTGTAGCCTTAATGAAAGAGTTAGTTCATAATGGAAAATAAAACTAGAAATCCCATAAAGATCATCTTAATAGAATTACAAAACTGAAATAGAGAAGAAGAAGAAGAAAACTCTAAAATAAGTCTTCTAATCTTCAATTATCCACTTGAATTCTATTCCACGATTCTCTATTGTTCTCCAATTAGTCTCCAGCTCTGGTCTCCTCTCTTTTTTGACCTCTTTTCTCTCTTAAATACTTTCTCTTTTATCGGAATCCCAATTCCAATCAACTTCTCCTATGCCTCCCTAATCAGTCCTCCATGTGCCCCAGCGCCGCGACGCTAGGTTTAGTATTGATAAGAGCGCCTCGGCGTTGTACCCTGAACCAATAATTTATGATTTTGCCCTTAATGATGTTGAAATTCCCAATTTGACCCTGCCTTTGCCTCATCCTGCAAAACATAAAGAAACAAATAAAAACTATCCTACTAAACTTAAAAACCACAATAAATTAGGCCTAATTATATCCAATTCATGGGTATATTATCCACTCATCAATTATATATTTCTAGCTATTAGATAGTTACAGTCTGTTTTGGCCAATGATGAGATTGGATTTGCGTAGACAAGTATAGTATTGACTATTAAGACTTTGATATGATTTATTATCATGAATTGAATCTTTATCTGTTTGAAACTAATATAATCAGGTTAGCACCTTAGAAATAGCTATGTTGACTGATTGAACTTAAATGTACACATAATGAATTCTTAAGGATAATGCTAGTTCGAATGAAAGGAAAACATGAATAGGCAGTGACGGCTAAAATTAGACAAGGCACTATGTTTGGGGGAAAATTTGGGATATATAAGCTAAAAAAAGAGAATAAGAAAAAAAATGAGTAAACATCGTGGTTAGTATAGTTATGTGTCCTTTGTTACTTAAGTAAGTACGCCCGATGGGATATCTCTACACCTAGTGCCCTAAAGCCTTACAGTTTAGGAGTCGTTGGTTGAAAGCTCGCTAAGGGGTAGCACTGAAAAGCCTAAGAGGACTAGACATTGCACATCCATGATGAAAATAAAAAGTAAAAAACGGAAAAATGAGCAAAACGTCACCGTAAGTGAAAAATAAAGCATAAGTATCCCATTTTGACCTTTAGAGTTGGTAATTGTTTGATTTTAGTAGGATCTATACTATTTTTGGATTTCTTGAGTTTACACTATTTGAGTCCTTCAAAGAGACATATTATGTGTTATATTTGACTTTATATTAGTTATCATGGTTGTTGAGCACACATGCACTATTATGCATACATGCCTCGATATGAGATACTATCATATTTACTTGATTTCTCTGAGGCCGTGTGATTAGATTGTGTTCTGTCTTACTGATGGATTTGTATGCATATAGTTAGTTGCATTTTATTTCATTGTATTGCGTATTGTATTGTGCTTGAGGAGTAGCACGATTTAAGTTTGGGGGAGTTTGATGAGTTGGTTTTATACCTATGAATCGGTTCCTATTTGGACTTAAACAGTGTTGATCTTGTTTATTTCTGTACATTTTTACTTGTTTTTGTATTTTTCTATGTTTATGTTGAATTACATGTCATTGGTGGCATAATGGTGGTATTGCGGCAAGAAAACAGTAGTAAAAGGAAAAAATCAAGAATCTAGAATCTTGACCCACGGGCAAGGCGTAATACAAAGAAAACCCTCACGAAGGGGTGGGTGTACGTGAAAGCAATAATATTAAGACCTTCACGGGCATGGCATCAAGAAGCATAAAACCCTCGCTGGCGGGGCACGGGGACCGAGAGGAGCTAGCCTATTGCAATGGATTAGGACTGTATTGGAGCGTCTTTTATCAGCTTTTATGTGACTTAAGTAAAGAGACCTCTAACTTTAATTAACAATAAATCAATTAGCAACTTGGAGCCCTAATTTTCAGAGAAGACATTGGAGGAGCACAGTAGAAGGTCAAGATCACGAAAATTGCACATTGGAGTGAGGACAAGGGTGGTGTATTACTGTTCTTAGTCTTTCAATTCAAATTTTGTAATTGGAATGACGAATTCTTTACTTTATTCAATTTTTAATTTATCTATGATGAACTAAATTACTTTGTAGGCTTGTAATGGATCTGTAAGGTAGAACGATGATTGGCATGCTTTAATTTCAATTTATTAATACTATCAATTCAGTTCATCTATTGTGATTTATACTTAATTTATGAATTGCTTGATCACCAATTTTATGTTGATTTATATGGACTCGAGAGATGATGTATGAATCTAGACCTAATCACAATAGCATGTGTTCTTGAATTCTGCGTTTTGATTGATTTATTGATGAATGTTTAGGATAGAGATATACCTTACATCGCATGTAATCGCATAAAAAATTTGGAATTTAAACCTTATTTGATTTTAATTCACATAGAGATATAGTAAATTAGTTAATTAGGTTGTTTGACTTAATTTTATCAAATTGTGGATTTAAGTTAATACGGTGTTAGTGCATCGAGAAACGACTAATTCTACTTGAGTGTTCTTAATTAATAACCTGAGATAGTAAATTAAACTTGAAAAAGGTGTGATAATCAGAGTAAAACTTAAAGTGAAATTGTAGGCTTAATTCTCTATTATCTGATTGAAATTACGGTTAATAATTTGTGTTGATTTATTTTGATTTTTAGTTTAGTAGTTTTTATTAATTATAATCATTAATTTGATCAATTTAATAAAATTGAATTAATATAAAATTGGTACTTGTTAGATTAAATTTCATACTTGTCTCCGTGGGAACGATACTCTATTCATCATTATATTACTTGTTGGCCACGTATACTTGTGTGTAGAGTGTATCTAGAATTTACCCAACATCCATCACCACCATTCCTCAATTTATTGTTAAAATAAAATAAAATATTTATATAGTATATAATTGAGCTTTAGTTTTAAGAAAAATATTTTATTATATTATATTGCATTGGTTGTAGGCCACTTGAATGAAAAAATCTTAAAATATTTTACATTGAAGGCAAAAAAAAGTTCATGTTTAATGCATAATTATTAGCACAAAATTTTTTATATTTCAATAAGAAATTTTAAACACGTTAACTCAAAAAAAAATATTAAAAAATCTTAATCATAAAAAAATATGTACAAAAAATTAACTGAAAAGATTTTTTTTAAATAAAAGATTTATCTTTAAAAATAAATAAATAATTAAAAAATAAAATATGAAAAAAATTCCAAAATATTAACATATAAAAACAATTTTGTGACGCCCCCAAATTTGTGTACTTTTAAACCCTGGATATGGTACTACATAGTACTACAACATCCACACACATCTATCTATATAAGTTTAAAGACATTATTGTAATTACTACATTATAAAATGTCACCATCTATCCTAAGTTCTAAGGCCTTTATATCTTTAAAACATCATAATAATAAATATTACATAACTCTTATCATTATATAATTCATAGTATATAAAACTATTACATATAATTCTCTACTTGAGAACTTTTTATTTTCCTTTAACTTTCCTCCCGGCTCCTTCAGTCTGCTCAGTTTTAACTGAAAACATTTAAATTTCAGCAAGTGTGAGCAACAATGCTCAACATGTATAAAACATTAATAGAAACAAAAAAATCAAGAATCATGTTATCTTTCTCTGAAATGTTCAACAATTGAACAATAATTATGAAGCTGATCGAATAAATAGGAATAATAATTTTCCTTTAATGTACACATTTCTAACATTCATGTTGAGAGGACATTTCGACCAAGAATTTTTCTTTTCATATATAAGGGTTAAACATTAATTTAACTGTAAACGATCTTTCCTTGAGTACATTAGGGGATCAATCTATTGTACTCATGTTGTGCACAGCTCTATATTTTAAACAACTATATGCATTTTTTTTACACCTCGTGTGTCGGCCAGAATTTTCGACTAAAAATGCTCCTAATAATAATGGTGTTGATCTCAGACTTGCATCGGAGTTCGCACCAATTAAATTTAGTTTTGATATCATTAATGAATTTATAAAATTCAATCAACATTTTAACATTTGTCTAACCAAAGAAAAAGAAGAAAAATACATTGACATACTTCTTAAACATTTCACGAAGTATAGAACTTTAAAGCTTTAACAATATGCAATATAGCATAACTGAATAGCTTGTACAAATATTAAAATATTTGCATAAGTTAGATTTCACAAAATATATAAACATTGTGTAAATTAGAACTTTAATACGGTATTTGAATAAAGTTTAAAAACTTGAACAATAAAATAGATTTGTGAAAGTTAGAAACTTGCCTTAAGTGTTTTTTTAATTTATACGCTAAAACATTCTTCAAATGTCCTACACATTTTAATTAACGATAACATACCAATTAGCCATATAACGATTCCATAAATTGGTTTACATTGCATTCTTTTTGTGACACCCCCAAATTTCGGGTATCCTCAAACCCGTATCCGGTGTAACACGGTACAACCATTCACATACATTCAAATACATTCACCTGTATAACTCAACCATCATGCATGTAATTACTAGCTATTATAAACATAATCTTATAACTCCCAGGTTCTCAAAACTTAAATCTTAATTAGATGATATTGTATATAATATTAATACAATCCTTCTAATTATTAAAAATAGTAACCATCTTCTACTCGTTCATTATCTTCTTTTCTTTGTTCTTACCTGAATCTCCGGGTTGTGTTGGCTCTGCTGAAAAGAATTTATTTCAAGCAAGGGTGAGCATGCAATTGTTCAATAAGTATTCATCATGAATAACAACATCAACATAAATAATCAAACATCTTTTATACATCAAACTTTCAATAACTGAACAATAGTTGTGAAAGTATTTCGAATAAATATGAATAATAATTTATTTTAACATGGCTGATAAGTTTACACCATTTAGTAACTTGCCTTAATTCAGGTTGAACAAGAAAGTACCTAATAAATATCATAGTTTTAGAAAATTGATGAAAGAAATCAAGACACCTCCCAGTCAACACATTAACATTCCCCTCAAGTTTGCCATGTACAACACAATTGCAGTCTTGGTATCATCCTCCCCATTTATGATTGATTTTGTCTTGTACTTAAGTTGCTGGTCTTTCTCAAAAAGACAGCTTTAGAGAGCAAGTCAAACTCATGATAGGCGAGCAATCACGCGCACATGGTTTAGCGGTTTGCTATGCTCTGTGATGCCAATAAACAACATGCGCAAGTCCTCTTTGCTTAACACCTTAACCGTGGATGACTAGGAACCAATCAGCAAAGTCCCTAATAGAATCAAAACAAATCATCTACCTAATATTAGTTAGTTACTTTTGTTCAAAAATAGAAATTAGTATCGTAGTTTTGTAAAAAAATATGACTTGATATAGTTTTATAAGAAAATAATCAAAATACGATTAACAAATACGAATTGGTTTCTTTTATTTAAATATATACATAATAATAATAATGATACAAGTTTAAGTAAAATTATATTACCACTTAGATAATATCATTTGATAAGAAAGCGAAAATTATCATAAAATTCATCTACCTAACTCAAATTTGGTACTAATATTAAAATATAAGTATAATTAATTCTTCGAGTGTAAGTAAGACTTTATCATTATTAGGAGTAATATAATTGTTATTATTCTAAAAATAAAATATAATATTCTAATCGACTATATGATTCAATTATTAAATTAAAAATAAAAATTAATTACTCTATCCAATATTAAAATTCCTAAATTAAAATTTACTCATCTACCAAACTTAAATTTGGTACTATTATTAAAATATAAGTATAATTAATGCTTCGAGTGTATTTAAGATTTAATTATTATTCAAGTAATATAATTGTTATTATTATTAAAATATTTTGTTTGGTTTGGTTCGACCTTTAACTTTTCCTACACTAAGTCAACTTTTATTATTTATCAATTCAAATCAAAATTTGAAAATAGTATTGTAGTTTTATATGAAAAACAAGAATTAATAATATTATAATTTTAATAAAAATAATAAAAATAAGATCATCTAAACTAATATTATATTTTCAGAAATTTGAATTAATATCATAGTTTTATAAGAAATTTTATACGAAAATAGAATTCGTAATATAATTTATAAGAAAATAATCAAAATAAGATCATCTTACCCAATATTAATTGATTTCTTTTATTGAAATATCTTTATAATAATACAAGTTTAAGTAAAATTATATTTTCACTTATATAATATAATTTGAGAAGAAAATAAAATCATCATAAGAATCATCTACCTCACTTAAATTTGTTACTACTATTAATATATAAATATAATTAAAGTTTCGACTATAAAAAGATTTAATAATTATTTAGATATAATTATTATTAAAATATAATAAATATACTAATTGACCATATGATTTAATTATTAAATAAAAAATAATAATTACTCTCTATCCAATAAGAATTTGTAAAAGCAAAATTCAAAATATAAATAATATTATATTGTATACCAAAACCTTTTGTTCAGTTTAACCGAGTCAAAACTAAAAGTTAGTAATATAGTTTACAAGTAAATAATCATAAGATCATCTTTGTAACTTTAGTCATCCTTTTGAGGACGGAGTTGGTATAATTTTAGAAGAAAAGTATTTTCATATTAGGGTCATTTTACCTAATAAATCAAATAATATATTTATAATTTCATAATTGTGACAACCCGAGAATTTAGATATTTATTAAAATATTAAAATATTGAATTAAGGTTCAATAATAAACCTACACAGAAAATAAGTGAATGGATTTGACTTTTCTAGGAAGGAATTTTGTGATTTTAAAAATTTTTGGTGAAGGCTTGCAGTATTAAGTGTATAAGTGTATATGGTATTATATGTGTACAGAATTGTGGTTAGGGTCAAGGGTTGACCAGATAAAGTATATTATTGACAAACCCTAATATTTTATTAGGAACGTCAACATTCAGAGTAGAAAACCCTAACGATTAATTAGAAACCCTATTACCGGCTCTGGAAACCCTAATTTCAATTTCGAGAATCTAAAACCCTAATTCGGATCACGAAAAACTTAACTTGGGATCTCAGACACTTAAGTGTATTGATTATAAGATTAATTAGGGTAAAGCCTAACGAATTTGTTAGAAAACCCTAATTTTAAAAATTGAAACCTTAATTATTTTGTTAGAACCCTAATGTACAATTATGGACCTAATTGCTAAATTAACAATTTTAATTAGGAAATATTAATCCTAATTAGCAAGCTTGAATTATGATTAGGAAATCTTAGTATAATTAGAGAATCCTAAATATAATTTAGAAATATTAATTTTTTTTTTGAAAAACTAAATTGGAAATCTTAGAGAATTGATTTTTAAGAACCTTAGGTTTTAACCCTATGGGTTCAAACCCTAAGGGTTAAACCCTAATGGTTGGATCAAAGGACAAATGTGCCATTAAAATGGATAGCAACACTACTACAAAATATTAAATAGATAACGTGGAAAAAACGTTGTGGTTTCAGTCAGAAAAATGTCGTGGTTAAGGGTGTCATCTATTTGACACCCTTACACAACGTTTTTAAAACATTGTAGTTAAGCACATTACACAACGTTTTTAAGAAAAAACGTTGTAGATTTGTTTTCCATAAATTAGTAGATGATTAAAAACGTTGTAGAAGGTATGATTCCACAACGTTTTCTGGATAAAAACATTGTAGTTTAATATATCAGACACCATTTTTAACCAATTTATACAACATTTTTAAAATGTTGTAGATAAAGAAAAAAAAGAAAAAAAAGGTTATGGTTCACCTATATTACCAATGCACCTTCAATATGCTAAAGCCATGATATATAGCTAAAATGTCTAAATTCTCATTTAAATTTAAAGCCAAAATGTATCAACCATTCAAAATACATCTCAATAATACCATTCGTTTACAATTTCAAATTACTACATCCACAAAATATATACCAATAAATGAATATGATTTTAACATCTCCAAAGTCGGTACAGATTTCACTCTTTTAGTAGTAATTAGGAGATAACTTATGTTTAATCATTTCCTATGTTATTGTTCTATCTCTAGTCGGGTGATGTGCTACCTATAACTTGATAGGTCAAGGTTCCCCTAGAAACTCCAGCAATAACATTTCATGCCTCATATATTTGATAACTGTCTTCTCAGAAGTGCAATCTTCAAATCGTATAGAGTAACCAACCTGAAATCGGATACGACAATTGTTAGAGAATCGCCTGGTCTGGTCATGCAATATCGAATTGATAAACAAGTGCAATATCAGATTTGATAAACAAGTGCAACGATATATGACACCACAGACAAACCTAATACTAAAAGTTTTCTAATACCACTTAACAATTCATGGGAAAGCCACATACTACAAGAAAAGGGTTTATCTCTGACGGAAATAATTCTGATGGAATACATTCAGTCGATCTTATAGTGTTCCCGACGAGCGGGATGACGATGGTGACGATTTTCATACTCCAGAGCAGCGTCGACACCCGCCCGATGATCCTCCTTATACCGGGGGCTCTACTAGTTTTAATTAGTTACATTCGTTTAATTTGTAGTTTACCTTATTTTTTATGTATTGTCGTTTAAACCTTGGCATTTAGTTTAATTTAGCTTAATTAGATGTTTGATATACATTAGTTTAGATTAATGGGATGTTTTTGACCTTTTTACTTATCATTTAGTTGGTTTTTTACATACTGTCAGCCTTGGTAATTGTAATTCATGTTATTGGTTATATTGTTAGCTTGTGTATGTGTATGTGCTGTTGGAGGTTATATTGTTAGCTTATGTATGTGTATGTGTTGTTGGAATACAGGTACATGTACAAGATGTGGGTTAAATCCATGGATATTGCAAAAACAAATAAAATATTAAAAAAAATCATTATTCTCGACGGAATAGTACTATTATCGACGGAATTCCGTCGAAAATACGAACTTCCCTATTTTTGGCATACTAACACGTGTCATGATTATCACCGACCGAATACTATCGACCGAATATTTTCAGTTGGACATATAGTACCGTCGACCGAATATTCAGTCAATGATAAGTCCGTCGAGGTTAAGTTTCCCCGACCGAAAGATCGACGGACTTAATTTTGACCTGCTTATATACGACCGAATTTCCGACCGAACATTCCGTCGGAAATAATATAAACCTCGACGGAATATGCTTATTGCCGACGGAAGATTCCGTCGGAAATAACCCTTTTTGTTGTAGCGACAGTTGAAATTGCTTTGGAATTGCAGTGACATGTAGGTTGATCATTTAGGTAATAAAAACTCCATGGATGTAAGATTATTAGCCATAAGATTATTAGCCAATAACAAAATAATCCAAAAACAGAAATATTGGTAACTGGTTCCTTTTTAAGTTCCTTTTCAAGGTTTAAAGTGTATTTAAGCCTCAAATGTGAAAACAGAGGATTATGTAAATTATCATTACATGTACAATACATTTACTATTCTTTTTAAGAATTAAGTGATCTAAGCAAACAAGTGGCGACTTGATCAAATAAAAGCTGCAGAGACGAAATCAAAAAGAAGTAAACATGGAATAATAGCAGATACCGCTTAACAATCACTAATATTTTTCTTATATATTCAAGCTGTTAGCAATCAAACCATCACAATCATATGTATCATATAGCATATATGTTCTTTGGTCAGTCAGTTCAACAGCTGTGCATAAACCAGAATTAAAACAAACTTACCGATCTCCAAACACCTACCAACTCTTTCTATCTCTACTTCATATCTTTTACACATCTATAACAATAAAACTGTAAATGAAACCAAACATGTTTACACTGCTAGAGAAAAAATTATATCACTATATACTATATTACCAGATTATACGGTCACTATCTGTCTAGTTGCACTTTTTCCTTCCATGGCATCTTTCTTTTTTTGACAAGTGGTGTAAAGGAAGGGGCCTTCCCATGGCTTTGAAGCAGATGAGAAGATTGGCCCAGAGTTAACAGACAGATCATCACTTGGTGGCTGATCCACTTGGCAAATTGCACATCTAAAAAGCACAGAGCTTATGTTCAAAGGGAAGTCCTTACCTAGCCTGCATTTCGAATTAAACAAAAGTTAGGAACACATCAAAGGAGAGACCTTTAGCTTCTATAGGAAAGGGAATATATCCTCTCAGTCAAAGGTTAAACTTATAAGTGTGGTAGAGCAGATAAGAGTTCATCGCAGTGCCCACAAAATAACAAACACCATCACATACTATTTGATGATGATGATTATAACAAGTATGGCAACAGCTGGAAGAACTACAACTAACTATTAAACTCGGTCAAAGGTAGAAATTTTAGAGAATGTTGTTGTAATCAATTATGCTCAACAAATGATGACACAAAAAACTGATCATAATATGATATAAACTTTATTAGTCGAGCATAAAAACTGACCAAATGATAGTAGAAATTCTTAGAATTAGCCACAAGAAAGTATTGGAACCATAATAATGGTAATGGTAATAAGCACATTAATTCTCGATTGAACCGAGTAGATGCACGCTTTGCATTGTATGAACTTATCAATAAACGCCTGAAACATTAGAAGAAAAAAGATCAGACATAAAGCTTTTCCGTAAGCTAGAGACTATGAAAAACTAGAATACACATCTAGAATTCTGTTAATGGACGTATTCTTATAGATATTAGCCATGCCATTAAATGGTTGACTTAAACATACAATGCTTTTACTATAAATTTTAAATATGCGAGTATGTTTTCAGTTAAGGACCATCCATAATGTCCTTCATTATCTCACGAGTATCATTTTCCTTTCATATACACCAAGATTGCTACAAATGACAAATTTGAATCATATGTGTTCCATCGTAAATCACAAAAGACCCCCTCCCCCCTACTCCATGCCCAAATGTCTCAAAGCAAAGCAGTAATAGAAGTACCACTCTAAATTGGGAGTCTATTATTGCACTAACAACTTTTACAGAGACTTGAATGAAGGTAAAGTTAGAAATTGCAACATCATTTGGACTATCATAGTGGCAATACAATGATAAAATTGTTCTATGTTCACTATGGATAACTAACAGGTACTTAAACAGATACGCAATTTTAATCTTATCTGAAAAATAGAAAAGAAAAACATCACTAGAATAAAACCAAGCAATACAAAAAACAAATGAAAAGGGAAATAAAAGCATTAACAAATACATTTTACACCACATAGGATGATATCTATAAAGATTTGAATTGAGTGCTCTTGGTTCACCACCCAATAGTAAGTAAGAACCAGATCGACCAAAGTCCTAAGGCTATCTTATAGATTTTAAAAGCGTGACGAGGAACCAATACAATCATGTTCTCTCAAAATGTATGTCATAGGAACATGGTTTGTCACGTCAGTATTAATAGAGGGAAAGAAAAACTCAGATATGATCCCTTGAACATTCATTTGCTTCAAATGATTTATGTTGGTTCTTCATATGTTCCGCGCCGAGTCCTCTCAAATGTATCATAATCTCCTTTATAAGCGGACATTTTACGCCCTTGTAGATAGAGAATATATGTGACTACACGAAGGAAAAGTTAAGAAGGAATGAAAAAGTTATCAGAAGTATATACACATTGACTGACAACACAACTCTTTAAACGAGAATGTTTGAAAGATCAAAGTGATACCGTGTTCAAGAATTCTCTAGCATGAGAAACTACAATAAATGTTTTCGGTCATTTCACCAGGTAAGATTCCAGCCACAACACAACATGAAGATCAAGATGATTCTGCCATACAAATGGGTAAATTTAAGTATTTGTATTCAAATTTTGCTAGCACTTATGAGAACTCGATAACTCTTGATGAAAGTATAAAATGAAACAGAAAAATCATACCATAGGTTCATCCAGTAGTAAAAGATCAGGCTCAATAAATAGGGCACGAGCAAGAGCTATTCGCATTCTCCATCCTTCGGAGAATGTTTTTGTTGCCCTCTTCTGCATATCTGTAGTGAAATGAGACCCTGAAACTTTTCTAGTTAGCAGGTGTAGAATATGATTGATTCAGAAAAAGTGGCATTGGAGTCTTATAACTTACATAATCTAGCACTAATTTACTTAGATAAGCATTGTTAAGAGTATATTGCACCTCAAACACATCATTTCTTTTCCCTCCTTTTCATTGATTAATAAACTAGCTATCTAATTTATTCTTTTGCCTCTTGCTTCTATAATTGTCCAACAGAAATGAATGCAGCTCTAAGTTATGAACATAGAAAATAGACAACCAACCTCTTGATTTAATTCTAAGATCAAGTTCAATAGAAAATTAAAATTTAGCACCAACATTTTAAGTTTGTGAACTGACCGCAAGAATGGAAGTTGCACGTGAGTCAGCAGAATACACATCAATGAACTCAAGCACCTTCACCTTCCTCGGAATCGACTAGAAGCTCTCCCAAGGCATCAAAAGCGCCTTCACCTTCCTCGCCGAAATCAAAGTCTTCATCGGCGAGGACATTAACGATGTAATCTATGATTGGCTGATCCACTTCTAGGATTCGTCGGCCAATTACTTCGTGCACAACTGAACTCGCTACTTCGATCATTTTATCAACTGAACTTGTGACGACCCGGAAATTCGGGTTGTCAAGAATTTAAGTTTAAAGAATTAGTTATTAATAAAACTAATTTTTATTAATACTATTATGTGCTATGTGTTTATTAATCGTTCTATAACCTAGGATAATTATAAAGTGGGAGGATTCTGGCTACGAGCTAGACTAAGCGAATAAGAATTTTCAAGACGAAAATAGAAGTTTTCTGGGAACAAAATAGTTTTCGGGGAAAAGACGAAATAAGCACTATTCATCCATTTCTGCTCGGAGATTTATTTTGAAATTCTGAGAAGTTATTGATTACGTAAAATGTTGAGACGTGATGGAATATTCAATAATATTTCAGTTATGGTAAAAATGAAGTTTTCGCCTGCGGACTCAAAACCTAAGGGTTAGGTAAAGTGAGTTCCGAGAATTTTATGATCACGTATAATCATTAGGGTTATTATGCATGAGAAATACGAGGATAATACTAGTTATTATATGAGTATATTAAGAAGATTAGTACGACGTATAATACGAATATCGTACGAATTATATACGAAGAAAATACGAGAATACGAGAATGAGATCCGTAGAATACGATTAGTCTTAATGGACTTTGAGTTCATGGACTTTGTAGAATCTAATTGGACTTGGATTATCTGAAGCCCAACGCTTTGTGAAATCAAGCCCAAGATAGGCCCAATAAGAATTAGGGTTAAGGCCCAAACCAAGAAAAGAAACCGCGGATCGAACCGATGGGTAAACGGATGGGTAAAACCAAAGGGGAAACCCATGGGGTGACCCATGGGCAAGATGGGCGGCCACTTGGCCACTAAGTAAGGGTGGTGGCCAAGTAAACTTGGTGGCTAAGTTGTTGGAGGAGGTGGGAATAGTAAGGAGGTGGGGGCGAAATGACTAAAATGCATGCCCTTAGCCTTGATTTTCTATAAATAGGAGGCTTAAGCTCATTTGGTTGGATTTTGAAAATCCCACACTTGAGAGAGAGAGAGAGAAGTCGGATGGGAAGGAGAAGGAAGAGCACAAGTATGAATGATCGGATCGAAAGTGATCGTGTAATAGCAAAGCTTGCAAATCGCCGACTTTGTATAACAGAAGAGGATTAAAGAAGAACGGTAATCCGAACCCTAGTTTCTTCTAATATTTTTCTTTAAGTTTAATATGTTTAAAACATAGCTTAATGAGAATAGGGAGAAGATGATGTTAGAAATAATTTCATATGGTTGAAATCATGAGAAAAGAAGAAATAAGAACTTAGAAATTTAGTTAATAAATTTCTTAAGGAAGTATAAGATTTGTAGCGAATTTGAACGATCCGAGTGGATTATATGAATAAGTAGGTGAAATAAGTAAGGAATGATGTTCTATAACATCAAATTCCAATAAAAAGTGGAATCTTAATCCAAAATATCGATTAAAATGAAGAACGAACGAAGAACATGCGAAGAACACGAAAAACGTTGTTGATGGACAAATTTAAAACCATCGTAAGATAATTGTTGTTGATGGACAAGTTTAAAAGCATCGTGTATAATTTAGTTGCTTCTTTCTTGGTTACGAATTGTACAAACGTTCATGAAGAACGGATTAAAACTTAGCTATAACAAAGTTATGGCGAAAATTTCATAAAAGTCAAACGAGAATTAGAAAGTTAGTAAATGAACCCGGATGTGTAGGGTTTCCTAAGAAATTAAGAGAACATAGAAAATGCGAGTCATGGACTCAAGAACGAACGAGTTCCGAGTTCGGATGACCGAATTACGGACGAACGAACGAAGAGCGTTAAAAATATAAAATGAACAAAGGGTGAAGATCAAGCCAACCAAATGGCACGTTAACAGATTTAGAATGAATTTCTGCTCGATGGGTATTAAACTACGTAAGATAAGGAATAGAATGGCTTTAGAACGACATCATTTCGAGTTATAACGAAGGAGTTTTGAGATCGCGAAGTATGTATCTCAAAATTGATTTAACACTCAGAGAAATTTTCTAGGGTTAGGGCTTGGCACCGCGGCGCCAGTCATGCCTTATAGAGTGGCGCGGCAGCCTGCATCGGGTCGGTTGTTGCTAACTTTCGCGCTACCACGAGAGATAAAGGAAAAAAAGTAGGCAGCCAAGCCAAGTGTTAGCAAAAAGCCAGAGATAAGCTTTTAACTGCTCAGCTCTTGGCGGAAATATAAGGGAAGATAAAGAATATAATATTCAACTAGCGTATAGATTAAACAAGATTAAATGACATAGAATATAAATGCGGGTTATGTAATCGATATCCGGGGACCGTAGTCGCGATGAACGAACGTGAGGGATTGCTATGGTTGTGATTCCTTAGAGGTTGAGCGACGAGGGTAATGAACATGGGGTTCAGGTAATGGATAACGAAAGTATTAAATAGTATATGAATTATCAGAAAGCCATAACAAACGGTAATAAGATTAATGAAAACCGAATGTGAGTCGATAAAGAATGAATCCTAAGAGATGATATTTAGTTGTCAGAAAGCCATAAGGAATAAGAAATTGACTTAATCGAACATTATAGTTTAATAGTTCGTATAAGTTAAGAGAAGTTAGGTTGTGGTACAATCGTAACTTTGATGGTTGACATATGGGAGTTGGGCTAAACAATTCCTTCAGAGCGCGAAGGTATATACGAAACTGGCAACCGATCTAACTCACTGTGTGGGAAATGTAGATGAGATGGAAACTTGTTTGTTGGTTGTTTGTGGGAAACCACTCAGAGTACCATATGGACTACTAGCAGAGAAGTGATGTGTGCCGAGTCTTAGAGAATTTATAAAAAAGAAGATAAGAATATAAATCATCCAAGATGATGAACGTTTTGAGTAAGACATCTCCATATGTCATAAAGCCGTAAACTGGTAAAGGAAGTTAGTCGCGTAAACTTATATTGCAAGAACGCGAACCCTAACAAGTAAAGTTAAGCAAACCAAAGCGTAAGTTCAATATATGACTAATTGGTGTTTATGTTTTCTCCTTATGTGTTATATAGGAATTGGAATGAACAGTTCGGCGTAAGCTGTAGCTATGCGTAAGGCATGTTTCCTAGCTTCATTCATATTACATGAATGCTAGTTTCTTTAATTTCTCAGATGTTGTACTTGAGAAGTTGCGAATGTACGATATTTGTACAATGTGGTAGAACGTATGAGGCCTTGAGCCACAATTTGAACACTTCGGTGTTTCTATGATATGCATTGTTCTGTGATTGAGATGTTCAATACAAGTATGTTCTGTTTATACATGAACCGTTATTGTTAAGTCTGTGCTAATGATTCTAGCCAGATAGGATATGAAAAAGGTAGAAGAATGAAAGTATTTCAAAGTGAAAATGACTGATGTTTTAAGATGATAGGAATCGAGACTATTCCTATTATTCAAGCTGCTTCATAACCTTTATTCGGTTATAGAAGTTCTAAAGAAATGTTTTAATTCTGAAGTTGTTTGTTCAACTGTTATGACTTGCTGGGCAATTGAATGCTCAAACTTGCTTTAAATGAAAAACAATTTTCAGCGAACAAGGTTAGAAGAACTTAAAGATCCCGTAAAGATCAAGATGACGGTATCCAGATGAAGTACCATTCAGAAGGTGAACGAGCGAGAAGATCAAGTGAAGACTTGTAATGTAAAAAGATAAAACTGAGCAATGGACTAGTCTAATGAACTATTATGTATCCTTGGTGGCGGATAAAAGTCACTCTTGTAAGATGAAATGAATAATGTATTTATTAATATTTATAATGAAAAAGGTTATAAGGTTTCCCAAACCTGGGATTTGAGATTGTATGTTGTTATATTTTGGTATATAATGATGTGTGTTGGATGAAGGATGTACTTGTGACGTACGGAATCCGAGTGTGAAGATAGACTGGATTTCGGGGTGTTACAGAACTCGCTACTTCGTACACACTTACTCAACAGAGTTGATGTGACTGAATGCGGTAGTTATACATACATACACAGATTTATATAAGTATATACATGAAAATATAAGAAAAGGAGGAGCCAAGGAGAACTCACCAGTCGCCTGTCATCAAGACTTAGATTGAGTTCGAGTCTTGAGATCCGAGATGAGACGAGAGTAACAGAGTTTGGAATGATTCTTGTCACTTGAGATCTGAGATGAGATCTGGGTTTGGGATGATTCTTGTCACTTGAGAGTTGAGAGATTCAGATTTAGAGAACGAGGGCTTAAGACTTGAGATGAGACGAGAGTAATAGCTTCAGAGTCGGTCAGTCGGCTAGGGCTAGTAAAGTACTAATGACTAATACGTAGAGGACTTTATTTAATTAAACCTCCATGTTTTTGACCTACACAACATTTTTTCAAAAAAATGTTATCTATTTAAAACTAAAAAAATGTCTTTTTAAATAGATAACGTTTTTTCATATGTATCTACAACGTTTTGTTAAAAAAACGTTGTGAAAAAAATACCACAATGTTTTTTATAAAAACATTGTGATTTAAGTGTTGTCTATTTACTATTTTGTAGTGGTGCAAAATGACCTAATTTCCCTTTGTTGCATTATTGGAGATAACTTGTGGATCTTGCCCTAAAGTGAGTTGGTGACCAACTCTATTTACTCCATGTGACGAAAACCCACAGCCATCAACTATATACATTAGCCCATTTCATTTGCATTCAAATAGATAGATTAAGGAGAGAGAAAATCAAGATTAAAGCCTTATTTGTTCACTAATATTCAACCAAAACTTTCTCTCTCTAGACCCACAAAATTTCTAAGTAATTCAGTCCCTAGCATGATCTCTAGCAAGCCAAGAACAAACATCAAGGATCAGAATCATGATCAAAGCATGAATGAGGTCTAAACCCTAAACTTTCTAGATCTTCAAGATTTTAGTTAATGTTATTGTTTGTTGGTTATATATGTGTTAGATGGTGTCACATATTAATCTGGGTTGTTAGATCATGGATCGATATCATGTAGATGCACGGAATTGGGTTTTTAGAATCAAATCATAAACACTAGTTTTGTGCTCTGACAAGCAAATGTCAGAGCCTCTAGATCTTTCTGTGTTAGGTTTGAGTTGTGTTTTATGTTATAGATCTGTTCTATGTTGTACGGGCTTGAATCTGAAATTTGAATCAAGCCCAGATCATGTGTAGATTGCAAGATGTGAGTGGTTAAAGTGGGTTGACCGATCATGAAAATCAAATTCTGGACAGCCCAGATTTCCAGTAACCTCCTCACAACATTTTTATGACCTCCGATCTTTCTACTGTTAAGTTATTTGGTCATGTTTGTGCAATATATAGGTAGACTGACATGTAGGCTACATAGTAAAGCCATTAGAACACTTAGATCCATAACAGAATCGAAGTTGTAACCGGTCAAACTATAGTTGACCATCAGCCGGATGAACAATCAGGAAAACCATGACTGTTTAAGAACTATTTTTTTGTCAGACTTTGACCAACCTAAATATTACTGTTATGATGTTGTTAGGATGATCTGGTAATATAAAAATGGACCCTGACATCTCCACTACATGTATGAACCTTTATAACACATTAATCAAGCCTGAACATTAAGGATTTAAGGGCTCAGAGTAGGCACCATGAACGGTTCTTCATTTCTGGAAAAACCCAAAAATGAAGAACAGTCTCTGACAAGTTTTTAATGGCTAATATCTCATTGATGTGTTGTTATATGGACCTAAAATTGGTTTGTTATTGTAGTATTACATGTTTAACACATCAAACTGCCCAGAAGCATAAACATCAAAGATTTAGACTTGGTCAAAGTAGGTACCCTGTATACTGACTATGAATTTCTAGGTTTGGCTCAAGAACACGAACACATTCAACGACGGTTTTGTCGCCTATAGCACCTTTAGCGGCAGTTTAATTAGAAAATCATTTATTTTATTTAATATATAGAGAAAAATAGTTTTTAATTATTAAAAATTAATATTAAATTCCTAAAAATGGGTTTTTTAATTATTTTGAATATTTTTTTAATATTTAATATTTTTGGAATATTAATGATATTTAATTTATTTAATTATAATATCAAATAAATTATTTAAAAATGATTTTAATACTTTAAAAATCATTTAATATTATATTATGGTATAAAAAATAGTTAAATAAAATTTTGAATATTAATGATATTATTTTGAAAATAGTTATTTTTTGATGACTTTTAATATTTTGTGATGAATTTCAATAATAATTTATTATTAATGGTAATGAATTTAATTAACAAATGAATTAAATAAATTATGAAAAAATAGAATTAATGCTTTAAAATTATATAAAAATGATTGAAGTGTTATAAAAATATTTGAAGTTATAAAATATAACTTTTGAAATTTTGTCATAAAAAACATTAATATTTTATATTAATGGCAATTATCTGATAATGGATTTAAAGGTTTAAAAATCATATAAATATGATATTAAGGTATTAAAATACTTTGAGATATTATAAATATATTATAATATTATGTTATGATTTTTATTAATATTTAATATTAAATAAATATTAATGATAAGGGAATAATATCGTATTTAATTCATATAAATATGATATTAATGATTGAAAAATCATGATAAATGATAATAATTATGTAAAAATTATTATGAGACTTGGAAAATTATTTTGATTGATAATATAATTATCTAAGATAATCGTTAAAGTATTTAGGCAGAGTTTCGATAATTATCCGACTAGGCCGTCGGGATGTCAGAATTGTGCCGAACTCGACTCAAACTGTAAACGTTTGACTTGAGGATAGATTTTATGTGTTTTATAGACTGATAGGGTTATGTGCTATGTGTTTAGGTTATTTTATATTATGATGATATTATTCTAACTTGGTAGATCAATATTATTTATAATAGGTCTTCAGGAAAGCTAAATAAATTGTGTAACGATAATCAACCGAACAGGAAAGTTTTTTCTTAACTCGACCTCGAGTTGTTTCATTCAAATATACTTGTGGTTAATCATTGATGATTGAAATGTCTATGAATTATTGAATCATAATTAGTGCATATTGATATTTCATCAGGTATGAAAGGTTGATCACCTTCATTACCATTCGGTCCAGATATAATTGATATGTTCACGTTCAATGTTCGTACAGCTATGATAGTTTGTCCATGCTAGTTCACAATTATATTGTTGAATGTTAGCCATCTATTATTCAAATTCTTTCCATCTTGATATTTCGTTAATTTTTTTAAATTAAACTTGCTGGGTAAACCTGTTGCTTAACCTTGCTATATCATGATTAACATTGCAGATTATAACATATACGTTCGGATACATGAAATGATAAAACCAAGTTCAGATTGGGATTATATGTGCAGCTAAATTGTAATAGTATATTATGATAATAGCATTGTATGTTAGATAAAATATTGGTTCAGGTATTATGTGAAGGTTTTCGACCTTGGGGTTAGTGTGTAAATGTAATGTATAAACAACTTATGTTTATATGTTCCGCAAATAGTTATAGAATGATTGTACCGGATTCGCGCTGATTCGGGACCCGGATCTGGGGACATCACAATAACCTTATAATAAGACCCCGTACTTTGCACGGGTTGTAGATGTTATAAGTATTATATATCTATACTTTACCTAAATAGACAATTTAGTTCGTTTTTTTTGTCCTTTTTTTCTTGTGCACAAAAATTAATTTTCCTATAGTATTACTTCTCTTACTTTAAGTCAAAGTTACCTACATGAGGTCAAAAACTAATTAATCTACATGTACATATATATTATCATGGAATCAAATTTTTAGTGATAAAATACCCCGATAGTCATCAAGCATCTCGTCAACTTTGTATGTTAGATGTCTCAATCTTTTGGACCGCCCTTACAATAACTTGGTATGTTATAGTATTTAATGAGTCCATCACCACCATTCCTCAATTTATTGTTAAAATAAAATATAATATTTATATAGTATATAATTAAGTTTTAGTTTTAAGAAAAATATTATATTATGTTATATTACATTGGTTGTAGGCCACTCGAATGAAAAAATCTCAAAATATTTTACATTGAAGGTAAAAAAAAAGATCATGTTTAATGCATAATTATTATCACAAAAATTTCTTTATTTCAATAAGAAATTTTAAACACAAATAACTCAAAAAAATATAATAAAATCTTAATCATAAAAAAATATGTAAAAAACATTAACTTAAAGTTAAGGTTCTTGTAGAGGACACTAGGAAAGAAACTGTGAGAAGCATCTTGCAGAGGTTATCCAAAGAAGCTTAGCGAAGCTTCGATTACAAATACAGTTTTGTTCATGATTGAAATAAATTTTTCTTTAAGTTAAGGTTCTACTTAGGTATTGGATACCAGCTTTGGTTCTCATAAATATAGATTTATGAAGGGACCAAGCAGAAATAGAAAGCTAAACAACAGATAAGTAATCATATGTGTGGGAAATGAAGCAATGGTTGCTGCATTAGCTATAAGAACTTGTTGGGAACTGCATATTTAAATTTGATGTTGGAATATATACATAAACATGTCTTTCGAAAATCTGTAAAGTCCTTATTAAATCATTTGTGCAAGGACTTAGATTAAAGATCAAAGTTGTTAAGTTGATCTGAGCTTAACGTTTATCTTTCTGTAAAATCTCTTGTAATAGAAAAATCAATCTTGTTAGGATGATCTTATGAGTTGTAATAGATAGGAAATACAAAATCATGGAGTCTGCAGAAGCCAAAATCGTAGTGTGTTGATCAAGCCTATCAGAAACGTGAAGCAGTTTATTAACGCGTGTCAAGCTAAGTCAAAATCATAGGCACTGACCTAAATCATGGAGTTCTTAAAGCATTGAAATCGTAGTCTGCCAAGCGCTGTCAAAGCCAAGGCGGAATCATAGAGTGCAAGCTCTTATCATCAGACCACAATCGTAGTGCTCATCAGTTAGCATCAAAATCAACAAAAATGTTTAACATCATCAACTGACACTCGAACGTTGATATGATTGAGAAACCTAATGCTCTCACCAAACAACCTTGGTTGAATCGAAGAATTAGAAAGTAAGGAGAAATGTACCTACCAACTATTTTGGTGATAGTGATGTCTTAGAGGTGTTAGGTGAGAAAGGAAACTGCTGTGTCAGGCAAGTCAAAAAGAAGCTCTCACATCATCAGGATGTCAACATCAAAGAACTCAGAATGCCTGAAGCATTAAATGCTCAAACGGAAGCCTCTCAACGGGAAGATTTCAAATGCTTCTATATTAGGCCTTCAGATTGAAGATATCAAACAAGCAAGAATCAAGAATGAAAAAGAATCAAGAATGAAAAAGAACATAAAACATCTGGCAAATCTTCACTCCACAATCCAGCTATATATTGCTTCGCTACTAAGTTTATCAGTACCTGAGCTTAAGGCAACTTAGTAGCATAACAAAAACATCAACTACACTCATTGTAGAGCTGCCAAACCTGCTAGGTTTGAAGAGTGCTTAGTGTACTAGCTTTCCAATTCTGCTTGGCTTGAAGAGTTCTTTGTGAACTAGATTTCCAAGACTGCTGGTCTTGAAGGAATCTCAGTGATTCGAAGATTGTACCAACATCCTTAGTGGATTTCTTACTCGTGGAGTAGAAGAGTGGACTAGGAGTCTTAAGTGCTCTGAACCACTTAAAAACACTATGTTATTTACTTTAAGTTCCTTTAACTATTTTATCTGCTATAACTGCTGCTTGATTTAAAACCTTGTATTTATCTTAAGGGGGATAACAAAATTTTATATTTCGTTGTGCTAAGTTAATCTTTTTAATTAACAAAACTGTTAAGTTACTCTTTGAAAAAGAAAATCCAAAATATATATTCCACCCCTTTCTAGATAACTTGTGTGTCTCCGGGAACTAACAATTAGTATTAAAGCAGGTTTTCTTATCTTAAAGCTTACAAAGCTCGAGTAGATCATGGCACATATCATTATCGAATCCAAGCTTGGTGGAGGCAGCAAACTACTAATGTGTAACAAAGACAAATTTTCCCACTGGAAGGTTCAAATACAAGCTTTCATGGACTCAATAGATGATGATCTATTTGAGACAGTACTGAGTGGACCCTACATTCCAACAAAGTTGGCACCAACCCTTGATGATCCAAATAGAACGCAGATCAAGATAAAGTCTGAATGAACTGAAAATGAAAGAAGGGCAGTCCAACCGGGAAAAAAGGCTAAAAACATTATGTTCCAATCCTTAGAAGATGACCTATTCAAAAATGTGGTCAATTGAAAAATAGAAAAAGAAGTCTGGGAAGCACTGTTCATCATGTATGAGGGAACTGAAGAAGTAAGAGAGAATAAGCAGTCTCTACTCACTCAACAGTACGAGATGTTCACTCATATATCAGGAGAAAACATTACCTCAATTTATGACAGATTTAATGTTTTGTTCAACTCTCTTTGATCGTTTGGAAAGATCTATCCTAACAAAGATCTCATCATCAAATTCTTGAGGGCCTTACCAAGAAAGTGAGATCCAAAGAAAACAACCATAAGAGAATCAAAGAATATTCATGCGATGACTGTGCAACAACTGTACGATAATCTTCTAACGTATGAACTAGGACAGACTCAACGTGCAGAAACTTTATCAGAAGGAAAAAAGAAGGAAAAATGAGTTGCTCTTAAAGCAACAAGAGCCACCTCAAAAGCTCAAATCAATGATGAATCTGACACTGAAGTAGAAGATGATGAAGATGTTTCTATGCTAGTCAGAAAGTTGAAAAGATTCATACAAAAAGACAGAAGCAGTAGACCAATGAGATTTAACAACAACAACCAGGAGAAAACTAAAGATCTATACTACAACTACAAAAAGCTAGGTCACTACATTGCAGACTGCAACAAACCTCTTAGAGAAGAACTAAAGAGGAAGTCAAACCTGATGAAAGAATTCAAAGGAAATAATAAACCTTAGAAGAAAGACAAAGGTCTGGTAGCTGGAGGATCATGGAGTGACTCAGAAGATGAAACTAATTCTGAGTCAGGCTAAGACGATGAACCCCAAGTGGCCAACCAATGCTTAATGGCCAAGGAATTAAAATATAAGATAAGTAGTGATATTAGTATTGATGAGGTATTTGATTTCAACTCTTCTGATGTAAATATTGATGATTTAAGAACTACATTACATGACATAACATCTGATCTACATCAATACATGAAATGGTTCAGAGTCTTATCAAAAGACTATTCTCTTCTTCAAGAAGAGAAAGAAAACGTTCAAGCCAAACTAGAAATAGTTCTACTAAGTACTTATTCTCTCTCAAATCTTGAAGTTGAGAATAAGACTTTGAGATAGATGAATGAGCTAAAGTGCATAAAGAGAGTTGAACCTATCTTTTAAAGGTGAAGAGTTAGAGAAAACGATCCAAATGTGGAACAAGTCTTCTTGATCTATGGACTCCCTGATCTTTAGTCAGAGGAATCTTTTGATCGATTAGGTCTAGGTTTTGAGGACTCTCCCTCAAAATTAAATATGGAAAAACCCTTGGAAACTAACACTAGCAATGCTTCTAATCTCAATAGAAGTATTATATTTGTGAAATCCACACAAAGTGCCGAGCCAGTGAATTTCTCTTCAAATCTAAGTAGTGTCCCTAGACATAACGGATCTCATGCTGGTCTAGGTTTCAAAAAAATCAAGAGTAAATCAACTGCTACTCTTAAACCTCGAAGGATCGTGGGGTCAAATAAAACCAACTCCACGAACCAACCAGGAAAGGGATCGTAGACTTTAGATGTACTCTACGAAATCTCTGAATCATATAATAATATGGAAAAAGGATGAGGTTGCCTATCACCCACATACATCCAGGATAAGAAAGAATCCACACACACAAGCATGCATCATACTAGAGGTTATATATTCAATGGATATGGTCATAAGTATGCAACATATTATTATAATCCTGTAAATCGTAGACCTAAAATCAAACAGATTTGAGTCCTCAAAGGAACTAACAGGGAAGGACCCAAATAAGTTTGGGTACCAAAATGAAAGATAAAATTTACTGCAGGTACAAAGCTCCACAATGACAACCTAATACTTTGATAGTGGATGCTCAAGGAATGTGACCGGAAACAGAAGCTTTTCTATCTAACTTTAAAGAAAATGAGGGTCCAACAGTCATTTTTTGTGACAACGGCTCTGGAAAAACCAAAGGATATGGATCAGTTGGAAATAATGTTGTGTCCTTCAACAAAGTAGCTTATCTAGAAGGTCTAAAGCACAATCTCTTGAGCATCAGTCAACTTTGTGACAAAAGACATCAAGTCACCTTCCTCAACAATTAATGTCAAGTAAGAGATTTGAAGACTTCTTCTCTAAAGCTCACAAGGACCAGAGAATGAAATGTCTATACTGTCAACCTTGCTAAGTTAAGTTCTGATGAGACAATATGCTTCCTTGCCAAAGCTTCTGAAGAAATTAGTTGGCTATGGCATAAAAGATTGTCGCATCTAAACTTCAAAGGCATGTCAAAACTGGCCTCCAAAGACCTTGTAGTAGGCTTACCGAGATTCAACTTCATCAAAGACAGACTCTGCAAAGTTTGTCAGCAAGGTAAAAAAACAAGAAGTTCATTCAAAGGAAAAGAAGTCAACTCTATTAATAAGCCCTTGGAGTTACTTTATATGGACCTCTTCGGGACTATCCCTACTACAAGCCTTGGAGGAATGAAATACTCTCTGGTAGTAGTAGACGACTACACTAGATACACATGGGTATTCTTTTTGAGTTCTAAAGATGAAACTTGCTCTCAACTTATGAAGTTGTTCAAGCTAGTTATTAATGAGAAAGGAGAAAATATCAAGGCAATCAGAAGAGATCATTGTAGAGAATTTGACTTCTCAAAGATGGACAAGTTTTGTGAAGATAATGGCATTAACCATAACTTCTCCGCTCCAAGAACTCCACAGCAAAATGGGGTAGCTGAGAGAAAGAGCAGAACACTAATTGAGACACGAAGAACACTTCTGGCAGCAGCTCTTCTACTTGAATACTTCTGGGCAGAAGCTATCAACACGGTTTGCTACACCTATAACTAATCTCTTATTCACCCTACGTTTAAAAATACCCCTTATGAGTTATGGAAAGAAAGAAAGCTGAATGTCAGATATTTCCATGATTTTGGCTACACTTGCTACATTCTCAACAATGAAAAACAATATCTGAATAAGTTCCAACCAAAGTTGAATGATGGAATATTTCTTAGTTATGCCACTGATAGCAAAGCCTATATGGTGTTATATAAGAAAACTCTAAATGTTGAAGTCTCCATTCATGTTATCTTTGATGAAATAGACTCTTCAAGCAAGTCTATACCACTAAACTCCACGATCGACAAATCAGACACCACGATCGTAGGTATAGAAGAAGGAATCATAGAGCACGATGAAGCAATCGTAGAAGACAATGCTCCAGACAATGATCATCTACAATAAGAAGCTAAAGTCAACCTTAAATAATTCATACACAAAGGAACAAGAACTGATGTTCTAATAGGAAGCAGATGGGCTAAAGATCACACACAAGATTTTATTATTGGAGATCCAAATGCAAGAATCAAGACTAGATTGACCACTCAGAATGAGTGTTTCTATCCAAGCTTTCTGTCCTAGATGGAACCTAAGAAGATAGAGGAAGTCTTTGAAGATTCTAGCTAGATTGAAGCTATGCAAGAAAAATTGAATCAATTTAAAAGAAGCAAAGTGTGGAGACTTGTTCCAAGATCAAATCACCAACCAGTTATTGGCACCAAATGGGTATTCAGAAATAAGATGGATAAAAATGGAGTGATCACAAAGAACAAGGCAAGACTTGTCGCAATAGGTTACTCTCAAGAAGAAGGCATTGAATATGACGAGACTGTCGACGTCGGGATTTTTAGATGTCCCTTTCGTTACTTGTTCTTTGGTGTTCTCATGTTAGGTGAGATTTGTTTGAAAAAACAAGCGAAAAAGGTCCGAAATGTATAATGTCGACGATGGACTGTTAAGAGTCGCCATTTGGTTTTTTAAATGGTTGTACCACACAACTGAGAAAAGGTTTGCACATTGACCCATTGATGTGACACTGTTAAACGGGTCGGTGAAACCGAGATTCATTAAGGTCCGGGGACTTGATTATGCGGAGGGAAGGTGTTAGGCACCCCCCGACATCCGTGTTACCACGGTGACCGCCTCTTTTCAAGAAATTATTATCTGAATGTGTGTGTGTGTGGGTCAATATGCTATTTATTTGAAAGTACTACGACGCCTCGTTCGCCCCTATATACACAGGGTTTGAATTTATGTAAAAATTCAATTTTTAGCAAGATATGGCAATGACGTTTTATAAAAGAGGTTTTTTCAACCCTTATGCTCAATAGTAATTGAGACCATTTACACTTCCATTTTATTAAGTGTTCGGCTTGATTATTTTTATTTTTTGAGATGCGAAGCATCTATAAGAAAATAATGTACAAAATAATGCCGATTTCCTCGTGGGTATAAAAACCATATGAGGAAATTCAGATACTGCAGATAAATTTACAAGCTGCTTACAGCTGAAAATGTCCATTATGGGAACCGAATCTAGATCCAATAGGCTGAATTTGTGATCACATGATTCCTAGGCACACATGATACCATAATTTGTATGAAAGTAGGCAGATATATATATATATAAGCTGTAAATATATATAGACATGATCAGCCACCACGAAGCACATCCATGGGGGATCAAAAAATCTAAATAAAGCTATAAAAGCCATTAACCGCCACGGAGGAAACTCCAGGCGGGACAAAACGTAATGAAAGCGGTAAAAGCGATCAACCACCACGAAGTAACTCCAGGTGGGACGAAATATATATATATATATATAAGTAATAAACGCACCGGATGTAAAATCGAGCTCATCGAACAAAGTTCGACAACAATTAATATATATATATATATATATATATATATATATATATATATATAAAAGTAAATAAACGCGCTGCAGGCATCAAGTTCAGCTCAATCGAGGCATAACTCGATAATGTTAGTCCATATATATAATATATATATATATATATATATATATATATATATATATATATATATATATATATACAAATGAAATAAAACCACTGACCGAAAGTCCGCAAACACACACAACATGACTCTCAACGTGTAGAAGGGTGTGTGCAAAGATGAAGAGAAAGGCTTTAAAGTGTGTGAGAAGGCTTACAATGGGCTGCTAAAGAAGATTTCTATATCTTTAAAGGGATGAATGATCGGCTCCCGCTGGTACAAAAATAGCTATATGTGAGCTCACAAGTGTTTAAAATGAGAAAGCACTCAAATTTGACAAGGCTTCCTTGCCTCTTTTTTTCTTACAAATGGTCTCCCCAAGCCCTCTATTTATAGAGGGGAGAGCCACATGTGTACCTACGGCCAGTCGCTGGTGTACCTGAGGTTTCCTAGGTTGCCCCGAGTTTTGCAGGTCATGTCATCTCGAAGTACGTGCACGTAAGCACTATAATGTCTGCTCGAACTTTTAGAATTTCAATCTGGGTATCTGACTGAGGTATGTAAGACCTATTTTGGACCGCCGTTGTTGAGAGTTTCGCTGATGTGTGTATCAATGGTTGATATCATCGGACGGCTTCCGACACTTCATTGGATTTACTTGCCAACGGTCCTACTGATGTTAAGGCTACTTGACCTTCGTTGATATGTGTGTCAACGGATGAACACGTGTTGTAACCCCTGTCGAGGATCCTTTTAGGACTGCGTTGTGACCCCCACCGGGGATCCTTTTAGGACTGCGTTGTGATCCCCACCGGGGATCCTTAGAGAATTAGGGTGTCGACCCTGAATTGGCGGCATTGGACCTGCACAAGTTATTGTCGAGCGTAACTGGTAACATTTGAGATTATCGGTATAGTGTACCCGGTGTTTGGGCAAATACCAATGAGTGATGTGCAGACCCAAGGTTCACTCTGAGAAGACCAAGATTTGTAAGCTATTTTGTTCAATCGCGTAGCATTTTTATTCCTAATTTGATTTTTTTAGTTTGTAAGAACTCCTTTGCAACTCTAACTGGACTGAGCCGAAGGGATGGGACCCACATAGGGGTGTCGCAGGTGCACCTGCTTCATCCGCAGATGAGCCTGCGGCCAACCATGGATGTTATAATCATGCAGGTTACTTTCATAAGTCACTTTTAACTTCAGACCGCGAAAAGAAACCGAGAGTTCTTCTTCGAGATCTCATCGAGTTGAGGCGAATTTTTCAAATTTCATCACCGTACAAGTGTTCTACACTATCCTGGTAACGTGTGCATGTATTTTTTCTAGTTTTTATCCGTTGGAAAATGACTTATCACATGAAATGCATCTAAACACATAATAGTGATTATGTATGCTCAAATGACTTGATAAAAAATATTCAACATAGTAAATGTTAGTATTAAACCGTGCTGAACATAATGATGTGAATTTTTTTGACTTTTGAGACAGTCAAATTGGCACCTTTTTTTGCTATTTTTTATCCTTTTTGAGGACAAATGAGCAAACGGTAAAAAAGCAAAGTACTCCTGGTATTGAGGTTAACCTTATGGATTGATGACTTTGATTTTTAATGCATATATTATGTATATGACTTTGGGCAGGTGTGCTACTAAATGGCCACCTAGTCATGCCTATGTGCATATGGATAGTTCTATTTACAAAGGGGACTATGGCAAAAATTTTCAAAATGTAGGCATTTAATTAGTCATGCATTTCTAACATTGTATGTTAAGGTAATGCATGCATGCATGTAGTCATAAAATTCATTTTGAAAAGCTCCAAGTTAGAAAATACCACACCCTTTCTGAGGTGATTTGGAGACTTGTTGTCCAGATATTATGGATTCGGATCAGCCGAGTAGTTCCCATATGACCACTTCTGGTGTACGGAGAAGGGCTTCTGAAGTGCCTCGACCCCGTTCTATTAGACAGCCTCGTCGGTTGGTGGAGGCGGTGATACGTCCAGTCTGGGCTGATGTGCCGAACGTTGAGGATAAGGAGGAGGATGATCCGGTTGCGGACCCCATTCCTACTGCACATGTTCCCCATAGGGAGCTCCCTTGTATTCAAGTGGCAAACCCAGAGCTTCTAGGTGACTTGAGTCGACATCCCTCGATGTATTTGCATGCTAACGAGGTAGGACGTTTGATCTTAATCTTCCTTATTTCCTATTGATGAGGAGTAAATGGTTTTCTGATGTTGAACATCATTTCATGCAGGTTCCCGGCTTTACACAGCCACGAGGGAACTGGTTCAGCATACACTCCATGTACCAAGCTCTTCATCCTGACTATAGAGCGATTGTGCATGACTGAGGTTTTGGAGCATTATTTTCCATCCTTCCCCGTCGTTGTCCCTAGGGTTATCTCAGGGCATTGTCTGAGCGATGGTTTCATCAGACTCAGTCACTCCATTTGATGGTCTGTGAGGTGACGATGACACCGATGGATTGGCGGTTTATCACAGGTATAGAGTTTGGAGGGGCACCAGTGCCTTGCATGGCGGATATTACCCCTACTACCGTTAGATCCTTGCTAAGAGTTTTGGCGGACGCGCTCAAAAGTAGGACTGTCTGTGCAGGTCCTTTGGGCGTGGATGTTATGAGTGGACTTTTGAGTGAGCCCATGCCTGATGATGTCAGAGTCAGGGATTGCATTCTTCGGCGATTGTTCCTGATGATCATTAGAGGCTGCTTCATAGCAGATAACTCTTCTACGATGTCGTTCACTTTGGTCAGCGCCACACGTCATGTGGACCGTATTGGAGAGTATGATTTGGGTTCCTATACCTTTGCGTATTTCTTCAGGGGTATGCGTATGCGCTTGCAGGGTTTGACTGAGGTGTGGTTAGGATTCTACCCATTTCTGCTGGTGAGTATTTCTCTTGTAGTTTCCCATATATAGGTTAAGAGTGTTTACTGACCGCATATGTTTGCCTTTGTGTTGGTAGTTTTGGGCCTATGAGAGGCTTCCATGTTTGCGTCCTGTGAGCGTGTTAGGTTTAGATACATATCCATGAGGACGACGATGGCATCATTCCATACTGGCGGAGGTCCCTATAGCTGATGGTTTCACTCATTGCCGCCTGCAGCTGGAGTTGTTGACAACTGATACTATCACATGGATTCCCTATTCTGGGGAGCACTTGGCCATCGGTTTTGAGGATGGGTACCCGACTGGCATCGAGTATGTGATCTCCACCCGGAGAGTTCCTCTCTTTACAGATGGAGGATGAGAGCTCTATTTAGGAAAACGTGCTATCAGGTGCACTACAGGGGAGATTCGTATGCCGATCTTACCTCCTGTCAGACGTCATTGGCCTGTATCGCAGTCACCCGTCACTGATATCCCATTGTTAGGGGTTGACAGTTTTGCATTGTCAGAGGGTCCCTGCACTTAGGAGATATTCCAGTGTTGGTGGTTCCCTCGTACTATTGGAGCCCAGTCCCGTGCCACTTAGTTCATGAGGGATATGGTTCTAGGATCCGTGATGATGACGGATTGGATAGCCTACGTCCGAGATCTGACTCATGACATAGATTGACAGTTTGGCCCGGCGACTAGACCAGGCACATTTCTTTATCCGGCATTTGGGCAGAGATCCGGCAGAGGCAGATTCGTTTGATCCTTCTAGCTCAGGCGCTGGCCCCTCAGATGACCCATTTGGTTTTGCTAGCACGGATCCTCCTCTATACAGGCCTGACATCCCTATTGATAGAGATCCAGTGAAGTTGGGTAAAATATAATTACGCACAACTCGCAAGTATATGTGGTCAACAAGTAATAAAGTGAAAGTAGAGTATCGTTCCCACGAGGAATTGTTTAATAAAAATCACCAAGTACTAACCCATAACCAACTCAATCTTATTTAAACGAATGAATTTCAATTTATAATTAAACTACTATTAAATTCCACTAGTTAAATTAAGATTATAGAGATTTAAGATCACAACATCACTTATTGCTTCATTTAAGTTAACACATTTCTCATCAATTAATCTCTATCATGAATTGTTAATCAAGAACACTAAAGTAGATAAAACCATGTCTCGATGCATAATACCCATACTCACTTAAATCCACAAATGATAGAATTAATCAAGACACCCTAATTAACTAATCCACTATATTTCTATATGAATTACAATTAAAAAGGATTTAAAGCACAAGTTCTCTATAAGATTACATATGGCGTAAAGGCATATCTCTATCCTAAACACGAATCATGAATTCCATCTATGCAGAAATCACAAACACATGCCATCATGATTAGATCTAAATCAATACTTCATCTCTCGAGTTCATATAGATTATCACGGTAATTTATGGCCAATCAATTAAATAATTAAGTCCAAATCACAATAGACAATCCTCACAATAGAACATAATAATTGATAGTGAATCATATTAAAATAAACTACACAATAAGATCCATTGTAATCTCAAACAAAGAATTAGTTCATGATTATTGAATTAAAACTAAGAATCCACAATTGAATACACAATAAAAGACAAAGATAGAAGAAGATGAGAAGATATAATCTGTTGTCTACAGATTTGAAGCTCCCTCCTTGCTCCTATTTTGAATCTTCAATGGTCTCCAAGTTGCTTCATTTTACAAAACTCATTAGAACTATTATTTTTATCTAATTTAATCTAATGGAATCCTCTCTCTAGTCTAATCTCTCCTAATCCTTGTGATTCTTCTCCTTTTATAAGTCTTTTCATATGTATTTAAGTCATCTTGAAAGTCCTCTTGGAAGTACTTGAGTCAATCGGATCGAAACAATCCTTCCCGGACTTTAATTTGACCAAAATTCGTATTTTCTGGGCTACCCCCGCCCCGATGAGGGTCTAGGCTTGTAAAAAGCCCGCCCCGGTGGGCTAGGGGCCTGTTTTGTGCTGGCATGCCCACCCCGGCGGTGGTTTTGTGAAGTAAACTTTTCTACTCTGACATCATTCGGGAAATTGGCCATAACTTTTGATCCGTAAAGAGTTACGAGGCCTGCTACTTATCAAATCGAAGATATTGACGAGATCTACAACTTTAATTCTTTGAGATTTGAGAAATAACGAACAGAAGAAGGTCGAAATTGGGCTAGAAGTAACGCTATATAAATGGCCACCCAAAACAGTGACGTTCGACGTCCGTTGGTACAAAGATCATAACTCTTGCATCCGAACTCCAATTGGAATGATTCAAGATGTTCCGGAAGGCTAAGAAGAAATTCTACAATGTAATCCAAGTTCTAAGCTAAGAACATGAAATGAACATGAAAGCCCAAACGATGTCTGGATTGCTTTTCTTTGCGATTTTATACCAATTCTTTGCGATTTCAACTCCCAAGCATATAATATACAAAGTGAACACAAAATGTATGAAAAGTAACTAAGAAACATGAGATTAAGCAAATAATTCAAGTAATATATACCGGATAAGTAGGTATAAAACCTACTTATCAAGTGACTCAAGAGGAGTTACATCAGGTGGACAGGATTGATGATGTAGATATTGACACCATTGTCTTCTTCTGATGTGTATTCTCATTATCTCTTTTGATAGGCCTCTGTTAGCTATTGGGTGGCTATGCCCCATTCTCGTTATATCTTTTGATAGGCCTCTGTTAATAGTAGGGCGTCTGTGCCCCATTTTCCCTGTATTTTTAGTTGTACAGAGATGATGTATATAGATGATGATATACTTAGGAATGTATGTACAGTTCTCCATTCCCTATATTATATTGCCATCTATTACCTGTAATGCATGTATCATTTTATGCATATGTATGTATTTCAAGAGATATTCAGCATTGATCCCTGGATGGTCTTATGACACGGCCCGTACAGATGTCTTTTTTGATAGTTAGTCGTATTGATCATACCCCACCATTATTGGTGGTATCTGGTATGCGATCATGGTATGATATCATGTCACCATCAGACAGGGTGACCGTAGATCATTTATTACAGTATACTATGACCCTGTTGATGTTTCAGGTTCCCACAGGATTCGTGGATGGCATGCTGGCGCACTGGCTATCAGAGAGGCAGGTTTTCCGATTTGGAACCCAGGAGTTGACTCCCACTCTGAAGGAGTATGCACGGTTGACGATGCTGCCTCTAGACAGACCTTGGGTGCATATGTCTTTGGGGGACATGAGTCAATGGTTCATGACCCTCACTGGATTGAGGCGTAGGGTGGTACAGGATTAGCTTACATCTGGCCACGTTATATCCCAGTGTTTTCTCTTCGACAGATTTGGCTATGAGGATAGTTCTACACGACATTCTAAGGATTTCACCACACCGGAGGATCATTGTCGTCTAGCCAGGGTGGATGTACTGCTATTGTGTGTACTGTCATATGTATATATGCCACATTATATGGATGATTTAGAAATAAGTGTTATCGTGGCAGTGAGAGCTCTCAAGGAGTATCATACCATCGTACCGATGATTATAACAAAGACTTTGAGGTCAGCTACATACTGCTGCACTTATCCGACAGGAGTGTTTATGGACAGCTCGGTCATGCTGTATGTGTGGTTTATGTCACACTTGAGACCGATCGGCACTCTTAGACGGCATGGGTATTGTTTCACCCATGATATAGCCATGTCATACTCCTTTCAGCCATCGGAGTGTACAGACGTCGTGTCTTGGTCGATGTTCTTGGCGGATATCAGAGATCCGTTTGGCATACTGCAGAGTTCGGGGCTTATCTCACCCTACAACTTCATTACTCATGCTCCGGGCATGGTCTACCTCCCTCTGGCTAGTTTGAGGTGCATGACCACCTATCATCTTATGGCTGTGATGTCGCAGTTTGATCAGTTTCAGGATTTTCACCCTTTCGAGGGGGCGCTAGGTCATCGTTTAGCTTCTCGCTATCTTTTAGTAGAGGATCTGTAATACCCGAGAATTTCCACGTATTATTAAATAAATATAGTAATGGAAATAAATATTTATTTGAATATGAACGATTTCGTGTTATGAAATGAGATAACTCAATTATATTAAATAACTGAATAATTGAGGATAGGCGGAGTTTTGTGATGAACTCATTGAAGCCTTGTGTGGCATGGTGATGGGAAATATTAACAGTAATATTCATTAACAAAGGAATTATAAAGTAAGCAATTAAGTAATGTTAATTGTTAATTGTTGTTGTAGTATATTTCTGGATTTTTAATTGATGTTAATGAGGTTAATTAATATGTGATTATTAATTGTTATTTAATTGTTAATGGTTGTGGCGGAATATTGATTTCTTGGTAATTGATTAATAATGGGTGATTATTATTGTTTGAAATGAAACTATAAAAAAATATAATAAGAATTATATAGATAAATAATGATTATGGAAATCCATAAATATATTGATCAATGATGATTGGATTAATTAATATTGGTGTTAATTAATCAAGGAAGTGAATAAATTATTTAATTATTTATATGATAATAGTAGGTTAATGATTATGTGCATAAGAGCAATAATACAACTATACTACATAGTATATTATGGCATTTGTGTGACTATATATATTAAGTTGTATACAACTATATTGTATGAGGCAATGTGAGTAAACATATTGGAACTATATGTTATAAATACATTATCTATGTGACAATATGTATGTGGGTAGGTGTTAAGATAATATACCATGAGCATATTGTAAACTCTCATTTTTAATATACCAGTGTGATAAAATGTACATGGATTATATATATGTTGCATAACATCTACTACCTTGAAATGTTAGGTCATGTTGTGACATTAAGTTATAATATATGGTTGAGATGTGTATTAAAAATATAACATAAAAATGAGAATGTGTAGGAGTATACAAGAATGTTGAGTGTTCCCTTTTGTCCCAAATTAAGTGTCCCGTTTACTCTAAGACCTCATTCACGTGTATTTCAAAAAGGCTAGCCTATGTTCTTCATTTTTTTCCAACTCCCTAGCTTATGATCATGGGGGAGTGGTGATTATGATGAGTTCCAACAACCAATCTAACAACACCTCCATAACCTTCATGCAATCCTACAATCCATAAGTTTGATTCAATGGAAAATTTCAATGTCTGTGTATTGATTTTTCAATAAATAAGAGCTCTCCTTCCATTTTTCCAAGTGTTGAGAATTTATAAGTGAGAGTTGAGAGCATACAAGTAATCTAGAGCATGAGAGTTCATTAGGAGCAAGTTCATTGCAATTATAAAGGTATAAAATTCCTTTTTATTCTTCATTTTCAGTTTCTGTTAAATTTCCATTCTTGATTTTGTGGAATTGGTTGTTAAATGAGGTTGGGTAATGCCCATATAGTTGTTAAATGACCATATGAGCATGATGCAATTGATATATGATGGTTTAAAATCGATATCATGAGTAATTTTTGAGGTTGGGTTGGAGTTCTGCCGAAGCAGATTGCTTCTGCGCCTGAACCAAGCAACCTTGATACCACGCCCACATTTGTATTGAGGTATAAGTATTATTGATTCTTCAATTCAGTTGAGCAGTCTATTTTCAAATCTGATCAATATTGGCTAGTTATTTTGACTCAAGCTAGCATGTAAGCATGTGTATGATGTATCTTTGGATACGTTAACCTAATGTGAGCATGTTTAGACTAGACATGCATGATTAACGAAGGCGTATGGTTTACATGGAGATTTAGACTAAGTTTTAAGAACAAACTATGTTAAAGATCATGTTCTACAAATTGTGAACCTAGTAAGCTATGCAAGACTGATTTTTCACATAGATGAACATGTTGTAGTGTATATAGTTCTTTTGTGCATGTTCAAACTTATTAAGCCTTATGTTAGAAATATTTTCAATAAGAAGCTTAGCCTAGTGAGCTAACATGCATGATTTTTACATGGTTTATATTCTGACTTTGAAAGCATGTGAGTATGACTTAGAAATGCATGAATAAACCTTTAGCTTGTGTTTATTTGATTAGTAAGGAAACATGAGCATGTTGAACCTAATAGCAAGCTTTGAATGTGAAATATTGTCAAGATACCATGAGGACTAAAATCTGACATTTGTTATCATGTTTGATGACACTCTTAGACTCGCTCATGTAGCATAAAAATATATACCATGCTTGTGTAGCACATTTCAAGAAAAGCATGAACGAAGCCTATTTTCAACTAAAGCGATGTTAGTTTCACGTATGTGTTATGAATACACACAAACATGCCTAATATGAGTTTTATAACTATCTTGTATGTTTAGAAAGCAAGCATGCTAGACCTTGTGAATTCATGACTTGAATGGCCTTAAATTGTTGAAATGAGCAACTTAGAACCATGTTATGAAAGAAGGAACCTAGATTGACTTACGGAGCATGAAAAGACCTTTAACATGACAAATACATTATGTGTGATTGTTTTGGTTGAGCCGGACAAAAACCACAAGGCAGCAGCTGAGTCTTGGCAGCAACTGCGCTGGTTCTAGGCTTAGCCATGGCGCAGCTACGCCAGTCTGGAATCCCAGATAATGAATTCTGACTTTTGGACAGTAACTTGCATGATGTCTATGATGCTAAATGTGATCTAAAACCTACTGATGTATATATATATATATATGAGTGGTGCCTAGTTGATAAGTCGGTGTTGCATTGAAATGAAAAGTCCATGAGTAGGAGGTCTTAACCTAAAGCATTCTTGATTTGCTTGTGAAGTAACTAAGTAGTTGATTTATGATGACTTATAAACTGATTTTGTACCATATGTGCACACTTGTATCGTGTCGAGCTTGATTAAAGACTGTGTTAGCTAATGAACACTATATATTTATAATACGTTATACTAGGATTCTAAAGTGTTGATTTATTAATGTGGATAAACTACGCTTAAGGCAAGTTTCTCTAACCTTACTCAAATTTATATTGAGCAAGTATCCGAACCTTACTCTTATTGTGCAAGTATAACTGCATTCTTTATTCGATAAATACTGTAAGCTTATCCCTTTGAATACAAGTTTTATTACTTTCTCGTTCAAATGAGCTAGTATGTTAAACCCTTATGAAAGCTGTTATTCATGTTGAACTTGGTATTGTCCATTGAATATTGTGAAAGAGTCGATGCCATTTGATTCGGCTAGACTATATGCATGTTTATAAAAAATAATTGTCTAAACCAATTGAGTGGTGCGGAAATCTTAAAAACTGAGTTGAACAGCCCTTTTGGTAAGGGGAGTGTATGTCGTTGGAAACCCCAACACATGAATGAATATTATTGTGGTGTTAAGCATAACGTATAGTATTGTAGATTGATCATCTATAGTACTTGATATTTTTGGGTTATCAGTTTAATATTGGTAACTCTAGTGGAATTTCAATAGTCCTTAGTGACTGCTTAGTATAAATTTTTATCCAGTTGGATACCTTGATAGTCGTTGAATTCATATATATCTGTTGATTTATATTGAATTATCGTTCTTATTCAAAGAATTGTTGATATTTCTTACCCATGATGTTATTCTGATACTTTGAACTATCCTAGAAATGACACTCCGATATTTCAAACCTTGTGATATTATATCCTATACCCTTGTTGTATATTACTTGCGGGGCAATTTGTGCTCATCCTTGCTTTTAAAAACCTTTCGATTAAGTAACGTGGAAGTGTATCCAAAGGCAGACAAGGGCTAGCGCAAAGCTACCGACTAGCTTGTCCTTTTTATGTTTAAAGTCTATTATGTTGTATTAAGACTATTTCAAACTATGTTTAAGCTTAAGTAGGATCATGGAATAAGTCTTTATTAGATATTATTATGTAATCTATTAAGCACTGTAGGTTGCAAGACTTGGGGAAATAATTATAATAAATCATTGTATATTATTCTAAAGTAGATTTTCCGTTGTGTATGCGTTATTTTAGATATTATGGTTTTACCATGAGAACGTGATGAACCGAATTTGAGTGACCAAGTGGAGGTCTGAATTTGGGGGCGTCACAGGTTGGTATCAAAGCTATAGTTATAAACTTTAGGAACGGGAATCCTTAGATTATAACTTAAGAAAACTTAGAGGTTAGGAAGGGATAAAACTCATATAGAGTTTTCCCTGAGAGACTTAGCGTGTTATGAAATGTAACTTCATTCTATACAATGAACTTATGTTTATTTAACATTCTGATGGAGTTGTTGTTTGTCTTATCTTATGTTGGTGATTGTAGGATGACTAACATGGGAGGAACTACCCGAGTAGTTGAGGAGGAACCGCGTGATATCCACGTAGTCTATGAGACACCCGTGATAGCAGAGCATATATCGGTAGTTGTCCCTATTAGTGATGAGGATGAGGAGGATGAGATGATACCTCTACCTGAGGAGTCTTATCCGGAGGAGGAACCTGAGCCCATGGAGGACTCCGACGAGACTAGTTTTGAGGATCGGATGTTGGGAGAGTATGAAGAACAAATTTTGGAATTAGGATGTAGAGTTGAAGAGCTGGAGACTGAGACTCTTGAGAGGCAGCTAGTGATGCAGGAGATGGAGGTAGAAATTGATCACCGTAAGGAGGCAGGGATCTAGATGGGTGCCTTGTTTCACCGATCGGTGGCGAGGAACGTCGAGTTGGCAGGGAAGCTAGAAGAAATGGAGCAGAAGATTTTGAGTGAGAGGACGGAGAAGGTGGCTCTCCGAACTCAGTTAGAGATGAAAGTGATGGATATGATCCACTTCGAGGAGAAGTGGGAGGATTCTAATGACAGAGTGGGTGATCTAGAAGATGAGGTGCAGTGCAAGAGGAGGAAGATGATCAAGATGGGCTATGCTTTACGCACGGCTATGGAGAGGTTGATTGATGGGGTAAATCACTACCCTGTTGAGCAAGGACAAACTCGGCATACCATAATTCAGGATATGGTGGCACACATCACACAGAAGGAGTATCAGAGCGTCGTGGAGCGTGGGATGTTAGATTTAGTCTAGAGGGAAAAGCTCAGTACGTAGTGTTGTAATCTTTTGTGTAAGATGTGAGATAGTGGTAAACCCTAAACTTTTGAAAAATGTTAGAGGGGTAGTAAGCTAGTGTTGTCCCCGTCTTTTGTGATATTAGGGGATATGTTGTAATAACCCGATATTTTCTATATAATTAAATTAGAAATTTTGTGGTGCCTAGTTGATAAGTCGGTGTTGTATTGAAATGAAAAGTCCATGAGTAGGAGGTGTTAACCTTGAGCTTTCTTAATTTGCTTGTGAAGTAACTAAGTAGTTGATTCATGATGACTTATAAACTGATTTTGTACTATATATGCATACGTGTATCGTGTCGAGCTTGATTAAGGACTGTGTTAGCTAATGAACACTGTATATTTATAATACGCTATACTAAGATTCTAAAGTGTTGATTTATTAACGTGGATAAACTACGCTTAAGGCAAATTTCTCTAACCTTACTCAAATTTATATTGAGCAAGTATCTGAACCTTACTCTTATTGTGCAAGTATAATTTCATTCTTTATTCGACAAATACTGTAGGGTTATCCCTTTGAATACAAGATATATTACTTTCTTATTCAAATGAGCTTGTACGTTAAACCCTTATGAAAGCTGTTATTCATGTTGAACTTGTTATTGTCCATTGAATATTGTGAAAGAGTCGATCCCATTTGATTCGGCTAAACTATATGCATGTTTATAAAAAAACTGTCCAAACCAATTGATTGGTGCGAAAATATTGAAAACTAAGTTGAACAACCCTTTTGGTAAGGGGAGTGTATGTCGTTGGAAACCCCAACACATGAATGAATATTATTGTGGTGTTATGCATAATGTATAGTATTGTAGATTCATCATTTATAGTACTTGATATTTTTGGGTTATAAGTTTAATAGTGGTAACTCTAGTTGAAGTTCAATAGTCCTTAGTGACTGCTTAGTATAAATTGTTATCCAGTTGGATACCTTGATAGTCGTTGAATTCATATATATCTGTTGATTTATATTGAATTATCATTCTTATTCAAAGAATTGTTGATATTTCTTACCCATGATGTTATTCTGATACTTTGAACTATCCAAGAAATGAAACTCTGATATTTCAAAACTTGTGATATTATATCCTATACCCTTGTTGTATATTACTTGCTGAGCAATTTGTGCTCATCCTTGCTTTTAAAAACCTTTCAGATAAGGCAGAACATGGAAGTGTATCCGGGCAGGACAAGGGCAAGGGCAAGGCTACCGACTAGCTTGTCCTTTTTATGTTTAAAGTCTATTATGAACCGAATTTGAGTGACCAAGTGGAGGTCCTAATTTGGGGGCGTCACAAGTTGGTATCAAAGCTATAGTTATAAACTTTAGGAACATGAATCCTTAGATTATAACTTAAGAAAACGTAGAGGTTAGGAAGGGATAAAACTCATATAGAGTTTTCCCTGAGAGACTTAGCGTGTTATGAAATGTAACTTCATTCTATACAATGAACTTATGTTTATTTAACATTCTGATGGAGTTGTTGTTTGTCTTATCTTATGTTGGTGATTGTAGGATGACTAACATGGGAGGAACTACCCGAGTAGTTGAGGAGGAACCGCGTGATATCCACGTAGTCTATGAGACACCCGTGATAGCAGAGCATATATCGGTAGTTGTCCCTATTAGTGATGAGGATGAGGAGGAGATGGTACCTCTACCTAAGGAGTCTGATCCGGAGGAGGAGCCTATGGAGGAGGAACCCATTGAGGAGGAACCTGAGCCCATGGAGGACTCCGACGAGACTACTTTTGAGGATCGAATGTTGGGAGAGTATGAAGAACAGATTTTGGAATTAGGATGCAGAGTCGAAGAGCTGGAGACTGAGACTCTTGAGAGGCAACTAGTGATGTAGGAGATGAGGTAGAAATTGCTCACCGTAAGGAGGCAGGGAACTAGATGGGTGCCTTGTTTCACCGATTGGTGGCGAGGAACGTCGAGTTGGTAGTGAAGCAAGAAGAAATTGAGTAGAAGATTTTGAGTGAGAGGACGCAGAAGGAGGCTCCCTGAACTCAGTTAGAGATGGAAGTGATGGATAAGATCCACTTCGAGGAGAAGTGGGAGGATTCTAATGACAGAGTGGGTGACCTAGAAGATGAGGTGCGGTGCAAGAGGAGGAAGATGAACAAGATGGGCTATGCTCTACGCACGGCTATGGAGAGGTTGATCGATGGGGTAAATCACTACCCCGCTGAGTAAGGACAAATCCGGTATACCATAAGTCGGGATATGGTGGCACACATCACACAGAAGGAGTATGAGAGCGCCGTGGAGCGTGGGATGTTAGATTGAGTCTAGAGGGAAAAGCTCAGTACGTAGTGTTGTAATCTTTTGTGTAAGATGTGAGATAGTGGTAAACCCTAAACTTTTGAAAAATGTTAGAGGGGTAGTAAGCTAGTGTTGTCCCCGTCTTTTGTGATATTAGGGGATATGTTGTAATAACCCGATATTTTCTATATAATTAAATTAGAAATTTTGTGTGTACTTTTTTTTTATTATTTTAAAGATGAGGATTTGTACAAGATAAGGTATATACGTATTTATGTGATAAATAAAAATATATTTATTACATAAATATTTACAAAAAATTTTATTTTTCGAATTATTGATTATTATAAAGTATATTCTTATAATAAATAATTTTATAGTAGAAATGTTTTTATTAATTATGTTATATGAAAATATGATAATTATATTATTTAAATAATATATGAAATGGTTATTAGAATTATTATAATAATTATTTTATTTTATTATATGAATTTTTATTTATATTAATTAAGTTAATTATTTTAACTTAATTAATAACTCAGATATATGCCAGATAAATCAGATATGGAATCCAAACCCTAATTTTGGATTTTGATCAAGGAATGAGAATAATAATATTATATTATTATTTGTCAGTGTTATAATTAGGTATGTTATGTGAGTAAGGTTAATGTGAGGATCAGTTTTGATGGAATAATTTTAATGTTACTGATAAACCCTAGTTTGAAGTCAAATGAGACTTTAAAATCTGTCTAGTAATTATGTTATGTGATTAATGATATTATTATAATATTATTTTATTTTAGTGCCGTAAATATGTAATGTATGTATGTGGACTGATAATGTCGGTCAAATTATGTGTATAATGTCAAAACCCTAGTTTTAAGCGGTTAAACCCCAATTTAAAAGCGGAATGCTAGTTTAAGACTGTTACGTAATCATGTTAATGTGATTTATGATCGGTGTTATAGATATTAACCATAACTAGGGACAACCCAAATTTTCAAAACCCTAATGTTTTATTATAAACCCTTATTATTTTATTTTTCTAAATTATAAACCCTAATTTGATTAGGGTAAACCTTAATCGCTAAATTAGGAAGTGTAATGCTAATTAGTGTCTCTTAAACCTAATTAGCAAAGTGTTAAGTAATTAAAAACCTAATTGATTAAAAAACCCTAATTTGCAAAAAAAAAAAAAAAACTAATATTATTTTTATTTTGTGCAAACCCGAATTAGTAATTTTAAAAACCTAATTACTAATTGTAAACCCTAATTGCTAAATTAACAAGGTTAACTATAATTAGTAAATAATACCCTAATGTTCATGTATAATATAATTAGTAAACCTAATCTAATTAGAGATTTCTAAATTTTATTTTAAGAAACTAAAATTTAATTTTAAACCCTAAATAAAAATCCTAGAAAAGCAAATTTTTGATAAACTTAGGGTTATACCCTAAGGGTCAAACCCTAAGGGTTTTCGAAGTTTACAATTGTGCCCTTAAAATTCCAAGCCAAATGATAAAAATGCCCCTCACATATAATTGAGGCTAAATTGTAGGTTTTGACAATAGGGGAAGTTGGTGACCAAATCCAACAACCCCATGTGCTCTTTATTGACAGTCATCAGCCATTTGATCAGCCATTCCATGCATCTAGCTTTATATATATATATATAGATTAGAGAGAGAAAAGTGCATTATTTGCCTCATTTTCTCTCATACACTCAACCAAGTCTCTACCTCTTCAAACCCACGAAAAGTTATAGAATTTCAGTCCTTCATTACAGCCCCACGATCACCAATAACAAATCAGAAACATAGAATCAAGATATGCTCATGTGAAGGTATAAAACTAATCTTACAATCTGATCTTGTATGTTGTGTTAGATGTTAAAATTTTTGTGTTAAATATGTTGTATGAAGTGTCTATAGATGATCTGGGTTGGTATTTGATAGATCCATAACATCAAAGTGCTCGAAATTAAAGTTTTTCAAAAATCTGGGAATTTTTTTTTTGTGGTCTGACAATGAATGTCAGACCCTGTAACTCTCATCCTGTTTTTGTGATTTGTTGTTTAAAGGTTGATACTTGTAGTATGTTATGAACTCTTGTATATGGTACTTGAATCAAAGTCATAGCATAAACCTATTGAAAGTTATTCACAGTCAAAACCGTTGTTGTGATTGACCAAATGATTACGGGTAACCCGTAAATCGATTTCAAAGAATCGACAACGATTTTGATCGTTTTGATCTATCAGATGTTAAGTTATTTGTGAAGCCCCCAAAATTAGGTATACATCACCCATCTTGGGTCATAAGATACATGGTACAAAATTCAAATACAACTTACTAATACAACTGTCGTGTACAATACGACAAACATAACTGTGAGTTTGAATACAATTATTGTCTACTAGAGATTATACAAACTCAAAAGGAGTCCTCATTACAATTATTAACACACTATTTCATAGAATAGTGAGGACTACTAATGTTATCCTCTGGATCGTCACTCCGTTCCCCGACTAGTCCCTACTATGTTCTCATTTCCTGAAGAGAACAGTGAAAGAAAGGGTGAGCTCAATTAGCCCAATAAGAAATTTTATGACTAAGATAATGCAGAATAAATTATCGCTAGCTTTCAACAGTGTTAAACTGATAAAATATAACAACATCAAGTTTAACTGCAGCGGAACAAGCAATCCATTAAAAGAGTCAAGTAGAGAATAAAATCTACTATCTTTTATTATTTAAAAGGTTTTTCATGACTTTTATCGCTGGAACTCAGCTTAATAAATAATCCACATCATCGAATCACCCCACACACTACTGCCAAGGATATTCTTTAGTATCACGACCATAAATTATCCATGCACTACTGACCAAGGACATTCGTGTATTCATTAATGGTCATGATCATGCCAACAATCATCCATCAATGCACTACAAGCCAATGATAACTTTTACCACATCATTTTTAATATTACTACCATGATTACACCGAATAATCCTTGGTTATAATCATACCAAGTCCATCTATGCACTATAGGCCACATATGACTTTCAACATAATATAAACATGAGGATGATGACAATGATATAAGAATTCAATAAAACAAGTTCAAGAATTAATTTATCCAGGAACTAATAATGTCAAAATTGTAAACATGATACTGGTTTGTAGAGTAAAATTCAAGAATGCTCAGAAGAATATTTCCATGAAAGGATACTGGATGAAGCGCAAATATCAAGGATATTCCACTAATTTCATGGAGTATAAAAGTCAAACTTTTAACCAACTGGGGTATAATAAAGAATGGAATAACAAAAGAAATCACCATGTATGCGGTACTTTGCATAGACAGGTTATTCCAACAGAATAATAATAACGGAACCAGTCGTGCAAAATTTGCCGGCGAGGATATTCCAATGAATAATAAATAAAGAGCGGAACCAGTCCGGTGTAAAACATGTAAACGAGGATGTTCTAACAAAATAATAATAAAGAGCGGAACCGGTCCGTTGTAAAACACACAAAACAGGATGTTCCAATAGAATAATAATAAAGAAGCGGAACTGTGCGGTGTAAAACACATGCATGGATGTTCCAACAGAATAATAATAAAGACGAAAACCAGTCCGGTGTAAAATACATGCAGACGAGGATGTTCCAACAGAATAATAGAAGAATGTCACCAAATATAGGGTAAACTGGCATTATCAAAAGTTATTCCAATGTAATAATAAGCAATGGAATAACAACAGTTCTCTTCATGAATAAGAAAGAATAACACCCCTTACATTAGTAGGAGATTGAATACTGCAGTAGTGTACTAACAGAATACTCTTCTTCTTTCTCGCTTATTCTCTCTATACTTTCTTTCTCTATAGCTTGAATGAATTCGTGAAAAATAATGAAGCACTAGGCCTCTATTTATAGAAGATTTCTAGCTTAGCACTTGAAATGTGAAAAGGCAAGTGGCTTGACGATTGGTGATGTGAAAAGAAAAGTGGTTTGACGCCTGTAATGTGAAACACCAAGTGGTTTGACACCTGTAATGTGAAACGACAATTGGTTCGACGCCTGTAATATGAAACGGCAAGTGGTTTGACGTCTGGTAAAGGTAATTACTATTGACGAAGGTAATTACTATTGACGAAGGTAATTACTATTGACGAAGAGACTCTTAGATGATGACATATGGGCCCCTCATAAAATAACCAAACTTACCACAAACATCTCATAATAGACTATTTATATACATCAAGGATTGAATAAATATTACCACAAATCATTTTATTTTTAATCAACACATATTTAATCTTTCAACAATTATTAATCATTTATAACTTGTCGTCTCAATTATTGATTTAATAATATAACATATTATACAGATGGTACTGTGAAAATAATTGAATCAATAATATAAGAGATATGATGCAGCTATTACTGTAGCAATAATTGAGTATAGCGTAATGACTTCTCACGTAAGCATCAATAATCAATACCGTATGCTACTATGCAACCACGCAGACATCTTGTACTTTTACTAAGGGTAGTTCAACAGCTTTTTTTAACGGTAACACTCTCATTTAGTTATTTTCATAAAGTATTTTGTCATTTTCTCAATCCGAATAATAATTCCGTTGTGGGGTCCATTAATGATTGTGCCGTCGCATTTAATATTCCCCGACAAAAAGAATATTCCCCGACCAAACGAATATTTTATAACAACTTGCTTACTTTGCAAAATTTATAAATATTTTCCACAACTATATTATATCAAATTAACTCCATAATATTCAAAAATAATATTTTTAGAAAATTCATCTTTATTTATAAAAGTTGGGGTCTTACAACCTCCCCTTCTTATAAAATTTTTCCCTCGAAATTAGGGTACGTACCTAGTATGTCGAAGAGGTAAGGATACCTTGATTTCATTTCAGATTCTAACTCCCAAGTCATTTCCTCAACATCGTGGTTTCTCCACAAAACTTTGACTTGAGGTATAACCTTGGAGCGTAGAATATGTTCTTTCTTATCCAAGATTTGAACAAGAACCTCTTCATACGTCAAATCTTCCGCTATTTCGTCCGGTTCTAACTCAATAATGTGGTTCGGGTCTTTCACATATTTACGTAACATGGATATGTGAAAAACGTTATGAACACGAGACATACTTGGCGGTAAAAGCGTGTCATAGGCCACGTTCCTACTCGATCGAGGATTAAAAATGGGCCGATGAATCGAGGATTGAGTTTTCCTCTCTTTCCAAATCTCGTAACTCCTTTCCATGGAGCAACACGCAACAACACATGATCTCCTATATCGAATTCCACGTCCTTTCGATGAAGATCAGCATAACTCTTTTGTCGATCTTGTGAGGTTTGTATACGTTGTCGGATCGTTTGAATCTTTTCCGTAGTCATACGTATTCAACTCCCGGTCCCAACAACGTTGCTTCACCCACCTCATCCCAAAGATCTTTCGAGAAACGACACTTTCTTCCATACAACGCTCAATGGAGCCATGCCAATACTTGCTTGATAAGCTGTTGTTGTAGGAAAACTCCACCAATGGTAAGAACTTGTCCTAACTCCCCTTGAAATCAAGGACACAGAGTCTTAATAGATCTTCAAGAGTTTGAATAGTCCTCTCCACCGTCCGTCAAATCTCGAGGATGATATGCCGAGCTAAATCGTAAGTCTGTGCCCATAGCTTTTTGCAAACTAACCCAAAATCGTGAAGTGAATCTTGGGTCTCGATCGAGAAACTATGGATCTAGGCATACCATGCGATCTTACAATCTCGTTTATGTACATACTGAGCAAGACGTTCAAGTGTATAAGTTTCTCGTATCGGAAGAAATGAGCGAGACTTGGTCAATCTATCAACAATGACCCAAATCGCATCAATGCCTTGAGAAACCTTAGGAAGACCGGTAATGAAATCCATGGTAATGTGCTCCCACTTCCATTCTGGAATTTCAAGTGGTTGCAATGGACCTTTTGGTACTTTATGCTCCGCTTTAACTCGTTGACAAGTTAGACACCTTGAGATAAACAGCGCTATCTCTCTCTTCATATTGCTCCACCAAAATGTATGACGAATATCATGATACATTTTGGTACTCCCAGGATGGATTGCAAATGGTGTGTTGTGCGCCTCCATCATGATATTATACTTTAAATCAGGGTCGTTAGTGTTAGGTTTGTAATATTCATGAAAGCAATCAAATTGCATAAAAAGTGCGGAAGCGTGTAAAATCAGAGTTTAAAAATTTACAAACCATATACCCGGATCACCCTTTATGCATAATTATTAATTAAACGAAAAGATAAAGAATAAAATCATACCCTTGAAGATCGAGCTTCCTCGTGTACAAGTTCACCTCCAAATCCTTTTCGTTCAACTTGAATCCACCGGGTTTGGTTCCTTCCTTTGATCAACGTTAGCCACCCATGTGTTTGGCCTCTAGAGGTGATCCACCAAGGAAGAAGAAAATTCAAGAAGATGGGTGTTTTGGCTAACCCTAGTTTTCTATCTCTATAGAAAAGGCATACTCCCAACAACTTGGAATTATTACGTACTTTGTTAAAGTCAACAACCCATACCACCCATAATAAGACTCTTCTTATTTATAGATGTGGGCAACCCACCTTAACAATTAAGGAATTGAGTTTTAATTAATTAATTCTTTTAATTAATTAGGCTCCCTAATCTTATTAGGGATAATTAATTAAACTCTTTTAATTAATTTTCCTTCCTAATCCAATTAGGAATAAATGAGAGTACTTATATTAAATTAATTCCTAAACTCTTTTAGAAATTAAAATAATAATAATTGTAATAATATTAATAAGACTCCTCTTATTAATTTATATTTAATATTTCTAAAATATTAAATAATAAATATTAAGCTATTTAATTTATTCTATCACCATAGATTAAATTAAATATACTTAACTTTATATTATTACGATTATGCCATTAACTTCTTAAATAATTATTCTTCCTTTTATGGTGTGACCCTTTAGGTTCTCCATATTAAACCGGTTGTGAATAAATCAATTAGAACAATTCTAATCTTATTTAAATAAATAAATTAAACAATTAATTTATTTAAATAACATTTATTCTACAATAGGATAAGCCTCCCCTAGCGATCAACGACTTTCAGGATAATATAGATTTCAACATTAATCATAAAAAGAACCTTTGAGTAAATAGTTATTGCGACAATTCAATCCTTCCACCATACAATGTCCCAATTAAATATAAGACATGGAATTAATGTCAAGTCTTATTTTATTTAATTATATGTATTTCGATCCTTAAATGCACAACTCAAATAATGCAATGCAAATTAGAAACTCCTTTCTAATTTCATTACGCTTTCGCCGAGGACTCTTTGGGTTGTCATTTATCGAATCACATAGGACATTTCTCTTCTTTATTAGAAGTGGTAGATTCTTTATTGATCATACATTATCTTCATGTACAACTTATTATACCCAAGCATACCCTTTGATATACCCTAAGGGTCTTAAGGAATAAGTCAAAGTATAACTCATCATACACAAGATACTATGATGATCTCAAGTCCAAGGATCACTTGTACTACTATCACTCTGAGAATTCCTATTGACAGCAAATAAAACTCCATTAGGTATTCCTTAGCGAGCCACGTTCGATGAACTTATTCTCTAATAAGCACCTACATACTTGCTTTAGTGTCTCCACACAAATGATCATGAGATCAATCATCCCCATCCAATGAGCAAGCAACGTATGTACCAATCTATCCGGATTCACTAATCCCCAATTTAGTAATCCAATGATTGAGAACTATTTTAGTTTTAAGCTTTCTAAGAATTTAGATCTCATTAGAATGATCATCATCATTATTCTAAAAGCATTGCTTAAAACTATGGGTTTATCACATATTATAAAACAAACATCATGTAGATAATTAAAAGCCTTTAATAAATTAATACTTTTTATTAATAAATGAATAAGATTGTTACAAAGTATATGCTTTATCATCAAACATGATTGGCTTGTGTGCATACTACTTTCAATCTCCCACTTGCACTAAAGCCAATCGTCATGGTATCTTATACTTTTCTTCTCTAAGTGACGACTATCCTGCTGTTGGATAAGCTTTAGTTAATGGATATGTAATGTTGTTCATGAGAGTCCACTATCTCTATAGTGATTTCCCATCTTTCAATGATTCTAATAATCAATTGAAAGTGCCACAACACATGTTTAGATCCAATATGAGACTTAGGAACTATTCCTAGTTCTGTAATGAACTTTTATCTAAACAATCAACTTGCAGCTTCATTTATAGCTACTTACTTTGTCTTTATTACTAAACCAAAGAACTCTTTCTTTGTTTGGAACCTTTCCAATTCAACGCACCATTGATTCAAGGTAACACTTTACCTTAAAGTGGATTTTTCGTCGTCTTGAGTGTCATGCGAAAAAACTTGAGTCTGTTAAGCCCTCTAGTTTTAATTCGGACCCATCATGTATGATCACATCCTTAGTCTTTGGTTAAGAACTTTAAGATGTTTTCACCGACTCACCAGGTGAACTTCTCCAGAATATGACTGATCAACATCAGGTCTCGTATATTTCATTGCATACATGATAGTTACTCATGCGATCTCTCTTTTCAGGAGTCTGTGGGGACTATTAAGAGAGATACACTCCATGGCTCATCAACATGAGACATCTCTTGGAGTTTGCCATACTAAACGACTTTAGCATCAAATGAATATACGTTCCTTGGGTTAAGTCGAGCATCCTCTTAAATCTATCTATATAGATTTATATCCCCAATTAAGATACTCTTCCCAAATCATTCGTGGAGGAATTGTTTAGACAACTTTATCTTTACTGATTGTAGCATTGGTATGTAATTCCTCATCCGTAGTATATCAACATATAATACTAGAAATTTCACGACGCTCCCACTGACCCTTTTGTACACACTAGAACTCTTACCTCATCATGTATGTAATCGGATCATCATCTTCTATGATGTGTACCTCATCATCATCATCCATGATGAATCCATACCTCCTAGGTATCTTTTGGTGACTATTCCGGACTTACGATTCGGTTGTGGTACAATAGGTCTATCTACTGAGTTCCTCTTATTTGACTTATAATGTTTTGTGGTTCTTGAACTCTTCAAGATCTATTATCCTCCCACTAGCCCTTCAATGATAAACACCTTTATCTTAGAAGGCGGCGTGTTTTCAGAACAAACACCTTTTTTTGCTAAGTAGAATTATAGAACATATACCCTAAACTTACTTTAGGATGTCCCACAAATCAGTACATGTCAAATCTTGTCCCAAGCTTATCCTTTGAAACCTTTTCACATAAGTTGGACAACCCCTTATCTTGACATACTTAAGATTAGAATCCTCCCCATCCATAACTTTTATGGAGTCTTTGAAATGGATTTTGAGGTTACCATTTTCGTAGATATGTCGACCATTTCTAGGACATTATCCCGGAAGGATCTTTGGAATGTCGGTAAAATCATTATGGACCGCACCATGTCCAACAAGGTACGATTTTTCATTCGGATACATCAATCAATTATTGTGTATCGAGGGATGTGTCCATTATGAGAAAACCATTTGAGATGATCTAGAAACTTATTGCACAAGTATTTATTCCTTGATCTAATCAAAGAATCTTAATACTTTGCCAATTTGTTTCATTTCTGAATTTTTGAACCTTTCAAATAATTCATACTTGTATTTCAACAAATACATACATTCAACTCTTTGAATAATCATCTCCTTTTCTTATACTAATTTGTTCAATATGCAAAATTATTTTCATGTAAGTCAAGTATACAAAATTTATTAAGTAATATTCGATTCTATACAAAACATTATTATTATAAATAGAACAACAATTGTTCTTAATTATAATACCATAGATTTCATTGTCCAACAATAAAATGGAAATAATAATTTTTAACAAGAAGCTGGAATACAATAATAACTTATTGACTTAATAGATTTGCCGTAGGCATTGCTAAACTATAAGTTTCTATAGCTAATGCACGCAACCTTTGCTTCATTTTCCGCACATAGGATTACTTATATTTGTTTAGCTTTCTACTTCTATTTGGTCCCTTCATAAATCTATATTTATGATAACCAAAGTCGGTATCCAATACCCAAGTAGAACCTTGACTTAAAGAAATTTTATTTTAAATCATGAACAAATTTGTATTTATAACCGAAACTTCACTAAGCTTCTTTGGTTAGCCTCTGCAAGATACTTCTTGCAGTTTCTTTCCAGTGTCCAGGCTTATTGCAGTGAAAGCAAACTCCTTTGCTATCCGTATCAGTTTTGTTCTTATTATCCTTTGTTTATGCTTTTCTATATAACTTCTTTGAATCGTTCTTCTTTTCAGAAGATCTTTTGGCCCCTACCAGTAAGACTTGATCTTTCTTGGTTGGAAAGTGACTCTCAACATTTTTCAATATGTTAAGCAAATCAGCGAAGCTGATATCTAGCTTGTTCATATGAAAAATTCACAACATTCGTGAAAGGAGTCCGGGAGTGAGTGCAAGATCAAATCTTGGCTCAACTCTCCATCCATGACAAAACTCGTTGTCTAATTGATCAATCAAATTGATAATGTTAAGGACTTTTTATGCATACTATAGTGCCATTGGCCATTCTAGATCGGAAGAGCTCCTTAGATATCGATATCTATCGGTCCTACTTTCCTCACCATCAACTACTTGATGTGCGGGGAATATAGTAAGAGCATCCATAGTTTCATCTTGTGGCTGAAGCTCGTTACTCATGGATGCGAGCATGATGCATTGAAATAATGTGCATCATCTTGCCACTTTCTAAAAGTAGCAATCTCTTCCTCGAGGCATTATGCGCAACCATTGCGAGGATAGGCGTATTAAGGACATAAGATAGCTTTTCAGCTATGAGAACTATTCTCAAATTCCTTAACCAATCCGTTTAATTCGGTCTGATTAATTTAGCATCTAATATGCTTCGCAGTGATAGTAATTTTAGACATTGTAAAATTCTGTAAATGAATTTGTAATTAACAACATTTTAACATACATTCTTTTATTAATTACCAAAATAATTTAGGTCTTGTTTTAAATTGGTATCTCCCACTATTTTCTTCAAACTATATTACCCTCACTTATATAGTTCGGCAAAATCTAATTAAAGATTTGCTAGTGAGAATAAGGATCCCATTTCAAATGTATATAGCCTTGTGGTGACACAACAAACTATATATAAATAAATAGGTAGACAACTTTTGTCAATTACATCAACTATGCAACTCCTTGTCTTTTGCCTCTTAGATTATTTTGATCAAGTGGTGGCACATCCGAATCAAAATTATCCAAGTTAAGTCCGACCTAGCACTCCATATATTCAAAAAAGAAAAATATCATCCTTGTGGTGACACAACAAAACAATATTGTTCAATTTTTTTTATAAGCATCAAATGTGATAAATTAACATCTTAAATACTTAATACTTGCCTTGTGGTGACACAACAAACTCATATTAAATATTTAATACTCTATTAATTTTATCATGCTGAAGGCGACGTTCGATATTCCAAATATCTTTGAACGCTTAGGACTTAATATAAAAATTGAGGGTTTGTTATTAATTTGTCTCATCTTGTTTAGCGGCAGCATTTGCATATATATATATAAAATACGCGTCATATTAATGAACACATGCGAAGCATGTTTGCATAATATATAATATATATATAGTATAAGCATGCACATATAGAATACTATATTCTACCCGGATTGATTATGGACTTTTATTCTAGTTTGGTTCACTAGAGCCACTAAGTGAACCAAAAGGTCAAACCTAGGGGTGCAAGAAATAATATTTAAATATAACAATTACATTTAAACTAGGGCTCCATTACAACCGGGTCTTCAAGCGCTCCTTACTCCTTGATCTCTAATTTTTCAAAATTAATTCTAACTATTCCTATTACAAAACTATTTAAAATAAATAGAAACCTTGATCGTGATCGAGGGGGAAGTACATAGGAGGAGATAGAATTTACATTAAGAAAAAATTAGAGAAGGCAGTCTCTGAGACCCCATTTAATAAAACCCATACATTCATGCATCCAACTAAAATAAATCCAATCGCATTGATCGATAGTCCATAATCAATCCCATTTATTATCATACACATCACCATATGCATCGATAAATAACATTCATCTCATGAATAATAAACATTTAATATATATATTGATATCATTTAATGGGCAAATTTAGTTAGTATAAAATCTATTTTTGAATCAAAATAAACTCCTTTATTTTAATCCAAATTCAAATCAAAATAAAACTATTTTATTTTAATTTATCCAATTTTGAATAAAATAAACTATTTTATTTTAATCAAAATAATTTAATCAAAATAAACCCTTTATTTTAATTAATTACGGAATCCAATTCCATATATATATATAAAAAAATCTTTAATTAAAATAATTTTTTTTTTATTTTAATTAATTATGGAATCCAATTCCATGTAAAAAAAATCTTTTATTAAAGGAAACACAGATATTCTTTCCTATTCACAAATAAACTCTTTTATTTTGAATAATATGAAATCTTATTTCATATCTAAATAAACTCCTTTATTTAAGGAAATACGGATTTTCTTTCCTATTCACAAATAAACTCTTTTATTTTGAATAATATGAAATCCTATTTCATATCTAAATAAACTCCTTTATTTAAGGAAAGATGGATTTACTTCCCTATTCACAAATAAACTCCATTATTTTAGGAAAAATAAAATCAAATTTCAACTCCAATTAGTTATCATGGAATCCAATTCCAACTCTAATTAGTTAGCATGAAATTTAATTTTAATATTAAAATAAACCCTTTTATTTTAATATTAAAATAAACCTTTTATTTTAAAATTAAAATAAACTTTTATTTTAAGATTAAAATAATTATATATATATATATATATAATATTCAATTTTAAAATTAAAATAAGCTCCTTTTTATTTTAATATTAAAATAAACTTTTATTTTAAAATTAAAATAAATATTTTATTTTAATTATAAAATTATTAAGAATATAATATATATATATATATATATATATATATATATATATATATATATATATATATATATATATATATATATATATATATATATATATATAACAGGTTATATATATTATATATATGGTAACAGGCAATCCGTGATCTTCCTTATATCCGTAATAATCCTGTAACATTCCTTTTCAAAAAAAAACCGTGCCTTGCATGTTTGTTGTTATCCTGAATGCTTTAGAAATCATGCGGACCATGTGTACATGTTCCTTAAAAAAAAATCCAGCTTCTGCCGAAAATTAAAAAAAGGAGAATTTGCGTATATATATATAATATATAATATGATATGCACGAATCTTGTTTTCGGCCTAATTTTTTTTTTTTTTTATTTTTTTTTATTTTAAATTTTATACAATAAAATTATGCCCAATTAAATTGTTTTAAACACATATCAATATACATATCAAATCTGAACAATTAATAATTTGCATAAAGGTTTGGCTCTGATGCCACTGTTAGGTTTGTAATATTCATGAAAGCAATCAAATTGCATAAAAAGTGCGGAAGCGTGTAAAATCAGAGTTTAAAAATTTACAAACCATATACCCGGATCACCCTTTATGCATAATTATTAATTAAACGAAAAGATAAAGAATAAAATCATACCCTTGAAGATCGAGCTTCCTCGGTACAAGTTCACCTCAAATCCTTTTCGCGTTCAACTTGAATCCACCAGGGTTTGGTTCCTTCCTTTGATCAACGTTAGCCACCCATGTGTTTGGCCTCAGAGGTGATCCACCAAGGAAGAAGAAAATTCAAGAAGATGGGTGTTTTGGCTAACCCTAGTTTTCTATCTCTATAGAAAAGGCATACTCCCAACAACTTGGAATTATTACGTACTTTGTTAAAGTCAACAACCCATACCACCCATAATAAGACTCTTCTTATTTATAGATGTGGGCAACCCACCTTAACAATTAAGAAATTGGGTTTTAATTAATTAATTCTTTTAATTAATTAGGCTCCCTAATCTTATTAGGGATAATTAATTAAACTCTTTTAATTAATTTTCCTTCCTAATCCAATTAGGAATAAATGAGAGTACTTATATTAAATTAATTCCTAAACTCTTTTAGAAATTAAAATAATAATAATTGTAATAATATTAATAAGACTCCTCTTATTAATTTATATTTAATATTTCTAAAATATTAAATAATAAATATTAAGCTATTTAATTTATTCTATCACCATATATTAAATTAAATATACTTAACAATATATTATTACGATTATGCCATTAACTTCTTAAATAAATATTCTTCCTTTTATGGTGTGACCCTTTAGGTTCTCCATATTAAACCTAGGTTGTGAATAAATCAATTAGAACAATTCTAATCTTATTTAAATAAATAAATTAAACAATTAATTTATTTAAATAACATTTATTCTACAATAGGGATAAGCCTCCCTAGCGATCAACGACTTTCCGGATAATATAGATTTCAACATTAATCATAAAAAGAACCTTTGAGTAAATAGTTAAATGCACAATTCAATCCTTCCACCATACAATGTCCCAATTAAATATAAGACATGGAATTCTTTGTCAAGTCTTATTTTATTTAATTATATGTATTTCGATCCTTAAATGCACAACTCCAAATAATTCAAATTAGAAACTCCTTTCTAATTTCATTACGCTTATGGCCGAGGACTCTGGGTTGTCATTTATCGAATCACATAGGACATTCTCTTCTTTTATTAGAAGTGGTAGATTCTTTATTGATCATACATTATCTCCATATACAACTTATTATACCCAAGCATACCCTTTGATATACCCTAAGGGTCTTAAGGAATAAGTCAAAGTATAACTCATCATACACAAGATACTATGATGATCTCAAGTCCAAGGATCACTTGTACTACTATCACTACTGAGAATTCCTATTGGACAGCAAATAAAACTCCATTAGGTATTCCTTAGCGAGCCAACGTTCGGTGAACTTATTCTCTAATAAGCACCTACATACTTGCTTTAGTGTCTCCACACAAATGATCATGAGATCAATCATCCCCATCCAATGAGCAAGCAACGTATGTACCCAATCTATCCGGATTCACTAATCCCCAATTTAGTAATCCAATGATTGAGAACTATTTTAGTTTTAAGCTTTCTAAGAATTTAGATCTCATTAGAATGATCATCATCATTATTCTAAAAGCATTGCTTAAAACTATGGGTTTATCACATATTATAAAACAGCATCATGTAGATAATTAAAAGCCTTTAATAAATTAATACTTTTTATTAATAAATGAATAAGATTGTTACAAAGTATATGCTTTATCATCAAACATGATTGGCTTGTGTGCATACTACTTTCAGTTAGGAACACAAAGTCTGGAGTTGACTCGAAGTATTCCTTCTTCATCGATTCTTGCTTCTGGCATAGCACCTTCTTGCACTTTTTTTCTTCATACGCATCAGCTCCGTGTGCAGTAGCTTGAGCAAATTTTAACTTTATCGATTAAAAGTCGGTTCTACTCGTATACTCGCTATCATCACATGCGTCCCTGGAGTCTTTAACTCTATCTCCATCCTTTGCAAGTCACACAAAATGGGCCTTTGCGTTGACAATATCGCACTCGTACTTGCATATGATTTTCTACTCAATGCGTCAGCTACCACGTTCGCTTTTCCAGGATGGTATTGGATGGTATGATCACAATCTTTCAATGATTCAAGCCAACGTCGTTGTCGCATGTTGAGTTCCTTTTGAGTGAAGAAATATTTGAGGCTTTTATGATCCGTAAAGATCTCCACTTTCTCCCCATACAAGTAATGCCTCCAAATTTTAAGTGCAAAGACAACAGCTGCCAACTCTAGATCATGAGTAGGATAATTCCTCTCATATTCTTTGAGTTGTCGCGGCATAGGCTATAACTTTTCCATGTTGCATAAGAACATATCCCAACCCTTTGCTCGAAGCATCATCATGTAGATGACAAATCCCTCCGAGGCGGATGGTATTGTCGTAACAGTCTTTGAAATAAGTCTCCTCTTGAGTTCTTGAAAAATCTTCTCACATTTTTCGCTCCAACCGAACTTTGTATCTTTCCAAGTCAGCTGAGTCAATGGAGTAGCGATTCGAGAAAATCCTTCCACGAATCTCCGATAATAACCAATTAAACCGAGAAAGCTACGTGCTTTGGTCCATCGATTTAGGTTGTTCCCGACTTTGAATAGCTTCAATCTTTGTTGGGTCAACAGATATTCCATGACTTGATACCACGTGCCCAAGGAATGCTACTTCTTCAAGCCGAACTCGCATTTCTTCAACTTGGCATAAAGCTTATATTCACGAAGCTTTTGGAGTGTCGACCTCAAGTGTTGCTCATGATCTTCACGGCTTTTGGAATAAATAAGGATGTCATCAATAAAGCGACCACAAAGTGATCTAAATATTCCTTGAATACTCGGTTCATCATATCCATGAAGGCGGAGGAGCATTAGTCAATCCAAAGGATATGACTAGGAATTCATAATGCCCGTCATAGAAGTTCCGAAAAGCCGTCTTTGGAATGTCGGTGGTTCTAATCTTCAATTGGTGATATCAAGAACGTAAGATCAATCTTTGAAAAGAATTTGGCTCCTTGCAATTTGGTCAAACAGGTCATCAATACGTGGCAATGGATACCTATTTTTGATGGTGACATGATTCAACTCCCGATAATCAATACAAAGTCGATACTCCCATCTTTCTTCTTCACGAATAGAACAAGAACACCCCAAGGAGAAGTACTAGGGACGAATAAAGCCAATGTCTAACAATTCCTGCAGTTGGGTCTTTAACTCCGAAGTTCAATAGAGCCATTCGATATGGGGCTTTGGAAATAGGTTTTGTCACCGAGTTCAAGGTCAATACAAAATTCAATTTCACGCTCCGGGGTAGGCGGGAAGTTCTTGAGAATACGTCGGAAATTTATTAACAATTGGAATATCGTTTAAAACCGGCGTATTTTTATTTAAATCATGTGACATGAGCTAAGAAATCTTGACATCCGTTTTTTCAATAAACGAATAGCTTTATGGCTTGAGATGACCGTGATTGATTTTAATGGTTTGGTCGTTTGAATTAGCATAATAGGTTGATTAGGAATATGAAAGCTAACAACCTTACGAAAACAATCAATTTTGCATGATAAGTAGTTAACCAATCAATCCCTAGAATCACGTCAAATGCAAGTATTTTAATGAAATAAGATCAACGGGTAATGTGAGGGTACCGATTTGAACCAAACAAGACTTATAAGCAAGTGGATGTAATGAAGGTTTCTCCCAACGGAGTTTCCACAGATAAGTCAAAGTCTAATTTCTCCTGAGTCAAATTTAATCGATGAGCGCAAGTAAGAGAAATAAAAGAATGGGTAGAACCAGGTATCAAATAAAGTATAGACTTCATTAGAGTTTATGATAAGCTTTACCGTGATGACCTCATTCGGATTCCTTGCTCTTTGGGAGGTCACAACAAACGCTCTCCTTGCACTAATGGTTTTGAATTTTCTAGGATGGCCTTTGGTGCCTCCATCCTACATTTGAATTTGTCTTGATGGCGACAAAATCGAGCTAAGTAACCTTCTCTTCCACAATTATAACATGCTTTGGACTGGCATTGACGCAATTTGGTGATGTGTCCCTCTCCTCCGCATTTGAAGCATATGATAGGTGGTCATTCTCCTTCCTTAACAATGGGTCTTTGTCTTTGACGTCTTTCCACCATTGTTGAATCTCCGCTTCTTGAAATGTCCATTCTTATTGTTTTGGCCCGATTACCACCGAAGTGGTTACCATATCCGCCATTGATTCCCTCCACGCTTGTTGTCACCGCTTGATGACTACTCATTTGGTATTATAATTTTCTTATTTGCTCTCTTTTAGTTGTGTTGACTCATTATCGCGTTCCACTAATCGAGCCTTATTTACAACATCCGAATACAAACACGGTTTATGAGAAATAAGATGTTGGCGTATCTCCGACGAACCTCTTAAAAACATTCGCGCGCCATTCTCTCTCTTCATTATCCACCAAGTGGGGACGAAACCGTGATAACTCGCAAATTTTGCCTCGTATTTATTCGACACCTGGTCATATTGTTTTGTTCCAACTTGATAAATTCCACCTCCTTCATGTGGCGAATACTTTCGGGAAAGTATTTGTCGTTGAACGACTCTGGAACTTCTCCCAAGATATCTTGATCAAAGAAGTTGAGTACGTTTACCGATTCCCACCAAAGAATCCGCCTCTCCCGCAACATATAAAGGCGGCAAAGGAACCTTTTGCTCCTCGGAGCATCCCAAGACATCAAATATCTTGGTAATCTGCTTTATCCATGCTTCCGCTGAAGTGGTTTTGGCTCTCCTTAAACTCCGGTGGTCCCGGCTCCTTGAATTGTTTAGCGGTGACCGCTTGAGAGTTTTCGTGTTTCCACCTACATTTTGGACGAGAGTCGCTCTCTACCGCTATTGCATAAATTGCATAAAGCCTCTGAACATTTGATCATTCATCATTTGGTCAGTGTTGTTGTTTGCATGAGGATTGTCGCCTTCCTGATGCACATTATCATGATTATTGATATGTGGTGAATCAACGATCGCCTGCGCTCCATTGCTATTCTCAACATTCTCAGATGTCATTTTCAGATACTGCCACAAAACAAAAGGTTAATTGACATGTAACAAATTATCCCTATCTTCTGACCAACCAATAAAATAGCACATAAACTTAGGTAGGTCATACTAGCGAAGGTATTCCCCGTCTCTCCCCTCCTAGTACTATTCTCACATCTTAGCCAGGGATCATATCCCTAAGCTCTGATACCAACTGTGACGCCCCCAAAATTAGGTATACATCACCCATCTTGGGTCGCCACTTACATGGTATAGAATTTAAATACAACTTACTAACATAACTGTCGTGTACAATACGACATAAACTATGAGTTTAAATACAAATATCGTCTACTAGATATTATACAAACTCAAAAAGGAGTCCTCATTACAATTATTATCACACTATTTCACAGAATAGTGAGGACTACTAATGCTATCTTCAGGACCATCACTCGCTTCCCCGACTGTCGTCCGGCTATATTCTCATTTCCTGAAGAGAACAGTGAAAGAAAGGGTGAGCTCAACTAGCCCAGTAAGAAATATTATGACTAAGATAATGCAGAATAAATTATCAATAGTCTTCAACAATGTTAAACTGATAAAATACAATAGACAACCGGTTTAAGCTGCACAATGAATATGCAATCCATTAAAAGAGTCAAGTAGAAAATAAAGTCTACTATCTTTTAGGTTTTAAAAGGTTTTCATCATTGTTATAAATTGAGACTCAAACTTTAATAAATATTCCACATCATCGAATCACCGCATTACTGCCAAGGATATTCTTTAGTATCACGACCACAATTATTCACGCATCACGGGCCAAGAATATTTGTGTATTCATTAATGGTCATGATCATGCCAACAATCGTCCATCAATGCACTACTACCATCGAGGATTTTTACCACATCATTTGTAACATTACGGCCATGATTACAACCGAATAGTCTTTGGTCATAATCATACCAAGTCCATCTATGCACTCTGTGCCATGATGACTTTCAAAAAAAATATAAACATGAGGATGATGACAATGATATAAGAATTCAATAAAACAAGTTCAAGAATTATTTTATCCAGAATTATTAACGCCCAAATTATCAACATGATCTTTGTTTTGTAGAGTAAAATTCAAGAATGATCGGAAGAATATTTTCATGAAAAGATCTTTGGATGAAACGCAAATATCAAGGATATTCCACTAATTTCATGGAGTATAGAAGTCAAAGTTTTAACTAACCGGGTATAATAAAGAATGGAATAACGAAAAGAAATCACCATGCATGCGATAGACCGCATGCATAAAAGTTATTCCAACAGAATAATAAAGAAGCGAACCCGGTCGAGGTGAAATTCACAATCAAGGATGTTCCAACAGAATAATAAAGAAGGAACCAGATCCGTGTAAACACATGATAGGATATTCCAACAGAATAATAAAGACGGAACCAGTCCAGGTGTAAAACACATGCATGAGGATGTTCCAACAGTAATAATAAAGATTTAAACCAGTCCGTGTAAAAACACATGCATACATGATGTTCCAATGAATAATAATAAAGACGGAACCAGTCCGTGTGTAAAATACATGCACAGGATGTTCCAATGAATAATAGAAGAATGTCACCAAGTATAGGGTAAACCACTTATACAAAAGTTATTCCAACGTAATAATAAGCAATGGAATAACAACAGATTCTTCTTCATGAATAAGAAAGAATAACACCCCTTACATTTGGTAGGAGATTGAATATCGCAAAGCATTAGTAGTAACAAAATACTCTTCTTCTTTTCTCTTATTCTCTCTATACTTTCTCTCTATAGCTTGAATGAATTAAGTAAAAAATAATGAAGCCCTAGGCCTCTATTTATAGAAGATTTCTAGCTTAGCACCGATGTGTGAAAAGGCAAGTGGCTTGACGACTAATGATGTGAAAAGAAAAGTGGTTTGGTTCGACTTTGTAATGTGAAACGACAAGTGGTTCGGCGCTTTGTAATGTGAAACGACAAGTGGTTCGACGTCTGGTAAAGGTAATTACAATTAACGAAGGTAAATACTATCGACGAAGGTAAATACTATTCACAAGGGTAATTACTATCGACGAAGGTAATTACTATCGACGAAGGTAAATACTATTCACAAGGGTAATTACTATTGACGAAGAGACTCTTAGATGATGACATATGAGCCCCCATAAAATAATCAAACTTACCACAAATCATTTTTTCATCAACACATATTTAATCTTTCAACAATTATTAATCATTTATAACTTGTCGTCTCAATTATTGATTTAATACTATAACATATTATATGAGATGATACTATGACAATAATTGAATCAATAATATAAGAGATATGATGCAAAGAATTATCGTAGTAATAATTGAGCATAAATGAGTGACTTCTCGCGAAGCATCAATAATCAATACCGTGTGCTACTATGCAACTACGCCAGACATCGTATTCTTTTTTTACCACGGGTAGTTCAACAGCTTTTAACGGTAACACCTCCGTGAGTTATTTTTATAAAATGTTTTTGTCGTTTTCTCAATCAATAATAATTACATTGTAGGGTCCACCAATGATTGAGCCATTGTATTTAATATTCCCTAACAAAAAGAATATTCCCACCAAATGAATATTTTATAACAACTTCATACTTTTGCAAAATTTATAAATATTACCCACAACTATAACATTATATCAAATTTATTCCATAATATTCAAAAATAATATTTATAGAAAAAAATTCATCTTTATTTATAAAAGCTGGGGTCTTACACTATAAGTTTAAACCATTAGATCGAACATAACAAGTCCAGAACGCTTGGATCAAGGCTTGGAAAGCAGGTGCCTTGACTGTTCTTCATTTCTGGAAAACCCAGAAAATGAAGAACAGTTCTGACAAAAAGTTTAGATGTCAAGATCTTTCTGTTATGAAGTAGGATGATCATGAAATCAGTTAATGATTGTAGTATTACATTAACATTACAATCATAACAAAATTTCAAGCTCAGAATCGTTAAGGTCTAGCTTAAGTGGAAAACTGTCCATGAATTTCTGGGTTTCATCAAGAATGCTCAAGAACACCTATAGCGACGGTTCTGTCGCTATAGGCAGTCTTTAGCGACAGTTTATTTTCAAAATTTATTATTATTATTAAATAAATAGAAAAATTAGTTTTTAATTATTAAAAATACAAAATAAATTCTTAAAAATTATTTTAAAATCCGAAAATTAGTTTTTAATTATTTTGAATATATTTCATAAATATTTAATATTTTGGAATATTAAAAGTATTTAATTATAATATTAAATAAATTATTTAAAATGATTTTAATACATGAAAAATCATTTAAAATTATATTATGGTATAAGAAAATAATGTAAGTTATTTTGATAACATTTAATATTTTGTGATGAATTTCATTAATTAATTAATATTAATGATAATTAAGTTATTTATTGAATATATTAAATAAATTATGAAAAATAGAATTAATGATTTAGAAATTAATGAAAAATGATTTAAAGGTATTTTAAGTTATAAAATATAACTTTTGATATTTTGTCATGAAAAATATTAATATGTTAAATATTAATGATATTAGATTTATTTAATACTTATATTAAATAAATTAGTTTTAAAATGATTTTAATGTTAGAAAAATCATTTTAAATGAAAATAAAGATTTTAAAGTATTTTAAGTTATAAAATATAACTTTCAATATTTAAAGGTAAATTTCATTAATTAGTTACTATTAATAATGTTAAAGTTATTTAATAATTATATTAAATAAATTAGTTTAAAATAATTTTAATGTTACAAAAATCATTTTAAATGATAATAAATTATTTAAAGATATTTTAAGTTATAAAATATAACTTTTAATATTTAAAGGATAATTTCATTAATAATTTAATATTAATGATATTAATTTAATAATAAATGATATTAAGTTTATTGAATAATTATATTAAATAAATAGTTTAAAATGGTTTTATTTATTTAAAAATCATTTAATAAGGATATTAATGAATTAAAATATCTTAAGTTATAATTAATGACTTTTAATATTTTGATAGATAATGCAAAGTAATATTTTAATATTAATAGTAATCATTTAAAAATGATTTTAAACTTTTAAAAAATCATTTAAGGGTAATATTAATACTTTTAAAATATTTTAAGTTATTATAAATAACTTTAATATTTTGGCAATAGTTTCATTAATAGTTTAATATTAATTAAATATTAATGATAATAGAATTGTTTAATATTGAAATCATTTAATAATGATTCCGGTGTTTGAAAATTCATAATAAATTATAATAAATGTTTAAAAATTATTATAAGTCATTTAAAAATAATATGACTGATACTTGCAGATATTGAACTACAGGATAGAGTCTTAGACTCGATAATTACCCGATAAAGCCATCGGTACACCGACATGTTTCAGAAATTGATCTAGACTTAGATAATTTGATTAGATATGTGTTTATTTGTGATTCAATGGTTGTGGAACATATGTGACAATGTGATTAGGTTATGTGTTGACTGCAATAAGCAGTGCTATGTGTTATAGTATGTATTCTAATCGATCAAATGATCTTATTACTGATAGGTGTTATATAAAGATAGAACTACGTTATGAACTGTAAGCAACGCATCAGGCAAGTATCTTACCTTTGCATTTCCTTTATGCAATGAACATGAGTAAAAAGTTTCAGAATTATATTATTATTATACCATATTATTAACCCTATTGTGATATATTCTATATCCGATCATTATTTATCAACATGTTAGTATATGGTAATTCAGATATATATTATGTTTGTTAATTTCTAAATATGGTTACACAAGTGTCCCCACTTGGATAATCATTGTAGTTAAACACATGTTGATATATATATATATATATATATATATATATATATATATATATATATATATATATATAAAGCCGTCTAAGCTATTTGACCCAGCTAGACACAAATTCAGAAATATCGTTGAATAAGTTAAAATCTTTTTGTATCCAATCAAATTATTTTGGTTCAGATTCCAGTCTAAGTACGAACATCCCGATCAAGGAAAAACTTTTATGCGCCCAAGGCGGACAGAGTGAACGATCTTATCATTCATGTAATGTAGTATTGATCAATATAGGGTACATGGGATGTACACCCTCTTGCCCGTAAGCTATGACAGTTTGCAGATGAAGTTCTGTCTAACCTTATCAAAAATTTAAAACACTGTTCATAGTATGTCGACTACCCTATATATATAGTCAATACGTAGTTTCAAAAATTTGAGATAGAAATGATATGTTATTATTATCGGTTCAGTTTACTTCACAACTATAAATTTGTTGTAGAAGTGATGTACAAAGAAAACATTTATTTCTTTCAGCTGATTATATTTCTAATTGTTATTACTTGCTGGGCACCCAAATGCTCATTCTTGCTTTAAATTAAATGTCTTCAGCTAGGCATGATCAAATTGAAGGTTCAGACAAGAACAAGTAAAAAGGAAAGCAAAAAGATTATGTTTAATGGTATCTTTTGTAATAGTTCGACAATATATAGACAATGATATTTATTATCTATCATGTAATATATTGTAGTAAAGGTTGCGTACTTGGGATTAGACTCTGATAAATGTAAGTTAAGTTTGATATTTATATTATTGTTATTATTATTAGTATTATTCCGCTCATAGAAATGGTATCGTAAAGCACTGAATTCGGGTTTCAAGTACTTGAATTTGGGGGCATTACAATATGGTATCAGAGCTTAGGGTTAAAAACCTTAGGTGGGTTAGACCTTAGGCTATAACCTTGGAACAGAGGGAAAAGTTGAAAATTCAAATAACTCATATAGAGTTTAAAAAGGGAGATGAATTGAATAAGTTCATCGACAAATCAAATAAAAGATAACTTATATAAAACTATTAATTGTTGTGTGTATATATTAAGTGATAATCAAGATTGTTTGTGTGTAGATGTCAGATAGAAAAGGGTTAAGATACCCTCAAATTGTAAAGAAGAAGTCAACCTCCATAACCGAGCTAATATCAAAGCCAATAGCTGAAATAGAGGCTCACATTAAAAGTTACCTCAATGAGGTGGTTGTTTTGAAAAGTATAGTACCAGATCCTGAAACGATAGTATAACTGATAGGTAAAGTATAGTTAAAGAATATGTGGTCAATGTCGAGTTCTTAAACTCATATATTTGTGGTGAGTTCTTAAACTCATAATGTATGGTAAGTTGGACGAACCAGGTATAGTATGTGTGAATGGATTATCAAGGATAATGGGAATATACAGATTTATAAGCAATTGATCCTTAGTGGAGGCGTAAGAAATAAGTAGTATTAGTATGAGTAAATTGGTATAAAGATAATAGTAAATTATATGAGTACTGCTTAATGCAGAAAACCAAAATTTTAAAATATATAATATTTTGAGTACATGATAAATATAGAATTTCATGTAATATGATTATACGTATACGATAAGGCTTAGAATAAAGAATAAAGAATAAATTGTGATAATTCCGCCAAGGAGACGAAAACGAAACTAAAGGGCAAAAGAACCTGTCAACAAAACTGGAGGACAACCAGACCCGATACAGAATTTTGCGAATATAGACGATCAAGTTATGCAGAACGGAATACCAGTCACGGAAAGATCAGCCAGATAATCGAATGATAAACATCAAAGACTTCAAGGCGTTCATACTGCCAGGATTTAGAGGATCAACTGACATGTAGCAACGTTTGTGATAGCTAGGATAACGGAGGGGCAAAAGACAGTTTCATCACCTATACAATAAAAAGAAAGGAGATAAAGGACAAGTCTGTGTGTTTTAAGTGTGAATCAATGGAGTATAAGGTGGAAGATTGTTCAAGAAGGAGAAGGGAGGCAAGGAATGCACAAACAAGGAAAGGCAGCAGGGCATTGGCGACGACGATACCAACATCAATAATCAAACCAACGAAATCAACCGCAAGCGTCTTTAACATGTCCGTTCAAGAAACTGTAGCAGCCGGGGATGCAACTTCAGGTATTATTCAAAAAAAAATTATTTTCTTATATATATTATTTTCCTATATATAGTAAAATATTTTATAAATTATTTTGAAGGAGGAAATTGAGCTCTCTTAGAAATCAATTTTCTATATAAGCAGATAGATAAGCTTTATGCTGAATAGTTAAAGATTGGTTCGATCAATTATGATCAAGATCTACATACAATGATTGTGTATGCTATGTACCCTGGTATGTATAGGTTTTAAAATGGTGATTTCGAGGACGGAATCTTTATAAGGGAGGGTGAATGTAATAACACGATATTTTCTATATAATTAAATTAGAAATTTTGCGTATAAATTTTTTTTTATTTTAAAGATGAGGATTTGTACAAGATAAGGTGTATACGTATTTATGTGATAAAAATATATTTATTACATGAATATTTACAAATAATTTTATTTTTAGAATTATTTATTATTATAAAGTATATTCTTATAATAATTAATTTTATAGTAGAAATGTTTTTATTAATTATATTTCTATGAAAATATGATAATTATATTATTTAAATAATATATGAAATGGTTATTAGAATTATTATAATAATTATTTTATTATATTATATGAATTTTTATCTATATTTATTAAGTTAATTATTTTAACTTAATTAATAAAGGTATATATGTCAGGTAAATCAGATATGGAATCCAATCCCTAATTTTGGATTTTGATCAAGGAATGAGAATAATAATATTATATTATTATGTGTCAGTGTTATAATTAGGTATGCTATGTGAGTAAGGTTAATGTGAGGATCAGTTTTGATGGAACAATTTTAATGTTACTGATAAACCCTAGTTTGAAGTCAAATGAGACTTTAAAATCTGTCTAGTAATTATGTTATGTGATTAATGATATTTATTATAATATTATTTTATTTTATTGCCGTAAATATGTAATTTATGTGTGTGGACTGATAATGTCGGTCAAATTATGTGTATAATGTCAAAACCATAGTTTTAAGCAGTTAAACCCTAATTTAAAAGCTGAATGCCAGTTTAAGACTGTTACGTAATAATATTAATGTGATTTATGATCGGTGTTATAGATATTAACCCTAATTAGGGAGAACCCTAATTTTCAAAACCCTAATGTTTTTTTTATAAACCTTTTGTAGACACTCAAAATTTTTCTGTATTAATTTTACTAACATTGCAGGAAGACAGATTCGTCTGTTAAGAGGGAACCCTGAAAGACAATCCAAATCCATACCAGATACTACCGGAAGTTCAGCATCAACCCTGGATCGCAATCTGGGAGTAACAATTCCAACCTCGGATGTAACCCCGACGCCTACAGATACAATACCGAAACACACATCGGAGAAGACCGATTAATCTCGGAGATGACCATGAGGTATCCAGTCTCGGTCCCAACCATGGGAATAGCCACCGACCTTGGTGATAACCCCAAGGAATGCAGTTTCGGCGATAATGCTTGTTTCAAATGCAACCAGCTTCAATCTCGGTGCTCACAGAGAGATACACTGTACCAACCCTGTAATAACCCGATATTTTGCATATAAATAAATAAGAAATTTTGCATATAAATTTTTTTTTGTATTATTTTAATAATGAGAATATGTGTCGAGTAATGTATTATAAATGTAAATGTGACGCCCCCAAAATAGGTATACATCACCCATTCTGAGTTGTCAATACATGGTACAGAAACAACTACAACTTTATTATTACAACAGTAAAACTGTGAGTTTGAATACAAATATTATCTTCTAGACAATATCTATACTCAAATAAATCCTCATCACATTTATTGATACATTATTTTACAAAAATGGTGAGGACTACTAAACAATTCTTTCTAAAACCTTCATTCCATACCCCGACTGCACTCGCTATATTCTCGCCTCCCGAGAAGAAAAATGGAACAAAAAGGAAAAGGGTGAGCTCAACTAGCCCAAGAAAGAATATTATGACTAAGATAATATACAACAAATTACCGTTAGTCTTCAACAGGAAAAATCTAATAGAATACAATAGACAACAAATTTTAAATCAATATTCGCGTGAAATAATAATTCATTAGAAGAGTTAAGTAGAGAATGCAAACTACTATCTTCTATGTATGAATTTAAAAGTTCATCGCTCATCTTTTATCCCCGTAACATCAATCAATATACATCCGGAATCAAATATTCATCTTTGAACTACAAAAGCCAAAGATATTCATCGATTGGTCATGTTCATCTAAACACTGCTCATCTTTGAACTACGGCCAAAGATATTCTTCAGAAATCATTCATCTGCACTCACAGCCAAAGATATTCAATAATATCATCATTTAAGACTCGAGGATGATGAAAAATATTTTTAAAGAAACGAATCCAAATTGAAACAAAAAGACAAGGATTAAGGATTAATGATTCGTATTTTGTTTTATCCATGTTCAAAAATACCTCAAAAATAATCATAGTGGTGTAAAATTCAAGAATGATCAAAAAACATGGATACAATCAAAGCTAGTATCCGAATAGATATTTTGGACAAAAAGAAGAAATTTTATTTTTCTATTGAATAGTGTCAGATATCGTGAATAAGGTCGTATACGTGAATAGTAACTTCGACACCAAAAGATAGAAATTTCCCAAAAAACATCTTCACGCTTCATGAATAAGATCGTGAATAAGTAACTCGTGAATAGTAACTCGTGAATAGTAACTCGTGAATAGTAACTCATGAATAGTAACTCATGAATAGTAACCCCAGAGCATGGAAAAGTTCCAAATTTGATAAAAAGTTTCAACCAATATTTCAAAGATAATGATATTGAAGAAATAATATCATTTGAGAAGAAAATAACATCCCTTACCTCGAAAGATTAGTACTTCTATTTGGAATCTAGAATATAGTCAAGGTAACTTGCACCGCCTAACAATACTCGAGTATACTCACAAGAATACGCTCAATATATCGAGAGAGAAATAGAGAAAAACTTCAGTTTCGGTGTGTTTTTCAATTCTAACCTAAGCACCCTATTTATAGGAAAATGCTTAGAACACCAAAGTAGAAAATTGAATATAATATTAATATATTTTTCACATTTTCTTTAGCCCACCTTAGACAACTGATCTCAGCCCATTTGAATCACATGTGAGGCCAACTTAGTTGCAAAAACGTTTTTCTCAAAATAATTAACTAAAACTCCCAAAAATTAATTATTTCGAACTTGAACTTCAATAATTCATAATAAATAGCCCTTTTATCAGAAAATTCAAATCTCGTGAGTTTTATAGGAAATTCAATTCTCTACAACTTTGCAGAAGAAAGTTTTTCCAAATTCCAAATGTAAATTGGACCAAATCCACAAACCAAGCGATTTTACAAGTTTATAATCAAATTTCGGTCAATAAATGGGGTCCACCGACATGTTTAACATGTTTTAAATATTTATTGCAACAAAAATACTCTTCCTCCTCAGTATACTCATATATCCCACATTCGTTGTAAAATATCACCATTATTATATTATTATAATATAATAATATATTTAAATAAATTATTTTATCGAGAAAAAGATAAAATTTCAATTTTCAACAATTGTCACATTAAAAATTTTCTCCATCTATATCCACATAAAATCAATATTTTCCTTATCATATGAATCAATAATTAATTATTCACAAATAATATTACAAAATCACAATATCGACAATCAGCAGGTTCCTGTGAAAGAGGGGCTTTCAATAAGAATTTCTCCATCTTGGGCGCCGCAATTAGGTGACCAAACCTCTCCTTAGATGTAACTTTCTAGACATTGCCAATAATGTTATCTAATAATATTATTCAGATAATATGAATTATTGCTTCGATAATGAAAAATAATGTGTGAATGACAATTATTGAAACAAATGAGATATAAAATATCAACGCATCAATTATTAAATCAATAAAATAATTGAGCAAGAATTATCGTAACCATTATTGAGTAGTGCCTTCTTACGTAAGAATCAATAATTGGTGCAATACCGTAAAGCATCGTGTTTTAACCACCGAAAGTATTTTAATAAGATTATTATCAGAATAACTACAACCGTTATTTTTAAACAACTTATATTTGTCGTTTTTCTTCATCCAATCGCTTTCAGTTATGGGGCCCACACATGGCTACGCCTGTCCGCATTTAATATTCCCGAAACGATCACGAATATTCCACGACCAAACGAATATTTCACAAGAATGAATATTTTATAACCACTTACTTATTTTGAAATATTTATGATTTTACCCCTAACTATCCACATTAATCAAATCAACCTTACTATTTCAAAATAATAAATAGAGAAAATTAAATTTCATTAATAATAAGTTGGGGTCTTACAAAGAAATATACTTATTACCTATAAATAATTTTAGAATTATTAATCATCACAAATTATATTCCTATAGTAATTAATTTTTGTAAAGGTAAATGTTTTATTAATTATTTTCCATGAAAACATGATTTTATATTATTTAAATAATATATGAAATGATTATTAAGTATAATAATAAATATTTTATTATATGAATTTGTTCGTAATATTTAAGTTAATTATTTTAGCTTAATTATTGATGTAGTATATGAAGAATAAATCGATATGGAATCCAAACCCTAATTTTGGATTTTGAGCAATGAATGAGAATAATAATATAATATTAATTATATTTTAATTTTTAGTGCTATAAATATGTATCACGTAAATGCATAGATCGATAAATGTAGGCCAAATATATATGGTAAATTGTGGCATAACCCTCATATCGTGTTATTAAACCCTAATTGTTAAACTCGGTTATGAGTTCGAGACTGTGTACTAATGGTGTTATATGAATTTTACTGTGTATTTTATAATTTTTGTAATTAGGAGAAACCCTAATTATTATTTGAAAACCCTAATTTGCTAATTAGGAACCCTAATTACAAATTTTAGAAACCCTAATTATTATTTTTGTGAATTATAATGATGATTTGGAAACCCTAATTGTTAATTTGGGAACCCTAATGATAATTAAGGAACCCTAATTATTTAAACCCTAAATTCTATTAAAAACCCTATTTTTAATTAGCATGTTTTAATTAAAATTTTTCTACACTTAAATTTTTAATTGTCCAAATCCTAGTAATTATTTGGGAAACTTTAAGATGTAAAATCTAGTGATTAAACCCTAGATTCAAGCACCTTGGACAAGAATACCCTTGAAATTTAAAATAATTACGAAAATGCCCTTTTGTCCTATTAGTTGCATTATTGCTAGCCAAATCTTATCCAAGATCTAGCCTGCCACCCTAGACCTACCTACAAGCTACTCAAAGAAGACATGATCAAGATTGCCAAAGATTCAATACATCGCATCAAGTCATTCAGATAATTCAATTAGAGAGAGAAAAAAAAATAAAGCTCATTTGATCAACCACACTTAGCCATTCTTTCTCAAGCTCAAATCCATGAAAATATAGTGCTAGATCAGTCCCCAATCAAGCCCCACGATCACACTTAGCAAATCAGAAGCTTAGAATCAAGAATTCGTTCATAAAGAGGTAAGAACCCTAGAAGAAATCTGACCTTGATCAAGGTGTTAGATGTTAGTTTTTTTGTGTTAAACATGTAGTATGTAGTCTATGATGATGATCTGGGTTGTTAGATGTTAGATCCATAACATCTAAAGGCTCAGATTTGATGTTTTAAAAATTCTGGAAAAACATTTTTTTGATGTCTGACAGTGAATGTCTGGCCGTGTAGATCTCTGTAGGTTTTTGATTTGTGTGTTTTAAGTGTTGGATCTTGTAGTATGTTGTAAGATCTTAAATCTGGAACTTGAATCAGGTTCATATCTGTTGTAGATTAAAAGTTATTTAAGATCAAGGTGGGTTGACCGGCATTGGCTGGCTGTTCTTGAAGCCCAGAAATTTCCCAGAAGGTCTGACATGCATTTTGATGGCCTCTAATCTTGCTCCATGTAATTTGTTTTGCCATGCTTGTTGTTTTGTAGTTGTAAAAGGACATGAATATTACATCTTAAAGTCTTTGTATCACATATATACTTAACAAAAATAAATCTAGAGGTGGTCAAACTTGGTAGCCAAAACTGCTCAAGAACATTTCTGGGTTTCCCAGAAATGTTCAAGAACAGTTCTAGGAGGGTACTTTGACCGGATTAGATTTGCTTGATCTGTTGTTTTTATGGTGTTTTTATGTAATATATATCTTTATCTACATGTTTACTACAACCCTGGAATTCTTAGATCAGAAAAATGTTGCACGATCAGCAAGTTGTGGAAGCCCAAACATGCACCCTCGATCTGTTCTTCATTTCTATAAAACCCAGAAATGAAGAACAGACTCTGACACAATTTTCTGAGCCTTAACCCAGTTTCATTAATAATTGTTAGAGCCTACGATTGCTTGTAACATGTTCTCTGATAGTTTTTCTACATGTCCCAACGAGCAGAAAACTTGTAACATGAACATATTGACACGAAGGGCGTTGACAGGCCATGATTATAGTTTTCTGGGTAGCCCAGAATATGATGAACACGCCTGACAGGAAGTTTGAATGGCTAGATTTTCATGATGTTGTATGTTATGACCTGAATTTTGATTGTTAATTGTAGTGTTACATTAACATTATAAGATCTGACCATTAGGTAGCCCAGAAACATTTCGAGACGAGAATTAGGCTCGGTCAAACAGGATACCTTGTGCACTGACTTGTTAGTGTTCTTGAGGTCAAGAACACCTAACATGACAGATAAGTGTCGCTATAGCCTATATCGACGTTTATTAATAATTTTATTTTATAATTTCCGGAAAATGATTAAAAATAGAAAAAAATTAGTTTTAATTATTAAATAAATTACTAAAAATTATTTTAAAGTCTGAAATTTAGTTTTTAATTATTAAATAAAATATAACTTTTGATATTTTGTCATAAAAAATATTAATATTTTAATATTAAGGATATTAGATTCATTTAATAATTATATTAGATGAAGTAATGTAAAATGATTTTAATATTAGAAAAATCATTTTAAAGGAAAATAAAGTGTTTAAAGATCTTTTAAGTTATAAAACATAACTTTTAATATTTAAAGGATAATTTCATTAATAAATCAATATTATGATAATAATTTAATATTAATGATATTAAGTTTATTTAATAATTATATTAAATAAATAGTTTTATTGATTTAAAATCATTTAAAGGTAATATTAATACTTTAAAATATCTTGAGTTATTATAAATAACTTTAATAATTTGGCAATAGTTTCATTAATAGTTTAATTTTAATTAAATATTAATAATAATAGAATTAGTTAATATTTAAATCAATTAATAATGATTTCAATGTTTGAAAAATTCATGATAAAGTATAATAATTATTTAAAAATTATTATAAGGCTATGCAAAATAGTATGACTGATATTTAAAATATCTAAACGAATATTGAACTAAAGATTAGAGTTTTAGACTCGATAATTACCTGATAAAGCCGTCGGTATATAGAAATATTTCAGAAATTGATTTGGACTTAGATAAATTGACTAGATATGTGTCTGTTTATGATCCAATGATTGTTAAACATATGAGACAATGTGATTAGGTTATGTGCTGACTGTAATTAGCAGTACTATGTGTTACGATATATTATTCTAATTGCACGAATGATCTTATTACTGATAGGTCGATGTATAAAAGATTAATCTAAGTTGCGTTATTGTAAGCAGCAGCTCAGGTAAATATCTTACTTTTGCATTTACTTTATGCAATGGACATGAGTAAGAAAGTTTCAGATTTATATTATTATTGTGCCAGATTATTAACTCTATTATTATCGATTATGTATCAAATCTTTGTATTCATACAAGTTCTTACATCATTCAATCATTGTATTATTGTATAATTCAGATATTTATTATGTTCGTTAATTCGTATATAGGGTTAGACAAGTGTCCCCACTTGGATAACCATTGTATTTAATCATATGTTGATACATACTTATTGATTTCAAGTATGATATCGTTGACTTAAAAGCATCTAAGCTATTTGATTCAGCTAGACATAAAAATATTGTTGAACAAGATAGAACGTTATTGTATCCAACCAGATTGTTTTGGTTTGGATTCCTGACTAAATATGAACATCCCGAATATGGAAAAACTTTTGTGCACCTAAGGTGGATAGAGTGAACGATAATATCGTTCTTGCATGTAGTATTGATCAATACAGGGCATAACGGGCTGATCACCCCCCGTGCTCGTAAGTTATGACAGTTTACATATAATAATGTGCTCGTAAGTTTCGAAAATAGAAAACAATGTTCATAGTATGTTGACTGATCTCCGGATATAGTCTGTACGTAGTTTCAAAGATTTCATATGGAAGTGATATGTTGTTATTATTGGTTCAGCTTACTTCACAACTGTTGATTCGTTGTAGAAGTGTCTTTCAAAGAAAACATTTAATTCTTTCAGCTAATATATATTGTTGTTATTACTTGCTGGGCAATCCAATGCTCATTCTTGCTTTAAATTTAAATGTTTTCAGTTAAGTATGATCAACCTGAAGGCTCAAAAAGAACAAGGGAAAGGAAAGTCAGCATTGAATGAGATTTATAATATGTTGTGTAATAGTTATAGTTTATTAAGACAATGATACTTATTATCTATGATGTAATGAATGTTTAAAGGTCTCGTACCTGGGAGTAAACTTTGATGCATATGTAAATTAAGTTTGAATTTTATATTATTGTTATTATTATTAGTATTATTCAGCTTATAGAAATGGTATCGTGAAGCACCGAGTTCGGGTTTCAAGTACCAGGATTTTGGGGCGTCACAGGTTGGTATCAAAGCTTTAGGGTTAGAAACCTTAGGTTGGATCGACCTTAGGCTATAACCTTAGGACAGGGGGAAACGTTGAAAATACAAATAACTCATATAGAGTTTAAAAGAAGATGAATTGAATAAATTCATTGTTAAACAAAATAAAAGATAACTCTTATAAAACTATGGTTTGTTGTGTGTATATACTATTTACTAATCAAGATAAGTTGTGTGTAGATGTCAGGTGGAAAAGAATTAGGATACTCTATGATCGTAAAGAAGGAGCCAATATCAAAGCCAAAAGCTGAAATAGAGGCTCATAGTGTAGACAACCTTGATGAGGTGGTGGTATTGGACAAGGTAGTACTAGATCCAAAAATGGTGGAACTAACAGATAGTTATTCAGCCACTAAAGTTGGAGCTGATCAAGCATCAACTGAAGTACAGAATTTGAAGAACAAGGTTTCTTCTCTAGAAAAGATGTGGGAAATAGAAAAGCTACTAAATAACCAATTACGAAAGGCGTTAATAGAAACTATGGAAGAACAAGATAAGCTTAAAATCCAAATTGATCAAATGGGAGCCGAAATTAACAAATCGTGTGCAGCTCCGAGCAAGAAAAGGAAAAGAAAGAGGAAAGAACATGACTTAAGAAATTAGAAGGATTAGTAGTTGATTTTTGATAATGTACGGGTGTAATGTAATATTCTCAAACTTTTGTATAAGTTATTAGAGTAATTCCCGACTTTTGTGGTCACAAAGGGATAACAGTATGTGTCATGTAAAGCACTTTGAATTGATGAATATGAATCTTAGTTTCATTAATGAAATAAGTTTTGTATAAAACTTTGTGTTACATGTTAAACTTATACAATAAGGTTTAGAATGTAAGTTAAATTTATGATTTTATGTAATCAAATAATGCCGCCAAGACGTCAAACACGAAATCAAAGGGTAGAGGAATATGTCAACAACGCTGAGGGACAACCACAAGACCCAATGTAAAACTTTGCGAACATGGTAGCTCAAAGCATGCAAACAGGAATACCAAACCATGAGGAACGCAAATGATAATCGCTTGGCAAACTTTAAAGACTTCAAGGCAGTAGGACCACCAGAATTTAGGGGAACAACTGACCCTATAGAAGCCCAGACATTGGTTAACGAGATAGAAAAGGCGTTCGTAGTTTCTAGGGTAGATGAGGGGCAAAAGACCTCTTTTGCCATTTATATGATGAAAGGGGAGGCGAACTTTTGGTGGGAAGCAAATCAAGCGAGGGCAGGAGAGGGAGTAGTTACTTGGGCTAGGTTTAAAACTTTGTTTTTCGAAAACTACTTCTCAGCTATCATGCAGGCTAGGATGGAGGTAAAATTTCTAGAGTTAAAGCAGGAGAACATGACTGTTGCGGAGTATGCCGCAAAGTTTAATGAGTTGGCTAGGTTCGCTCCGCATCAAGTTGATACGGAGACTAGGAAGGCAAGAAGGTTCGAGCTGGAATTAAAACCCTGGCTCTACAACAAGGTGGCAGTGTTGCAAATCAATACTTTTGCAGCACTCATGGAAAAGGCTATCATAGCTGAGGAGGGGAATAAGGCCATAAGCCTCTATAACAAGGAGAAGAGGAACAAAGGAAAGACTGTAGGAGCTGTGAAGGTGGAAACTAATAGTGGGAATAGGGGTGAGAAAAGAAAGGGGAGTTATTTTGGGAATGTTCAAAGTGAAACAGAAGGTGTGAAGAAGCAGATAGTTCAATTAAGGGAAATGTGGGAAGAATCACCTCCGGTGAGTGTCTCAAGGGTAAGTTTGTATGTTACAAGCAAGTGCGGGGAGGGTCATATCTCTCCCAACCGCCCCAAACCCAAGGATGAACAATGGATGTTTTCTATGTGGATCGATTGAACATAAGGTGAGGATTGTCCAAAGAGGAGAAATGGAGGCGGGAGTGTAACCACGGAAAAGGAAGCGGGACTATGGCAATCACGGGGACCGACTTCAACCAAAAACCAACCGCACGAGTCTTCAATATGATGGTCCGAGGATACCGAAAGAAATTTGGAATGGAACCTGTGTATTATTCGAATAACTTTTATTTTCGTGTATATATTTGATTTTCCTTTATATAGCAAATTATTTTATAAATAAATTTTGAGGGAGGAATTTGAGTTCTTTTAGAAATCAAATTTTCGTTTAATCAGAAAGATAAGCTTTATATGAATAGTTAAAGATTTGTTCGATCAATTATGATCGAGATCTATTGGCAATGATTGTGTAGACTATGTACCCCTGTATGTACGTATGAGTTTTAAAACGGTGATTCCGGAGATGGAATCCTTATAAGGGAGGGTGAATGTAATAACCCGATATTTTGCATATAAATAAATAAGAAATTTTGCATATAAATTTTTTTTTGTATTATTTTAATAATGAGAATATGTGTCAAGTAATGTATGATAAATGCAAATATACTTATTACCTATAAATAATTTTAGAATTATTAATCACCACAAATTATATTCCTATAGTAATTAATTTTGTAAGCAAAAATATTTTATTAATTATTTTCCATGAAAACATGATTTTATATTATTTAAATAATATAAGAAATGATTATTAAGTATAATAATAAATATTTTATTATATGAATTTGTTCAGAATATTTAAATTAATTATTTTAGCTTAATTATTGATGTAGTATATGAAGAATAAATCAGATATGGAATCCAAACCCTAATTTTGGATTTTGAGCAATGAATGAGAATAATAATATAATATTAATTATATTTTAATTTTTCAGTGCTATAAATATGTATTGTAAACGCATAGACTAATAACGGTAGGCCAAATTTGGTAAATTGTAGCATAACCCTCATATCCTGTTATTAAACCCTAATTGTTAAACTCTGTTATGAGTTCGAGACTGTGTAGTAATGGTGTTATATGAATTTTCCTGTGTATTTTATAATTTCTGTAATTAGGAGAAACCCTAATTATTATTTAAAAACCCTAATTTGCTAATTAGGAACCCTAATTGCAAATTTTAGAAACCCTAATTAATTATTTTTGTGAATTATAATGATGATTAGGAAACTCTAAATGTTAATTTGGGAACCCTAATGGTAATTAAGGAACCCTAATTATTTAAACCCCAAATTCTATTAAAAACCCTATTTTTAATTAGCATGTTTTAATTAAAATTTTGCTACACTTCAATTTTTAATTGTCCAAAACCCTAGTAATTATTTGGGAAACTTTAAGATGTAAAATCTAGTGATTAAACCCTAGATTCAAGCACCATGGACAAGAATACCCTTGAAATTTAAAATAATTATGAAAATGCCCTTTTGTCCTATTAGTTGCATTATTGCTAGCCAAATCTTATCCAAGATCTGGCCAGCCACCCTAGACCTACCTACAAGCTACTCAGCAGCACACGATCATCATTGCCAGCATTCAATACATTGCATCAAGTCATTTGCATAATTCAAGAGAGAGAAATGCAAAAAATAAAGCTCATTTGATCAACCACACTTAGCCATTCTCTCTCAAGCAGAAATCCATGAAAATATAGTGCTAGATCAGTCCCCAATCAAGCCCCACGATCACACTTAGAAAATCAAAAGCATAGAATCAAGAATTTGTTCATAAAGAGGTAAGAACCCTAGAAGAAATCTGACCTTGATCAAGGTGTTAGATGTTAGTGTTTTTGTGTTAAACATGTAGTATGTAGTCTATGATGATGATCTGGGTTGCTAGATGTTAGATCCATAACATCTAGAGGCTCAGATTTGATGTTTTAAAAATTCTGGAAAAACATTTTCTTTTATGTCTGACAGTGAATGTCAGGCCGTATAGATCTCTGTAGGTTTTTGATTTTTGTGTTTTAAGTGTTGGATTTTGTAGTATGTTGTAAGATCTTAAATCTGGAACTTGAATCAAGTTCATATCTGTTGTAGATTAAAAGTTATTTAAGGTCAAAGTGGGTTGACCGGCATTGACTGGCTGTTCTTAAAGCCCAGAAATTTCCCAGAAGGTTTGACAGGCATTTTGATGGCCTCTGATCTTGCTCCTTGTAATTTGTTTTGCCATGCTTGTTGTTTTGTAGTTGTAAAAGGATATGAATATTACATCTTAAAGTCTTTGTATCACATATATACTTAACAGAAATAAATCTAGAGGGGGTCAAACTTAAAGTAGTATGCACACAAGCCAATCATGTTTGATGATAAAGCATATACTTTGAAACAATCTTATTTATTTATTAATAAAAAGTATTAATTTATTAAAGGCTTTTAATTATCTACATGATGCTGTTTTATAATATGTGATAAACCCATAGTTTTAAGCAATGCTTTTAGAATAATGATGATGATCATTCTAATGAGATCTAAATTCTTAGAAAGCTTAAAACTAAAATAGTTCCCAATCGTTGGATTATAAATTGGGGATTAGTGAATCCGGATAGATTGGTACATACGTTGCTTTCTCATTGGATGAGGATGATTGATCTCATGATCATTTGTGTGGAGACACTAAAGCAAGTATGTAGGTGCTTACTAGAGAATAAGTTCACTGAACGTGGCTCGCTAAGGAATACCTAATGGAGTTTTACTTCTGTTAATAGAATTCTATAGTGATAGTAGTACAAGTGATCCTTGGACTTGAGATCATCATAGTATCTTGTGTATGATGAGTTATACTTTGACTTATTCCTTAAGACCCTTAGGGTATATCAAAGGGTATGCTTGGGTATAATAAGTTGTACATGGAGATAATGTATGATCAATAAAGAATCTACCACTTCTATTAAAAGAAGAGAAATGTCCTATGTGATTCGATAAATGACAACCCAATAGTCCTTGGTTCAAAGTAATGAAATTAGAAAGGAGTTTCTAATTTGCATTATTTGAAGTCAGTGCCTTTAAGGATCGAAATACATATAATTAAATAAAATAAGACTTGACGAAGAATTCCATGTCTTATATTTAATTGGGACATTGTATGGTGGAAGGATGAAATTATACAGTAACTATTTACTCAAAGGTTCTTTTATGATTAATGTTGAAATCTATATTATCCGGAAAGTCGTTGATCGCTAGGAGGCTTATCCCTATTGTAGAATAAATATTATTTATTTAAATAAATTAATTATTTAATTTATTTATTTAAATAAGATTAGAATTGTTCTAATTGATTTATTCACAACCGGTTTAATATGGAGAACCTAAAGGGTCACACCATAAAAGGAAGAATAATTATTTAAGAAGTTAATGGCATAATCGTAATAATATGTTATGTATATTTAATTTAATCTATGGTGATAGAATAAATTAAATAGCTTAATATTTATTATTTAATATTTTAGAAATATTAAATATAAATTAATAAGAGGAGTCTTATTAATATTATTACAATTATTATTATTTTAATTTCTAAAAGAGTTTAGGAATTAATTTAATATAAGTATTCTCATTTATTTCTAATTGGATTAGGAAGGAAAATTAGTTAAAGGAGTTTAATTAATTATCCCTAATAAGATTAGGGAGCCCCTTTAATTAAAAGGGTTTAATTAAATAAGACCTTATTTTAATAGGGTTACTTGATATCTTTATAAGAGGAGTCTTAAATCAGATATTAAGACTACGATATATTTCCAATGGTTGGAGAGTATGCTCCTTTTCTATAGAGATAGAAAAACTAGGGTTTAGCCAACCACCTATCTTCTTGAATCCTTTTTTCTTCCTTGGTGGATCACCTTTAGAGGCCAAACACTTGGGTGGCTAACGTTGATCAAAGGAAGGAACCAAACCCGGTGGATTCAAGTTGAACGCGAAAAGGATTGGAGGTGAACTTGTACGAGGAAGCCTCGGATCTTCAAGGTATGTTTCTTATTCATTTTTCGTTTAATTAATAATTGTGCATAAAGGGTGATCCGGGTATATGGTTTGTAAAATTTTTTAAACTCTGATTTTCCACGTTTCCGCTTATTTTTGCAATTTGATTGCGTTCATGAATATTACAAACCTAACAGTGGCATCAGAGCCAAACCTTTATGCGAATTATTAATTGTTTAAATTTGATATGTATATTGATATGTGTTTAGAACAATTTAATTGGGCATAATTTATTGTATAAAATTAAAAAAAAATAATAATAAAATCGCGAAGTCTGTTAATCGCGAGAAGCTGTCTGCAGCGTTATATATATGTTATCTCTTATTAACGTGAAGACTATATGCTTCAGTTGCTTGATTAGATTTTTTTATGGATTCACGTGATACTGCCATGTTAATATCCTTTGAATCACGTGCATGTAATGATGCTGCACATATGAGCTTAAATATTGAAGCAATAGGAAATCACGGAAAACAATAAAAAAAAAAATCCGGTAGCGGAAATCAAGGGGCAACCATGTTAAGGTATATATATATATATATATATATATATATATATATATATATATTTGACATATATATACGGTTATATATATATATATATATATATATATATATAATAGTTATATATATATTATGATTAATAATTTTAGAATTAAAATAAAGTTTATTTCAATTTAAAATAAAAGTTCATTTTAATCTTAAAATAAAAAGTTTAATTTAATTTTAAAATTAAATTTCATGCTAACTAATTAGAGTTGGAATTGGATTTCAAGATAACTAATTAGAGTTGAAATTGGATTCTATTTTTCCTTAAATAAAGGAGTTTATTTTGATATGAAATTAGATTTCATATTATTCAAAAATAAAAGGTTTATTTGTGAATAGGAAAAAGAATCAGTCTTTCCTTAAATAAAGGAGTTTATTTAGATATGAAATAAGATTTCATATTATTCAAAATAAAGGAGTTTATTTGTGAATAGGAAAAAGAATTCGTGTTTCCTTTAATAAAAGTTTTTTTTACATGGAATTGGATTCCATAATTAATTAAAATAAAGGAGTTTATTTTGATTAAAATAAAATAGTTTATTTTATTCAAAATTAGATAAATTAAAATAAAATAGTTTTATTTTGATTTAAATTTGGATTAAAATAAAGGAGTTTATTTTGATTCAAAATTAGATTTTATACTAACTAAATTTGCCCATTAAATGATATCAATATATATATATATTGAATGTTTATTATTCATGAGATGAATGTTATTTATTGATGCATATGATGATGTGTATGATAATAAATGGGATTGATTATGGACTATTGACCAATGTGATTGGATTTTATTTTAGTTGGATGCATGAATGTATGGGTTTTATTAAATGGGGTTCTGCATTGCCTCGTCTTCTCTAATTTTTTCTTAATGTAAATTCTATCTCCCTCCTATGTACTTCCCCTTGACTGCTGATCAAGGTTTCTATTTATTTTAAATAGTTTTGTAATAGGAATAGTTAGAATTAATTTTTGAAAAATTAGAGATCAAGGAGCAAGGAGCGCGTGAAGACCCGTTTGTAATGGAGCCCGGTTTAAATGTAATAGTTATATTTAAATATTAATTCTTGCACCCCTAGGATTTGACCTTTTGGTTCACTTGGTGGCTCTAGTGAACCAAACTAGAATAAAAGTCCATAATCAATCCGGGTAGAATATTGTATTCTATATGTGAATGCTTATACTATATATATTATATATTATGCAAACATGCTTCGCATGTTCTTTAATATGACGCGTATTTTATATATATACGTGCATGCGCACTAAACAAGATGAGATAAATTAATAACAAACCCCTCAAATTTTTTTTATATATTAAGTCCTAAGCGTTCAAAGATATTTGGAATATCGAACGTCGCCTTCTAGCATGATAAAATTAATAGAGTATTAAATATTTAATATGAGTTTGTTGTGTCACCACAAGGCAAGTATTAAGTATTTAAGATGTTAATTTATCACATTTGATGCTTATAAAGAAAATTGAACAATATTGTTTTGTTATGTCACCACAAGGATGATATTTTTCTTTTTTGAATATATGGAGTGCTAGGTTGGACTTAACTTGGATAATTTTGATTCTGGATGTGCCACCACTTGATCAAAATAATCTAAGAGCAAAAAAACACAAGGAGAGTTGATAGTTGATGTAATTGACAAGAGTTGTCTACCTATTTATTTATATATAGTTTGTTGTGTCACCACAAGGCTATATACATTTGAAATGGGATCCTTATTCTCACTAGCAGATCTTTAATTAGATTTTGCCGAACTATATATATTGAGGGTAATATAGTTTGAAGAAAATAGTAGGAGATACCAATTTAAAACAAGACCTAATTTATTTTGGTAATTAATAAAAGAATGTATGTTAAAATGTTGTTAATTACAAATTCATTTCTGTAATTTTACAATGTCTAAAATTACTATCATCGCTGCGAAGCATATTAGATGCTAAATTAACTGAGACCAAATTAAACGGATTGGTTAAGGAATTTGAGAACAGATTCTCATATAATTTGAAAAGTTATCTTATGTCCTTAATACGCTTTATCCTCGCAATGGTTGCGCATAATGCCTCCGAGGAAGAGATTGCTACTTTTAGAAAGTGGCAAGATGATGCACAATTGGCTCAATGCATCATGCTCAGATCTATGAGTAATGAGCTTCAGCCACAACGATGAAACTATGGATGCTTCTACTATATTCCTACACATCAAGTAGTTGATGGTGAGGAAAGTAGGATTGATAGATATCAGATATCTAAGGAGCTCTTCCGATCTAGAATGACCGATGACACTACAGTACAGATAAAAGTCCTTAACATTATCAATTTGATTGATCAATTAGGACAACGAGTTTTGTCATGGATGGAGAGTTGAGCCAAGATTTGATCTTGCACTCACTCCCAGACTCCTTTCACAATTGTTGTGAATTTTTCATATGAACAAGCTAGATATCAGCCTCGCTTATTTGCTTAACATATTGAAAAATGTTGAGAGTCACTTTCCAACTAAGAAAGATCAAGTCTTATTGATTGGGGCGAAAGGATCTTCTGAAAAGAAGAACGATTCAAAGAAGGTAAATAGAAAGGCATAAACAAAGGATAATAAGAACAAAAGCCCGACACGGATAGCAAAGGAGCTTGCTTCCACCGCAATAAGCTGGACCTTTGGAAAGAAATCATGAGAAGCATCTTGCAGAGGCTAACCAAAGAAGCTTAGTGAAGTTTGTTATAATACGCTTTTTGTTCATGATTGAAATAAATTTTTCTTTAAGTCAAGGTTCTACTTGGGTATTGGATACCGACTTTGGTTATCATAAATATAGATTTATGAAGGACCAAGAAGTAGAAAGCTAAACAAATATAAGTAATCCTACGTAATGGGAAATGTAACAAAGGTTGCCATATTAGCCATAGAAACTTATAGTTTAGCAATGCCTACGGGCAAATCTATTAAGTCAATAAGTTGTTATTGTTTTCTAGTTCTCGTTGAAAACATTATTTCCATTTTATTGTTGGACAATGAAATCTTTGGTATTATATTTTAGAACAATTGTTGTTCTATTTATAATAATAATGTTTTGTATAGAACTGAAATATTACTTAATAGATTTTGTATACTTGACTTACGTGGAAAATTATTTTATAAATTGAACAAAATAATATAAGAAAAGGAGATGATCATTCAAAGAGTTGAATATATGTATTTGTTGAAATACAAGTGTGAATTATTTGAAAGGTTCAAAGAATTGAAGTGAAAAAATTTGCAAAGTATTAAGATTCTTTGATTAGATCAATGAATAAATACTTGTGCAATAAGTTTCTAGATCATCTCAAATGGTTTTCTCATAATGGACACATCCCGACACGCAATAATTGATTGATGTATCCGAATTAAAAATCGTACCTTGTTGGACATGGTGCGGTCCATAATGATTTTACCGACATTCCAAAGTATCCTTACGGGATAATGTCCTAGAAATGGTCTGCATATCTACGAAAATGGTAACCTCAAAATCTGGCCCCAAGACTCCATAAAAGTTATGGATGTGGAGGATTCCTAATCTTAAGTATGTTAAGATAAGGGATGTCAAATTATGTGAAAAGGTTTCAAAGGATAAGCTTGGGACAAAATTTGACATGTATGATTTGTGGGACATCCTAAAGTAAGTTTAGGAATATGTTCTATAATCCTACATAGCAAAAGATGTTTATTGCGAAACACGCTTCTAAGATAAAGGTGTTTATCATTGAAGGGCTAGTGGGAGGATAATAGATCTTGAAGAGTTCAAGAACCACAAAACACTATAAGTCAAATAAGAGGAACACGTAGATGACTCTATTATACTACAACCTAGAATCGTAAATCTGGAAAATGCACCAAGATACACAGGAGGTATGGATTCATCATAGATGATGATGATGAGGTACACATCATAGAAGATGATGATCCAGTTACATACGATGAGGTAAGAGTTATAGACACTCAGAGAAATGGATTGAAGCAAGTTTCTCAAAAATGGAACATTCGTTTTGATATGATAATCAAAAGAGTTTGATTTTATCAAAAATAAGAATGAACCTTGTGTGTACAAAAGGGTCAGTGGGAGCATCGTGACATTCCTAGTACTATATGTTGATATACTACGGATAAGGAATGACATATCAATGCTACAATCAGTAAAGATAAAGTTGTCTAAACATTCCTCCATGAATGATTTGGAAGAGTATCTTAATTGGGGATATAAATCTATATAGATAGATTTAAGAGGATGCTCGACTTAACCCAAGGAACGTATATTCATTTGATGCTAAAGTCCTTTAGCATGGCAAACTCCAAGAGATGTCTCATGTCGATGAGCTATGGAGTGTATCTCTCTTAATAGTCCCCATGACTCTCGAAAAGAGAGGTCGCATTTAGTAACAATCATGTATGCAATGAAATGTACGAGACACGATGTTGATCGGTCATATTATGGAGAAATTCACTATGAGTCGTTGAAAACATCTTAAAGTGCTTAACCAAGCACTAAGGATGTGATCATATTCATGGTGGGTCTAAATTAAAACTAGAGGGCTTATGCAGACTCAAGTTTTTGATGCAGACAAGATGATGTGAAAAATCCACTTTAAGGTAAAGCGTTATCTTGAATAATGGTGCGTTGAATTAGAAAGGTTCCAAATAGCAAAAGAGTTCTTTGGTTTAGTGATGAAGACAAAGTATATAGCTATAAATGAAGTCGCAAGTTGATTATTTGGATTAAAGTTCATTCTGTAACTAGGTATAGTTCTAAGTCTCATCTTGGATCTAAACATGTGTTGTAGCACTTTCATTTGATTATAAGAATCATTGAAAGATGGGAAATCACTATAGAGATAGTGGACTCTCAGGAACAACATTACATATCCATTAACTAAAGCTTATCCAACTGCAGGATAATCATCACTTAGAGAAGAAGAGTATGAGATACCAAGACGATTGGCTTTAGTGCAAGTGGGAGATTAAAAGTAGTATGCATACAAGCCAATCATGTTCGATGATAAAGCATATACTTTGAAACAATCTTATTCATTTATTAATAAAAAGTATTAATTTATTAAAGGCTTTTAATTATCTACATGATGCTATTTTATAATATGTGATAAACCCATAGTTTTAAGCAATGCTTTTAGAATAATGATGATGATCATTCTAATGAGATCTAAATTCTTAGAAAGCTTAAAACTAAAATAGTTCCCAATCGTTGGATTACTAAATTGGGGATTAGTGAATCCGGATAGATTGGTACATACGTTGCTTTCTCATTGGATGAGGATGATTGATCTCATGATCATTTGTGTGGAGACACTAAAGCAAGTATGTAGGTGCTTATTAGAGAATAAGTTCCTTTGAGCGTGGCTCGCTAAGGAATACCTAATGGAGTTTTACTTTTCGTCAATAGGAATTCTGTAGTGATAGTAGTACAAGTGATCCTTGGACTTGAGATCATCATAGTATCTTGTGTATGATGAGTTATACTTTGACTTATTCCTTAAGACCCTTAGGGTATATCAAAGGGTATGCTTGGGTATAATAAGTTGTACAATGAGATATATGTATGATCAATAAAGAATCTACCACTTCTATTAAAAGAAGAGAAATGTTCTATGTGATTCGATAAATGACAACCCAATGAGTCCTTGGCGGCGAGAATGAAATTAGAAAGGAGTTTCTAATTTGCATTATTTGGAATTGTGCATTTAAGGATCGAAATACATATAATTAAATAAAATAAGACTTGTGAAGAATTCCGTATGCCTTATATTTAATTGGGACATTGTATGGTGGAAGGATTGAATTATGCAGTAACTATTTACTCAAAGGTTCTTTTATGATTAATGTTGAAATCTATATTATACGGAAAGTCGTTGATCGCTAGGGAGGCTTATCCCTATTGTAGAATAAATATTATTTATTTAAATAAATTAATTATTTAATTTATTTATTTAAATAAGATTAGAATTGTTCTAATTGATTTATTCACAACCGGTTTAATATGGAGAACCTAAAGGGTCACACCATAAAAGGAAGATTAATTATTTAAGAAGTTAATGGCATAATCGTAATAATATGTTATGTATATTTAATTTAATCTATGGTGATAGAATAAATTAAATAGCTTAATATTTATTATTTAATATTTTAGAAATATTAAATATAAATTAATAAGAGGAGTCTTATTAATATTATTACAATTATTATTATTATTTTAATTTCTAAAAGAGTTTAGGAATTAATTTAATATAAGTACTCTCATTTATTCCTAATTGGATTAGGAAGGAAAATTAGTTAATGGAGTTTAATTAATTATCCCTAATAAGATTAGGGAGCCCCTTTAATTAAAAGGGTTTAATTAAATAATACCTTATTTTAATAGGGTTACTTGATATTCTTATAAGAGGAGTCTTATATCAGATATTAAGACTACGATATATTTCCAATGGTTGGAGAGTACGCTCCTTTTCTATAGAAATAGAAAAACTAGGGTTTAGCCAACCACCCATCTTCTTGAATCCTTTTTTCTTCCTTGGTGGATCACCTCTAGAGGCCATACACTTGGGTGGCTAACGTTGATCAAAGGAATGAACCAAACCCGGTGGATTCAAGTTGAACGCGAAAAGGATTGGAGGTGAACTTGTACCTGAGGAAGCTCGGATCTTCAAGGGTATGTTTCTTATTCATTTTTCATTTAATTAATAATTGTGCATAAAGGGTGATCCGGGTATATGGTTTGTAAAATTTTTTAAACTCTGATTTTCCACGTTTCTGCTTATTTTTGTAATTTGATTGCGTTCATGAATATTACAAACCTAATACAAACTTGGTAGCCAAAACTGCTCAAGAACATTTCTGGGTTTCCCAGAAATGTTCAAGTACAGTTATAGGAGGGTACTTTAACCGGATTAGATCTGCTTGATCTGTTGTTTTTATGGTGTTTTTATGCAATATATATCTTTATCTACATGTTTATTACAACCCTGGAATTCTTAGATCAGAAAAATATTGCACGATCATCAAGTTGTGGAAGCCCAAACATGCACCCTCGATCTGTTCTTCATTTCTGGAAAACCCAGAAATGAAGAAATGAATTCTACTACGCATTTTCTCGAGCCTTAACCCGGTTTCATTAATAATTGTTAGACCCTACGATTGTTTGTAACATGTTCTCTGATAGTTTTTCTGCATGTCTCGACGAAGCGTAAAACTTATAATATGAACATATTCGATGATTTAAGGCCACGAAGGCGTTGATGAACCCCGTGACTATAGTTTTTTCTGCGTAGCCCAGAATATGATGAACACGCCTGACAGGAAGTTTGAATGGCTAGATTTTCATGATGTTGTATGTTATGACCTGGATTTTGATTGTTAATTGTTACATTAACACTATAAGATCTGACCATTAGGTAGCCTAGAAACATTTCGAGATGAGAATTAGGCCTTTCAAACACAGGTACCTTCAAGATCGATTGTCGTTGTTCTTGAGGCCAAGAACACCTAACATGACAGATAAGTGTCGCTATAGCCTATAGCTTGACGGTTATTAATAATTTTATTTTATAATTTCGGAAAATGATTAAATATAGAAAAAATTAGTTTTAATTATTAAATAAATTACTAAAAATTATTTTAAAGTCCTAAATTTAGTTTTAATTATTTTAAGTATATTTCATAAATATTTAATATTTTTGGGATATAAAAATATTTAATTTATTTAACTATAATATTAAATAAATTATTTAAAAATGATTTTTATACATGAAAAATCATTTAAAAATAGGTTATGATATAAAAGATATTTTAAGTTATTTTCTATAATTTTTAATATTTTGTGATGATTTTCATTATTAATTAGATATTAATGATGATTAATTTATTTAATAAAGATATTAAATAAATGATGAAAAATAGAATTAATGATTTAAAATTTATATGAAAATGATTTAGAGATTATAAAAATATTTGAAGTTATAAAATATAACTTTTGATATTTTGTCATAAAAAATATTAATATTTTAATATTAAGGATATTAGATTCATTTAATAATTATATTAGATAAAGTAATGTAAAATAATTTTAATATTAGAAAATCATTTTTAAAGGAAAATAAAGTGTTTAAAGATATTTTAAGTTATAAAACATAACTTTTAACATTTAAAGGATAATTTCATTAATAAATCAATATTATCGATAATAATTTAATATTAATGATAATAAGTTTATTTAATAATTATATTAAATAAATAGTTTTAAAATGGTTTTATTGATTTAAAAATCATTTAAAGGTAATATTAATACTTTAAAAATATCTTGAGTCATTATAAATAACTTTAATATTTTGGCAATAGTTTCATTAATAGTATAATATTAATTAAATATTAATGATAATAGAATTAGTTAATATTTAAATCAATTAATAATGATTTCAATGTTTGAAAAATTCATGATAAAGTATAATAATTATTTAAAAATTATTATAAGGCTATGAAAAATAGTATGACTGATATTTAAAATATCTAAACGAATATTGAACTACAAATTAGAGTTTTAGACTCGATAATTACCTAATAAAGCCGTCGGTATATAGAAATATTTCAGAAATTGATATAGACTTAGATAAATTGACTAGATATGTGTCTGTTTATGATCCAATGACTGTTAAACATATGTGACAATGTGATTAGGTTATGTGCTGACTGCAATTAGCAGTACTATGTGTTACGATATATTATTCTAATTGCACGAATGATCTTATTACTGATAGGTCGCTGTATAAAAGATTAATCTAAGTTGCGTTATTGTAAGCAGCAGCTCAGGTAAGTATCTTACTTTTGCATTTACTTTATGCAATGGACATGAGTAAGAAAGTTTCAGAATTATATTATTATTGTGCCAGATTATTAACTCTATTATTATCGACTATGTATCAAATTTTTGTATTCATACAAGTTCTTACATTATTCAATCATTGTATTATTGTATAATTCAGATATTTATTACATTAGATTAATTCAGTATATAGGGTTGCACAAGTGTCCCCACTTGGATAACCATTGTATTTAATCATATGTTGATACATACTTATTGATTTCAAGTATGTATACATTGACTTAAAAGCCGTATAAGCTATTTGATTCATCTAGACATAAAAATATTGTTGAACAAGATAGAACGTTATTGTATCCAACCAGATTGTTTTGGTTTGGATTCCCGACTAAGTATGAACATCCCAAATATGGGAAAACTTTTGTGCACCTAAGGTGGATAGAGTGAACGATAATATCGTTCTTGCATGTAGTATTGATCATCATCTGAGGGCATAACGGGTGATCACCCCGTGCTCGTAAGTTATGACGGTTTCTGGATGAATTTTGTTTAACCTTTCGAAAATAGAAAATAATGTTCATAGTATGTTGGTGATCTCCGGATATAGTCCAGACGTAGTTTCAAAGATTTCATATGGAAGTGATATGTTGTTATTATTGGTTCAGCTTACTTCACAACTGTTGATTCGTTGTAGAAGTGTCTTTCAAAGAAAATATTTAATTCTTTCAGCTAATATATATTGTTGTTATTACTTGTTGGGCAATCCAATGCTTATTCTTACTTTAAATTTAAATGTTTTCAGTTAAGTATGATCAACTTGAAGGCTCAGGCAAGAACAAGGGGAAAGGAAAGCTGTACGAATGACATTTATAATATGTTGTGTAATAGTTATAGTTTATTAAGACAATGATACATCGTCATCTCGTCAACACAATGCCACGTCACGTCTCTATGCAACAATGTCCCACAAGACTAACAAATCCCGAGTGACTATTGTGCGGGGTAACGGATGAAAGTTGAAGTTTGAAGACCGGAGGGCATCGTCCCATCTTCAATAACTTCGCACAAACTCTAATCCCATGCCATCGTACAACTCTCGATAATGGCGGTCCGAAATAGGTCTTGTATACCTTAAACGGATGCCCGGATTGCACTTCTGAAAGTTTGAGTGGACATTATAGTGCCTGAGTGCACGTATTTTGAGACGACTCCACCGAAAAAACACAGGCATTTGGGGTTGCTACGTACACCTGCTGCTCGGTCAGTAGGTACACTGCTGACTAAAATGCCTATAAATAGAGGGCTTGGGGTGCCAATTTGGAATAGGAAAAAGGCGAGAAAGCCCTGCCCAATTTGCTCTGCACTCACCCCATGCAGTGTACTTTCCCTTTTTAAACACCTGTGAGCTCATATATAGCCCTTTTATACCTATAAAAGTCTGTGTTTACCCACTCTAAAGATATAGAAGTCTTCTTTGGCAGTCAGCTATAAGCCTTCTCACACACTTTAGAGTCCCCTTCATCTTTGCACACACCCTTCTTCACGTTGAGAGTCGTGTTGCTTGCTTTTGCCCGGACTTCGGTCCGTGGTTTCATTTCAGTCTGTATATATACATATATATATATATATATATATATATATATATATATATTGACTAACATTATCAAGTTATGCCTCGATTGAGCCTAGACTTGATGCGAGCGTTTATTTGCTTTAATATATATATATATATATATACATTTATTTATATATATTAATCGTGTGTCGAACTACATTCGATGAGCTAGACTTGATGCTGGAGCGTTTACTCGCTTTTGTATAGATATATTTATATATATGAAGCGTGGTGGACTGACTCATTCGATGAGCACGGATTTTATATCCGTATGCGTTTATCTCTACTTTTGTATATATATATATATTTATATATATAAACTATTGTCGAACTCATTCGATGAGCCCGGATTTACACCCTAATGCGTTTATTGCTTATATATATATATATATATATATATATATATATATATATATATATATATATACCCACCTAGAAGTTTACCGTGGTGGTTGATCGCTTTCTGACTTCGTTTCGTCTTGCTTGGAGTTTACTTCGTGGCAGTTGATCGCTTTGTACAACTTTATTTACATTTTGTCCCGCCTGAAGTATCCTTAGTGGCGGTTGACCGTATTCTGACTTTATTTATGTTTTCGTCCCTTTGGAGTTTCCTCCGTGGCGGTTGATAGCTTTTAATAGCTTTATTTATATTTCTGGTCCCCCATGGAGGTGCTTCGTGGTTGGTGATCATGTAGTATATATATATATATATATATATATATATATATATATATATATATATATATATATTTTTACTTTTATATATATACATTTCATCATTTGTCATACAAATTGCAGAGATCTACGTGCACCTAGGAATCATGTGATCACAGATTCATCCCATTGAAACTAGATTCGATTCCCGTGATGGACATTTTCAGCTGTAAGCGACTTGTAAATTATTCTCATGGTGTCTCGAATTTCCTCAGATGGTTTCCATACCCACGAGGAAGTCGGCATTATTTTGTACATTATTTATTTTCATACGGATTCCTCGCATTCGTAAAATAAAATCAATCAAGCCGCACACTTAATAAAATGGGAGTGTAAAAGGTTTCAATTACTATTGAGCATCAGGGTTTGAAAAACCACTTTTATAAAACATCACTGCCATATCTTGCTAAAAATTAAATTTTTACATAAATTCAAACCTTACGTATATAGGTTCGAACGAGGCCTCGCACTACTTCCAAATAACAGCACATTGACCTACACACACACACATTCAGATAACAGTTTCTTGAAAAGAGGCAGTCACCGTGGTAACACGGATGTCGGGGGGTGCCTAACACCTTCCCTCCGCATAACCAAGTCCCCGGACCCTAATGAATCTCGGTTTCACCGACCCGTATATCAGTGTCATATCACTGGGTCAATGTGCAAACCTTTTCTTGGTTGTGTTGGTACAACCATTTAAAAACCAACTGGCGACTCTTAACAGTCCATCGTCGACATTATACATGCCGGACCTTTTCACTTGTTTTTCAAAAAATCTCACCTAAAATGAGAACACCAAAGAACAAGTAGCGGAAAGGACATCCAAAATCCCGACGTCGACAGTGGCGACCTGCTGGGGACTCCAGTAAGAGGACTTAAGCCGCTATTACAATCTTTTCCAAACTATTATCTGCTTGTGTGTGGATGTTGCATTTACATTTGATGAATGTGTATGAATGTATTTTCTTATTGCACTTAGTGCTTCGCACCATAACTGCTTGTGATGTTAGTGCTTCGCACCATAAACTGCTTGTGATATTAGTTCTTCGCACAATATATGCTTGTGATATTAGTGCTTCGCACATGTCATCATTTTCATACGGTGAGACGCGATGTATGTGAATGTATGTTGTGTGGTCCCTCCACCAGGAGGCTATCCCGTCGGTGTTTGATTACTGGACTCGTGAGAAGACTAATTCTCCGAGGCTCAGGAAAGGCACCACCCAAATTCGCTCGAGTTGAAAGACCGAATTAACTTCCCGTCAAGTAGATTGCGATGATTTGGGAACCTTCATGCCAAAAAGTCGCGAGAGTAACCTATGATAGGTCAGTCTCTGATAAACCCAAAACGGAGGAATGTCTCTTCATGGTCTCATTTGAATTACTTGTAAACACAATTTCTTGTAATTTCATTCTATATCTATCTCTATGTAATGAGAAATATGAAGAAATGTGTACACATACATATTTTGAAACATGCTACAAATAGCTGACATCCGTTTTGCAGGATAAAATTCCTAAAATGGACACATCACATAGCATGTTATTATATACATCCCCTAAAGACTAAACTATGCAAGCCTTTCGCATGGAATCAATCGGACCTACTACCCGTTCAAAGTCCAAAAAGGCAACAGGCCTACAGTCAATCATGTCGTCATCCGATCAGACTGAACTTAATCCAGTTTTTCGCAAAGAATTCGATGGATTAAGCAAACAGATTACATATTTGGCTGTTCTACTCAAAGAATTACACCAGTCTACACAGGGTCAAAAAATACCCGTACATGCTGAATCCTCTACAAAAGGAGGAATCCCGGTCATTACCATACATGAACTACAGTTGGATACGACCAACAAAACTAATGATGCTGCCCATCCCACTGGAGATCTAGACACTGGTGACATCAAAAAGAAAGTCCTCCAAATGGAAGAGACCCTTCGCGCTATCAAAGGAATTGGAACACACGGGAGTGTTTCATATGTCGATCTGTGTATTTTTCCTGGGGTTCATTATCCAGAAAAATTTAAAACTCCTGACTTTGAAAAATATGACGGGTTAGGAGATCCTTACACACATCTAAAGGTGTTTATTGGAGAACTTGGATCTTACACAAAGGACGAAAAGCTAAGAATGCAATTGTTCCAAAAGAGTCTAACTGAAGAAGCCCATTCGTGGTACACAAGATTAGACAACTTCAAAATCCATAGCTGGGAAGAGCTAGCACATCCTTTCCTCATTCAATCTGAATTTTCAAACTCGGATGGCTCTCGATCCAGATCAAATTACCAAGATCAAGAAACAATCTAACGAGTCTTTCAAAGAGTATGCTCAAAGGTGGAGATGCATGGCTGAACAAGTTAGTCCTTCCATGACAGAATCAGAAATTGTCATGACTTTCATAGACATACAAGAAGCTCCCTTCTACGAGAGAGTTTTAGCCGGCATCGGCAAACCATTTTCTGAAATGGTCAAACATGGGGAGATGGCTGAGATGGGATTGAAGTCCAGAAAGATTCAAGACCTAGCTGCACTCAAAGCTGTTGCTGATCACATCCAATCTGGAAATTATGGGAACAACCCCCGGAGGGTCCATAAAAAGAAAGAAGAAGATGTTTCCCTGATACTACAGAGGCAAAAAGGCAATCAAAACATGTCTATTCAAAGGAGAAACTACACTCCCTTTCAAGCACAGTCTGTAAACCCTCCAATAGGAAAAGGTGGAGAAGTCAAACGCCCTCGAGTGTTTACACCCTTGGGGTATACCCTCGAGAACATTTTAAATCTTCTGACAACACAGAAGAAAATTACGCATCTTCTTCCACCAGCCAGGCCTAATGGACGGGGTTTCAATGCTGCTAGGAAATGTGCTTATCATGTTGGGGCACATGGACATGATACTCAGGAATGTTGGGCCTTAAAACACAAAATCCAGGACCTGATAGACAACGGAGAGATCGTGGTCACAAAACCAGATCAGCCTCATGTTCAAGATAACCCTCTTCCTCAACACAAAGAAGAAGAGGTTAACATGATCAATTAGAGCAGCGGACAGAGTTCCAATTTTAGCTGTGAATCTTCCCAAACCCTCAAAGATGGTGATGACAGATGGGATTATGCCAAGTTCTAATTCACCATGGAAAGAAAGATGAAAGCTCTCTGCAAATAAATTAAGCAATTGGCGGAACTGGTGACTTATCAGCATCAAGTGACTCGTCAGTTAATCAGCTAGGAGCATGCCAGTCTCCTACCTATTGTCATGAATATTCCCTCATCACTTTCAGAAAATGAAATGTTGGAAGACAAAGTGGCAAACAGAGCAAATGCCAAAGCCCGTCGGGATTTCGCCAACAAAAAGGAATTCACCTATCTAGGCCAACCCATGGAGGAAATTCTTCATATGTTAATCAATGAAGGAAGGATCAGTTCCCTTCTACCTCCAATCAACCCCCGTTTGGGACGGTACAACTCTGATGGAGTATGTCAATATCACTCCCAGTCTCGCGGTCACAACACAGAAGAATGTTGGGCACTCTACACCTTATTCAAAATCTAATCGACAGTGGTGTATTACGCTTGGCAGATAACGACACTGTGTTACGTGCAAGTGAGAATGCAGGCCCTACTAAGTGGAAAAATGTGGTAGCAGTCATATCCACTGAAACTGATGGGATTAATACATTAGTCACAACGCCAATAATTCAACTCAAGGGAGGCAACAATCCTTTGAAAGTGGCTGCTCCCGAGCCAATCAACTTGTCGTACAGAGCACAATATCCTATTGTTAGCTTGCGCAAAGTTCCATGGAATTATGGAGAAGGTGAAGGATCCACCTCACATACAACTGCTACAGTGTCGAAGGAAAATCCACTGTATCTTCCCCACCGGGTGATGAAGCCTGCCACCAAATCAAAGGGGAAAATACCCATGGAGAAAATTAAAAAATTCCTCCATGCTATGGGTCATCACGAAGCCAAGGTGGTTTTAAGCTTGAAAGAAGCTCCACAACAGATATCAAATTTGGACTTGGTCCTAACTTCCGAGAATCACCGGAAGGTCTTGTTAAAGGTTTTAGAAGAAGCCTATCTACCAACATCGATTGGATACGGAAAAGTTTCAACATCGGTTGATCACATTTTCAACAACAATGTGATATCCTTCACCGATGATGACATCCGCCGGGGAAGGGCCATCGTAAGCCGTTGCACATTGCGGTCTTGTCCCCCAGATATATGGTAGCTGGAGTCTTAATAGATGGAGGTTCCTCTCTGAATATCTGCCCATACGCTACCTTGGTGAAGATGAATATCAATCTCAACCGAACTCGGAGCAGCCATACTATCATCAAAGCTTTTGATGGAGCCCGGCAAAATTTGGTTGGAGTAATTGAGCTGCTAATAAAAATTGGTCCTCACACATTCTGCGTATCTTTCCATGTGGTCAAGATAGATTCGGGATACAACCTGCTCTTGGGACAACCATGGATCCATATGGCAGGGGCAGTCCCCTCCACCCTTCATCAAGAACTGAAATACATTATCAACAATAGCCTAGTTACGGTCAACGTTGAACCAGAGTGTCCTTAACACGGGGACATGCCATTCATCAATGCTAATGCAGATGTTTAACCGGTCAGTTTTCATTCCTTGGAAGTAAGCAATACCCAATACCATGCTATTGGAACGCCATTTCCCGAACCCAAGATTTCTGCCGAGGTAATGTCGACTACTCAAGAAATGATGTCATTGGGTCATAAGCCCGGACAAGGGCTGGGCAAAGATCGCCAGGGTATCAAGTTCCCAATTCAAGTAACCAGACAAATTGGAACATCTGGACTAGGCTATTCTGCTAGTTCTAGTCGTAGGAATCCTCATAAGCATCAGCCGATTTCTTCAGCTTCAAGCACGCGTCATTTATCTTCGCCTTCAAATTCTGAGTCCGTACAACCTCCTATAAAGGTGCCAGCTAATGTAATGGCTATGTTATTTCCTAAGCCTGCACCTGTGAAGGAGAAAGAAGTCTTTGTTCCAGATCCCGCAATAGAAGAGGAGGAACAAAAAATCAAGAAAGACGTCATACGGATGATGTCAGGCATACGCATGATCATTCATGATGAACATACCAAGAGATACACCCCAGACGATGATTTCCCAGATGTAATGGCCATCATTCAGGACATGGAAGATGATGACAATTCCTCCATCACTGCAGTCCACGCGGACTTTACCCTTGCCAATTGGAACAACACTCCCTGCATTGGTCGTCAAGGGTAAAACAGGCAGAAACCCTTTCTGCCCTTTAGATATAATAACTGCTTACTTTTCTGTGCAGTATTAGCAGTTTATTTTGTCAGTATATGCTAACACTATGTATGATCAAAACATTTCATATATACTAACTGAAAGCATATTTTGTTTCAGGATCCTGAATTTAGATGTGCATGTACTTGCTGATACGATGCCTCTCCTACACATGGATTGTACCTTCGATGTAGAGATGAATTCAGCCTTGATGGATATACAGGATGACATTGAGGTGCCTCCAAAAATTCAAGAATAGGTCAAAGACAAACCTAAACCCAACCTTGATCAAACCACTTCTTTCAATCTTGGAACCTTAGAAAGCCCTAAGTTAATCCAGATTGGTTCAGACCTTACCCCAAACCAAGGGAATGACATGGTTACGCTATTAACCCAATTCCAGGATGTGTTTGCATGGTCTCATAAAGACATGGTGGGTTTATCCACTGACATTGTCCTTCATCGCCTTCCCATTAAAGAGGGATTTAAGCTAGTCAAGCAAAAGCTCAGGCGATTGAAACCTGAATGGAGTTTAAAGGTGAAAGAAGAAATTGTGAAACAATTTCAAGCTGGCATCATAATGGTGTCTACATATCCTGAGTGGATATCCAACATTGTGCCTGTGCCTAAACCTGGAGGGAAGGTGCGAGTTTACGTGGAATACCGGGACTTGAACAAAGCTTGCTTAAAAGATAGATTTCTCGTGCCATTTATCCACATTCTCATTGACAATACTGTGTAATACGACATGTACTCCTTTGTTGATTGCTTTGCGGGGTATCTTCAGATCATGGTTGCCAAAGAAGATCGTGAGAAGACCGCTTTCATCACGCCTTGGAGAACTTTTTGTTATAAATGGTTGTCATTCGGCCTCATCAATGTCAGAGCTACCTATCAACGAGCTATGATGGCTCTTTTCCACGACTTAATGCATAAAGAGATCGAGATCTACGTGGATGACATCATTGTCAAGTCTCGGAAGGAGGATGACCATATTGACCATCTCAGAAAGTTTTTCAACAGGTTGCGTAAGTACAACTTGAAGTTGAATCCAGCTAAATGCGTCTTTGGTGTTAAATCAGGCAAGTTGCTAAGATTTCTAGTCAGCCACAAAGGAATTGAGCTGGATCCTGCCAAAATCCAAGCCATCACCGAAATGCCCATTCCTCAGACAGAAAAGGAAATATGGGGATTTTTGGGAAGAATCAACTTTATTAGCAGGTTTATCTCCCAACTCACAGCAACCTATGAGCCAATCTTCAAGCTATTAAGGAAGAACTCCTCCATGAAATCGAATGAGGAGTGTCAAAAGGCCTTCTTTATAATCAAGAAACAGCTAGTCAAAGCTCCCGTGTTGGTACCACCTAGGGATGATGTTCCCCTATTTATGTACCTGTCCATAAGTGACAATGCCATGGGCTACATGCTAGGACAGAAGGACGATAGAGGCCAAGAACGAGCTATCTATTACCTCAACAAAAGATTCAGCAGCAGTGAACACAAGTACACTCTGATCGAAAAGATGTGTTGTGCTTTAGCATGGGCTTCCATGAGGTTACAACATTACTTCCATGGTCACACAACCCATCTCATATCCGGCGTGGATCGTCTCAAGTGCGTGTTCAACAAACCTATGTTAAATTGTCGGCTGTCCAGATGGCAGTTGATCTTACAACAATTTGACATCGTATATGTGACTCAAAAGTCCATCAAAGGTCAAGGAATCGCGGATCAACTGGCCACCGCACCTTCAGGGGATTTCAAACCCTTGGAAACATATTTTCTTGATGAAGGAGTAATGATGATGCAAAGAACACCATCGATGCGATCTGGCGCCAATCATGGAAGATTTATTTTGATGGAGCTGTTAATATGGAAGGTTCTGGAGCTGGAACAATTCTAGTATCTGATACGGGGGACTAGTATCCCATTGCCATCAAATTATAGTTTGTCAGCACCAACAATACGGCTGAGTATGAAGGCTGTCTCATGGGGCTAAAACTTGCCCGTTCGATGGGCATCAGATGGTTAACTGTCTTTGGAGATTCGGAGTTGGTAATCAGATAATCCACCGGAATCTATCAAACCAAGGAACTACATTTGCTGCCTTACGATCGGCAGGTTTTGAAGATGGCTTTGGAGTTTGAAGAAATCTCCTTTCTACACATTCCTCGTAATAGGAATGACTTTGCGGACGCATTAGCAACTTTGGGCTCCTTGATTTGCATATCAGACAAGGAACACTTGCTGAGCATCACAATTTCCCTGCACAAGGCCCCAGCCTATGGGAATTACTTTGGAGAAGTATCGGATGAGCTACCTCCCATCCAACATCCTTGGTATCAGCATATCAAGGAATATCTACTAGATGGATCTACACCCGCTGAGGCGAGCCCGATTGAGAAAAGGCGGATCCATAGATTTGCTATGAAATTCTACCTGAATGGAGATGCGCTCTACAAAAGAGATGCAGGACTAGGTCTGTGGCTTATGGATGAAATCCATGGCGGAGTCTGTGGCCCCCACATGAGTGGCCCCCTCCTTGTTAAGAAAGTCCTCCGGACGGGACATTATTGGCTATCTTTCAATAATATATATATATATATATATATATATATATATATATACATTTATATATATTAAGCGTGTGTCGAACTCATTCGATGAGCCCGATTTTATATCCTATGCGTTTACTCGCTTTTTGTATATATATATATATATATATATATATATATATATATATATATATATATATATATTTATATATATATGAACTATTGTCGGACTACATTCGATGAGCGAGATTTTATATCGGTTCGTTTACTACGCTTTGTATATATATATTTATATATACGAACTATTGTCGGACTCTGTTTGATGAGCCAGGATTTTATATCCAGGTGCATTTTACTCTACTTTTGTGTATATATATATATATATATATATATATATATATATATATATATATATATATATATATATATCGTCCCACCTAGAGTTTACTTAAGTGGTGGTTGATCACTTTTTACTGACTTTCTTTACGTTTAAATCACCCCGCTCGAGTTTACTTGTGGCGAGTTGATCGCTTTGTATGACTTTATTTACATTTTGTCACTTTTGAGTATCCTTTCGTGGCGGTTGGCCGTATTATTCTGACTTTATTTACGTAAAGTCTAAATTTGGAGTTTCCTCCGTGGCGTTGATAGCTTTTAATGACTTTATTTATATTTCTGGTCCCCCATGGAGGTGCTTCGTGGTTGGTGATCATGTTTGTATATATATATATATATATATATATATATATATATATATATATATATATATATATATATATATATATAGAGCTTTTATATATATACCGCTATCATGTCATAAAAATTGCAGTATTCTGTGTGCCTAGGAATCATGTGATCACAGATTCATCCCATTGAATCTAGAGTCGGTTCCAATGATGGACATTTTCAATTGTAAGCAGCTTGTAAATTATTCTGCGGTGTTTGAATTTCCTCAGATGGTTTCCATACCCACGAGGAAGTCGGCATTATTTTGTACATTATTTATTTTCATTCGGATGCCTCGCATTCGTAAAATAAAATCAATCAAGCCGCACACTTAATAAAATGGGAGTGTAAAAGGTCATGATTACTATTGTGCATCAGGGTTTGAAAAATCTCTTTTATAAAACATCACTGCTATATCTTGCTAAAAATTGAATTTTTACATAAATTCAAACCTTGTGTATATAGGTTCGAACGAGGCCTCGCACTACTTCTAAATAACAGAACATTGACCCACACACACACATTCAGATAACAGTTTCTTGAAAAGAGGCGGTCACCATGGTAACACGGATATCGGAATGTGCCTAACACCTTCCCCCCGAATAACCAAGTCCCTAGACCCTAATGAATCTCGATTTCACCGACCCGTATAGCAGTGTCATATCACTGGGTCAATGTGCAAACCTTTTCTCAGTTGTGTTGGTACAACCATTAAAAAAACCAACTGGCGACTCTTAACAGTCCATCATCGACATTATACATGTCGGACCTTTTTCACTTGTTTTTTCAAACAAATCTCACCTAAAATGAGAACACCAAAGAACAAGTAACGGAAAGGGACATCCAAAAATCCCATCGTCGACACCCTTATTATTTTATTTTTTTAAATTATAAACCCTAATTTGATTAGGGTAAACCCTAATTACTAAATTAGGAAGTGTAATGCTAATTAGTGTCTCTTAAACCTAATTAGCAAAGTGTTAAGTAATTAAAAACCTAATTGATTAAGAAACCCTAATTTACAAAAAATTAGAAACTAATATTATTTTTATTTTTGTGCAAACCCTAATTAGTAATTTTAAAAACCTAATTACTAATTGTAAACCCTAATTGCTAAATTAGCAAGGTTAACTATAATTAGTAAATAATACCCTTATGTTCATGTATAATATAATTAGTAAACCTAATCTAATTAGAGATTTCTAAATTTTATTTTTAGAAACTAAAATTTTATTTTAAACCCTAAATAAAATTCCTAGAAAAGCAAATTTTTGATAACCTTAGGGTTAAACCCTAAGGGTTTGCAAAGTTTACAATTGTGCCCTTAAAATTCCAAGCCAAATGACAAAAATGCCCCTCTTATATAATTGAGGCTAAATTGTAGGTTTTGACAATAGGGGAAGTTGGTGACCAAATCTAACAATCCCATGTGCTCTTTATTGCAGCCATCAGCCATTTGATCAGCCATTCCATGCATCTAGCTTTATATATATATATAGCTTAAAGAGAGAAAAGTGCATTATTTGCCTAATTTTCTCTCATACACTCAACCAAGTCTCTACCTCTTCAAACCCACGAAATGTTATAGCATTTCAGTCCTTTATTACAGCCCCACGATCACCAATAACAAATCAGAAACATAGAATCAAAATTTACTCATGTGAAGGTATAAAACTAATCTTACAATCTGATCTTGTATGTTGTGTTAGATGTTAAAATTTTTGTGTTAAATATGTTGTATGAGGTGTCTATAGATGATCTAGGTTGGTATTTGATAGATCCATACCATCAAAATGCTCAAAATTAAAGTTTTTCAAAAATCTGGGAATTTTTTTGTGGTCTGACAATGAATGTCAGACCCTGTAACTCTCATCTTGTTTATGTGATTTGTTGTTTAAAGGTTGATACTTGTAGTATGTTATAAAATCTTGCATCTGGTACTTGAATCAAAGTCATAGCATAAACCTATTGGAAGTTATTCACAGTCAAAACCTGTTGACCAGGCATGACCAAATGATTTCTGGGTAACCCAGAAATCGTATTTCAGTGATTGACAACGGTTTTGATCGTTTTGATCTGTCAGTTGTTAAGTTATTGGTTGATGTTGTTGCATCTAGATTGTAGTGTGTCATGTTGACTCTAAGTAAATGGCTTTACATTCCATAAATAGTCAGTAAATCGAGCATAGTAAATGGTCAAACTAAGCATGTCGATCACGAATGACGTTTCAGGAATTTCCAGAAATCGGTTGAACCTTCTTTTTGACATGGCTTGACTGAGAAATATCTCGCGATTGTGTTGTTTTTATGTTGCTATGATGTTATTTTTTGTTCCTTATCATGTACTCTATAAGTTTAAACCATTTGATCGAACATAACAAATCCAGAACGCTTGGATCAGGGCGTGGAAAGTAGGTGCCTTGACAGTTCTTCATTTCTGGAAAACCCATAAAATGAAGAACTGTTCTGACAACAAGTTTAGAGGTCAGGATCTTTCTGTTATGAAGTAGGATGATCATGAAATCAGTTGATGATTGTAGTATTTTAAATATTAATGATATTAGATTTATTTAATACTTATATTAAATAAATTAGTTTAAAAATGATTTTAATATTAGAAAAATCATTTTAAATAAAAATAAAGATTTTAAAGTATTTTAAGGTATAAAATATAACTTTCAATATTTAAAGGTAAATTTCATTAATTAGTTACTATTAATAATGTTAAAGTTATTTAATAATTATATTAAATAAATTATTTTAAAAATGATTTTAATGTTATAAAAATCATTTTAAATGATAATAAATTGTTTAAATATATTTTAAGTTATAAAATATAACTTTTATTATTTAAAGGATAATTTCATCAATAATTTAATATTAATGATATTAATTTAATAATAAAAGATATTAAGTTTATTTAATAATTATATTAAATAAATAGTTTAAAAATGGTTTTATTTATTTAAAAATCATTTAATAAGGATATTAATGAATTAAAAATATTTTAAGTTATAATTAATGACTTTTAATATTTTGATAGATAATGCAAGATAATATTTTAATATTAATAGTAATCATTTAAAATGATTTTAAACTTTTAAAAATCATTTAAGTAAGTAATATTAATACTTTAAAATATTTTAAGTTATTATAAATAACTTTAATATTTTGGCAATGGTTTCATTAATAGTTTAATACTAATTAAATATTAATGATAATAGAATTATTTAATATTTAAATTATTTAAATATTAATACTTTAAAAATCATTTAAGGGTAATATTAATACTTTAAAATATTTTAAGTTATTATAAATAACTTTAATATTTTGGCAATGGTTTCATTAATAGTTTAATATTAATTAAATATTAATGATAATAGAATTATTTAATATTTAAATTATTTAATAATGATTCCGGTGTTTAAAAATTCATAATAAATTATAATAAATGTTTAAAAATTATTATAACTAATTTAAAAATAATATGACTGATACTTGCAGATATTGAACTACAGGATAGAGTCTTAGCCTCGATAATTACCCGACAGATAAAAGCCATTGATTAACCGACGTATTTGAAATTGATCTGGACTTAGATAATTTGATTAGATATGTGTTTATTTGTGATTCGATGGTTGTGGAACATATGTGACAATGTGATTAAGTTATGTGCTGACTGCAATAAGCAGTGCTATGTGTTATAGTATGTATTCTAATCGATCAAATGATCTTATTACTGATAGGTGTTATATAAAGATAGAAATAAGTTATGAAGCGTAGCGTAGCATCAAAAAGATATCTTACCTTTGCATTTCCTTTATCTGATGGACATGAGTAAGAAGTTTCAGAATTATATTATTATTATACTTTATTATTAACCCTATTGTTATATATTCTATATCCGATCATTGTTTATCAATATGTTAGTATATGGTAATTCAGATATATATTCTGTTCATTAATTTCTAAATATGGTTACACAAGTGTCCCCACTTGGATAATCATTGTAGTTAAACATATTATTAATATATATATATATATATATATATATATATATATATATAAAGCCGTCTAAGCTATTTGACCCACTAGACACAAATTGTAAATATCGTTGAATAAGTTAAAATCTTTTGTATCCAATCAAATTGTTTTGGTTGATTCGATCCCTAAGTATGAACATCCCGATCGAGGAAAACTTTTATCGTCAAAATGAGATGAGTGAACGATCTTATCGTTCTTGTAATGTAGTATTGATCAATACAAGGTCCATGGGATGTACACCCTCGTGCCCATAAGCTATGGCAGTTTGCAGATGAAGTGTTGTCTAACCTTATCGAAAATTTAAAACAATGTTCATAGTATGTCGACTACCCTATATATATAGTCAATACGTAGTTTCAAAAATTTGAGATAGAATTGTTATGTTATTATTTTCGGTTCAGTTTACTTCACAACTATAAATTCGTTGTAGAAGTGATGTACAAAGAAAATATTTATTTCTTTCAGCTAATTATATTTCTAATTGTTATTACTTGCTGGACACCCAAATGCTCATTCTTGCTTTAAATTAAATGTTTTCAGCTAGGCATGATCAAATTGAAGGTTCATACAAGAACAAGTGAAAAGGAAAGCAAACAGATTATGTTTAATGGTATCTTTTGTAATAGTTCGACAATATATAGACAATGATATTTATTATCTATCATGTAATATATTGTAGTAAAGGTTGCGTACTTGGGATTAGACTCTGATAAATGTAAGTTAAGTTTGATATTTATATTATTGTTATTATTATTAGTATTATTCCGCTCATAGAAATGGTATCTTAAAGCACTGAATTCGGGTTTCAAGGACCTGAATTTGGGGGCGTTACATATGTATTTTCATTTATTGCAGTATGTTAGAAAAGAACGTGTATTGTAACTATTTGGCATATGAATATAAATGATCTTATTTCAGAAACGTGTTATAAACTTTTAGTTCTTTTCATTTGAAAAATGTCTAAATATGATAGTTAGATAATAAGATGAAAAAAAAATTGATGCAAAAAATGCCGCCAAGACGTAGAATAATTGTCCAAGAAGAGTCAGTTAATGATAAAGAGGACCGATGAGATCCGATGATGGTAGTAGATTTATTGGGAGAAGCTCGAGGGGAAAGAAACGAACCGTACCACCGTTCCCAAAGTCGTCCCAAAGAATAACCTTCAAAGATTTTAAGAGTGTAGGACCCCCAGAGTTCATGGGAACTACTGACCCGAAAGTTGCGCAAACCTGGATCAAGGAGATTGAGAAGGCCTTCACTATAACTCGTGTGGGTAAAGACCAGAAGATAGTATTTGCAATGTAAATGATGAGGGGCAAAGAAAACTATTGGTGGGAAACTAACCAGCAGAGAGCGGGGGAAGAACGATAACTTGGGAGAGGTTTACGACGCTATTTTTCGAGAATTATTTTCTGAAGAGTATGAAGAGTAGGATGGAAGTGAAGTTTCTAGAGTTAAAATAAGGAGATATGACGGTGGCACAATACGCTGTTAAGTTTAATGAACTAGCGCGATTTGCGGAACACCAAGTTGGGGATGAAGAAAGGAAGATGAGACGCTTCGAGCAAGGATTGAAGTCGTGGTTGTATAATAAGGTATCAGTCTTTCAGATTGATTCCTTTACGACCCTGTTGGAGAAGGCAGTCATTACGGAAGGTGGCAGTGAGGCCTTAAGTCTATATCATAAGGAGAAGAAGAACAAGAACACCGGTAATAAGCACCGTGGAGGAAGCAGCAGCAGGGGAAGTAATTTGGTAAAGAAGAAATGGAAAACAACAACCACAATAACAACAACAACAACAGAAACAATAACCAAGGTGAAAGTCACCAGGGGAATTTTAAGAATAGGACCGAAGCTTGCAACAAGTGTGGAAGGAGCAATCAGGGGGAATACTGGAAGGGGAAGACCACTTGCTATAATTGCGGTCAAGAGGGGCACATCTCGCCAAATTGCCAAAGGCCAAAGAAGATCAAAGGATGTTTTGCTTGTGGATCGACAGAGCACCAGATAAAGGATTGCCTGAAGAAAGGAAGCAGTGGAACTGGTGGAGGCCAGGGAGGAGGGAGTATATTAATGATTGGTGGACCTGCACAACCCAACTGATCGACCGCTCAAACCATTAACATGACCATCCATGAAGCAGTGGCTGCGAAGGACGTGGTGTCAGGTATAATTCCAATCAATAATATAAGTGCTTATGTATTATTTGATTCGGGTGCCACCTATTCTTTTGTATTTGAAGAATTTGCTAGTAAATTTAGTACACCCCGAGAACGTTTAGAACATTCCTTAAATGTAGAAGTTGCAAATAAGGAAATAATCCCTGTAGAATACGTTTATCGAAATTGTCGCGCAAACATTAGAGAACATGAACTGAGCGTAGACTTGATTCCTATTAGACTGGGAAAATTTGACGTAATACTTGGAATGGATTGGTTATATAACCATACAGCGATAATTGACTGTCAGAACAAGTGCGTGAACCTTCATACTCCGAGTAAGTCTAAGGTAGTGTTTCATTGTAGCTCATCGCTTAATCAATCGTGTTGCGTTACGATGATGTAGGCCAAGAATTTGTTAAGGAAAGGATGCACAGGTTATTTAGCTTACATCGTAGATACTCAAAAAAAAGGAAGTAGAGATTAAAGATATATCCGTAGTGAATAAATTTCGAGACATGTTTTCGGACGATCTGCCTTGACTTCCGCCAGACAGAGAAATCGAATTCGTAATAGACTTAGCACTAGGAACATCACCAATTTCGAAAGCTCCATACCGTATGGCGCCAGTAGAAATGAAGGAATGAATGATACAACTTCAAGATTTACTGGATAAGGGTTACATTCGACCGAGTGTGTCTCCTTGGGGAGCACCAGTGTTATTCGTGAAGAAAAAGGACGGATCGATGAGGCTTTGTATCGATTATCGAGAATTGAACAGAGTAACGATCAAGAACAGATATCCACTACCGAGGATAAACGACTTGTTCGATCAACTAAATGGAGCGAAATGTTTCTCGATGATCGACTTACGGACAAGATATCATCAACTGAAAGTGCAGGATGGAGATATACCAAAGACTGCGTTTCAAACCCGTTATGGACATTACGAGTTTTTGGTAATGTAATTCGGTTTAACTAATGCCCCGACAACATTCATGGACTTCATGAATCAAGTTTTCAAGCCATACATGGATATATTTGTAGTATTATTCATCGACGATATTTTGATCTACTCGAACACAGAGGAAGAACATGCCGAACATTTGAAGATTGTTTTAGAGGCACTACGAAAGGAGGAGATGTATGCGTGATGAGTGAGTTTTATACCCATGAATTGAGTGCATTTGATCTTAATATTTTGGAAGTTTTTAAGTTTTTGTGTCTATTCATGCCTATTTTATGTTGTTTTGTAGGATTTGGGACAAAAGTTACTTGGATCGATGTTTGGGGTGGCTAGATGCGCGTTTTCGGCTTATCATTTACATAGCAGCCACTTCAAAGCCAATTTCAGCATTGTTCCAAACCTTATTTCGAAAAACTCAAAGAATGAAAGTTGTATATCTACATCTCCTCTTTCTAGAACATCTTGAATCATCGAAATCAAAGTTTGGACGAAGAGGTTATGATCATTTTCCCAAAGGACGTCGGAGTAGAAAATTTCAAGAAAAGTGGCGATGTCAGGCGCCCATTTCGAGCCTATTCTCGGTCTTGAGGGGGTGCTAGAGGCGGTGTTCGATTGCCATGCCAAGTGCCGAGAACCTTTGAGGAAGAAGTTTGGTCAAGCTTGGACGCATTTTGGAGCGAATTTTGACACTTTTTTGACTCCAAATAGGATTGGGTTTGTTCATAAGCTAAAAATTGGACTTTTAACCTATAAATACATGATGGAAGGCATAGAATAAGGGGGATTAGATAGATTAGATTAGAGATACATTCCATTAGATTAGAACACAAACCCTAGTTCTTATTAGTTTCGGAGATTGAAGCAACTTAGAGACCATTGAAGATCAAGAGCAGGAGCTTGAGGAAGATCGAGATTTGCTGACAACAGATTTATTCTTCACTCTACTCTTACTTTTATCTTTTAATGTCTATTAAATTATGGATTCTTGATTTTAATTCAATGACAATGAACTAAATTTCTTTTATTAAGACTACAAATTGAACCTTTTATGTCTATGAATTAATTATTTAATTTATTCTAATTATTTATGTCAAGGTGAATTGTTTATTATGTCTTGTGCATTTTTTAATTAGGCAAGTAATTACCGTGTTACTCTAGAAGGATTCGGGAGATGAAATATAGGGTTGGAACTGGACATGATAACATGTATGCTTAATTATTTGCATGAGATGAATAATTAGGAATTAAGTGAATTGAATAGGAATATATGGTCACTGCATGTAAAAAATTGGGAATTGGAACTTAACGGGTTTGGTTTAATTATTCTTCATAGGAATATCGCAGGATTAATTAAATTGAATAAAAGTTATCTGTTCACTTGGGAAAGGGCTTTTAACAACTAGAATTCCTGTTAACAATTCAAGTGGCGTAATAATTGGGTTAATTGGTTTATAGTTCATAATTGGGGATATTGTAGTCTTAACCTTTACTTATTTGAATTCATTTATAAAGTAATTCAGTTTAATTAGTTAATTTAGTTTGCTTAATTTTAAAAATCATAAATTGCAGTTGTTTAAATAAAATTAGTTTGGTTAAGAACTAGTACTTGGTGAATTTTATTAAATAATTTCTCGTGGGAATGATACTCTACGTTCACTTTATTACTTGTTGACCGTGTATATTTGCACGAATGTTTTGATTGCGAAATCGATCAACAAGTTTTTGGCATCGTTCTTTGAGGCGGCGATTTTAAAACTTAAATTTGATCATTCAATCAAAAAATGCTGTAACTATAAATAATTAATATGTTATCGTGAAACCTATTAAATTCACAACCCTAATTATTCATCTCATGTAAATAATAAGCATACATGTTATCATGTCCAGTTCCAACCCTAGATTTCATCTCCCGAATCCTTCTAGAATAACACAGTAATTATTGGCCAAATAATTAATCAAAAACACACAAGACATAATAAACAATTCACCTTAACATAAATAATTGGAATAAATTAAATAATTAATTCATAGATAAAAAGGTTCAATTTGTAGTCTTAATAAAAGATTTAGTTCATGATTAATGAATTAAAACCAAGAATCCACAATTGAATAGTCATTAAACGATAAAAGTAAGAGTAGAGTGAAGAACAAATCTGTTGTCAGCAAATCTTCATCTTCCTCAAGCTCCTGCTCTTGTTCTTCAATGGTCTCCAAGTTGCTTCAATCTCCAAAACTAATAAGAACTAGGGTTTATGTTCTAATCTAATGGAATGTATCTCTAATCTAATCTATCTAATCCCCCTTATTCTATGCCTCCCATCATGTATTTATAGGTTACAAGTTCAATTTTTAGCTTATGAACAAACCCAATCCTATTTGGAGTCAAAAAAGTGTCAAAATTCACCCCAAAACGCGTCAAAGCTTGACCAAACTCTTCCCCTGCTGGCATTGGCATGGCATCGAATAAAGGCTCTCTAGCACCTTGCTGAAAATAGGCCTAAAACGCAAGCGCCAAGCGCTGGGCTACTTTTCCGTAAATTTTTCGCCCGAGGTAAAATGATCATAACCTCTTCGTACGAACTTTGATTTCGATGATTCAAGATGTTCCAGAAAGAGGAGACGTAGATATACAACTTTCATTCTTTGAGTTTTTTGAAATAAGGTCTGGAACAATGCTCAAATTGGCTTTGAAGTGGCTGCTATTAAAATGATAAGCCGAAAACGCGCATCTAGCTACCCAAACGTTGATCCAAGTAACTTTTGTCCCAAATCCTACAAAACAACAAAATATGCATGAATAGACACAAATACTTAAAAACTTCCAAAAGATTAAGATCAAATGCACTCAATTCAGGGGTATAAAACTCACTCATCAAATACCCCCAAACTTAAACATTTGCTTGTCCTCAAGCAAAAACACAAAAGAACTAAAAAAAACAACGTAACTCAACTACATGAATGCATATGCATGATCTACTTCCTAATATACTTACAAATCCAGTAATAAATCAGTATGATATATAGCAACAGGCCTCAAAGATATAAATGATACTCAAACAATTTATCCAATCAAATCAAAGTCCATAACTCTAACCAGTTAGTCAATCAAAACCTGTCATCACCCATGTTGTGTGTGTGTGCTTTTTAACCATTCTAACCAACCACAGTTCAAAATAATCACATAGCAAACTTCTTAGAAAGAAAATTTCAGTTCCAATTCAGTTACTTTTGTGAACATGACAACTCCGGTTAAAACTAAGCAATTACCAAGTCTAAGGGTAAATACAAGATTTATTTATACTTTTATTCAACCACGAGGGCATTTTTGCTCTTTCTCGTGTTTTATTCATTTTTTATCTTTTACCCATGGCTGTGCAATGACTTATTCCCTTAGGCTTTTCAATGCTACCTTAACGAGCTTTCGACCAATGACTCTCAAAACATTAAGACCTTAGGGCGCTAGGTGTAAAGACAATTTCCTCGGGCTTACTTACTCAAGTAACAAAGGCCACAAAACTAGACAAGCATGCCACGATGTTTATTCATTTTTTTTTCTTTTTCTAGATTTTCTATTTTTTTTCTTTTCATCATTTAATTTTTTTTTTCGTTTTTTCTTTTTTCATTTTGTATATATATACCCAATAAATTCCTCCAAACTCAAGCTTTTACGTCATTCTAACCTTTACCTCCAGTTCACTACTTTCCCTAAATTTAACCAAGATTTTACCTCATAAACAAATTATGAAACCCTTTAACCAAGTGGATTAAAACAGTTAAACTCTAAGTGCTAACCGGTTACATAAGTTTCAGACAGGCTCAGATTATCATCATGATAAAAATTATAGAACTCATCATAATTATCAACACTGTTCAAGTTAACATGTAAAACCAATCTTATCATAGGCCGAGATAAGACCACACCAACCGATCGCACAGATTCATGCAAAAAAAAAAGCAATTCAATGCTAACACTTTAAAAAAATGAACTACCGTGCAGATAACTAACTATATGCAACACTACACTAAAATACCCCCAAACTTAAACTAGACATTGTCCTCAATGGCTGAAATAGAAAAAAGTAAAGCATAGAACTTCCCTGAAAATATAGCAATCTTCCCCCTTGTCCGCGAAGTCTGAAGAATAGGTTAAGCACATTGAAATGAATCAGGCACCACACTTGAATTTGACTTGAATAACCTGCAAAACCATGATAGAAGCAATTTTATTAAATCCTAAATAAATATAAATTCAAAGCTACTAATATAAAACCTAAAAACTAAAAATTAAACTTGGGTTGCCTCCCATTAAGCGCTTGTTTTATAGTCTCAGCCTGACTTCTTCAATTCTCTATCCAATTTCCCTTCAAAAATTGAGGAACCCTCCATCCATCAATAATAATGTCTCTTTTGGGAGGTTCCCATTTGAAATGGCTATTGAATTTAAGTCACTTAGCATGATCTTTTTAGATAGAATCCCCATTAAGTACGACAAACCACTAGGTGCTTTCTCCATTGTGTTTGTGATCAAATTATGGCATGGATGCTTGTCAAACACAACAGGTTCCTCTTCTCTCTTCCCTTTTTCGTCCCACCATGGCTCTAAATTTTTGCTAGCTTTGCCGATGACATGATTGCTAATTGGGCATGGTTTTGCAAAACTGCCCGGATTCTTGAACTTTGGTAGAGGAGGCAGATGGGATACTAATGAAATCGGCTCATCTTTGTTGAATCTTACAGTTAACTCTTCATCGATCTCCTTTTCTTGGTTCCCAATTATTTCATCTCTTTCAACATCTTGTGGCTCATCTAGTTGCAGATTTTGTTCGGGCTTTCCTTCAGTCTCGGAATCCATGTCATAGGGCCAAGTGTATTGAGGGCAAATGTTCGAGGCATTGATTAGTTGTTCCATTTGGTTCGCAAAATTTTGACTTAATATCTCTTGATTAATCCTTCTCTCCTCACTTGAAGCTATGAACTTGGACAAAATTTCCTCCAAATTTGAATGTTCCTCCTGTTGTAGTGGAGGTTGACACGAGAAATCTGGTGGGTATATTGGACTTGGAGAATAAAATTGATCTTGATGAGTATGGCTTCATGAAAAATCTGGGTGATACCCCCAATCTTGATGATAGTTGTTGGGATAGACATAATTGTTCGGGTAATCACCACCATACTGTACCGGCTCGAAACTAATAGTGCATTGATGACTCATATGATTTCCAGCACAAAAATCACAAGTAACCGCCACACTTTGACGACGTTGTGCTGCAAAAGCGTCTAACCTCCTTGAAAGTGTCTCAATTTGTGCTGATAATGCAGAAAGTACTATCGTGAGTCAATCAATCTCTGCTCCCTTTGGTTGAGTCATACTCGTATACGGCCATTGATAATTAAATTCCGCCATGGTACCTGAAAAGAAAGAAAAAAATAGAAAGAGAATTAAAGAAAATAATAAAAAAACGTTTAAATTAAAACTAATTTGATAAAAATTTATATTGGCAAAATTATTAAACTAATTCCCCGGCAGCGGCGCCAAAAACATGTTAATCGATTTCACAATCAAAACATACGTGCAAGTATACATGGTCAACAAGTAATAAAGTGAAAGTAAAGTATCGTTCCCACGAGAAATTATTTAATAGAAATCACCAAGTATTAGTTCTTAACCAAATTAATTTTATTTAAACAATCGCAATTTAATTATGATTTTAAAACTTAAGCAAACTAAATTAACTAATTAAACTAGATTACTTTATAAATGAATTCAAATAAATAAAGATTAAGACTACAATATCCCCAATTATGAACTATAAACCAATTATCCAATTAACCCAATTATTATATGTTGAATTGTTAATGAGAATTTAGTTGTTAAAAAGCCCTTTCCCAAGTGAGCAGATAACTTTTATTCAATTCAATTAATCATGCGATATTCCTATGCAAAATAATTAAACAAAACCCGTTAAATTCGAATTCCAAATTTGTTACATGCAGTGAACAGATATTCCTATTCAATTGACGACCCTAATTATTCATCTCATGCAAATAATTAAGCTTACATGTTATCATGATTATCAATGTGATAAACAATTCACATTGACATAAATAATTGGAATAAATTAAATAATTAATTCATAGACATAAAAGGTTCAATTTGTAGTCTTAATAAAAGATTTAGTTCATGATTAATGAATTAAAACCAACAATCCACAATTGAATAGACATTAAAAGATAAAAGTAAGAGTAGAGTGAAGAATAAATATGTTGTCAGCAAATCTCCATCTTCCTCAAGTTCCTGCTCTTGTTCTCCAATGGTCTCCAAGTTGCTTCAATCTCCAAAACTACTAAGAACTAAGGTTTATGTTCTAATCTAATGGAGTGTATATCTAATCTAATCTATGTAATCCCCCTTATTCTATTCCTTCCATCATGTATTTATAGGTTAAAAGTCCAATTTTTAGCTTATGAACAAACCCAATCCTATTTGGAATCAAAAAAGTGTTAAAATTCGCTCTAAAACGTGTCCAAGCTTGACCAAACTCTTCCCCAGTGCCCCGGCACTTGGCATGGCGCTGGAACACTGCCCCCTAGCACCCCGGCGTTGAGAATAGGCCTGAAATGGGTGCCCTGGCGCTGGCCACTTTTCCAGAAATTTTCTACTCCGACGTCCTTTGGGAAAATGATCATAACCTCTCCGTCCAAACTTTGATTTCGATGATTCAAGATGTTCCAGAAAGAGGAGATGTAGATATACAACTTTCATTCTTTGAGTTTTTCGAAATAAGGTCTGGAACAATGCTGAAATTGGCTTTGAAGTGGCTGCTATGTAAATGATAAGCCAAAAACGCGCATCTAGCCACCCAAAACGTCGATCCAAGTAACTTTTGTCCCAAATCCTACAAAACAACATAAAATATGCATGTATAGACACAAACACTTAAAAACTTCCAAAATATTAATATCAAATGCACTCAACTCATGGGTATAAAACTCACTCATCAATGCAAAATTTACAAAATTCAAATTTTGAATGAAGAAGGTTCAGTTCTTAGGCCACATGGTGGATGAGAATGGAATCTCAGTATACCACGAAAAAGTCGAAGCAGCAAGTAGTTGGGAACAACCGAGAACACCGATGGAGATAAGAAGTTTCTTAGGGTTAGCTGGGTACTATCGGAGATTCATCCAAGATTTTTCTAAGATAGCAAACCCCGTTGACTAAGCTGACGAGGAAATGGTAAAAATATGTATGGACCGACAAATGCAAGGAGAGTTTTCAAGAGCTGAAGAAGAGATTAAGTGAGGCACAGCTATTATCCTAACCATATGATATGGGAGGATTTGTAGTGTATAGTGATGCATCGCATAGAGGACTGGGCTGTGTGCTGATGCAATATGGCAAAGTCATTGCGTATGCGTTATGACAATTGAAGGATTACGAAAGACGATACCCTACTCATGACTTAGAGTTAGCGGCAGTAGTTTTTGCGTTAAAGATCTGGAGACATTATTTATACGAAGAGAAATGTGAGATATACACGGACCACAAAAGTCTAAAATATATCTTCACACAAAAGGAGTTGAATATGCGGCAGAGGAGGTGGTTAGAACTAATCAAAGATTATGACTGTGAGATTCTTTATCACCCGGGTATGTCAAACGTAGTTGCCGACGCTCTGAGCAAGAAAGGAAGGAAGAAATTATTTCAACTGTGACAACTCAGGAGGAATTAATAAGAGATATGGTGAAGTTGGAAATAGAAGTGAAGGGACCCAAGAGGTCTGACGAGAAATTAATTGTAATGGAAGCTTATCCGACATTGTTGGATATAGTAAAGGAAGCACAGGAGAAAGATGAAGAATGCGAGAAAATCAGGAAAAGGATTTCAGAAAATGAGGAAGAAAAATTTTGAATAGATAAAGACGGCATTTTAAGATTCGAAGGGAGAATGTGGGTACCAGCGGTAACCGAGTTGAGAGAGGAGATTTTACAAGAGGCACACAATACGACATATTCCGTTCATCTGAGAGGCACTAAGATGTATCCAGACTTGAAGCAACATTTTTTATGGCCTAATTTGAAACGGGAAGTTGCAGAATGTGTTAGTAGATGTTTGACTTGCCAACGCGTAAAAGAAGAACATCAGCGGCCAAGTGGGTTGCTACAACCATTGGAAATACCAGAGTGGAAATGGGAGCTTATTATGATGGATTTCGTGGTAGGACTTCCGGTCACCCAAAAAGGATTAGATGCCATTTGGGTTATTGTGGATCGACTTACAAAGACCACACATTTTCTACCAATCAAGATCCGCTACAGTTTGAATCAGTTAGCGAGCCTGTACGTAAAGGAGATTGTTTCAAGACATGGAGTGCCGGTATCGATAGTTTCTGATCGAGACCCGCGTTTCACCTCGAAATTTTGGAAAAGCTTACAAGAGAGGATGGGAACGTAGTTGAGGTTGAGTACTGCTTATCATCCTCAGACAGTCGGACAAAGTGAGCGAACAATACAAATGCTAGAGGACATGCTTAGGATTTGCGTGATGGACTTCAAGGGAAATTGGGACGACCACCTACCCTTACTCGAATTTGCGTATAATAATAGTTACCATGCAAGTATCGGCATGCCACCGTATGAAGCTCTTTACGGAAGGAAGTGCAGAACGCCATTATGTTGGGATGAAGTCAGAGAACGACGAATACTCGGACCATGGTTTGTACAACAAACCGCGGATGTGGTGAAAGTGATAAGGGCCAAACTTGTAGCAGCTAAAGAAAGCCAAAAGAAGTACGTAGCCTTGCATCGGAAAGACCAAGACTTTGAAGTCGGTAGTTTTGTATTCTTGAAGGTATCTCCGTGGAAAGAAGAAATCCGTTTTGGAAAAAAAGGAAAACTGAGTCCAAGATTCATAGGACCGTTCGAGATACTAAAGCTAGTGGGCGAAGTAGAGTACAAAGTTACACTACCACCGAAGTTGGAGCACATCCATAACATGTTTCACATATCCGTGTTGCGTCCATACAAGTCCGACTACAAGCACGTGATTTCTTACGAACCCATTCAAGTGGAGAAGAACTTAGCGTACGAAGAAATTCCTGTCCAAATTCTAGATAGGAAAGAGCAAACCATGAGAAATAAAGTTATTTCTTCTGTAAAAGTACTTTGGCGTAACCACGGTGTTGAGGAGGCAACGTGGGAGTTAGAAGATAGGATGATGATGGATTATCCCCATCTATTTGTGTAACCTTGTAGCAATTCCGGGACGGATCTTTTATAAAGGGGGGGGGGGAGGATGTAATACCCAAGAATTTCAACGTATTATTAAATAAATATAGTAATGGAAATAAATATTTATTTGAATATGAACGATTTCGTGTTATGAAATGAGATAACTCAATTATATTAAATAACTAAATAATTGAGGATAGGTTGAGTTTTGTGATGAACTCATTGAAGCCTTGTGTGGCATGGTGATGGGAAATATTAACAGTAATATTAATTAACAAAGGAATTATAAAGTAAGCAATTAAGTAATGTTAATTGTTAATTGTTGTTGTAGTATATTTATGGATTTTTAATTGATGTTAATGAGGTTAATTAATATGTGATTATTAATTGTTATTTAATTGATAATGGTTGTGGCGGAATATTAATTTCTTGGTAATTAATTAATAATGGGTGATTATTATTGTTTGAAATGAAGCTATAAAAATATAATAAGAATTATATAGATAAATAATGATTATGGAAATCCATAAATATATTGATCAATGATGATTGTATTAATTAATATTGGTGTTAATTAATCAAGGAAGTGAATAAATTATTTAATTATTTATATGATAATAGTATGTGAGCGATTATGTGCATAAGATCAATAATACAACTATACTACATAGTGTATTATGGCATTTGTGTGACTATATATATTAAGTTGTATACAACTATATTGTATGAGGCAATGTGAGTAAACATATTGGAACTATATGTTATAAATACATTATCTATGTGACAATATGTATGTGGGTAGGTGTTAAAATAATATACCATGAACATATTGTAAACTCTCATTTCTAATATACCAGTGTGATAAAATGTACATGGATTATATATATGTTGCATAACATCTACTACCTTCAAATGTTAGGTCATGTTGTGACATTAAGTTATAATATATGGTTGGGATGTGTATTAAAAATATAACATAAGAATGAGAATGCGTAGGAGTATACAAGAATGCTGAGTTTTCCCTTTTGTCCCAAATTGAGTGTCCCATTTACTCTAAGACATCATTCACGTGTATTTCAAAAAGGCTAGCCTATGTTCTTCATTTTCTTCTAACTCCCTAGCTCATGATCATGGGGGAGTGGTGATTATGATGAGTTCCAACAACCAATCTAACAACTCCTCCATAACCTTTATGCAATCCTACAATCCATGGGTTTGATTCAATGGAAAATTGCTATGTCTGTGTATTGATTTTTCTATAAATAAGAGCTCTCCTTCCATTTTTCCAAGTGTTGAGAATTTCTAAGTGAGAGTTGAGAGCATACATGTAATCTAGAGCTTGAGAGTTCATTAGGACCAAGTTCATTGCAATTATAAAGGTATAAAATTCCTTCTTATTCTTCATTTTCAGTTTCTGTTAAATATCCATTCTTGAAATTTAAATTCTTGATTTTGTGGAAATGGTTGTTAATGAGGTTGGGTAATGCCCGTATAGTTGTTATATGACCATATGAGCATGATGCAACTGATATATGATGGTTTAAAATCGAAATTATGAGTACTTTTTGAGGTTGGGTTGGAGTTCTATAAAGCAGCATTGCTTCGCTTACTGAACCCGAAACTGTGTGATTATGCCACATTTTGTATTGAGAGCCTTGTGGCAATTTCTGGGATTCTTTGAATTCAGTTGAGCAGTCTATTTTCAAATCTGATCAATATTGGGTAGTTGTTTTGACTCAAGCTAGCATGTAAGCATGTGTATGATGTATATATCGACACGTTAACCTAATGTGAGCATGTTTAGACTAGACTTGCATGATTAACGAAGGTGTATGGTTTAAATGGAGATTTAGACTAAGTTTTGAAAACAAACTATGTTAAAGATCATGTTCTACAAACATATATATATATATCGTGCTTGTGTAGCACATTTCAAGAAAAGGATGAATGAAGCCTATTTTCAACTAAAGCGGTATTAGTTTCACGTATGTGTTATGAATACACACAAGCATGCCTAATATGAGTTTTATAACTATCTTGTATGTTTAGAAATCAAGCATGCTAGACCTTGTGAATTCATGACTTTGAATGGCCTTAAATTATTCAAATGAGCAACTTAGAACCATGTTATGAAAGAAGGAACCTAGATTGACTTAAGGAGCATGAAAAGACCTTTAACATTACAAATACATTATGTGTGATTGTTTTGTGAACCTAGTAAGCTATGCATGACTAATTTTGCACACAGATGAACATGTTGTAGTGTATATTGTTCTTTTGAGCATGTTCAAACTTATTAAGCCTTATATTAGAAATATTTTCAATAAGAAGCTTAGCCTAGTGAGCTAACATGAATGATTTTTACATGGTTTATATTCTGACTTTGAAAGCATGTGAGTATGACTTGGAAATGCATGAATAAACCTTTAGCTTGTGTTTATTTGATTAGTAAGGAAACATGAGCATGTTGAACCTATTAGCAAGCTTTGAATGTGACTATTGTCAAGATACCATGAGGACTAAAATTTGACATTTGTGATCATGTTTGATGACACTCTTAGACTCGCTCATGTAGCATAAATATATATATATAGCATGCTTGTGTAGCACATTTCAAGAAAAGCATGAACGAAGCCTATTTTCAACTAAAGCGGTGTTAGTTTCACGTATGTGTTATGAATACACACAAACATGCCTAATATGAGTTTTATAACTATCTTGTATGTTTAGAAAGCAAGCATGCTAGACCTTGTGAATTCATGACTTTGAATGGCCTTAAATTGGTGAAATGAGCAACTTAGAACCATGTTATGAAAGAAGGAACCTAGATTGACTTAAGGAGCATGAAAAGACCTTTAACATGACAAATACATTATGTGTGATTTTTTTGGTTGAGCCAGACAGAAACCACAAGGTGACAACTGAGTCTTGGCATGGCCAGAGGACGACGCAGCTGTGCCGGTCCAAAGCTTAGCCATGGCGCTGATGCACTAGTCTGGAATCCCAGATAATGAATTCTAACTTTTGGACATCAACTTGCATGATACGTATGATGCTAAATGTTATCTAAAACCTACTGATGTATATATATATGAGTGGTGCCTAGTTGATAAGTCGGTGTTATGTTCAAATAAAAAGTCCATGAGTAGGATGTCTTAACCTTGAGCATTCTTGATTTGCTTGTGAAGTAACTAAGTAGTTGATTCATGATAACTTATAAACTGATTTTATACCATATGTGCATACTTGTATTGTGTCTAGCTTGATTAAGGACTGTGTTAGCTAATGAACACTGTATATTTATAATACGCTATACTAGGATTCTAAAGTGTTGATTTATTAACGTGGATAAACTACACTTAAGGCAAGTTTCTCTAACCTTACTCAAATTTATATTGAGCAAGTATCCGAACCTTACTCTTATTTTGCAAGTATAATTGCATTCTTTATTCAACAAATACTGTAAGCTTATCCCTTTGAATACAAGTTATATTACTTTCTCGTTCAAATGAGCTAGTATGTTAAACCCTTATGAAAGCTGTTATTCATGTTGAACTTGGTATTGTCCATTGAATATTGTGAAAGAGTCGATGCAATTTGATTCGGCTAGACTATATACACGTTTATAAAAAAAACTGTCCAAACCAATTGAGTGGTGCGGAAATCTTGAAAACTGAGTTGAACAACCTTTTTGGTAAGGGGAGTAGATGTCGTTGGAAACCCCAACACATGAATGAATATTATTGTGGTGTTATGCATAACGTATAGTATTATAGATTGATCATCTATAGTACTTGATATTTTTGGGTTATCAGTTTAATATTGGTAACTCTAGTGGAAGTTCAATAGTCCTTAGTGGCTGCTCAGTATAAATTGTTATCTAGTTGGATACCATGATAGTCTTTGAATTTATATATATTTGTTGATTTATATTTAGTTATCGTTCTTATTCAAAGAATTGTTGATATTTCTTACCCATGATGTTATTCTGATACTTTGAACTATCCTAGAAATGACACTCCGATATTTCAAACCTTGTGATATTATATCCTATACCCTTGTTGTATATTACTTGCTGGGAAATTTGTGCTCATCCTTGCTTTTAAAAACCTTTCAGTTAAAAGGCGAGCAGGAAGTGTATCGAGGCGGGGTGAAGAGGGCAAGGGAAAGGCTACCGACTAGCTTGTCCTTTTATGTTTAAAGTCTATTATGTTGTATTAAGACTATTCCAGACTAAGTTTAAGGTTAAGTAGGATCATGTAATAAGTCTTTATTAGATATTATTATGTAATCTATTAAGCACTGTAGTTTGCGAGACTTGGGAGAATAATTATAATAAATCATTGTATATTATTCTAAAGTAGATTTTCTGTTGTGTATGCGTTATTTTAGATATTATGGTTTTACCATGAGAACGTGATGAACCGAATTTGAGTGACTAAGTGCAGGTCTGAATTTTAAGGCGTCACAGGTTGGTATCAAAGCTATAGTTATAAACTTTAGGAACGAGAATCCTTAGATTATAACTTAAGAAAACTTAGAGGTTAGGAAGGGATAAAACTCATGTAGAGTTTTCCCTGAGAGACTTAGCGTGTTATGAAATGTAACTTCATTCTATACAATGAACTTATGTTTATTTAACATTCTGATGGAGTTGTTGTTTGTCTTGTCTCATGTAGGTGATTGTAGGATGACTAACATGGGAGGACCTAGCTGAGTAGTTAAGGAGGAACCGCGTGATATCCACGTAGTCTATGAGACACCCGTGATAGCGGAGCCTATATCGGTAGTTGTCCCTATTAGTGATGATGATGAGGAGGAGAAGATGGTATCTATACCTGAGGAGTCTGATCCGGAGGAGGAGCTTATTGAGGAGGAACCCGAGCCCATGGAGGACTCCGACGAGACTAATTTTGAGGATCGAATGTTAGGAGAGTATGAAGAACGGATTTTGGAATTAGGATGTAGAGTCGAAGAGCTGGAAACTGAGACTCTTGAGAGGTAGCTAGTGATGCAGGAGATGATGTAGAAATTGCTCACCGTAAGGAGGCAGGGATCCAGATGGGTGCCTTGTTTCACCGATCGGTGGTGAGGAACGTCGAGTTGGCAGGGAAGCTATAAGAAATTGAGCAGAAGATTTTTAGTGAGAAGACGGAGAAGGAGGCTCTCCGAACTCAGTTAGAGATGGAAGTGATGGATAGGATCCACTTCGAGGAGAAGTGGGAGGATTCTAATGACAGAGTGGGTGATCTAGAACATGAGGTGCGGTGCAAGAGGAGGAAGATAAATAAGATGGGCTATGCTCTACGCATGGCTATGGAGAGGTTGATCGATGGGGGTAAATCACTACCCCGTTGAGCAAGGACAAACCCGGTATACCATAAGTTGGGATATGGTGGCACACATCACACAGAAGGAGTATCAGAGCGCTGTGGAGCGTGTGATGTTAGATTGAGTCTAGAGGGAAAAGCTCAGTAGTGTAGTATTCTTATTTATGTGTTGTTGTAATCTTTTGTGTAAGATATGAGAAAGTGGTAAACCCTAAACTTTTGAAAAATATTAGAGGGGTAGTAAGGTAGTGTTATCCCCGCCTTTTGTGATATTAGGGGATATGTAGTTTAATTTATAGCAGTATGCTAGAAAAGAACGTGTATTGTAACCATTTGGCATATGAATATAAATGATCTTATTTCAGAAACGTGTTATAAACTTTTAGTTCTTTTCATTTGAGAAATGTCTAAATATGATAGTTAGATAATAAGATGAAAAAAATCGATGATCACGATAATGCCGCCCAGACGTAGAATAAGCCATCCCAAGAAGAGTCGAGTTAATGATGAGAGGACCGATAGATCCGTCTGTTGACTAGTAGATTTATTGGGAGATGCTCTGAGGGGAAGGAATGAACTCGTACCACACGTTCCCCAATCTGTCCCAGTAACAACCTTCAAAGATTTTAAGAGTGTAGGACCCCCAGAGTTCACGGGAACTACTGACCCAATAGTTGCGCAAACCTGGATCAAAGAGAATGAAAAGGCCTTCACTATAGCTCGCGTTGGTGAAGACCAGAAGACAGTATTTACAACGTACATGATGAGGGGCGAAGCAAACTATTGGTGGAAAACTAACCAGCAGAGAGCGGGGGAAGGAACGATAACTTGGGAGAGGTTTACGACGCTATTTTTCTAGAATTATTTTCCGAAGAGTATGAAGAGTAGGATGGAAGTGAAGTTTCTAGAGTTAAAATAAGGAGATATGACGGTGGCACAATATGCTGCTAAGTTTAATGAACTAGCGCGATTTCCGGAGCACCAAGTTGGGGATGAAGACAGGAAGGCGAGACGCTTCGAGCAAGGATTGAAGCCGTGGTTGTATAATAAGGTATCAGTCTTTCAGATTAATTCCTTTACGACCCTGTTGGAGAAGGAAGTCATTGCGGAAGGTGGCAATGAGACCTTAAGTCTATATCATAAGGAAAAGAAGAACATGAACACCGGTAATGAGCACCGTGGAGGAAGCAGCAGCGGGGGAAGTAATTCGAGAAAGAGGAAATGGGAAAACAACAACCACAACAACAACAACAACAACAACAGAAACAATAACCAAGGTGAAAGTCACCAGGGGAATTTCAAGAAGAGAACCAAAGCTTGCAACAAGTGTGGAAGGAGCCATCAGGGGGAATGCTTGAAGGGGAAGACCACTTGCTATAATTGCGGCCAAGAGGGGCATATCTTGCCAAATTGCCCAAGGCCAAAGAAGATCAGATGATGTTTTGCTTGTGGATCGACAGAGCACCAGATAAAGGATTGCCCGAAGAAAGGAAGCAGTGGAACTGGCGGAGGCCAGGGAGGAGGGAGTAAATTAATGATTGGTGGACCTGTACAACCTAACCGATCGACCGCTTGAACCTTTAACATGACCGTCCATGACGTACTGGCTGCGAAGGCCGTGGTGTCAGGTATAATCCTAATCAATAATATAAGTGCTTATGTATTATTTGATTCGGGTGCCACCTGTTCTTTTGTATCTGAAGAATTTGCTAGTAAATTTAGTACACCCCGAGAATGTTTAGAAGATTCCTTAAACGTAGAAGTTGCAAATAAGGAAATAATCCCTGTAGAATACATTTATCGAAATTGTCGCGCAAACATTAGAGAACATGAACTGAGCGTAGACTTGATTCCTATTAGACTGGGAGAATTTGACGTAATACTTGTAATGGATTGGTTATATAACCATGCAACGATAATTGACTATCAGAACAAGTGTGTGAACCTTCAGACTCTGAGTAAGTCTAAGGTAGTTTTTCATTGTAGCTGATCGCTTAAGCAATCGTGTTGCGTTACGATGATGCAGGCCAAGAAGTTATTAAGGAAAGGATGTGTAGGTTATTTAGCTTACAACGTAGATACTCAGAAAAAGGGAGTAGAGATTAAAGATATACCCATAGTGAATGAATTTCGAGACGTGTTTCCGGACGATCTACCTGGACTTCCGCCAGATAGAGAAATCGAATTCATAATAGACTTAGCACCGGGAACATCACCGATTTCGAAAGCTCTATACCGTATGGCACCAGTAGAAATAAAGGAATTAATGATACAACTTCAAGAGTTACTAGATAAGGGTTACATTCGACCGAGTGTGTCTCCTTAGGGAGCACCAGTGTTATTCGTGAAGAAAAAGGACGGATCGATGAGTCTCTGTATCGATTGTCGAGAATTAAGAAGAGTAACGATCAAGAACAGATATCCACTACCGATGATAGATGACTTGTTTGATCAACTGAAGGGGGCAAAATGTTTCTCGAAGATCGACTTATGGACAGAATATCATCAACTGAAAGTGCGGGATGAAGATATACCAAAGACTGCGTTTTGAACCCATTATGGACATTACGAATTTTTGGTAATGTCATTTGGTTTAACTAATACCCTAGCAGCATTCATGGACTTGATGAATCGAGTTTTCAAGCCATACTTGGATAAATTCGTAGTAGTTTTCATCGACGACATTTTGATCTACTCGAAGACAGAGGAAGAACATGTCGAACATCTGAAGATTGTTTTAGAGGCAATACAAAAGGAGGAGATGTGTGCGAAATACAAATTGCAGTATTCTGTGCACCTAGGAATCATGTGATCACATCTTTTATATATATACCTGCTTACTGCTGTCATACAAATTATGCGGTTCCCGTGATGGACATTTTCAGCTGTAAGCAGCTTGTAAATTATTCTGCGGTGTATGAATTTCCTCAGATGGTTTCCATACCCACGACGAAGTCGGCATTATTTTGTACATTATTTATTTTCATACGGATTCCTCGCATTCGTAAAATAAAATCAATCAAGCCGCACACTTAATAAAATGGGAGTGTAAAAGGTCTCAATTACTATTGAGCATCAGGGTTTGAAAAAACAACTTTTATAAAACATCACTGCCATATCTTGCTAAAAATTGAATTTTTACATAAATTCAAACCCCGTGTATATAGGTTTGAACGAGGCCTCGAACTACTTCCAAATAACAGCACATTGACCCACACACACACATTCAGATAACAGTTTCTTGAAAAGAGGCGGTCACCGTGGTAACACGGATGTCGGGGGGTGCCTAACACCTTCCCTCTGCATAACCAAGTCCCCAGACCCTAATGAATCTCGATTTCATCGACTCGTATAACATTGTCATATCACTGGGTCAATGTGCAAACCTTTTCTCGGTTGTGTTGGTACAACCATTTAAAAAATCAACTGGCGACTCTTAACAGTCCATCGTCGACATTATACATGTCGGACCTTTTTCACTTGTTTTTTCAAAAAAATCTCACCTAAAATGAGAACACCAAAGAATAAGTAATGGAAAGGGACATCCAAAAATCCCGACATCGACAGGTGGCGACTCTGCTGGGGACTCCAGTAAGAGGACCTAAGCCGCTATTACAATCTTTTCCAAATTGTTATCTGCTTGTCCGTGGATGTTGCATTTACATTTGATGAATGTGTATGAATGTATTTCCTTATTGCACTTAGTGCTTCGCACCATAACTGCTTGTGATGTTAGTGCTTTGCACCATAAACTGCTTGTGATATTAGTGCTTCGAACCATATCTGCTTGTGATATTAGTGCTTCGCACATGTCATCATTTTCATACGGTGAGACGCGATGTATGTGAATGTATGTTGTGTGGTCCCTCCACGAGGAGGCTTTCCCGTCGGTGTTTGATTATTGGACTCGTGAGAAGACTAATTCTCCGAGGCTCAGGAAAGGCACCACCCAAATTCGCTCGAGTTGAAAGACCGGATTAACTTCCCGTCAAGTCGATTGCGATGATTTGGGAACCTTCATGCCAAAAAGCCGCGAGAGTAACCTAAGATATGTCAGTCTCTGATAAACCCAAAACGGAGGAATATCTCTTCATGCTCTCATTTGAATTACGTGTAAACACAATTACTTGTAATTTCATTCCATATCTATCTCCATGTAATGAGAAATATGAAGAAATATGTACACATACATATTTTGAAACATGCTACAAACAGCTGACATCTGTTTTGCAGGATAAAATTCCTACAATGGACACATCACATAGCATGTTATTATATACATCCCCTAAAGACTAAACTATGCAAGCCTTTCGCAGGGAATCAATCGGACCTACTACCCGTTCAAAGTCCAAAAATGAAACAGGCCTACAGTCAATCATGTCGTCATCCGATCAGACTGAAATTAATCCAGTTTCTTGCAAAGAATTCAACGGATTAAGCAAACAGATTATAGATTTGGCTGTTCTACTCAAAGAATTACACCAGTCTACACAGGGTCAGAAAATACCCGTACATGCTGAATCCTCTACAAAAGGAGGAATCCCGGTCATTACCATACATGAACTACAGTTGGATACGACCAACAAAACTAATGATGCTGCCCATCCCACTGGAGATCCAGACACTGGTGACATCAAAAAGAAAGTCCTCCAAATGGAAGAGACCCTTCGCGCTATCAAAGGAATTGGAACACACGGGAGTGTTTCATATGTCGATCTGTGTATTTTTCCTGGGGTTCATTATCCAGAAAATTTAAAACTCCTGACTTTGAAAAATATGATGGGTTAGGAGATCCTTACACACATCTAAAGGTGTTTATTGGAGAACTTGGATCTTACGCAGTCTAACTGGAGAAGCCCGTTCGTGGTACACAAGATTAGACAACTTCAAAATCCATAGCTAGGAAGAGCTAGCACATGCTTTCCTCACTCAATACAGCTTTCAAACTCAGATGGCTCCTGATCGGTATCAAATTACCAAGATCAAGAAACAGTCTAACGAGTCTTTCAGAGAGTGTGTTCAAAGGTGGAGACACATGGCTGCCCAAGTTAGTCCTTCCATGACAGAATCAGAAATGGTCATGACTTTCATAGACATACAAGAAGCTCCCTTCTACGAGAGAGTTTTAGCCAGCATCGGCAAACCATTTTCTGAAATAGTCAAACATGGGGAGATGGCTGAGATGTGATTGAAGTCCAGAAAGATTCAAGACCTAGCTGCACTCAAAGCTGTTGCTGATCACATCCAATCTGGAAACTATGGGAACAACCCCCGGAGTGTCCATAAAAAGAAAGAAGAAGATGTTTCCCTGATACTACAGGGGCAAAAAGGCAATCGGAACATGTCTATTCAAAGGAGAAACTACACTCCCTTTCAAGCACAGTCTGTAAACCCTCCAATACCAAAAGGTGGAGAAGTCAAATGCCCTCGAGTATTTACACCCTTGGGGGATACCCTCGAGAACATTTTAAATTTTCTGACAACACAGAAGAAAATTACGCATCTTCTTCCACCAGCCAGGCCTAATGGACGGGGTTTCAATGCTGCTAGGAAATGTGCTTATCATGCCGGGGCACATGGATATGATACTCAGGATTATTGGGCCTTGAAACACAAATTCCAGGACCTGATAGACAACGGAGAGATCGTGGTCACCAAACCAAATTAGCCTCATGTTCAAGATAACCCTCTTCCTCAACACAAAGAAGAAGAGGTTAACATGATCAATTAGAGCAGCGGACAGAGTTCCAATTTCAGCTGTGAATCTTCCCAAACCCTTAAAGATGGTGATAACAGATGGGATTATGCCAAGTTCCAATTCACCATGGAACAAAAGATGAAAGCTCTCTGCAAATAAATTAAGCAATTGGCGGAACTGGTGACTTATCAGCATCAAGTGACTCGTCAGTTAATCAGCTAGGAGCATGCCAGTCTCCTACCTATTGTCATGAATATTCCCTCGTCACTTTCAAAAAATGAAATGCTGGAAGACAAAGTGACAAACAGAGCAAATGCCAAAGCCCATCGGGATTTCGCCAACAAAAAGGAATTCACCTATCTAGGCCAACCCATGGAGGAAATTCTTCATATGTTAATCAATGAAGGAAGGATCAGTTCCCTTCTACCAACAATCAACCCCCGTTTGGGATGGTACAACTCTGATGGAGTATGTCAATATCACTCCCAGTCTCGCGGTCACAACACAGAAGAATGTTGGGCACTCTGCCACCTTATTCAAAATCTAATCGACAGTGGTGTACTGCGCTTGGCAGATAACGACACTGTGTTACGTGCAAGTGAGAATGCAGGCCCTACTAAGTGGAAAAGTGTGGTAGCAGTCATATCCACTGAAACTGATGGGATTAATACATTAGTCACAACGCCAACAATTCAACTCAAGGGAGGCAACAATCCTTTGAAAGTGGCCGCTCCCGAGCAAATCAACTTGCCGTGCAGAGCACAATATCCTATTGTTAGCTTGCGTAAAGTTCCATGGAATTATGGAGAAGGTGAAGGATCCACCTCACATACAACTGCTACAGTGTCGAAGGAAAATCCACTGTATCTTCCCCACCGGGTGATGAATCCTGCCACCAAATCAAAGGGGAAAATACCCATGGAGAAAATTAAAAAATTCCTCCATACTATGGGTCATCACGAAGCCAAGGTGGTTTTAAGCTTGAAAGAAGCTCCACAACAGATATCAATTTTGAACTTGGTCCTAACTTCCGAGAATCACTGGAAGGTCTTGTTAAAGGTTTTAGAAGAAGCCTATCTACCAACATCAGTGGATACGGAAAAGTTTCAACATCTGGTTGATCACATTTTCAACAACAATGTGATATCCTTCACTAATGATGACATACCTACCAAGGACCGGCCCATCGCAAGCCGTTGCACATTGCGGTCTTGTCCTCCAGATATATGGTAGCTGGAGCCTTAATAGATGGAAGTTCCTCTCTGAATATCTGCCCATACGCTACCTTGGTGAAGATGAATATCAATCTCAACCGAATTCGGAGTAGCCATACTATCATCAAAGCTTTTGATGGAGCCCAACAAAATTTGGTCGGAGTAATTGAGCTTCCAATCGAAATTAGTCCTCACACATTCTGCGTATCTTTCCATGTGCTCAAGATAGATTCAGGATACAACCTGCTATTGGGACGACCATGGATTCACATGGCAGGGGCAGTCCCCTCCACTCTTCACCAACAGTTGAAATACATTATCAACAACAGTCTGGTCACAGTCAATGCCGAACCAGAAATTCCTCAACATGGAGACATGTCATTCATCAATGCCAATGCAGATGTAGAACCAGTCAGTTTTCATGCTTTAGAAATAAGCAATACCCAATACCATGCTATTGGAGCGCCATTTCCCGAACCCAAGATTTCTACCGAGGTAATGTCGGCTACTCAAGAAATAATGTCGTTAGGTCATAATCCGGGACAAGGGTTGGGTAAAGATTTCCAGGATATCAAGTACCTAATTCGCTTAAACAGGCAAACTGGAATAGCTGGGCTAGGCTATTCTGCCAGTTCTAGTCACAGGAATCCTCATAAACATCAGCAGATTCCTTCAGCTTCAACCATGTGGAGTTTATCTTCGCCTTCAAGCTCTGAGTCAGCACAACCTCCCGTAAAGGTGCCAGCCAATGTAATGGCTATGTTATTTCCCATGCCGGTACCGGTGAAGGAGAAAGAAGTCTTTGTTCCAAATCCCACAGTGGAAGAAGTGGAATGAAGAATCAAGCAAGACGTCATCCGAATGATGTCGGGCATACGCATCATCGTCCATGATGAACATACCAATAGATACACCCCAGATGATGATTGCTCAGACGTAATGGCCATCATTCGGGACAGGGAGGATGATGACAATCCCTCCATCACTGCGGTCCACCCGGACTTTGCCCTTGCCAATTGGAACAACATTCCTTGCATTGGTCGTCAAGGGTAAAATGGGCAGAACTCTTTCTGCCCTGTAGATATAATAACTGCTTACTTTTTTGTACAGTATTAGCTGTTTATTTTTCAAGTATATGCTAACACTGTGTATGATCAACACATTTCATATATACTAAGTGAAAGCATATTTTGTTTCAGGACTCTGAATTTAGATGTGCCTGTACTTACGGATACGATGCCTCTCCTACACATGGATTGTACCTTCGATGTAGAGATGAATTCAGCCTTGATGGATATACAGGATGACATTAAGGTGCCTCCAAAAATTCAAGAATAGGTCAAAGACAAACCTAAACCCAACCTTGATCAAACCACTTCTTTCAATCTCAGAACCTTAGAAAGCCCTAAGTTAATCCAGATTGGTTCAGACCTTACCCCAAACCAACAGAATGACATGGTTACGCTATTAACCCAATTCCAGGATGTGTTTGCATGGTCTCATAAAGACATGGTGGGTTTATCCAGTGACATTGTCCTTCATCGCCTTCCCATTAAAGAGGGATTTAAGCTAGTCAAGCAAAAGCTCAGGCAATTGAAACCTGAATGGAGTTTAAAGGTGAAAGAAGAAATTGTGAAACAATTTCAAGCTGGCATCATAATGGTGTCTACATATCCTGAGTGGATATCCAACATTGTGCCTGTGCCTAAACCTGGAGGGAAGGTGCGAGTTTGCATGGAATACCGGGACTTTAATAAAGCTTGCTTAAAAGATAGCTTTCCCGTGCCATTTATCCACATTCTCATTGACAATACTGCGCAATACGACATGTACTCCTTTGTTGATTGCTTTGCGGGGTATCTTCAGATCATGGTTGCCAAGGAAGATCGTGAGAAGACCGCTTTCATCACGCCTTGGGGAACTTTTTTTTATAGATGGTTGTCATTCGGCCTCATCAATGCCGGAGCTACCTATCAACGAGCTATGATGGCTCTTTTCCACGTCTTAATGCATAAAGAGATCGAATCTACGTGGATGACATCATTGTCAAGTCTCGGAAGGGGGATGACCATGTAGACCATCTCAGAAAGTTGTTCAATAGGTTGCGTAAGTACAACTTGAAGTTGAATCCAGTTAAATGCGCCTTTGGTGTTAAATCAGGCAAGTTGCTAGGATTTCTAGTCAGCCACAAAGGAATTGAGATGGATCCTGCCAAAATTCAAGCCATCGCCGAAATGCCCATTCCTCAAACAGAAAAGGAAATACGGGGATTTTTGGGAAGAATCAACTTCATTAGCAGGTTTATCTCCTAACTCACAGCAACCTATGAGCCAATCTTCAAGCTATTAAGGAAGAACTACTCCATGAAATGGAATGAGGAGTGTCAAAAGGCCTTCTTTACAATCATGAAACAGCTAGTCAAAGCTCCCGTGTTAGTACCACCTAGGGATGATGTTCCCCTATTTATGTACCTGTCCATAAGTGACAATGCCATGGGCTGCATGCTGGGATAGAAGGACGATAGAGGTCAAGAACGAGCTATCAATTACCTCAACAAAAGATTCAGCAGCAGTGAACACAAGTACACTCTGATCGAAAAGACGTGTTGTGCTTTAGCATGGGCCTCCATGAGGTTACAGCATTACCTCCATGGTAACACAACCCATCTCATATCCCGCGTGGATCGTCTCAAGTGCGTGTTCAACAAACCTATGTTAAATTGTCGCCTGTCCAGATGGCAGTTGATCTTACAACAATTTGACATCGTATATGTGACTCAAAAGTCCATCAAAGGTCAAGGAATCGCGGATCAACTGGCCGCCGCACCTTCAGGGGATTTCAAACCCTTGGAAACATATTTCCTTGATGAAGGAGTAATGACAGTGAAGCAACACCATCAGTACGATACGCGCCAATCATGGAAGATTTATTTTGATGGAGCTGTTAATATAGAAGGTTACGAGTGGAGCAATTCTAGTATCGTCACGGGGAGCAGATCCGTTGCCATCAAATTACAGTTTGTCAGCACCAACAATACGGCTGAGTATGAAGGCTGTCTGATGGGGCTAAAACTTGCCCGTTCGATGGGCATCAGATGGTTAACTGTCTTTGGAGATTCGGAGTTGGTAATCAGACAATCCTCTGGAATCTATCAAACCAAGGAACTACAATTACTGCCTTACCATCGGCAGGTTTTGAAGATGGCTTTGGAGTTCGAAGAAATCTCCTTTCTACAAGTTCCTCGTAATTGGAATGACTTTGCGGACGCATTAGTAACTTTGGCCTCCTTGATTCTCATATCAGACAAGGAACACCTGTTGAGCGTCACAATTTCCCTACACAAGGCCCCAGCCTATGGGAATTACGTTGGAGAAGTATCGGATGAGCTACCTCCCATCCAACATCCTTGGTATCAACATATCAAGGAATATCTACGAGATGGATCTACACCCGCTGAGGTGAGCCCGACTGAGAAAAGGCGGATCCATAGATTTGCTATGAAATTCTACCTGAATGGAGATGCGCTCTACAAAAGAGATGCAGGACTAGGTCTCCTCAGATGTTTAGACAAAGATCAAGCCCAAAGGCTTATGGATGAAATCCATGGCGGAGTCTTTGGCCCCCACATGAGTGGCCCCCTGCTTGTTAAGAAAGTCCTCCGGACGGGACATTATTAGCTATCTTTCAAAGCTGATTGCAACGACCACGTAAAAAGATGCTATTAGTGCCAGATTCATGGGAATGTTATACACGCCCCTCCAAAGGAACTCCACAATATGAGTTCACCTTGGCCCTTCTCAATGTGGGGAATGGACGTGATTGGGCCCATCGAGGCTAAAGCCAGTAATGGTCATCGATTTATCTTCACCATAATCGACTACTTCACCAAGTGGGTAGAAGTTGTTAGGTTTGTAATATTCATAACGCAATCAAATTGCATAAAAAGTGCGGAAGCGTGGTAAAAACATAGTTTAAATTTTTTTACAAACCATATACCCGGATCACCCTTTATGCATAATTATTAATTAAACGAAAAGATAAAGAATAAAATCATACCCTTGAAGATCGAGCTTCCTCGTGTACAAGTTCACCTCCAAATCCTTTTCGCTCAACTTGAATCCACCGGGTTTTGTTCCTTCCTTCGATCAACGTTAGCCACCCAAATATTTGGCCTCAGAGGTGATCCACCAAGGAAGAATAAAATTCAAGAAGATGGGTGTTATGGCTCAAACCCTAGTTTTCTATCTCTATAGTAAAAAGGCATACTCTCCAACAATTGGAATTATTACGTATGTTGAAAAATCAACAACCCATACCACCCATAATAAGACTCCTCTTATTTATAGATGTGGGCAACCCACCTTAACAATTAAGGAATTGGTTTTATTTAATTAATTAAATTCTTTTAATTAATTAAGCTCCCTAATCTTATTAGGGATAATTAATTAAACTCCTTTAACTAATTTTCCTTCCTAATCCAATTAGGAATAAATGAGAGTACTTATATTAAATTAATTCCTAAACTCTTTTAGAAATTAAAATAATAATAATTGTAATAATATTAATAAGACTCCTCTTATTAATTTATATTTAATATTTCTAAAATATTAAATAATAATATTAAGCTATTTAATTTATTCTATCACCATAGATTAAATTAAATATACTTAACATATTATTACGATTATGCCATTAACTTCTTAAATAATTATTCTTCCTTTTATGGTGTGACCCTTTAGGTTCTCCATATTAAACTAGGTTTGTGAATAAATCAATTAGAACAATTCTAATCTTATTTAAATAAATAAATTAAACAATTAATTTATTTAAATAAATAATATTTATTCTACAATAGGATAAGCCTCCTAAATGATCAACCACTTTCCAGATAATATAGATTTCAACATTAATCATAAAAGAACCTTTGAGTAAATAGTTACCAGACAATTCAATCCTTCCACCATACAATGTCCCAATTAAATATAAGACATGGAATTCATCACAAGTCTTATTTTATTTAATTATATGTATTTCGACTCTTAAATGCACAACTCCAAATAATGCAAATTAGAAACTCCTTTCTAATTTCATTCTCGCCTTGCCAAGGATCACTGGGTTGTCATTTATCGAATCACATAGACATTTCTCTTCTTTATTAGAAGTGGTAGATTCTTTATCGATCATACATTATCTCCATGTACAACTTATTATACCCAAGCATACCCTTTGATATACCCTAAGGGTCTTAAGGAATAAGTCAAAGTATAACTCATCATACACAAGATACTATGATGATCTCAAGTCCAAGGATTACTTCAGACTACTATCACTACAGAATTCCTATCGACAGCAAATAAAACTCCATTAGGTATTCCTTAGCGAGCCACGCTCAATGAACTTATTCTCTAATAAGCACCTACATACTTGCTTTTTAGTGTTCCACACAAATGATCATGAGATCAATCATCCTCATCCAATGAGCAAGTTAACGATGTATCAATCTATCCGGATTCACTAATCCCCAATTTAGTAATCCAACGATTGGGAACTATTTTAGTTTTAAGCTTTCTAAGAATTTAGATCTCATTAGAATGATCATCATCATTATTCTAAAAGCATTGCTTAAAACTATGGGTTTATCACATATTATAAAACAAAGATCATGTAGATAATTAAAAGCCTTTAATAAATTAATACTTTTATTAATAAATGAATAAGATTGTTACAAAGTATATGCTTTATCATCAAACATGATTGGCTTGTGTGCATACTACTTTCAATCTCCCACTTGCACTAAAGCCAATCGTCATGGTATCTTATACTCTTCTTCTCTAAGTGACGATTATCCCGCATTGTTGGATAAGCTTTAGTTAATGGATATGTAATGTTGTTCTTGAGAGTCCACTATCTCTATAGTGATTTCCCATCTTTCAATGATTCTAATAATCAAATGAAAGTGCCACAACACATGTTTAGATCCAAGATGAGACTTTAGAACTATTCCTAGTTCTCAGAATGAACTTTTAATCCAAACAATCAACTTGCAGCCTTCATTTATAGCTATATACTTTGTCTTTATCACTAAACCAAAGAACTCTTTGTTGTTTGGAACCTTTCCAATTCATCGCACCAATCGCTCAAGGTAACCCTTTACCTTAAAGTGGATTTTTCTCGTCATCTTGGTCTCCGTTTAAAAAACTTGAGTCTGTTAAGCCCTCTAGTTTTAATTAAGACCCACCATGAATATGATCACATCCTTAGTGCTTGCTAAGCACTTTAAGATGTTTTTCACCGACTTATAGTGAATCTTCTCCATAATACGACCGATCAACATCAAGTCTCGTATATTTCATTGCATACATGATAGTTACTCATGATCTCTCTTTTGGAGTCTGTGGGGACTATTAAGAGAGATACACTCCATAGCTCATCAACATGAGACATCTCTTGAGTTTGCCATGCTAAACGAATTTTAGCATCAAATGAATATACGCCTCGGGTTAAGTCGAGCATCCTCTTAAATCTATCTATATAGATTTATATCCCCAATTAAGATACTCTTCCAAATCATTCATGGAGGAATGTTTAGACAACTTTATCTTTATCGATCAGTAGCATTGGTATGTCATTCCTTATCCGTAGTATATCAACATATAATACTAGGAATGTCGCGATGCTCCCAATCGACCCTTTTGTACACACTAGGTTCATTCTTATTTTGATAAAATCAAACTCTTTTGATTGCCTCTCATCAAAACGAATGTTCCATATTTGAGAAACTTGCTTCAATCCATTTCTCCGAGTGTCTACAAACACTTACCTCATCGTATGTAATCGGATCATCATCTTCTATGATGATGTGTACCTCATCATCATCATCTATGATGAATCCATACCTCCAGGTATCTTTGCAGTACTATTCCGCATTTATTTATTCGGTTGTGGTATAATAGGTCTATCTCTACGTGTTCCTCTTATTCGACTTATAGTATTTTGTGGTTCTTGAACTCTTCAAGATCTATTATCCTCCCACTAGCCCCCTTCAATGATAAACACCTTTATCTTAGAAGGCAAGCGTGTTTCAATAAACACCTTTTGCTAAGTAGGATTATAGAACATATACCCTAAACTTACTTTAGGATGTCCCACAAATCGATACATGTCAAATCTTGTCCCAAGCTTATCCTTTGAAACCTTTTCACATAAGTTCGACAACCCCTTATCTTAACATACTTAAGATTAGGAATCCTCCCCGTCCATAACTTTTATGGAGTCTTGAAATGGATTTTGAGGTTACCATTTTCGTAGATATGTACCATTTCTAGGACATTATCCCAAAAGGATACCGGAATGTCAGTAAAATCATTATGGACCGCACTCATGTCCAATAAGGTACGATTTTTCATTCAGATACATCAATCAATTATTCACAGATCGATGATGTGTCCATTATGAGAAAACCATTTGAGATGATCTAGAAACTTATTGCACAAGTATTTATTCCTCGATCTAATCAAAGAATCTTAATACTTTGCCAATTTGTTTCACTTTTGAATTTCTTTGAACCTTTCAAATAATTCACACTTGTATTTCAACAAATACACACATTCAACTCTTTGAATGATCATCTCCTTTTCTTATACTAATTTGTTCAATATGCAAAATTATTTTCATGTAAGTCAAGTATACAAAATCCATTAAGTAATATTCCATTCTATACAAAACATTATTATTATAAATAGAACAACAATTGTTCTTAATTATAATACCAAAGATTTTATCATTCAACAATAAAATGGAAATAATATTTCTAACAAGAACGGAATACAATAACAACTTATCGACTTAATAGATTTGCCCGTAGGCATTGCTAAACTATAAGTTTCTATGGCTAATGCAAAGCAACCTTTGCTTCATTTTCCACACATAGGATTACTTATATTTGTTTAACTTTCTACTCGCTTGGTCCCTTCATAAATCTATATTTATGATAACCAAAGCTCAGATCCAATACCCAAGTAGAACCTCGACTTAAAGAAAAATTTATTTTAAATCATGAACAAAATTTCAGATTAGAATCAAACTTCACTAAGCTTCTTTCGTTAGCCTCTCGCAAGATGCTTCGCAGCTTTCTTTCCAAAGGTCCGTGCTTATTGCAGTGGAAGCAAACCTTTGCTATCCGTGACGCTTTTGTTCTTATTATCCTTTGTTTATGCCTTTCTATTTACCTTCTTTGAATCGTTCTTCTTTTCAGAAGATCCTTTGGCCCCTACCAAGAAGACTTGATCTTTCTTGGTTGGAAAGTGACTCTCAACATTTTCAACAACATGTTAAGCAAATCAATGAGGTCGATATCTAGCTTGTTCATATGAAAAATTCACAACAATTGTGAAAGGAGTCCGGAGTGAGTGCAAGATCAAATCTTGGCTCAACTCTCCATCCATGACAAAAACCAGTTGTCCTAATTGATCAATCAAATTGATTATGTTAAGGACTTTTTATCTGCATTATAAGTGCCATTGGCCATTCTAGATCTAAGAGCTCCTTAGATATCTCGATATCTATCGGCCCCACTTTCCTCACCATCAACTACTTGATGTGCGTGAAATATAGTAGAGCATCCATAGTTTCACGTCGATTCAAGCTCGTTACTCATGGATGCGAAAGCATGATGCATCGAGCTAATCTGCATCATCATCTTGCCACTTTCTAAAAGTAGCAATCTCTTCCTCAGAGGCATTGTCTCGCAACCATTGCAGGATAAAGCGATTAATGACATAAGATAGCTTTTCACTATGAGAACTATTCTCAAATTCCTTAACCAATCCGCTTAATTGATTCCGATTAATTTAGCATCTAATATGCTTCGCAGTTGATAGTAATTTTAGACATTGTAAAATTTGTAAATGAATTTGTAATTAACAATATTTTAACATACATTCTTTTATTAATTACCAAAATAAATTAGGTCTTGTTTTAAATTGGTATCTCCCACTATTTTCTTCAAACTATATTACCCTCACTTATATAGTTCTAAGCAAAATCTAATTAAAGATTTGCTAGTGAGAATAAGGATCCCATTTCAAATGTATATAGCCTTGTGGTGACACAACAAACTATATATAAATAAATAGGTAGACAACTTTTGTCAATTACATCAACTATGCAAACTCCTTGTTTTTTGCCTCTTAGATTATTTTGATCAAGTGGTGGCACATCCGAATCAAAATTATCCAAGTTAAGTCAACCTAGCACTCCATATATTCAAAAAAAAAATATCATCCTTGTGGTGACACAACAAAACAATATTGTTCAATTTTCTTTATAAGCATCAAATGTGATAAATTAACATCTTAAATACTTAATACTTGGCTTGTGGTGACACAACAAACTCATATTAAATATTTAATACTCTATTAATTTTATCATGCTAGAAGGCTTAACGCTCGATATTCCAAATATCTTTGAACGCTAGGACTTAATATAAAAAATTTGGGGTTTGTTATTAATTTGTCTCATCTTGTTTAGCAGCGCATGCAATATATATATATAAAATATATATATATATATTAATGAACATGCGAAGCATGTTTGCATAATATATATATATATATAGTATAAGCATGCACATATAGAATACTATATTCTACCCGGATTGATTATGGACTTTTATTCTAGTTTCGTTCACTAGAGCCACCAAGTGAACCAAAAGGTCAAACCCTAGGGGTGCAAGAAATAATATTTAAATATAACTATTACATTTAAACCCTGCTCCATTACAAACGGGTCTTCAAGCGCGCCTCTTTCTTTTGATCTCCAATTTTTCAAAATTAATTCTAACTATTCCTATTACAAAACTATTTAAAATAAATAGAAACCTCGATCGCCAATCAAGGGAAGTACATAGGAGGAGATAGAATTTACATTAAGAAAAAATTAGAGAAGACGAGGTACGCAGTAATCCCATTTAATAAAACCCATACATTCATGCATCCAACTAAAATAAAATCCAATCACATTGGTCAATAGTCCATAATCAATCCCATTTATTATCATACACATCACCATACGCATCAATAAATAACATTCATCTCATGAATAATAAACATTTAATATATATATTGATATCATTTAATGGGCAAATTTAGTTAGTATAAAATCTATTTTTGAATCAAAATAAACTCCTTTATTTTAATCCAAATTTAAATCAAAATAAAACTATTTTATTTTAATTTATCCAATTTTGAATAAAATAAACTATTTTATTTTAATCAAAATCTTTAATCAAAATAAACTCCTTTATTTTAATTAATTATGGAATCCAATTCCAAAAAAAAAAAAAAACTCTTTATTATTAAAGGAAACAGGATTTTCTTTTCCTATTCACAAATAAACTCCTTTATTTTGAATAATATGAAATCTTATTTCATATTTAAATAAACTCCTTTATTTAAGGAAATTAGGATTTTTTTTCCTATTCACAAATAAACTATTTTATTTTGAATAATATGAAATCTTATTTCATATCTAAATAAACTCCTTTATTTAAGGAAACTATGAATCCAATTTCAACTCCAATTAGTTATCATGGAATCCAATTCCAACTCTAATTAGTTAGCATGAAATTTAATTTTAAAATTAAAATAAACTCTTTTATTTTAATATTTAAAATAAACCTTTTATTTTAAAATTAAAATAAATATTATTTTAATTATAAAATTATTAAGAATAATATATATATATATATATATATATATAATATATTATAAAATAATAAAATAACCGAATATATATATATATATATAAACCAACGGTTATATATATATATATATATATATATATATATATATATATATATATATATATATATATATATATATATATATATTAATTGCACCTTCGACCAAAAAAAAAAAATATAAAACCGGCAACTTGATATCTGTTTGTTTTTTTTTTTTTTTATGAATTCCTTGTTGCTTTGAAATCCTGTTAACCCTTGTCCTTGATTTGCGTGCAGGAGTTTGGCTGTTGGCTCACGACACTGTTCTGCTGCTTGAATCAAAATGATTAAATCAGTTTGCATGAGTTCACGTGAATTTCCGTGCGTGGCTTTGTGTTCCGGTTTTTTTTTTTTTTTTTTTTTTTTAATGTTGCTTGACCTGCATCGATTTCCGTGCTACATGCATAAAAAAAAAACATTCTGCTGAAAAATCAAAGCATGTTCTCGGTAATTTTTTTTTTTTTTTTTTTTTAAATTTTATACAATAAAATTATGCCCAATTAAATTGTTCTAAACACATATCAATATACATATCAAATTTAAACAATTAATAATTTGCATAAAGGTTTGGCTCGATGCCATCGTTAGGTTTGTAATATTCATAACGCAATCAAATTGCAAAAAAAGTGCTTAAGCGTGGTAAAAATCATAGTTTAAAATTTTTTACAAACCATATACCCGGATCACCCTTTATGCATAATTATTAATTAAACGAAAAGATAAAGAATAAAATCATACCTCTTGAAGATCGAAGCTTCAAAGTACAAGTTCACCTCCAAATCCTTCGCGCTCAACTTGAATCCATGGGGTTTGGTTCCTTCCTTCGATCAACGTTAGCCACCCAAATGTTTTGGCCTCAGAGGTGATCCACCAAGGAAGAATAAAATTCAAGAAGATGGGTGTTATGGCTAAACCCTAGTTTTTTATCTCTATAGAAAAAGCGCATACTCCAACAACAATTGGAATTATTACGACATGTTAAAAAATCAACAACCCCACGCCACCCATAATAAGACTCTCTTATTTATAGATGTGGGCAACCCACCTTAACAATTAAGGAATTGGGTTTTAATTAATTAATTCTTTTAATTAATTAAGCTCCCTAATCTTATTAGGGATAATTAATTAAACTCCTTTAACTAATTTTCCTTCCTAATCCAATTAGGAATAAATGAGAGTACTTATATTAAATTAATTCCTAAACTCTTTTAGAAATTAAAATAATAATAATTGTAATAATATTAATAAGACTCCTCTTATTAATTTATATTTAATATTTCTAAAATATTAAATAATAATATTAAGCTATTTAATTTATTCTATCACCATAGATTAAATTAAATATACTTAACATATTATTACGATTATGCCATTAACTTCTTAAATAATTATTCTTCCTTTTATGGTGTGACCCTTTAGGTTCTCCATATTAAATAGGTTGTGAATAAATCAATTAGAATAATTTAATCTTATTTAAATAAATAAATTAAACAATTAATTTATTTAAATAATATTTATTCTACAATAGGATAAGCCTCCCTAAATGATCAACGACTTTCCAGATAATATAGATTTCAACATTAATCATAAAAGAACCTTTGAGTAAATAGTTACCGTGACAATTCAATCCTTCCACCATACAATGTCCCAATTAAATATAAGACATGGAATTATCACAAGTCTTATTTTATTTAATTATATGTTATTTCGACTCTTAAATGCACAACACCAAATAATGCAAATTAGAAACTCCTTTCTAATTTCATTCGCCGCCAAGGACTACTGGGTTGTCATTTATCGAATCACATAGACATTTCTTCTTTTATTAGAAGTGGTAGATTCTTTATCGATCATACATTATCTCCATGTACAACTTATTATACCCAAGCATACCCTTTGATATACCCTAAGGGTCTTAAGGAATAAGTCAAAGTATAACTCATCATACACAAGATACTATGATGATCTCAAGTCCAAGGATTACTCAGACTACTATCACTACAGAATTCCTATCGACAGCAAATAAAACTCCATTAGGTATTCCTTAGCGAGCCAACGCTCGATGAACTTATTCTCTAATAAGCACCTACATACTTGCTTTAGTGTTCCACACAAATGATCATGAGATCAATCATCCTCATCCAACGAAAGCAAGTTAACGATGTACCAATCTATCCGGATTCACTAATCCCCAATTTAGTAATCCAATGATTGGGAACTATTTTAGTTTTAAGCTTTCTAAGAATTTAGATCTCATTAGAATGATCATCATCATTATTCTAAAAGCATTGCTTAAAAAACTATGGGTTTATCACATATTATAAAACAAAGATCATGTAGATAATTAAAAGCCTTTAATAAATTAATACTTTTTATTAATAAATGAATAAGATTGTTACAAAGTATATGCTTTATCATCAAACATGATTGGCTTGTGTGCATACTACTTTCACAGTTATATCAGCAAAAGATTGCCCGATCCTACAACAAAAAGGTCCGGCTACGACAATTTAAACAACATGACTTGGTTTTGAAGAAGATTCTTGACAACCAAGATCAGGCTAAAGGAAAATTCGCTCCTAACTAGGAAGGTCCATTTATTGTCAAGGAAGTATTGACAGGAGGTGCTCTCAGATTGCAAGAAATGGACGGCGATGAATTTCCACAACTTATCAACTCAGACGCCGTGAAATGGTACTATATCTGAAGTAATTCGCAAACACCCTGCTGTCGGACCATCAGATCACCAGTCATTCCGGTTCTTTAACCCTTTACCACATACAACTTTTCTACACTTTGCCCCTCAAGGAAACATACTTTTCAAAGCCAGAAACCTGGCTCTCCTCTGCATTCTTACAACTTAGGTCATCCCACTGCTGATTGAACCTCTCGCACTTGCAGTTTGGCTACCCATACATGGGATCAAACTTCTCATACCTGTAGTTTATCCTCAACCTAGGATTAAACTTTCTCTTCCCCGCACTCTGACCTGCACATGGGATTATGCTTTTCTTCTCGCCCTGAGGGACGAACTACGTCGACCTGATCTCCTCTTCAATAGGAGTACGTAGGCAACCATTTCATATGGCCCGATCACAATAAAACAAAAACAACAAAAACATTTCTACCCTCTTCTCCTCACAAAAACATTCCTACACCATTTCAGCCATATACAACGTTGAACCTCTTACACCTGGTTCAAACTACGCAGACCTGATCTCCTCTTCAATAGGAGTACGTAGGCAGCCATTCATGGTGCGGTCTCACCCCCTACCAAAACATAAACCATTGTCAACTGGTACTGGGATCATCCTTCAATCCACTACATTTCATTGGCTTCAGACCAAAGGGATGGAGATTCGGTGACCATCTAAGCTGCGGTCATACCTTGAAGAGCAACACCAATCCATAAGAGATGGAATTAACTAGGCTTCTCCTAAATAGAAGTACTGGCGACCATTTGTGGTGCGGTCAATCTCAAAGAGGAAAGCCACACTCCTCTCCACATTTCCATCCAGAAACCAGTCCCGAGACACCAAAGATGATAGGAATACACATAGATCAATGATCCATTCTGAACTATCCAGAGACAACTCAATGTCCATCCACCCAGGAGAAATTCAGAATACATCAAGACCACAAACCCTGAAGCAGCAGGCAAAATATCAAACAAATAGCAAAGCATATCTAAAAGGGAAGTGATCCAAAAATATATTTCCCTATCGTATATATAATGTTGTTTGATCTATACAATGTAAATTATACATGAAAAATGGCTAAGCTAGTCTGTTCAGGTAAATACAAGCTCATCTACAAGTCGGGGTATATGCGAGCTAACAAGCCCAACATGGCGTCCCTCTCAGAAGATGGAGGCGAAGCTATGGTCTCCTGTACGAGAATATCCACACGACCTAACAGATCTGCAGCCATCTGCATGGTGACCATATGATCATCAATATATGCGCTCATCTCTGCGATCATACCAGTGGTAAGGGACCTCACTACGGTACTATCTGTGACAGCTACTTCCCGAGCAGATATAGCACTATCCTGCTCAACTATCACTGAATCTCTGACTGATATGGCCTCATCCCGCTCAACAAAAGCGGCATCTCTGCGATCTAATGCCACGTCTCTCTCTAACAAAGCTGCGTCCCTCCCATCAAGGGCAGACAACATCATAGATCGAGCATGATCTCTCTCAAAGGTCATCAGATGAAGACTCTACTCTAAGTATTGTGCCGAGTGCTGAATCACAACAGTACTGGTACTAGGAGAATCTGGAAAAAATGCTGGCAACCCAACAGTGGGCTCCTCCTCGATGTAGGTATCGATGTCCTCCATGGACTCTATATCATTTGCGTCGCTATCCGGTACTGCAGATACTGCTGCAGCTGATAAAACCTCTATCTCCATCCATGCAGAATACTCTGCGGAACAACCTGGACGGCTCATAGAAAAAGCAACTATCTCACGCTTGTCCCAGCAAGCGTATACACGAGATCGGTCCTCTGCTGAAAGATATCAAGAGCTGAACGCTGACCTATCGCCCCCTCAAAAGGATGAAAATCCTAGAACTGGTCGAACTGCGACATCACGGCCAATGGGTGATAAGTGGTCATGCCCCTCAAGCCAGCCAGAGGGAGATAGTCCATGCCCGAAGCGTGAGTAATGAAGCTGTATGGTGAGCAAAGCCCCGAGCACATCAATATGCTAAATGGATCTCTGATATCTGCCAAAAATGCGGACCAAGACAGAGCATCTGTACACTCCGACGGCTGAAAGGAGTATGACATGGCTACATCATAGGTGAACTAATACCCATGCCGTCTAAGGGTTCCAACCGGTCTCAAGTGTGACATAAACCACACATACAGCATGACCAAACTCCCAGTAAACACTCATGACAGGTTAGTACAGCAGTAGGATACTGACCGCAGGGTCTCTACTACAATCATAGGTACAATGGTGCGACCCTCTCTAAGAGCTCTCACGGCCATGATAACACCAATGTCTATCTCGTCCATATATCGTGGCATATAGACATATGACAGTACGCATAGCATCAGTACATCAACTCTGGCCAAACGCCAATAATCCTCCGGTGCGGTGAAATCCTCAGAATATCGTGAGTAGCTATCCTCTGAGCCAAATCTATCATACAGAAAACGCTGGGATATCATGTGGCTAGATGTCAGCTCGTCCTGCACTACTCTGTGCCGCAATCATGTGAGAGTCATGAATCGTCTACTCATGTCTCCCAAACCTAGATGCACACAAGGTCTGTCTAAGGCAACATCGTCAAACGTGCGTACTCCTCCAAAGTAGGAGTCAACTCATGGGTACCAAATCAGAATACCTGCCTATCCGGTAGCTAATGCTCTAGCATCCCGTCTATAAACCCTACGGGAACCTGAAACATCAATAAAGTCATGGTATGCTGCAACAGCTGATCTACAGTCACCCTGTCTGGTGGCGACATGCTATCATACCATGATCGCATACCTAATACCACCACTAACGGTGGGGTATGATCTATATGGCTAACTGTCGAAGAAGACATTTGTACGGGCTGTGTCATAAGACCATCCAAGGGTAAATGCTGAATATCTCTGGACATACATACATATGCATAACATGATATATGCATAACAGATAATAGATGACAATATGATATAGGGAATGAAAAACGGTGCATACATTCCTATGTATATCATCATCTAATACATCGTCTCTGTACAGCTACAAATACAGGGAAATGGGGCATAGACGCCCTACTACTAACAGAGGCCTATCAAAAGATATAGCGAGAATGGGGAACAACCACCCAATATCTAACAGAGGCCTCTTAAAAGATATAACAAGAATATACATCAGAAGAAGACCAGGGTCTCGATGTCCATGTCATCAATCCTGTCCACCTAATGTAACTCCTCCTGAGTCACTGGATCTCTATTAACAGGGATGTCAGGCCTATAAAGAGGAGGATCTGAGCCGGCAAAACCAAATGGGTCATCTGAGGGGCCAATAACCGAGCTGGAATGAACAAATGACTCTGCCTCTGCTAGACCTCTGCCCAAATGACGGATAAATATATGTCCCTGGTCCAACTGTCGGGTCAAACTATCAATCTGGGTCATATGAGTTGGAGCTCAGACACAAGATACCCAATCCGTCATCATCAAGGATCCTGGAATTATATCCCCCATAAATTGTGTGGTGGGGGACTGGGCTCCAATAGTGCTAGGGGACCACCACCGCTGGAACGTCTCCTGAGTACATGGGCCCTCTGATAATGCAAAACCGTCAACCCCAACAATGGGATATCAGTGATGGGTGACTGTGATACGGGCCAATGACGCCTGGCAGGAGGCAAGATTAGTATACGGATCTCCCCTGTGGTGCTCCTAATAGCACGCTCTCCTATATAGAGCTCCCAGCCTCCATCCGTGAAGAGGGGAACTCTCCTTGTGGAAATTAAATATTCGACTCCAGTCGGGTGTCCATCCTCAAAGCCGATGGTCAAATGTTCCCCTGAGTAGGGAATCTATGTGATGGCGTCATTTGTCAAGAACTCCATTGCGCATCTGGCGGTGAGTGAATCCTCATTCTGGGGACCTCCCAAAGAAAATAGAATGGTGCCATCATCGTCCTCGTGGATAAGTATCTAAACCTAACACACTCACAAGATGCAAGCATGGAAGCCTCTCATAGGCCCAAAATTGCCAACATAATGGCAAAACATCTGCTATCAGTAAACACTCTTAACCTATAAATGGGAAAAGACAAGAAAAATACTCACCAACAAAAATGGGTAAAACCCTAGCCAAGCCTCGGTCAAACCCTGTGAGCGCATGCGCATGCCCCGGAGGAAATAGGCAAAGGTGTAAGAGCCCCAGTCATACTCTCCAATACGATCCACATCACGTGTGGCGCTGATTAAAGCAAAGGATACCGTAGAAGAGTTATCTGCTATGAAGCAGCCTCGAATGATCATCAGGAACAATCGCCGCAAAACGCGATCCCTGACCCTGACATCATCAGGCATGAGATCACTCAAAAGCCCACTCATAGCATCTACGCTCAAAGGACCTGAACGGACAGTCCTGCCTTTGAGCACCTCCACCGAAACTCCTAACAAGGACCTAACGGCAGTAGGGGTAATGTTCACCATGCAAGGCACTGGCTCCCCTCCAAACTCCATACCTATGATAAATCGCCAATCCATAGTGTGAGACCCCATATTTTATCAATAAAGATTTAAATTTTGTCGAAATAATTTTTTAATGTTATGGTGTGAATTTGAGATAATATTATAGTTGTGGGTAGTATTTATAAATTTTGCAAAGTATGCAAGTGGTTATATTATATTCGATTGGTGGGGAATATTTGGTTTAGCAGGATATTCGTACTGGCTCAATCATTGGTGGACCCTAGCAATGTAAATTATTGTCGGATTGAGAAAGCGACAAAAATATTTTATTGAAATAATCATGGAAGTTTTACCGTAGATCTTTGTTGAACTACTCGGTAGTAAAAAAGTACGATGTCACGTGTGGTTGCATAGTAGTACATGGTATTGATTATTGATGCTTATGTGAGAAGTCACTCGGTTTGATTCCATTATTGTCGATTAATAATATGAATTATTATAAGCGATAATGACGTTTTGTTTTATTCGTATTATTAACGTAATAAAATGAAACATCTTTTATATAAAATGAATACTTTATTAAAGTTATTCTATAAATAGAATATATTATATTTTATTATGCATAGTGTTGCGTAGTATTTTTATAGTGTTTTGCATAGTGTTGCATAGTGTTTGCATAGTAAAATGTTTTATATAAATAGAATATATGATATTTTATTTAAAAGATTTTGCTTTAAATATGGACCGTCCGATTAAAGTAAATCAATCTGGACCGTTTCATGGATTAATTACTATGCTTTCTATTTTCCTATAAATAGAAGCTCATTCCTTCATTATTTTCTTACTTAATTCTTTGAAACTCTAGAGAGAGAAATTATAGAGAGAAGCTATAGAGAGAAAATCTATAGAGAGAAAGAAGAAAAGTATTCTGCTACTTCACTTTTCCAATATTCAGTTCTTCTAAGGTAAGGGGTATTATTTGTTGTACCCGTAAAGGGTGTTATTCTTTCTTATTCATGAAGAGAACACATTATTCCATTCATTATTATTACATTGGAATAACTTTGTAAAAAGTGGCATACCCTATACATAACTTTATCATGGCATACCCTATACTTGGTGAAATCCTTATATTATTCCATTCTTATTTATTACATTGGAATAACTTTGTATCTGTGAATCCCCTATACTTGGTGATCTTCTTACATTATTCCATTCTTTATTATTCATTGGAATATCACCATGCGTGTGTTTTTACGGACACTGGTTCCATTGTTTATTATTCGCATTTATTATTACATTTGGAATATCTCGTCGTGTGTTTTTAGGACACGGTTCCATTGTTTATTATTCAAACATTTATTATTCTGTTTGATCATCACTGCTTGTGAATTTCACGACACTGGTTCCGTTATTATTATTACATTGGAATAACTTTTGCCTATGCTAAGTACCGCATGCATGGTGATTTCTTTTGTTATTCCATTCTTTATTATACCCGGTTGGTTAAAACTTTGACTTCTATACTCCATGAAATTAGTAGAATATCCTTGATATTTGCGTTTCATCCAAAGATATCTTTTCATGGAAATATTCTTCCGATCATTCTTGAATTTTACTCTACAAAGCAGTATCTTGTTGACAATTTGGGCGTTAATAATTCTGGATAAATTAATTCTTGAACTTGTTTTATTGAATTATTATGTCATTGTCATCATCCTCATGTTATATTATATTGAAAGTTATCTATGTCTTACGTGTATAGATGAACTTGGTATGATTATGACCGAGGATCATTCGGTATAATCATGATTTCGCTATAAATGATGTGACAAAAGTCCTCGGTGGCACTGTAATGCAATGATGGATAGTTTTGGTATGATTATGACGAGGGGTGATTCGGTATAGTCATGACCATTGATAATTTGATGAAAATCCTTGGTAGTAGTGCGAGGATGATTAGATGTGGTGGTTTATTTATTTATTGTCGAGTCTCAACGATAAAAATTGATGAAAACCTTTTAAAACCTAAAAGATAGTAGATTTTATTCTCTACTTGACTCTTTTAATGGATTCGCATATTCACTGCTTGATTAAACCAGGTTGTCTCATTGTATTATATCGGTTTAACATTGTTGAAGACTATTGATAATTTATTCGCATTATCTTAGTCATAATATTTCTTCTTTGGGCTAGTTGAGCTCACCCTTTCTTTCACCGTTCTCTTCGTGAAATGAGAACATAATTTGGGACGAAAGTCGGGGAGCGGAGTAATGGTCGAGAGGATAGCATTAGTAGTCCTCACTATTCGTGAAATAGTGTGATAATAGTTGTAATGAGGACTCCTTTTGAGTTTGTATAATATCTAGTAGACAATATTTGTATTCAAACTCACGCTTTATGTCGTATTATTACCACATGATTATATTAGTAAGTTGTATTTGAATTTATGTACCATGTAAGTGGCGACCCAAGATGGGTGACATATACCTAATTTTGGGGACGTCACACATAGGCGTCATCATCACCTCGCAATCAAGTCATTTGTGCATACATAATCACTACTATGTGTTTAGATGCATTTCACGTGATAACACACAATCCAACGGATAAAAACTGGAAAAAAAACATGCATACGTTACCAGGATAGTGTAGAAAAGTTGTACGGTGACAGAATTTGCAGAAAGCAGCCCGAACTCAGCAGATCTGAAGATGGCTCGCGGTTTTCCCTATGCAAAACAAGTTAAAAATGACTTATGAAGACCAACCTGCAGGATTTATGATCCACGATTGGCCGCAGGCTCATCTGTGGCTGCATCAGGTGCACCTGCGGCATGCCTATATGGGTCCCACCCCTCCAGCTCAGTCCAGTTCGAGTTGGAAAGGAGTCCTCACAGACTGGAAAGGTCAAATCGAGAATAAAAATGCCACGCGGTTGAGCAAAACAACATACAATCCTGGTCTTCTTAGATAAAACTTTGAGTCTATACATCGCTCATTGGTAGTCACCCGAGCACGAGGTATACCCTGCCAATGATCTCATTTGCTACAAATCACATCCGACAATACCTCGTACAGGTCCGATGCCGCCAACCCCGGGACATTACCTTAAATGCATCCCGACAAGTTAACGTATATCCTCGACGGGTTATAACGATATCCCCGATGGGGTTTAAGCGTATATCTCGACGGGGTTATAATATATGTCTCGACGGGTTACAACGTAGATCCCCGGTGGGAGTTACAACACATGTTCATCCGTTGACACGTCTATCAACGAAGGTCAAGCAGCCTTGACGTTACTTCAGCCGATGGCAAGTAAACCCATTGAAGCATTGAGAACTATTCAATAATTGTGTACGTACTCATAAGTCCCCAGTAGATCCCCGACGGGGATTACAACGTGAAGTCACGGCATGGGGTTACAACTTACAAACCGTTAACACACATACCAAGGAAGGTCAAGCAGCCTTGACGTCATTTCAACTGATAGCGATTAAACCTATCAGAGCTCTATAGCTATTCGAGGTTGTCATACCCAACTACTCGTATTTCCCAGCATATCCCCGGCGGGGGTCACAATGCAATGCTCCGGTGATCTACACGACAACGGAGGTCAAGCAACCTTGACAATCTACCCATAGAGGTTCAACCATTGATTCACACGTCAGCGAAGGTCAAGCAGCCTTGACAATATATCCCACGGGATTTTTCAGCCATTGATTCACACGTCGACGAAGGTCAGGCATCCCTGACAACATTTGTTATTGGCAGTAAATCCAACAGGATCTTGATATATTTTGGCAATACCAACCAGGAAAAGGTCAATGTTATCAAAGAGGATAGATGATGGAATATGTTATACACATCCTCAAACAGATCAAGCTTTATCCCCACAGATCTCTTACATATAAGAGGTACATCTTCAGGATCAAGTCATTATCAAAGACACAGGAATTTGGTGATAACTCCAACATCAACATCCTAACAGATTCGGATTACACACCAGATCCGGTCATCATTGCCAATCCCCAGTTGAAGCAATAGGGAGCCAGCAATCATCCCCAGCGTGTTGGACTACAACCTCGTACACACGCATCATACAATTGCATCATATTGCTATCCATAGTACCATGCTCGTCTTGTTACGTTTCAAGTGTCTAGGATTCTTTATCCTACCCATGCATCGCCATGCATGAGTATGATAAAGAGGGGCATCTGTAGACACTCGAAATTTTCTATACTCATTATTCTTAACATGCAGGAGGATGATTAAATGCATTAAGAGGAACCTTGAAAGGAAATCCAAATCCATACCCGATACTACCGAAAGTTCAGCATTAACCCTGGATTGCAATCTGGGAGTAACAATTCCAACCTCGGATGTAACCCCGAGGTCTGCAGATACAATACCGGAACACACACCGGAGAAGACCGATTAATCTCGGAGATGACCCCGAGGTATCCAGTCTCAGTCCTAACCATGGGAATAGCCACCGACCTTGGTGATAACCCCAAGGAATGCAGTTTTTGCGATAACCCCGGAATTGCTTGTTTCAAATGCAACCAACTTCAATCTCGGCGCTCACAGTGAGATACACTGTACCAACCCGGCGATAACATCAGGAAGACAGGCACACCTCAAAGATGACAATGAGGACCTTCAACAAATTGCAGCAGTCCAATCTCAGCGAAGCCTGAGCAACATCTGCTTTATCAGCCCAATCCGGCGATAACACCGGTGAGGGGCAACATCGTCATCTCGTCAACACGATGCCACATCATGTCTCTACGCAATAATGTCCCACAAGACTAACCAATCCCGAGTGACTATTGTACGGGGTAACGGATGAAAGTTGAAGCTTGAAAACCGGAGGGCATCGTCCCATCTTCAATGACTTCGCACAAACTCTAATCCCATGCCATCGTACAACTCTCGACAACAATGATGCGAAATAGGTCACAGATACCTCAAGCGGATGTCCGGATTGCACTTCTAAAAGTTCGAGTGGACATTACGATTGTTCGAGTGCACGATGCTTGAGACGACTGACCTAAAAAACTCGGGCCCACCGGGTTGCCTACAGTACACCTACGGCTGGTAGCAGTAGTACACTACTTGGCTAAAATGTCTATAAATAGAGGGTTTGGTGTGCTGATTTTGAAGAGGAAAAAGGCAAGGAAGCCCTGACCAATTTGCTCTGCACTCATCCCATGCAGTGTACTTTCCCCTTTTAAACACCTGTGAGCTCATATATAGCCCTTTTGTACCTATAAAAGTCTGTGTTTTCCCACTCTAAAGATATGGAAGTCTTATTTGGCAGTCAGCTGTAAGCCTTCTCACACACTTTTGAGTCCTTCTCTTCATCTTTGCACACACCCTTCTTCACGTTGAGAGTCGTGTTGCTTGCTTTTTCCCTGACTTCGGTCCGTGGTTTCATTTCAGTCTGTATATATACATATATTATATATATATTGACTAACATTATCGAGTTATGCCTCGATTGAGCCTCGATTGAGCCTAGACTTCGGTCTGGAGCGTTTATTGTCTTTAATATATATATATATATATATATTTATATATATTAATTGTGTGTCAAACTCTGTTCGACGAGCCTAGACTTCGGTCTGGAGCGTTTATTTGCTTTAATATATATATATATATATACATTTATATATATTAACTGTGTGTTGAACTATGTTCGATGAGCCTAGACTTCGGTCTGGAGCGTTTACTCGCTTTTGTATATATATATTTATACATATGAACTGTGGTCGGACTCTGTTCGATGAGCCTGGATTTTATATACAGTGCGTTTACTACTGTTTTTATATATATATATATATATATATATATATATATATATATATATATATATATATATCATCCCACAGAGTTTATTTCGTGGTGGTTGATCACTTTTACTGACTTTTCTTTACGTTTTCGTCCGCTGGAGTTTGCCGTGGCAGTTGATCTCTTTCATACTGACTTTATTTAAATTTTGTCCCTTTGGAGTTTCCTTTGTGGCGATTAATCGTATTACTGACTTTATTTACGTTTCGTCTCGCCTGGAGTTTCCTCCGTGGAGGTTGATAGCTTTTAACAGCTTTATTTATATTTCTAGTCCCCCATGGAGGTGCTTCGTGGTTGGTGATCATGTTTGTATATATATATATATATATATATATATATATTTAGAGCTTTTATATATATATCTGCTTATTGCTGTCATACAAATTGCAGTATTTTGTGCGCCTAGGAATCATGTGATCACAGATTCATCCCATTGAATCTAGAGTCGGTTCCAATGATGGACATTTTCAGCTGTAAACAGCTTGTAAATTATTCTGCGGTGTCTGAATTTCCTCAGATGGTTTCCATACCCACGAGGAAGTCGGCATTATTTTGTACATTATTTATTTTCATTCGGATGCCACGCATTCGTAAAATAAAATCAATCAAGCTGCACACTTAATAAAATGGGAGTGTAAAAGGTCTTGATTACTATTGAGCATCAGGGTTTGAAAAACCTCTTTTATAAAACATCACTGTCATATCTTGCTAAAAATTGAATTTTTACATAAATTCAAACCCTGTGTATATAGGTTCGAACGAGGCCTCACACAACTTCCAAATAACAGAACATTGATCCACACACACACACACATTCAGATAACAGTTTCTTGAAAAGAGGCAGTCACCTTGGTAACACGGATATCGGAGGGTGCCTAACACCTTCCCCCCGAATAACCAATTCCCCAGACCCTAATGAATCTCGGTTTCACCGACCCGTATAGCAGTGTCAGATCACTGGGTCAATGTGCAAACCTTTTCACGGTTGTGTTGGTACAACCATTAAAAAAATCAACTAGTGACTCTTAACAGTCCATCATTGACATTATACATGTCGGACCTTTTTCACTTATTTTTTCAAACAAATCTCACCTAAAATGAGAACACCAAAGAACAAGTAACGGAAAGGGACATCCAAAAATCCCGTCGTCGACACCCTTATTATTTTATTTTTCTAAATTATAAACCCTAATTTGATTAGGGTAAACCCTAATTGCTAAATTGGGAAGTGTAATGCTAATTAGTGTCTCTTAAACCTAATTAGCAAAGTGTTAAGTAATTAAAAACCTAATTGATTAAGAAACCCTACTTTACAAAAAATTAGAAACTAATATTATTTTTATTTTTGTGCAAACCCTAATTACTAATTTTAAAAACATAATTACTAATTGTAAACCCTAATTGCTAAATTAGCAAGGTTAACTATAATTAGTAAATAATACCATCATGTTCATGTATAATATAATTAGTAAACCTAATCTAATTAGAGATTTCTAAATTTTATTTTTAGAAACTAAAATTTTATTTTAAACCCTAAATAAAAATCCTAGAAAAGCAAATTTTTGATAAACTTAGGGTTAAACCCTAAGGGTCAAACCCTAAGGGTTTACAAAGTTTACAATTGTACCCTTAAAATTCCAAGTCAAATGACAAAAATGCCCCTCTTATATAATTGTGGATAAATTGTAGGTTTTGTCAATAGGGTAAGTTGGTGACCAAATCCTACAATCCCATGTGCTCTTTATTGCAGCCATCAGCCATTTGATCAGCCATTCCATGCATCTAGCTTTTATATATATATATATATATATATATATATATATATATATATTAGAGAGAGAAAAGTGCATTATTTGCCTCATTTTCTCTCATACACTCAACCAAGTCTCTACCTCTTCAAACCCACGAAAAGTTATAGCATTTCAGTCCTTTATTACAGCCCCACGATCACCAATAACAAATCAGAAACATAGAATCAAGATTTGCTCATGTGAAGGTATAAAACTAATCTTACAATCTGATCTTGTATGTTGTGTTAGATGTTAAAATTTTTGTGTTAAATATGTTGTATGAGGTGTCTATAGATGATCTAGGTTGGTATTTGATAGATCCATAGCATCAAAGTGCTCGAAATTAAAGTTTTTCAAAAATCTGGGAATTTTTTTTGTGGTCTGACAATGAATGTCAGACCCTGTAACTCTCATCTTGTTTATGTGATTTGTTGTATAAAGGTTGATACTTGTAGTATGTTATGAAATCTTGCATCTGGTACTTGAATCAAAGTCATAGCATAAACCTATTGGAAGTTATTCACAGTCAAAACCTGTTGACCAGGCATGACCAAATGATTTCTGGGTAACCCAGAAATCGTATTTCAGTGATTGACAACGGTTTTGATCGTTTTGATCTGTCAGTTGTTAAGTTATTGGTTGATGTTGTTGCATCTAGATTGTAGTGTGTCATGTTGACTCTAAGTAAATGGCTTTACATTCCATAAATAGTTAGTAAATCGAGCATAGTAAATGGTCAAACTAAGCATGTCGATCACGAATGGCATTTCTGGAATTTCTAGAAATCGGTTGAACCTTCTTTCTGACATGGTTTGACTGAGAAATATCTCGCGATTGTGTTGTCTTGGATCAGGGCGTGGAAAGTAGGTGTCTTGACGGTTCTTCATTTCTGGAAAACCCATAAAATGAAGAACAGTTCTGACAACAAGTTTAGAGGTCAAAATCTTTCTGTTATGAAGTAGGATGATCATGAAATTAGTTGATGATTGTAGTATTGCATTAACATTACAATCATAACAAAATTTCAAGCTCAGAATCGTTAAGGTCTAATAATTATGGTTAGTCAAACTAGCTAAGTGGAAAACTGTCCATGAATTTCTGGGTTTCATCAAGAACGCTCAAGAACACCTATAGCGATGGTTCGTCGCTATAGGCAGTCTTTATCGACAGTTTATTTTTAAAATTAATTATTTTTATTAAATAAATAGAAAAATTAGTTTTTAATTATTAAAAATACAAAAATATTCTTAAAAATTATTTTAAAATCCAAAAATTAGTTTTTAATTATTTTGAATATATATTTCATAAATATTTAATATTTTGGAATATTAAAAGTATTTAATTTATTTAATTATAATATTAAATAGATTATTTTAAAAATAATTTTAATACATGAAAAATCATTTAAAATTATATTATGGTATAAGAAAATAATGTAAGTTATTTTGATAACTTTCAATATTTTGTGATAAATTTCATTAATTAATTAATATTAATGATAATTAAGTTATTTATTGAATATATTAAATAAATTATGAAAAATAGAATTAATGATTTAGAAATTATAGAAAAATGATTTAAATGTATTTTATGTTTATAATATATTTTTGATATTTTGTCATGAAAATATTAATATTTTAAATATTAATGATATTAGATTTATTTAATACAATATTTTAAGTTATAAAATATAACTTTCAATATTTAAAGGTAAATTTCATTAATTAGTTACTATTAGTAATGTTAAAGTTATTTAATAATTATATTAAATAAATTATTTTAAAATGATTTTAATATTATAAAAATCATTTTAAATGATAATAAATTGTTTAAAGATATTTTAAGTTATAAAATATAACTTTTAATATTTAAAGGATAATTTCATTAATAATTTAATATTAATGATATTAATTTATTAATAAATGATATTAAGTTTATTTATTAATTATATGAAATAAATAGTTTAAAAATGGTTTTATTTATTTAAAATCATTTAATAAGGATTTTAATGAATTAAAAATATTTTAAGTTATAATTAATGACTTTTAATATTTTGATAGATAATGCAAGTAATATTTTAATATTAATAGTAATCATTTAAAATGATTTTAAACTTTTTAAAAATCATTTAAGGGTAATATTAATACTTTAAAAATATTTTAAGTTATTATAAATAACTTTAATATTTTGGCAATGGTTTCATTAATAGTTTAATATTAATTAAATATTAATGATAATATAATTGTTTAATATTTAAATCATTTAATAATGATTTCGGTGTTTAAAAATTCGTAATAAATTATAATAAATGTTTAAAAATTATTATAACTAATTTAAAAATAATATGACTGATACTTGCAGATATTGAACTACAGGATAGAGTCTTAGACTCGATAATTATTTTGGTTTGGATTCCAGTCTAAGTATGAGCATCCCGATCAAGGGAAAACTTTTATGCGTCCAAGGCGGACAGAGTGAACAATCTTATCATTCTTGTAATGTAGTATTGATCAATACAGGGTCCATGGGATGTACACCCTCGTGCCCGTAAGCTATGACGGTTTGCAGATGAAGTTTTGTCTAACCTTATCGAAAATTTAAAACAATGTTCATAGTATGTCGACTACCCTATATATATAGTCAATACGTAGTTTCAAAAATTTGAGATAGAATTGTTATGTTATTATTATCGGTTCAGTTTACTTCACAACTATAAATTCGTTGTAGAAGTGATGTACAAAGAAAACATTTATTTCTTTCAGCTAATTATATTTCTAATTGTTATTACTTGCTGGGCACCCAAATGCTCATTCTTGCTTTAAATTAAATGTTTTCAGCTAGGCATGATCAAATTGAAGGTTCAGACAAGAACAAGTGAAAAGGAAAGCAAACATATTATGTTTAATGGTATCTTTTGTAATAGTTTGACAATATATAGACAATGATATTTATTATCTATCATGTAATATATTGTAGTAAAGGTTGCGTACTTAGGATTAGACTTTGATAAATGTAAGTTAAGTTTGATATTTATATTATTGTTATTATTATTAGTATTATTCCGCTCATAGAAATGGTATCGTAAAGCACTGAATTCGGGTTTCAAGTACCTGAATTTGGGGGCGTTACATATGTATTTTCACTTATAGCAGTATGCTAGAAAAGAATGTGTATTGTAACTATTTGGCATATGAATATAAATGATCTTATTTCAGAAACGTGTTATAAACTTTTAGTTCTTTTCATTTGAGAAATGTCTAAATATGATAGTTAGATAATAAGATGAAAAAAAAATTGATACAAAAAATGCCACCCAGACGTAGAATAATTGTCCAAGAAAAGTCAATTAATGATGAGAGAGGACCAGTAGATCCGATACAGTGACTGGTAGATTTATTGGGAGAAGCTCTGAGGGGAAGGAATGAACCCGTACCACTTGTTCCACAAGCTGTCCCAGTAACAACCTTCAAAGATTTTAAGATTGTAGGACCCCCAGAGTTCACGGGAACTACTAACCCGAAAGTTGCGCAAACCTGGATCAAGGAGATTGAGAAGGCCTTCACTATAGCTCGCGTGGGTAAAGACCAGAAGATAGTATTTGCAACATATATGATGAGGGGCAAAGAAAACTATTGGTGGAAAACTAACCAGCAGAGAGCGGGGGAAGAACGGTAACTTGGGAGAGGTTTACGACGCTATTTTTTGAGAATTATTTTCTGAAGAGTATGAAGAGGAGGATGTAAGTGAAGTTTCTAGAGTTCAAACAAGGAGATATGACGGTGGCATAATACGCTGCTAAGTTTAATGAACTAGCGCGATTTATGGAGCACCAAGTTGGGGATGAAAAAAGGAAGATGAGACGCTTCGAGCAAGGATTGAAGTTGTGGTTGTATAATAAGGTATCAGTCTTTCAGATTAATTCCTTTACGACCCTGTTGGAGAAGGCAGCCATTATGGAAGGTGGCAGTGAGGCCTTAAGTCTATATCATAAGGAGAAGAAGAACAAGAACACCGATAATAAGCACCGTGGAGGAAGCAGCAGCAGGGGAAGTTATTTGGTAAAGAAGAAATGGGAAAACAACAACCACAATAACAACAACAACAACAACAGAAACAATAACCAAGGTGAAAGTCACCAGGGGAATTTCAAGAATAGGACCGAAGCTTGCAACAAGTGTGGAAGGAGAAATCAAGGGGAATACTGGAAGGGGAAGACCACTTGCTATAATTACGGCCAAGAGGGGCAGATCTCTCCAAATTGCCCAAGGCCAAAGAAGATCAGAGGATGTTTTGCTTGTGGATCGACAGAGCTCTAGATAAAGGATTGCCTGAAGAAAGGAAGCAGTGGAACTGGTGGAGGCCAGGGAGGAGGGAGTAAATTAATGATTGGTAGACCTACACAACCCAACCGATTGACCGCTCAAACCATTAACATGACCATCCATGACGCAGTGGCTGCGAAGGATGTGGTGTCAGGTATAATTCCAATCAATAATATAAGTGCTTATGTATTATTTGATTTGGGTGCCACTTATTCTTTTGTATCTGAAGAATTTGCTAGTAAATTTAGTACACCCCGAGAACGTTTAGAAGATTCCTTAAACGTAGAAGTTGCAAATAAGGAAATAATCCCTGTAGAATACGTTTATCGAAATTATCGCGCAAACATTAGAGAACATGAACTGAGCGTAGACTTGATTCCTATTAGACTGGGAGAATTTGACTTAATAATTGGAATGGATTGGTTATATAACCATGCAGCGATAATTGACTGTCAGAACAAATGCGTAAACCTTCATACTCCGAGTAAGTCTAAGGTAGTGTTTCATTGTAGCTCATCGCTTAAGCAATCGTGTTGCGTTACGATGATGTAGGCCAAGAATCTGTTAAGGAAAGGATGCGTAGGTTATTTAGCTTACATCGTAGATACTCAAAAAAAGGAAGTAGAGATTAAAGATATACCCATAGTGAATAAATTTCGAGACATGTTTTCAGACGATCTGCCTTGACTTCCGCCAGACAGAGAAATCGAATTCGTAATAGACTTAGCACTGGGAACATCACCAATTTCGAAAGCTCCATACCGTATGGCACCAGTAAAAATGAAGGAATTAATGATACAACTTCAAGATTTACTGGATAAGGGTTACATTCGACCGAGTGTGTCTCTTTGGGGAGCACCAGTGTTATTCGTGAAGAAAAAGGACGGATCGATGAGGCTTTGTATCAATTATCGAGAATTGAACATAGTAATGATCAAGAACAGATATCCACTACCGAGGATAGACGACTTGTTCGATCAACTGAAGGGAGCGAAATGTTTCTCGATGATCGACTTACGGACAGGATATCCTCAACTGAAAGTGCGGGATGAAGATATACCAAATACTGCGTTTCAAACCCGTTATGGACATTACGAGTTTTTGGTAATGTAATTTGTTTTAACTAATGCCCCGATAGCATTCATGGACTTGATGAATTGAGTTTTCAAGACATACTTAGATATATTTGTAGTAGTATTCATCAACGATATTTTGATCTACTCGAACACAGAGGAAGAACATGCCGAACATCTGAAGATTATTTTAGAGGCACTAAGAAAGGAGATGTATGCGTGATGAGTGAGTTTTATACCCATGAATTGAGTGCATTTGATCTTAATATTTTGGAAGTTTTTAAGTTTTTGTGTCTATTCATGCATATTTTATGTTATTTTGTAGGATTTGGGACAAAAGTTACTTGGATCGATGTTTGGGGTGGCTAGATGCGCGTTTTCGGCTTATCATTTACATAGCAGCCACTTCAAAGCAAATTTCAGCATTGTTTCAGACCTTATTTTGAAAAACTCAAAGAATGAAAGTTGTATATCTACATCTTGAATCATCGAAATCAAAGTTTGGACGAAGAGGTTATGATCATTTTCCCAAAGGACGTCGAGAGTAAAATTTACGGAAAAGTGGCCGACATCAGGCGCCCATTTCAGTCTATTCTTAGCGGCCGGGGTGCTAGAAGCGATGTTCAGCGCCATGCGAAGAAGGGAGAACCTTTCGGGAAGGGTTTAAGTCAAGCTTGGACGCGTTTTGGAGCAAATTTTGACACTTTTTTGACTCCAAATAGGATTGGGTTTGTTCATAAGCTAAAAATTCGACTTTTAACCTATAAATACATGATAGAAGGCATAGAATAAGGGGGATTAGATAGATTAGATTAGAGATACATTCCATTAGATTAGAACATAAACCCTAGTTCTTATTAGTTTCAGAGATTGAAGCAACTTGGAGACCATTGAAGATCAAGAACAGGAGCTTGAGGAAGATTGAGATTTGCTGACAACAGATTTATTCTTCACTCTACTCTTACTTTTATCTTTTAATGTCTATTAAATTATGAATTCTTGATTTTAATTCAATGACAATGAACTAAATTTCTTTTATTAAGACTACAAATTGAACCTTTTATGTCTATGAATTAATTATTTAATTTATTCCAATTATTTATGTCAAGGTGAATTGTTTATTATGTTTTGTGCATTTTTTAATTAGGCAAGTAATTACCGTGTTACTCTAGAAGGATTCGGGAGATAAAATATATGGTTGGAACTGGACATGATAACATGTATGCTTAATTATTTGCATGAGATGAATAATTAGGGTCGTGAATTGAATAGAAATATATGGTCACTGTATGTAAAAAATTGGGAATTGGAACTTAACGGGTTTGGTTTAATTATTCTGCATAGGAATATCGCAGGATTAATTAAATTGAATAAAAGTTATCATTCACTTGGGAAAGGGCTTTTAACAACTAAATTCATTAACAATTCGGTAGGCGTAATAATTGGGTTAATTGGTTTATAGTTCATAATTGGGGATATTGTAGTATTAACCTTTACTTATTTGAATTCATTTATAAAGTAATTGATTTAATTAGTTAATTTAGTTTGCTTAATTTAAAAAATCATAAATTGCGATTGTTTAAATAAAAATAGTTTGGTTAAGAACTAGTACTTGGTGAATTTTATTAAATAATTTCTAAATTAAATAACGATATAGTTCTCAACTTTCACTTTATTACAATTATTAAGTAGTGTATAATTAACTAATGTTTTGATTACATTATAAATCGATTCAAATAAATAAAGATTTTTATCCAATATCCCCAATCTCCACGTGAACTAAAAAACCAATTATTTTTTCAATTCAATTATCAACAAGAAATCATAAAAGCCCCTTTTCTGCGTAATGTGATAAATTTTTTTTAATTCAATTAATTAAAAATATTCCTATGCAAAATAATTAAACTAAACCCGTTAAATTCCAATTCCAAATTTGTTACATGCAGTGAACAGATATTCCTATTAAATTCACTACCCTAATTATTCATCTCATGCAAATAATAAGCATACATGTTATCATGTCCAGTTCCAACCCTAGATTTCATCTCCCGAATCCTTCTAGAATAACACAGTAATTATTGGCCAAATAATTAATCTAAAACACAAAAGACATAATAAACAATTCACCTTAACATAAATAATTGGAATAAATTAAATAATTAATTCATAGACATAAAAGGTTCAATTTGTAGTCTTAATAAAAGACATATAAATACATTATCTATGTGACAATATGTATGTGGGTAGGTGTTCAAATAATATACCATGAGCATATTGTAAACTCTCATTTTTAATATACCAGTGTGATAAAATGTACATGGATTATATATATGTTGCATAACATCTACTACCTTCAAATGTTAGGTCATGTTGTGACATTAAGTTATAATATATGGTTGAGATGTGTATTAAAAATATAACATAAGAATGAGAATGTGTAGGAGTATACAAGAATGCTGAGTGTTCCCTTTTGTCCTAAATTCAGTGTCCCATTTACTCTAAGACCTCATTCACGTGTATTTCTAAAAGGCTAGCCTATGTTCTTCATTTTCTTTAAACTTCCTAGCTCATGATCATGGGGGAGTGGTGATTCTGATGAGTTCCAACAACCAATCTAACTCTTCCATAACCTTCATGCAATCCAACAATCCATGGGTTTGATTCAATGGAAAATTGCTATGTTTGTGTATTAATTTTTCTATAATTAAGAGCTCTCCTTCCATTTTTCCAAGTGTTGAGAATTGCTAAGTGAGAGTTGAGAGCATACAAGTAGTCTAGAGCTTGAGAGTTCATTAGGAGCAAGTTCATTGCAATTATAAAGGTATAAAAATCCTTCTTATTCTTCATTTTCAGTTTCTGTTAAATTTCCATTCTTGAAATTCAAAATCTTGATTTTGTGGAATAGGTTGTTAATGAGGTTGTGTAATGCCCATATAGTTGTTATATGACCATATGAGGATGATGCAACTGATATATGATGGTTTAAAATCAAAATCATGAGTACTTTTTGAGGTTGGGTCGGAGTTCTGCCGAAGCGCGGTCGCATCGTCATACTGAACCGTGCACTACAAGAATCGTGCCTATTTTATCGAGGAGGCGCAGCAGAAGAAGATTCTTTGGTCAATTATGCGATCTATTTTCAAATCTGATCAATATTGGCTAGTTGTTTTGACTCAAGCTAGCATGTAAGCATGTGTATGATGTATATATGGATATGTTAACCTAATGTGAGCATGTTTAGACTAGACTTGCATGATTAACGAAGGTGTATGTTTACATGGAGATTTAGACTAAGTTTTGAAAACAAACTATGTTAAAGATCTTGTTCTACAAATTGTGAACCTAGTAAGCTATGCATGACTGATTTTGCACATAGATGATCATGTTGTAGTGTATATAGTTCTTTTGAGCATGTTCAAACTTATTAAGCCTTATGTTAGAAATATTTTCAATAAGAAGCTTAGCCTAGTGAGCTAACATGCATGATTTTTACATGGTTTGTATTCTGACTTTGAAAGCATGTGAGTATGACTTGGAAATGCATGAATAAACCTTTAACTTGTGTTTATTTGATTAGTAAGGAAACATGAGCATGTTGAACCTATTAGCAAGCTTTAAATGTGAATATTGTCAAGATACCATGAGGACTAAAATCTAACTTTTGTGATCATGTTTGATGACACTCTTAGACTCGCTCATGTAGCATAAACATATATATACCATGCTTGTGTAGCACATTTCAAGAAAAGCATGAACGAAGCCTATTTTTAACTAAAGCGGTGTTAGTTTCACATGTGTTATGAATACACACAAGCATACCTAATATGAGTTTTATAACTATCTTGTATGTTTAGAAAGCAAGCATGCTAGACCTTGTGAATTCATGACTTTGAATGGCCTTAAATTGTTGAAATGAACAACTTAGAACCATGTTATGAAAGAAGGAACCTAGATTTACTTAAGGAGCATGAAAAGACCTTTAAAATGACAAATACATTATATGTGATTTTTTTTGGTTGAGTTTGACGTAAACCATGAAAGGCAAAGAAGCCACGCCTATTCTAAGTCTAGAAACTTAGCCATGGATTCACGCCTTGATCTCGAATCCCGAGATAGTGAATTCTAACTTTTGGACAGCAACTTGCATGATGCCTATGATGCTAAATGTGATCTAAAACCTACTGATGTATATATATATATGAGTGGTGCCTAGTTGATAAGTCGGTGTTGCATTGAAATGAAAAATCCACGAGTAGGACGTCTTAACCTTGAGCATTCTTGTTTTGCTTGTGAAGTAACTAAGTAGTTGATTCGTGATGACTTATAAATTGATTTTGTACCATATGTGCATACTTGTATCGTGTCGAGCTTGATTAAGGAATGTTTTAGCTAATGAACACTGCATATTTATAATACGTTATACTACGATTCTAAAGTGTTGATTTATTAACGTGGGTAAACTACGCTTAAGGCAAGTTTCTCTAACCTTACTCAAATTTATATTGAGCAAGTATCCGAACCTTACTCTTATTGTGCAAGTATAACTGCATTCTTTATTCGACAAATACTGTAAGCTTATCCCTTTGAATACAAGTTATATTACTTTCTTGTTTAAATGAGCTAGTATGTGAAACCCTTATGAAAGCTGTTATTCATGTTGAGCTTGGTATTGTCCATTGAATATTGTGAAAGAGTCGATGCCATTTGATTCGGCTAGACTATATGCATGTTTATATAAAAAAAATTGTCCAAACAAATTTAGTGGTGCGAAAATCTTGAAAACTAAGTTGAACAACCCTTTCGGTAAAGGGAGTGTATGTCGTTGGAAACCCCAACACATGAATAAATATTATTGTGGTGTTATGCATAACGTATAGTATTGTAGATTGATCATCTATAGTACTTGATATTTTTGGGTTATCAGTTTAATATTGGTAACTCTAGTGGAAGTTCAATAGTCCTTAGTTACTGCTCAGTATAAACTATTATCCAGTTGGATACCTTGATAGTCGTTGAATTCATATATATCTGTTGATTTATATTGAATTATCATTCTTATTCAAAGAATTGTTGATATTTCTTACCCATAAGTTATTCGGATACTTTGAACTATCCTAGAAATGACAGTCCGATATTTCAAACCTTGTGATATTATATCCTATACCCTTGTTGCATATTACTTGCTGGGCAGTTTGTGCTCATCCTTTCTTTTAAAAACCTTTCAGTCAAGGCAGAACAGGGAAGTGTATCCGGGCAGGACAAGGGCAAGGGCAAGGCTACCGACTAGCTTGTCCTTTTTATGTTTAAAGTCTATTATGTTGTATTAAGACTATTTCAGACTATGTTTAAGCTTAAGTAGGATCATGTAATAAGTCTCTATTAGATATTATTATGTAATCTATTAAGCACTATAGGTTGCGAAACTTTGGGGAATAATTATAATAAATCATTGTATATTATTCTAAAGTAGATTTTCCGTTGTGTATGCATTATTTTAGATATTATGGTTTTACCATGAAAACGTGATGAACCGAATTTGAGTGACCAAGTGGAGGTCCAAATTTAGAGGCGTCACAGGTTGGTATCAAAGCTATAGTTATAAACTTTAGGAACGGGAATCCTTAGATTATAACTTAAGAAAACTTTAGAGTTTAGGAAGGGATAAGACTCATATAGAGTTTTCCCTGAGAGACTTAGCGTGTTATGAAATGTAACTTCATTCTATACAATGAACTTATGTTTATTTAACATTCTAATGGAGTTGTTGTTTGTCTTGTCTTATGTTGGTGATTGTAGGATGACTAACATGGGAGGATCTAGCCGAGTAGTTGAGGAGGAACCGCGTGATATCCACGTAGTCTATGAGACACCCATGATAGCGGAGCCTATATCGATAGTTTTCCTTATTAGAAATGATGATAAGGAGGAGGAGATGGTACCTCTACCTTAGGAATCTGATCCGGAGGAGGAGCCTACGGAGGAGGAACCCGGGCCCATGGAGGACTCCGACGAGACTACTTTTGAGGATCGGATGTTGGGAGAGTATGAAGAACAGATTTTGGAATTAGGATGTAGAGACGAAGAGCTGGAGACTAAGACTCTTGAAAGGCAGCTAGTGATGCAGGAGATAGAGGTAGAAATTGCTCACCGTAGGGAGGCAGGGATCCAGATGGGTGCCTTGTTTCACCGATCGGTGGTGAGGAACGTTGAGTTGGCAGGGAAGCTAGAAGAAATGGAGCAGAAGATTTTGAGTGAGAGGATGGAGAAGGAGGCTGTAACGACCCCAAAATTCATATAATTTAATTCTCGACTTCGGTCATTAATAATACATTCAACCTCTAATTTTACATCATTAAACGATAACACAACCATTGAAATTTGCGGAATAATTAAAACTTTCTATTACAAACTATCCTCATTTCCAAAACCTTCAACCTTTACATCTAAATATCTCAGAATCATTTTAATACTATAATAGTTTACATCGCAAAACAATATTATAATTCAACACTAATAAATTATTCAGAACCTTAAACATGGTTCAAATAATAATAACACCACCAAAGTGTATAAATCTTCAAGTATCACATCCGATTCATGTCTTTCAAGTAACACATAACTTTACCTTAAATCTTGAACTTGCAAAAGTGGTTATTTGCAAGGTTGAGCTCGATAGCCCAACAAAATCTAACAGTTATCATGCATCACATAGCACATAATAACATGCTAAACATATAACATACATGCTACAGTTCATAAAACAGGTATAAAGATTGAGTCCTTACTCAATGAACATGCTTTAATCAATCAACATAGTCATAAATTGACTTTAACATTTCATACTTTCAACATATATATAACACATCATGCTCTTTGCAATAAAGATTTAAAACAATTAATCATCAAATTCACATAGCAAATAGGAACTGAAAGACTAGCCTTGATCGTTGATTACCAATAAACGTTTAACAGCTTACAGTTATCTGCACTTCACGTGCCCTACACAATTATATAATCATACACATCAATTATTAGCATAACAACACATTGTAATTGTAATGTAAACTTTACTTTACATCTCATAACCCTTCCTATTATCAATACACAATGTTCAATTTTATTGTGTTAACTTTCGACTTATAGCTCACTATATTTTATATTCAAAGTTCATTCAAGTGCTCAATTCTTGCTAGGAATCATTATTGGTTTTATATTAAACCCATTTCATACCTTATAATATTTATTTCATCTGACTTAAAACACTTTTTACGTTCATTAACACTTATCACGGCGTTTCGACGTTTATTTGTCATATGCCCGATTTGACTCTCTTGTGCATGCTTACTATGCTTCTATAACTTATCTAATACATTAGTATATTAATTGTAAGAATCATTATACTTCCTAATATTCATGTTCTATAACTTAGAACAACATCTCTTATCGTCAAGAGCATTACACTTGCATACGTGCATGCCCGAAAACACAACAGTCCTACAAATGACCATTTGTACCCTTTCTAAAGACCTCAAATTAAATCTCTAAAAGAATAAAAGTTATAGGTCTATTCGTCCTTGTTCCGGATCATCTTGAATCACCTCAATCAGAGTTCGTATGAAACTCTTATGACCGTTTTACCAAAACAGATCAAAGTAGTCACACCTTGCACACTAGGCGCGCGACCGCGCCCAATTCCTTCACAAATACCACGTTCCCACGTGACGTGGAAGCACCCAACTACGCGCCCGCGCTCCTGGGATGCGCGGCCGTGCTTAGCTACCCCCAGATTACAGTGTTCTCAATGTACAAACTTCAAATCTTCATAACTTCTTCATTTTAAGTCGAAATTAGTTGGTTTTCGATTCTATGAACTCGTGAAACGCTGAATTACTCATCTACAGAGTAATTTTAACATTTCAAAAACTTTAACAAATCAATGTAAGGGTTCCAATTCAATGTTCATGCTATATTTTCATGTTTTAAACACATTTAACGAATTCGATCGCCACGGCTTCGTTTTTTAACCAATTGATATGATTCAAACTACGCCGCTTTTGTTTCTTAACATACTAATCCAACATCAATTTACAGATTATAGCAAGTATTGATCCTGAAATTTTGCACTTTCTAAGCCATATCCTATAAACATAAACACTATTTTTACAATTCCTTCCTATAATCCCAATTCTCACGAATTTGACAAACAAGTATCAATCATATATGATGGTTAACAAATTATACATACCCAATAATCTTTATAAACCAATTCTTTACTCAAATCATGCACCATAACCAATTAAAGAGAAAAAGTTTTGATAAAACACAACTAAGAACTAGGGCTATAATATTACCTTTTTAATTTCTCCATAAACTTAATTAGAGGATGAGATTGGCTTGATTATCCTTCCTCTCCCTTCTTTGATTCTCACAATCACCCTTTTTTCAATTTAACAAAGGATTTCTTCTCTTTCTCTCTCAATTTCTCTCATATTCTTTGTTGTCTCTATTCTTAGGCTTTAGGAACAAAACACGTATATCAATATAACTGATATAAACATAATGCGTATGCATTATGGGTTCTTCAGGTACAATAGCAAAGGGTCACTAAGCCATGTTTAGCTAGCACCCAAAATCTCATTTTTCAATTTATTTTAATACTCCTCTATTATATGGTGGTACATTTGACACACATAACCAAACCTAATCTTATAATTTCATATTAAGTTACATTGTGTTTATTAATAACTTAATTTATCAAATCACTCCTTATCATAAAAATAAATTTATTTAATAATTTATTCATCCTCTAAGTTAATTATTTAATTAAATTAGAGCCTTGTCATTCCATTTAGCGTAATAAAATACATATAGATTATAAAATTGTTTATCATCAATTTACTTAATATTATCATACATGAATAAATTATTCCATAATAATTCCCATCAAATATTTACTTTATAAAATAAATATCTTAACTAAAATATTTATTTTACTTGATAATTATCTTAACTATTTATAAAATTCACAATTAAATTACATTAACATATTACATTTGTATATAACACATTACCCTCTCAAAATAAATATATTTACATTAATTCACTATTTTAATTAAGTGAATTACTCTCAATATTTATGAAATTTAATTCATAAAAATTTCATTGCCAATAAGGCATAATAATCAAATTATAGTATTTCATACTCAAACTCAAAACATCTCATAATAAGAATTTTAATTATTAAATTCCTATTTTCACAACTTATAAAAATTCGGGTTTTTACATCATTCCCTCCTTATAAGGATTCCGTCCTCAGAATCACCGAAACCCTACCTTACTCAGGTTTTCATCAAATCTCTTTGTTGAATAACTTCAACACTTTACCTTAATATAGGTATTATATTTCCTACCCCCAACATTCTTGATAATAAATTCTTGTAAGTTTTATTTCATAACTTTCACTTGAACTCAATTATATTTTGAGTATTATATATTCTTTAACCCATTCATTTCCTTTTCTAAGGATTTTTATCATAAACACTCGAGATATTACATTCACCCATTCTTCTAAGAATTTCGTCCTCGAAATTTTGTTTATTAACCTTCATTCATTCAATCTATCAAAATAGATTTTTTGTTAATATTTTATTCATTCATTGAGTTTTATAATCACTTCTTTCGATAAAGATTTTTCTATAATTATTAAATTTTTCAATTAAAAGTTTTACATTATTGTTTGATAACTCATCTCCTTCTCATTTCAAAATTTATTTTCTCACTTATTCAATATATTTATCATTTAGTGTCGCATTCTACGACTTACTTCTTTCTAAGGAATATCATCCTTACCTCATTCACCTTTTAGAATAACAAGAATCTTCCACAATTACTCAATTGTGATGCCCCCGAAATTAGGTATACGTCACCCATCTTGGGTCGCCACTTACATGGTACATAAATTCAAATACAACTTAATAATACAACTTTCGTGTACAATACGACAAAACATAAATTGTGAGTTAGAATACAAATATTGTCTAATAGAGATTATACAAACTCAAAAGGAGTCCTTATTACAATTATTATTACACTATTTCACAGAATAGTGAGGACTACTAATGCTATTATCATGCGTAAAAATCACTCCGTTCCCGACTAGTCCCTCGCTACGTTCTCATTTCTCGAAGAGAACAATAAAAGTAAAAGGGTGAGCTCAACTAGCCCAGTAAGAAATATTATAACTAAGATAATGCAGAATATATTATCATTAGCCTTCAACAGTGTTAAACTGATACAATATAATAACCATCAAGTTTAAGCTGCGGTGAACAAGCAATCCATTAAAAGAGTCAAGTAGAGAATAAAATCTACTATCTTTTATGATTTAGAAGGTTTTTCATCACTTTTATCATTTGGGACTCGACTTAATAAATAATCCACATCATCGAATCACCCCTGCACTACAGCCAAGGATATTCTTTAGTATCACGACCACAATTATCCATGCACTACGGGCCAAGAATATTTGTGTATTCAATAATGTTCATGATCATGCCAACAAGTGTCCATCAATGCTACGGGCCAATGAGGACTTTTACCACATCATTTGTAACATTACGGTCATGATTACACCGAATAATCCCTGGTCATAATCATACCAAGTCCATCTATGCACTATAGGCCACAGATGACTTTCAACAAAATATAAACATGAGGATGATGACAATGATATAAGAATTCAATAAAACAAATTCAAGAATTATTTTATCCAGGAACTAATAACGTCCAAATTGTCAACATGATACTGCTTTGTAGAGTAAAATTTAAGAATGCTCAGAAGAATATTTCCATGAAAAAAGATTTGGATGAAGCGCAAATATCAAGGATATTCCACTAATTTCATGGAGTATAGAAGTCAAAACTTTAAACAATGAATATAATAAGGAATGGAATAACAAAAGAAATCACCGGTATGCGATAGGCCAGATGCAGGAAGGTTATTCCAATGTAATAATAAATAACGGAATCGGTCCGCGTAAAAGCGTCTGAACGAGGATATTCCAAGCAGAATAATAAAGACGGAATCAGTCCAGCGTAAAACGCATGCAGAACAAGATATTCAATAGAATAATAAAAAGGCGGAATCGGTTAAAGGCGTAAAACGCATGATAGGATATTCCACGAATAATAAAAGGCGGAATAAGGAATTAGACGTAAAACGCGCACAAATGGGATATTCCAATGAGAATAATAAAGGCGGAAGTCCCGTGAGACCGCGCACAAGCAGGATATTCCAATGAGAATAATAAAAGGCGGAACCAGTCCGGTGTAGAACGCATGATGCATGAGGATGTTCCAATAGAATGATAAAGAATGGAACAATGAAGAATTTCACCCAAGTATAGGGTAGCCCGCATATACAGGTTATTCCAACAGAATAATAAGAATGGAATAACAGAAGTTCTTTTCATAGATAAGAAAGAAATAATACTCCCTACGAGTACAACAAATAATATTCCCTACTTTGGAAAAAACTGGATACTGGAATAGTGAGGTAGCAGATTTCTCTTCTTCTTTCTCTCTATAATTTCTCTCTATAATAATCGCTCTAAAGCTTTTGTGAATTGGTGAGAAATGAAGGAAGAATGAGCTTCTATTTATAGGAAAATATAGTTTCGATAATTGCATATTTTGGGGCTCGAAAATTACATTACAATACCTCCAACTTTTCTTTCATATATAATTTAGTCCTGCAAGTATTATCAATCTTGCACCAACTCCCCTAATAGTAAATAATGTGAATCAATAGTTCAATCATGTGAATCAATAGTATAATCATGTGAAAAATACGAATTTCAGTATAGTACCTCCATTTATACCTCCATTTTTAATTCAGTCATGCAAGTATTATCAATCTTGCACCAACTCCCCTAATAGTAAATAATGTGATTCAATAGTACACATGTGAACAAATAGTTATATAAGCTTGTGAATTAGTAGCAATTAATTGCTCATTTATCCGATAAATTACCCGATTAATCAATATAACCCCTAGACATCAATTATCATCGGAATAAATGTCGATTTTCACTAACACAAAAAATTCCAACATAATGAAACTATTTTTATCAAAAATATAAATTTTCAAATTTCGAAGTTTGATTTTTCTCGAAAAAGTCAACTGTTGACTTTTTGACTAAATAGTGAATCCCGAAAAATTTTGTGTTTATAGATTATTTTTACTAATTTCATCATTCCGGACTCAAATATCACGTCCGCGTCTCCAAATTCAACTCCAAACAACATTCCCTATTAATATTATAACTCACAATATTTATCAACCAGGTCATTCCCAGGAAAGAGGGGGCTTCCAATAAGGATTTCTCCCTATTGGTGCGCAATTAGGTGACCAAACCTCTCCTTGACAGAACTTTTAGACATTGAAATATTGCAATTTATAATATGAATAACTTTGTCATCTCAATTATTGATTTAATAAAAATATTTTATGCAGATGATACTGTGAAAATAATTGAATCAATAATATGATAGATATGATGCAGTAATTACTGTAGCAATAATTGAGTATAACTGAGTGACTTCTCACGCAAGCATCAATAATCAATACCGTGTGCTACTATGCAACCACGCATATTACTGTACTTTTAACACTAGGTGTTTCAACAGTTAACGGTAAAACTTCCGCCGTTATTTTCATAAAGTATTTTTGTCGTTTTCTCAATCCGACAATAATTCCATTGTGGGGGTCCACCAATGATTGTGCCATTGTACGAATATTCCCTGTTAAAACGAATATTTCCCAACCAATCGAATATTATATAACAACTTGCGTACTTTGTAAAATTTGTAAATATTACCCACAACTAGAACATTATATCAAATCCACACCATAATATTCAAAAATATATTTCGAGAAAATTTAATCTTTATTCAAAAAAATCTGGGGTCTCATAATCTCCCCTCCTTGTGAAATTTCGCCCTCAAAATTTACGTACGTACCTGGTATGCCGATTAGGTGAGGATACCTTGACCTCACTTCAAATTCTAACCCTTGAGGTATAACCATTGAGTGTCAAATATAATCCTTCTTATCCAAGATTTTAACACGTATCTCCTCATACGTTAAATCATCCGTTATCTCGTCCGGTTCTAAATTAATAATGTGGTTCGGGTCATCCCCATATTTACGTAACGTCGATACGTTAAAAACGTTATGAACACGCGACATACTTGGCGGTAAAATGAGTATATAAGCCACAGTTCCTACTTTATCGAGGATTTCAAATGGGCCAATTAAATCGAGGGTTGAGATTTCTTCTCTTCATCGATTCTTGCTTGTAGAATAACGCCCTCTTGAACCTTCTTAATTCTTCACATTCATCAGCTCCGGTTGTGTAGCTTGAGCGGCTTTAACTTTATCGATTAAAGTCAATTAATTCTACTCGTATATTCATTATCTTCACGTGGGTTCCTAGAGTCTTTAAAGAGATCTTCATCATTCGTAAGTCGTACGAAATGGGTCTTTGTGTTAACAACATCACACTCGTAAACGCATATGATCTTCTACTCAACGCGTTAGCTACCACGTTCGCTTTCCCACGATGGTATTAAATGGTACGATCGTAATCTTCAACAGCTCGAACCAACGTCTTTGGCGCATGTTACGTTAATTTTAGTTGAAGAAATATTTGAGGGTTTTAAAAATGGGGTTTGTACTGGGGTCAATACAAAATTCGATTTCACGCTCTAGGGGTAGGCTAAGAAGTCTTTAAGAATACGTAAGGAAATTTATTAACAATAGAAATATCATTCAAAACTGTGACTCTCATCCAAGACTTGGGTAACACGTCACATTGATACCTATCAACTTGCCATCGTCATTCATAGCGACGCCTACAGAAAGTCTGGCTTCAGTGCATTCCACACACGGAAGTCAACAACGAAAGGACCAGGGCTCTTTACTTATGGCTTGATATGACCATGATTGACTTTAGTGATTTGGTTGCTTGAATTCGCATAATAGGTTGGTTAGGAATATGAAAGCTAACAACCTGACAAAAAGCATGATGAGTAGTTAACCAATCGATTCCTAAAATCACATCAAAGGCAAGTATTTTCAAAGAGATACGATCGATAGGTAACATGAAAGTGTTGATTTGAACAAGATATATAAATAGTTGAGGTAATGAAGGTTTCTCCCAACTGAGTTTCAACAGATAAATCAACATCTAACTTCTCCGCAGTTAAATTCAAACATTGAACACAACTAGGTGAAATAAAAGAGTGAGTAGAACCGGTATCTAACACGGTATAGACTTCACAAGAGTTTATGACTAACATACCCGTGATAATTTTATTCAGGTTCCTTGTCACGAAAAAAAATGTTCTCTCTTAAACTATTGGCTTTGACTTTTCTGGGACGGCCTTAGGTGCCTCCATCCTAGCTGAACTTGTCTTCGGTGAAAGACAAAATCGGGCTAAGTGACCTTCTCTTCCACAATAATAACATGCTTTGGACGGCATCGTGCAGTTTGGACTGATGTGTCTCTCCCCTCCGCATTTGAAGCATATGATAGGTGGTCGTTCTCCTTCCTTAACAACGGGTGTTGGTGCTGACGTCTTTCCATCATTGTTAAATCTCCCCTTCTTGAAATGTCCATTCTTATTGTTTTGACCATGATTACCACCGAAGTGGTTACCATTTCTGGCATGTTGATTCCCTCTATGCTTATTGCCACCGCTTTGATGATCATTTATCACCCCATTATCATATCATTTTGCATTTGCTCTCTTTTGGTTGCGTTGACTCGTTATCGCGCTCCACTAACTGGGCCCTATTTACAACATCTGAATACAAACACAGTTTATGAGAAATAAGATATTGGCGTATCTCCGGCTTCAAACCTCTTAAAAATATTCACGTCATTCGCTCCTCATTATTGACCAAATGGGATGCAAACCGAGATAACTCCGTAAATTTAGCCTCGTATTGCGACACGGTCATATTGTTTTGTTCCAACTTGATAAACTCCACCTCCTTCATGTGACGAATACTTTTGGGAAAGTACTTGTCGTTGAATGACTCTTGGAACTTCTCCCAAGACATCTTGAAAGGCCAGTGGGTACATTTTCTGATTCCCACCAAAGTGATCTACCTCTCTGCACTTTAACATAAAGGTGGCAAAAGGAACCTTTTGCTCCTCGGAGCATCCCAAGATATCAAATATCTTGGTGATCTGCTTTAACCACGTCTCCGCCTTAAGTGGTTCTGGCTTTCCCAAAAACTCTGGTGGTCTCAGCTCCTTGAATTGCTTAGCGGTGACCAACCGTGGGTTGCCATTGTTTCCTCCTGCATTATGAAAAGGAGTCGTCTTCGCCTGATGTTACATGAATTCTAAAAAGCTCTTAAACGTACCGTCGTTCGTCAATTGATCAGTGTTGTTGTTTACAGGAGGATTATCGCCATCCTGTTGCACATTATCCTGATTATTGATCTATGGAGACTCAACGGTTTCCTGTGCTCCATTGCTATTCTCAACATTCTCGGATGCCATTTTCAAACACTGCCATAAAACAAGGGTTAATTGACAGGCAACATATTATCACTATACTCTGACCGACCAATCAAATACCAAATAAACTTAGGTAGGTCATACTAGCGAAGGAATTCCCCGTCTCTCCCCTCCTAGTTCTAGTCTCACATCTTAGCCAGGGATCATATCCCTAAGCTTTGATACCAACTGTGACGCCCCCAAAATTAGGTATACGTCACCCATCTTGGGTCGCCACTTACATGGTACATAAATTCAAATACAACTTAATAATACAACTGTCGTGTACAATACGACAAAACATAAGCTGTGAGTTTGAATACAAATATTCTCTACTAGAGATTATACAAACTCAAAAGGAGTCCTTATTAAAATTATTATTACACTATTTCACAGAATAGTGAGGACTACTAATGCTATCATCTGGTACGTCACTCCGTTCCCTGACTAGTCCCTCCTACATTCTCATTTCCTGAAGAGAACAATAAAAGTAAAAGGGTGAGCTCAACTAGCCTAGTAGGAAATATTAGGACTAAGATAATGCAGAATATATTATCATTAGCCTTTAACAGTGTTAAACTGATACAATATAACAACCATCAAGTTTAACTGCAGCGGAACAAGCAATCCATTAAAAGAGTCAAGTAGAGAATAAAATCTACTATCTTTTATGATTTAGAAGGTTTTTCATCACTTTTATATCATGGGACTCGACAATAAATAATCCACATCATCGAATCACCCATGTACTACGGCCAAGGATATTCTTTAGTATTACGACCACAATTATCCATGCACTCCGGGCCAAGAATATTTGTGTATTCAATAACGGTCATGATCATGCCAACAAGTGTCCATCAATGCACTACGGGCCAATGAGGACTTTTACCACATCATTTGTAACATTACTACCATGATTACAATCAATAATCCATGGTCATAATCATACCAAGTCCATCTATGCACTATAGGCCACAGATGACTTTCAACAAAATATAAACATGAGGATGATGACAATGATATAAGAATTCAATAAAACAAGTTCAAGAATTATTTTATCCAGGAACTAATAACGTCCAAATTGTCAACATGATACTGCTTTCTAAAGTAAAATTCAAGAATGCTTAGAAGAATATTTCCATGAAAAGATTCTGGATGAAGCGCAAATATCAAGGATATTCCACTAATTTCATGGAGTATAGAAGTTAAAACTTTAACCAACTGAGTATAATAATGAATGGAATAACAAAAGAAATCACCAGGCATGAGATACACCACACAGGCAGGTTATTCCAAAAGAATAATAAATAACGAAATCAGGTCCGGCGTAAAACGCACAGACAGGATATTCCAACAGAATAATGAAGACGGAAGTCCGGCGTAGACCGCACAGACAGGATATTCCAACAGAATAACAAAGACGGAACCAGGTCCGGTGTAGAACGCACAGACAGGATGTACCAACAGAATGATAAAGAATGGAACAACAAAAGAATTTCACCAAGTATAGGGTAGCCCACGTATACAGGTTATCCAACAGAATAATAAGAATGGAATAACAGAAGTTCTCTTCATAGATAAGAAATAAATAATACTCTCTACGAGTACAACAAATAATATTCCCTACCTTGGAAAAAACTGGATACTGGAATAGTGAGATAGTAGATTTCTCTTCTTCTTTCTCTCTATAATATCTCTCTATAATAATCGCTCTAAAGCTTTTGTGAATTGGTGAGAAATGAAGGAAGAATGAGCTTCTATTTATAAGAAAATATAGTTTCGATAATTGCACGTTTTGGGGCTCGAAAATTACAGTACAATACCTCCAACTTTTCTATCATATATAATTTAGTCCTGCAAGTATTATCAATCTTGCACCAACTCTCCTAATAGTAAATAATTTGAATCAATAGTTCAATCATGTGAATCAATAGTATAATCATGTGAAAAATACAAATTTCAGTATAGTACCTCCATCTATACCTCCATTTTTAATTCAGTCATGCAAGTATTATCAATCTTGCACCAACTCCCCTAATAGAAAATAATGTGATTCAATAGTACACATATGTGAACAAATAATTATATAAACATGTAAATTAGTAGCAAATAATTGATCATTTATTCGATAAATTACTCGATTTATCAATTTAACCCCTAGACATCAATTATCATCGGAATAAATGTCGATTTTCACTAACACAAACAATTCCAACATAATGAAACTATTTTTTTCAAAAATATAAATTTTGAAATTTCGAAGTTTGACTTTTCCCGACAAAGTCAACTGTTGACTTTTTGACCAAATAGTGAATCCCGGAAAATTTTGTGTTTATAGACTATTTTACTAATTTAAATCGATTACGGACTCAAATATCACATCCGTGTCTCCAAATTCAACTCCGAACAACATTCATTATTATTATTATAACTCACAATATTTATCAACCAGGTCGTTTCCAGGAAAGAGGGGGCTTTCCAATAAGGATTTCTCCCTATTGGCGCGCAATTAGGTGACCAAACCTCTCCTTGACAGAAATTCTAGACATTATAAATATTGCAATTTATAATATGAATAACTTTGTCGTCTCAATTATTGATTTAATAAAAACATTTTATGTAGATGATACTGTGACAATAATTGAATCAATAATATGATAGATATGATGCAGCAATTACTGTAGCAATAATTGAGTATAACTGAGTGACTTCTCATGTAAGCATCAATAATCAATACCGTGTGCTACTTTGCAACCACACGTATTACTGTACTTTTAACACCGGGTGTTTCAATAGTTAACGGTAAAACTTCTGCCGTTATTTTCATAAAGTATTTTTGTCGTTTTCTCAATCTGACAATAATTCCGTTGTGGGGGTCCACCAATTGATTGTGCTATTATTTGAATATTCCTGTTAAAAGCGAATATTCCCCGACCAATCGAATATTATATAACAACTTATGTACTTTGCAAAATTTGTAAATATTACCCACAACTAGAACATTATATCAAATCCACACCATAATATTCAAAAATATATTTCGAGAAAATTTAATCTTTATTCAAAAAATCTGGGGTCTCACATCAATAATTGGGAAGCGATATGAATAATAGGAATTTAAAAAATTGCAAATCACGCTGAGGGTCATAAGACCTTGAACTACGTCCACGGTTATAAGTACTCTTTCAACTTAAACCTGAACAGTCATTAGACTATAGGGACTCTCGTACTTAGGGTGTTAAGACCTTCATACGATGTATTATGCACAAACATTTAAACGCTATGCGTATGTCCATAGGTATAAGTAATCTTTCAACTTAAACTTTAACAGTCATAAGACTATAGGGACTCCTCGTACTTAGGGTGATCAACCCTTCATATAATGTATTGTGCACAAACATCTAAATGCCTCCGCGTAATCACCTATAAAAGGGTTGTTCATCTCAGCTTTTTAACATCTGAATCTGTACCAAAACAATTTGGTTTGGCATAAATTTTCAAGAAACGCTTGAATTTCATGAACATCTTTCAATAATCGTCTAGCTGAATCAAATAACATAGACTTGTACAACAATTTGGACATCAATCGAAATATACATATATATATATATATATATATATATATATATATATATATATCTATTTTCATATCTTAAAGAAATCTCAAAAATCCTTTTTATGACGTCATGATACCACACTGTATTTACAGTCCGTTTGAGGATTCCGTCATTTGGTGATTTTATCATACTACATCATACCATAGTGGGCTGACAATCCTTAGATCACATCCAACACTAAGTAATACTGCATTGATGACTCCATCGTTTATATCATCTCTGCACCAGGTTCCATGACACATTGATGATATAAAAATAAATTTTGATATATTTCAAATCATTTTTGTCTAGCCGAAACAATTATCATAGACATACGAATAATGGTATTATTTTTAAAACTCATTGGTTTCATCATTTGATCCAATGTTTTTCAAGAAAAATAGAAGTGCAAACATCAGCACGAAGTCAATAAATTTCGAAAGTCTAGCATAGCTAGTAGATTTAGAATATCCAGGTATCCATCAACTTTAATCATTACTCTATTACTTCATTATTTAACCATTCTATCAATCTTCAACTTCATCAATGCTCTCTATACTATAACTATTTTCTACCCAATATAGTTCATCAAACTTATCGCACATTGGAAGTTCAGGAACTTACCACAATAATATAAGTTTAAGAACTTATCCTAGTCAGACCATAGGCGTCCATTCGCTGAGGGGTTCAAAACATACCATATTATTGTGAGTCATGAACTTACCATATGCATTAGTTTTAAGAACTGCACATAATCCTAATAATATCTCACTAATCTTAATTGTTTATAACTATCAAATATACACATGAGAAAAGAATCACCTTTTCGCCACATATACATTGATAGCGTGACACCAACATTCTAATGATTATCAATGTGATAAACTGAGTGCAAGCACAAAACCCTCACACATACAAAGGTTTGTACAACTTAGCCATCATATGAGTTCTCAATTAAAATCCCACCTAACTCTATCTTACTCTTAACTTGCTCTTTGCTCGATATGAATTCCTTGTATCACATCATTTATAACACCTCGTGAGTTATCTAGTACTATTTCATAGTACATCATCTTCATAGCATCAAGCTATAATTATTCAAACATTGCAGACCATCTTTATTTTATAACTTAAACAGATCACGTCGTGATCTTATTCTATAATCATCTCCCTTAAAATTCTTTTCTTAACTCGTGATCGTTTTTTTACGATCCTCTTTCTTTCCATTTTTCATCATTTACGACATTATTTGTTATCTTGGCTATTGGAGTTAGGTAACTCCCATTTCTTATCTACATATCTCTTCAAGATTCTTCTTTGAATCTTCTTGTTTATATAACAATTCCTGGTTTAAGAATTTCCAACTTCATTTATATTGTTCAATATTTCAATAAAGTTCTACATTTTCATCATACGTATCAACTTTCTAGACTTGGTACACATCGAGTCTCTACCAGTTTCAATATTGTACGCTGAGTGGTTTCCCACAAATAACCAACAAACTAGGTTCCGAGTTGCTAGTTCGTATATACCTCCACTCTATAAAGGAATCGTTTAGCCCAGATACCATACATCAACTATTAAAGAGTACAACTGTACCATACTTAACTATAACTTTATGATTCTTAACTTCTTTATCATTCTCTTTTTATAGACATTGTCTATTTATTATCACCTTACATTCTTATTATTGGAGTTGGGTAACTCTATAACTCTGCGAGATTCTTCTTTGAATCCTCTCACGCATGTTTTAATCCCTTTTCTATATGTTTCTTAAATTACTTCTTATTGTTCAAACTCTATCTGAGCTTATTCTTTCATTATCTTCACCTTCCTTCTCTAAGGTTATAGCCTAAGGTACTCCTACCTAAGGTTTATAACCTACAGCTTTGATACCAACTATAACGACCCCAAAATTCATACAATTTAATTCTCGACTTTGGTCATTAATAATACATTCAACCTCTAATTTTACATCATTAAATGATAACACAACCATTGAAATTTGCGAAATAATTAAAACTTTCTATTACAAACTATCCTCATTCCCAAAACCTTCAACCTTTACATCTAAATATCTCAGAATCATTTTAATACTATAATAGTTTACATCGCAAAACGATATTACAATTCAATATTAATACATTATTCAGAACCTTAAACATAGTTCAAATAATAATAACACCACCAAAGTGTATAAATCTTCATGTATCACATCCGATTCATGTCTTTCAAGTAACACATAACTTTACCTTAAATCTTGAACCTGCAAAAGTTGTTATTTGTAAGGTTGAGCTCGACAGCCTAACAAAATCTTACAGTTTTCATGCATCACATAGCATATAATAACATGCTCAACATATAACATACATGCTACAGTTCATATAATAGGTATAAAGATTGAGTCCTTACTCAATCAGCATGCTTTAATCAATCAACATAGTCATAAATTGACTTTAACATTTCATACTTTCAACATATATATAACATATTATGCTCTTTGCAATAAAGATTTAAAACAGTTAATCATCAAGTTCACATAGCAAATAGGAACTGAAAGACTTGCCTTGATCGTTGATTACCAATAAACGTTTAACAACTTACAGTTATCTGCACTTCACTTGCCCTACACAATTATATAATCATACACATCAATTATTAGTCACATAACAACACATTGTAATTGTAATGTAAACTTTAATTTACATCTTATAACTCTTCCTATTATCAATACACAATGTTCAATTTTATTGTGTTAACTTTTGACTTATAGCTCACTATATTTTATATTCAAATTCATTCAAGTGCTTAAGTCTTGCTAGGAATCATTATTGGTTTTATATTAAACCAATTTCATACCTTATAAAGTTCATTTCATTTGACTTAAAACACTTTTTACGTTCATTAACACTTATCACAGCGTTTCGATGTTTATTAGTCAAATGCCCGATTTGACTCTCTTGTGCATGCTTACTATGCTTCTATAACTTATCTAATACATTATTATATTAATTTTAAGCATCATTATACTTCCTAATATTCATGTTCTATAACTTAGAACAACATCTCTTATCGTCAAGAGCATTACACTTGCATACGTGCATGCCCGACGCCCTCCGATTGCCTCTGAAAACATAATAGTCCTACAAATGACCATTTTGACCCTTCCTAAAGACCTCAAATTATAATTCTTAAAGAAAAAAATTTGTAGGTCTATTCGTCCTTGTTCTGGATCATCTTGAATCACCTCAATCGGAGTTCGTATGCAAATGTTATGCCCGTTTTCCCAAAACAAGTCAAAGCAGTCACACCTTGCACACTAGGCGCGCTGCCGTGCCCAATTCCTTCACAAATACCACACGCCCACATGGTTTGGAAGCGCCCAGCTGCGCGCCCGCACTCCTGGGATGCCCGGCCGTGCTTAGCTACGCCCAGATTACAGTGTTCTCAATGTACAAACTTCAAATCTTCATAACTTCTTCATTTTAAGTCAGAATTAGTTGGTTTTCAATTCAATGAACTCGTGAAACACTGAACTACTCATCTACAGAGTAATTTTAAAATTTTAAAAACTTTAAAAAATTAATTTAAGGGTTCCAATTCAATGTTCATGCTATATTTTCAGGTTTTAAACACATTTAGTGAATTCGATCGCCACGGCTTCGTTTTTTAACCAATTGACATGATTCAAACTACGCCGCTTTCGTTTCATAACATACTAACATAATCTAACATCAATTTATAGATTATAGCAAGTATTGATCCTGAAATTTTTCACTTTCTAAGCCATATCCTATAAACATAAACACTGTTTTTACAATTCCTTCCTACAATCCCAATTCTCACGAATTTGACAAACAAGTATCAATCATATATGATGGTTAACAGATTATACATACCCAATAATCTTTATAAACCAATTCTTTACTCAAATCATGCACCATAACCAATTAAAGAGAAGAAGTTTTGATAAAACACAACTAAGAACTAGGGCTATAATATTGTCTTTTTAATTTCTCCATAAACTTAATTAGAGGATGAGATTGGCTTGATTATCCTTCCTCTCCCTTCTTTGATTCTCACAATCACCCTTTGTTCAATTTAACAAATGATTTCTTCTCTTTCTCTCTCAATTTCTCTCATATTCTTTGTTTTCTCTATTCATAGGCTTTAGGAACAAAACACGTATATCAATATAACTGATATAAACATAATGCGTATGCATTATGGGTTCTTCAGTTACAATAACAAAAGGTCACTAAGACATGTTTGACTAGCACCCAAAATCTCCTTTTTCAATTTATTTTAATACTCCTCTATTATATGGTACATTTGATATACATAACCAAACCTAATCTTATAATTTCATATTAAGTTACATTGTGTTTATTAATAACTTAATTTATCAAATCACTCCTTATCATAAAAATAAATTTATTTAATAAATTATTCATCATCTAAGTTAATTATTTAATTAAATTAGAGCCTTGTCATTCCATTAGCGTAATAAAATACATATAGATTATAAAATTGTTTATCATCAATTTACTTAATATTATCATACATGAATAAATTATTCCATAATAATTCCCATCAAATATTTACTTTATAAAATAAATATCTCAACTAAAATATTTATTTTACTTGATAATTATCTTAACTATTTATAAAATTCACAATTAAATTACATTAACATATTACATTTATATGTAACACATTACCCTCTCAAAAAAATAAATATATTTACATTAATTCACTATTTTAATTAAGTGAATTACTTTCAATATTTATGAAATTTAATTCATAACAATTCCATTGCCAATAAGACATAATAATCAAATTATAGTATTTCATACTCAAACTCAAAACATCTCATAATAAGAATTTTAATTATTAAATTCCTATTTTAATAACTTATAAAAATTTGGGTTGTCACAGAGGCTCTCCGAACTCAGTTAGAGATGGAAGTGATGGATAGGATCCACTTCGAGGAGAAGTGGGAGGATTCTAATGACAGAGTGGGTGATCTAGAAGATGAGGTGCAGTGCAAGAGGAGAAAGATGAACAAGATGGGCTATGCTCTACGCACGGCTATGGAGAGGTTGATCGATGGGGTAAATCACTACCCCGCATAACAAGGACAAACCCGGCATACCATAAGTCGGGATATGGTGGCACACATCACACACAAGGAGTATCAGAGCGCCGTGGAGCATGGAATATTAGATTGAGTCTAAAGGGAAAAGCTTAGTAGTGTAGTATTCTTATTTATGTGTTGTTGTAATCTTTTGTGTAAGATGTGAGAGAGTGGTAAACCCTAAACTTTTGAAAAATGTTAGGGGTAGTAAGCTAGTGTTGTCCCCGTCTTTTGTGATTTTAGGGGATATATATTTTCATTTATAGCAGTATGCTAGAAAAGAACGTGTATTGTAACCATTTGGCATATTAATATAAATGATCTTATTTCAGAAACGTGTTATAAACTTTTAGTTCTTTTCATTTGAGAAATGTCTACATATGATAGTTAGATAATAAGATGAAGAAAAAAAAATTGATGCAGAAAATGCCGCCCAGACTTAGAATAATTGTCCAAGAAGAGTCAGTTAATGATGAGAGAGGACCAGTAGATCCAATACAGCAACTAGTAGATTTATTGGGAGAAGCTCTGAGGGGAAGGAATGAACCCATACCACCCATTCCCCAAGCTGTCTCAGTAACAACCTTCAAAGATTTTAAGAGTGTAGGACCCCCAGAGTTCACGTGAACTACTGACCCGATAGTTGCGCAAACCTGGATCAAGGAGATTGAGAAGGCCTTCACTATAGCTCGCGTGGGTGAAGACTAGAAGGCGATGATTTGCAACGTACATGATGAGAAATGAAGCAAACTATTGGTGGGGAAACTAACCAAACAGAGAGCGGGGAAGGAGCGATAACTGGGGAGAGGTTTGATATTTTTTCGAGAATTATTTTTCGAAGAGTATGAAGAATAGGATGTAAGTGAAGTTTCTAGAGTTAAAACATGGAGATATGATGGTGGCACTTTATGCTGCTAAATTAAATGAACTAGCGCGATTTGCGGAGCACCAAGTGGGGGATGAAGAAAGGAAGGAGAGACGCTTCGAGCAAGGATTGAAGCCGTGGTTGTATAATAAGGTATCAATCTTTCAGATTGATTTCTTTACTACCCTGTTGGAGAAGGTAGTCATTGCGGAAGGTGACAGTGAGTCCTTAAGTCTATATCATAAGGAGAAGAAGAACAAGAACACCGGTAATGAGCACCGGGGAGGAAGCAGTTGTGGGGGAAGTAATTTGGGAAAGAGGAAATGGAAAAACAACAACAACAACAACAACAACAACAGAAATAATTACCAAGGTGGAAGTCACCAGGGGAATTTTAAGAAGAGGACCGAAGCTTGCAACATGTGTGGAAGGAGCCATCAGGGGGAATGCTGGAAGGGGAAGACCACTTGCTATAATTGCGGCCAAGAGGGGCACATCTCGCCAAATTGCCCAAGACCAAAGAACATCAGAGGATGTTTTGCTTGTGGATCGATAGAGCACCAGATAAATAATTGGCCAAAGAAAGGAAGCAGTGGAACTGGCAGAGGCCAGGGAGGAGGGAACAAATTAATGATTGGTGGACCTGCACAACCTAATTGATCGACCGCTCAAACCTTTAACATATCCGTCCATGACGCAGTGGCTGCGAAGGACGTTGTGTCAGGTATAATCCCAATCAATAATATAAGTGCTTATGTAATATTTAATTTGGGTGCCACCTGTTCTTTTGTATTTGAAGAATTTGCTAGTAAATTTAGTACACCCCGAGAATGTTTAGAAGATTCCTTAAACGTAGAAGTTGCAAATAAGAAAATAATCCCTATAGAATACGTTTATCAAAATTATCGCACAAACATTAGAGAACATGAACTGAGCGTAGGCTTGATTCCTATTAGACTGGGAGAATTTGACGTAATACTGGGAATGGATTGGTTATATAGCCATGCTGTGATAATTGACTATCAGAACAAGCGTGTGAACCTTCAAACTCCGAGTAAGTCTAAGGTAGTGTTTCATTGTAGCTCATCGCTTAAGCAATCGTGTTTTGTTACGATGATGCAGGCCAAGAAGTTGTTAAGGAAAGGATATGTAGGTTATTTAGCCTACATCGTAGATACTCGAAAAAAGGGAGTAGAGATTAAAGATATACCCGTAGTGAATGAATTTCGAGCCGTGTTTTCGGACGATCTGTCTTGACTTCTGCCAGACAGAGAAATCGAATTCGTAATAGACTTAGCACCGGGAACAACACCAATTTCGAAAGCTCCATACCGTATGGTGCCAGTAGAAATGAAGAAATTAATGATACAACTTCAAGAGTTACTAGATAAGGGTTACATTCAATTGAGTGTGTCTCCTTGGGGAGCACCAGTGTTATTCGTGAAGAAAATGATGGATTGATGAGGCTCTGTATCGATTATCAAGAATTGAACAGAGTAACGATCAAGAACAGATATTCACTACCGAGGTTAGATGACTTGTTTGATCAACTGAAGGGAGAGAAATGTTTCTCGAAGATCGACTTACGGACATGATATCATCAACTGAAAGTGCGGGATGAAGATATACCAAAGACTGCGTTTCGAACCCGTTATGGACATTACGAGTTTTTGGTAATGTCATTCGGTTTAACTAATGCCCCGGCAACATTCATGAACTTGATGAATCAAGTTTTCAAGCCATACTTGGATAAATTCGTAGTAGTTTACATCGACGACATTTTGATCTACTCGAAGACAGAGGAATAACATGTCGAACATCTGAAGATTGTTTTAGAGGCACTACGAAAGGAGGAGATGTATGTGAAATTTTCAAAATGCGAATTTTGGATGAAGAAGGTTCAATTCTTAGGCCACGTGGTGGATGAGAATGGAATCTCAGTAGACCCCGAAAAGGTCGAAGTAGTAAGTAGTTGGGAACAACCGAGAATACCGACAAAGATAAAAAGTTTCTTAGGGTTAGTTGGGTACTATCGGAGATTCATCCAAGATTTTTCTAAGATAGCAACCCCGTTGACTAATCTTACGAGGAAAACGGTAAAATATGTATGGACCGACAAATGCGAGGAGAGTTTTCAAGAGCTGAAGAAGAGATTACGTGAGGCGTCGATATTATCCTTACCAGATGATACGGGAGGATTTGTAGTGTATAGTGATGCATCGCATAGAGGACTGGGTTGTGTGCTGATGCAGCATGGCAAAGTCATTGCGTATGCGTCACGACTATTGAAGGATTACGAAAGACGATACCCTACTCATGACTTTGAGTTAGCGGCAGTAGTTTTTGCGTTAAATATCTGGAGACATTATTTGTACGGAGAGAAATGTTAGATATACACGGACCACAAAAGTCTAAAATATATCTTCACATAGAAGGAGTTGAATATGCGGCAGAGGAGGTGGTTAGAACTAATCATAGATTATGACTGTGAGATTCTTTATCACCTAGGGAAGGCAAACGTAGTTGCCGACGCTCTGAGCAGGAAAGGAAGGGAGAAAATGTTTCAACTGATAACTCAAGAGGAATTAATAACAGATATATAGAAGTTAGAAATAGAAGTGAAGGGACCCGAGAGGTCTGACAAGAAATTAATTGTAATGGAAGCTTGTCCGACATTGTTGGATAGAGTAAAGGAAGCATAGGAGAAAGATGAAGAATGCGAGAAATTCAGGAAAAGGATTTTGGAAAATGAGGAAAAAAAATTTCAAATAGATAAAGACGGTATTTTAAGATTCGAAGGGAGAATGTGGGTACCGGCGGTAACTGAGGTGAGAGAGGAGATTTTATAAGAGGCACACAATACGACATATTTCGTTCATCCGGGAGGCACTAAGATGTATCTAGACTTGAAGCATCATTTTTGGTGGCCTAATTTGAAACGGGAAGTCGCAAAATATGTTAGTAGATGTTTAACTTGTCAACGCATAAAAGCAGAACATCAGCGGCCAAGTGGGTTGCTACAACCATTGGAAATACCAGAGTGGAAATGGGAGCATATTACGATGGATTTTATGGTAGGACTTCCGGTCACCCAGAAAGGATTGGATGCCATTTGGGTTATCGTGGATTGACTGACAAAGTCCACACATTTTCTACCAATCAAGATCCGCTACAGTTTGAATCAGTTAGCGAGCCTGTACGTAAATGAGATTGTTTCAAGATATAGAGTGTCGGTATCGATAGTTTCTGACCAAGACCCGTGTTTCACGTTGAATTTTTGGAAAAGCTTGCAAGAGAGGATGGGAACACAGTTGAGGTTGGGTACTGCTTATCGTCCTCAGACCGACGGACAAAGTGAGCGAACAATATAAACGCTAGAGGATATGCTTAGGACTTGCATGATGGACTTCAAGGGAAATTGGGACGACCACATACCCTTAGTCGAATTTGCGTATAATAATAGTTACCATGCAAGTATCTGTATGCCACCGTATGAAGCTCTTTACGGAAAAAAGTGCAGAACGCCATTATGTTGGGAAGAAGTCGAAGAACGACGAATACTTGGACCAGTAATATTTGTGGAGTTTTGTGATGAATTCATTGAAGCCTTGTGTGGCATGGTGATGGGAAATATTAACAGTAATATTAATTAACAAAGGAATTATAAAGTAAGCAATTAAGTAATGTTAAATGTTAATTGTTGTTGTAGTATATTTATGAATTTTTAATGGATGTTAATGAGGTTAATTAATATGTGATTATTAATTGTTATTTAATTAATAATGGTTGTGGCGGAATATTGATTTATTGGTAATTAATTAATAATGGGTGATTATTATTGTTTGAGATGAAACTATAAAAATATAATAAGAATTATATAGATAAATAATGATTATGGAAATCCATAAATATATTGATCAATGATGATTGGATTAATTAATATTGGTGTTAATTAATCAAGGAAGTGAATAAATTATTTAATTATTTATATGATAATAGTAGGTTAACAGTTATGTGTATAAGAGCAATAATACAACTATACTACATAGTGTATTATGGCATTTGTGTGACTATTGTCGACGTCAGGATTTTTAATTGTCCCTTTCCGTTACTTGTTCTTTGGTGTTCTCATTTTAGGTGAGATTTGTTTGAAAAAATAAGTGAAAAAGGACCGACATGTATAATGTCGACGATGGACTGTTAAGAGTCTCCAGTTGGTTTTTTAAATGGTTGTACCAACACAACCGAGAAAAGGTTTGCACATTGACCTAGTGATGTGACACTACTAAACGGGTCGGTGAAACCGAGATTCATTAGGGTCTAGGGACTTGATTATGCGGAGGGAAGGTGTTAGGCACCCCCCCAACATCCGTGTTACCACGGTGATCGCCTCTTTTCAAGAAATTATTATCTGAATGTGTGTGTGTGTGTGGGTCAATGTGCTGTTTATTTGGAAGTAGTGCGAGGCCTCGTTCGCACCTATATACACAGGGTTTGAATTAATGTAAAAATTCAGTTTTTAGCAAGATATAGCAATGATGTTTTTAAAAAAAGGTTTTTTCAAACCCTGATGCTCAATAGTAATTGAGACCTTTTACGCTTCAATTTTATTAAGTGTTCGGCTGGATTAATTTTAATTTCGAGATGCGAAGCATCTATAAGAAAATAATGTCGATTTCCTCGTGGGTATGAAAACCGTCTGAGGAAATTCAGACAGCGCAGAATAATTTACAAGCAGCTTACAGTTGAAAATGTCCATCACGGGAACCAAATCTAGATCCAATAGGCTGAATCTGTGATCACATGATTCCTAGGTGCACATGATACCGCAATTTGTATGAATGCAGTAAGCAGGTATATATATAAAAGCTGTAAATATATATATACAGACATGATCACCAACCACGAAGCACCTCCATGGGGGATCAGAAACGTAAATAAAGTTGTAAAAGCTATCAACCACCACGAAGGAAACTCCAGGCGGGACAAAACGTAAATGAAGCTGTAAAAGCGATCAACTGCCACGAAGTAAACTCCAGGCAGGACGAAACGTAAAGAAAGCTGTAAAAGCGATCAACCACCACGAAGTGAACTCCAGGTGGGACGAATATATATATAAGCAATAAACGCACCGGATGTAAAATCCAGGCTCATCGAACAGAGTCCGACACACAGTTCATATATATATATATATAAGCAGTAAACTCTCCAAACCGAAGTCTAGGCTCATCGAACAAAGTTCGACACACAGTTTATATATATATATATATATATATATATATATAAGTAAATAAACACTCCAGACCGAAGTCTAGGCTCAATCAAGGCATAACTCGATAATGTTAGTCCATATATATAAATATATATATAAATATATATGTATATTCAAACTGAAAATAAAACCACGGACCAAAGTTCGGACAAATGCACCCAACACGACTCTCAACGTGAAGAAGGGTGTGTGCAAAGATGAAGAGAAAGGCTTTAAGGTGTGTGAGAATGCTTACAGTGGGCTGCCAAAGAAGGCTTCTATATCTTTAAAGTGTATAAAACTCGGCTCTCGTCAGTATAAAAGTAGCTATATGTGAGCTCACAAGTGTTTAAAATGGGAAAGCACTCAGTATATTACAAGTACGGAGCAAATTTGGCAGGGCTTCCTCTCACTTTCTCTTCTCAAAATGGCCTCCCCAAGCCCTCTATTTATAGAGGGGGGAGTGTAGGTGTACTGAATTTGCCGGGTTGCTCGGGTTTCTCGAAGTCAGTCGCCCTCGTAGTCACGATCACGTAGGCACTGCAATGTCTGCTCGAACTCTCCGGGCATCCGACTGAGGTATATAGGACCTATTTTGGACCGCCGTTGTTGAGAGTTGTACAATGGCATGGGATTAGAGTTTGTACGAAGTCATTGAAGATGGGACAATGCCCTTCGGTCTTCAAGCTTCAAATTCTATCTGTTACCCCGCACAATAGTCACTCGAGATTGGTTTTTCTTGATTATTATGGGACATCGTTGTGTAGAGATGTGTGTATGAAATGTTGAGACGACGTGATGTGGCTTTAGAGTGGCGAGATGATGCCTTGGCCCCTCACCGGAGTTATCACCAATTTAATTTGTAAAGCGACGTTGCTCGGGGTTATTCTTTGAGATTGAATTGCTTGCAAGTGTTGAAGGTCCTCAGTGTCAACTCTGAGGTGTGCATATCCTCCCGGTGTTATCTTCGGGTTGGTATTGGATGTCTTGTTATGAGCGCCGAGATTGAAGCTGGTTACATTTGAAAGAAGCATTTCTGGGGTTATCTTCGGAACTGCATTCCTTGGGTCAATCACCAAGGTTGGTAGCTATTCCCATGATTAGGACTGAGACTGGATACCTCGGGGTTATCTCCGAGATTAACCAGTCTTCTCCGGTCTGTGTTCTGGTATTGGAGCTACACGCCTCGGGGTTATCTCCGAGGTTGGATTTGTTACTCTCGGTGTGTGTTCTGGGGTTGATATTGAACTTCCGGTAGTATCCGGAATGGATATGAACTGTCTTCCAGGGTTCCCTCTTAAAAGACGAATCTGTCCTCCTGCAATATTAGTGACAGGCGTGCAGAAAAATTTCGAGTGTCTATAGATGCCCCTCTTTATTATACTCATTCAATGCAATGTAGGTGTAGGATAAAGAATCCTAGACACTTGAAATGCCATAAGATAAACATGATATTATATGTAGCAACATGATATAAATGTATGATGCATGTGTGCGGGGTTGTTGCCCAACATGCTGGAGATGATTGCTGAATCCTTGTAAGGTTTACCGAGGATTGGCAAATATGACCTGATCGGAGGTGTGATCCGAATCTGTTAGGATGTTGATGTTGGAGTTATCACCAAAGTCTTGGATCCTTGATACCGACTTAATCCCAAAGAGGTACCTTTTATGTGTAAGAGATCTGTGGGGATAAAGCTTTGTCTATTTGAGGATGTGTATAACATATTCCATCATCAATCCTCCTTGATGATGTTACCCTTTCCTGGTTTATATTGCCAGGATATGTCAAGATTCTGTTGGATTTACTGCCAACAGCAGATGCTGTCAGGATTTCCTGACCTTTGTTGATTTGTACTTCACCAACGTGTGAATCAACGGATGAAAACCATGTAGGGTAGATTGTAAAGGTTGCTTGACCTTCGCTGACGTGTGAACCAACGGCTGATACTCTGTAAGCATATTATCAAGGTTGTTTGACCTTCGCTGACGTATGAATCAATGGAACATTGTGTTGTGACCCCCACCGGGTATCCATTGGGGACTTATGAATACCAACGTACACAATCATCGAACAGCTTTCAATGCCTCGATGGGTTTACTTGCCATCGGTTGAAATAACGTCAAGGCTGCTTAACCTTCATTGATGTGTGTGTCAACGGATGAATATGTGTTGTAACCCCCGTCGGGGTTCCACGTTATAACCCCCGTCGGGGATCCACATTGTAAACCCCGCCGGGGATCCGCATTGTAACTCCCGCCGGGGATCGCGTTGATCTTTAGGGTAATGACCCAGAATTGATGGCATTGGACCTGTACAAGGTATTGCCGGATGTGATTTGTAACAAATGAGATCATTGGCATGGTTTACCTCATATTTGGGGCAACTACCATTGAGTGATGTACAAACTCAAAGTTCCATCTGAGAAGACCAGGATTGCAGGCTGTTTTGCTCAATCGCGTAGCATTTTTATTCCCGATTTGACCTTTTCAGTTTGTAAGAACTCCTTTACAACTCGAACTTGATCGAGCCGGAGGGGTAGGGCCCACATATGGGTGCCGCAGGACACCTGCTTCAGCCGCAGATGGACCTACAGCTAACTGTGGATATTAATATCTTGCAGGTTGGTCTCACAAGTCATTTTCAACTTGTCTCGCGAAGAAAAATCCGGAGCTCTCCTTCAGATCTACTGAGTTCGGGTAATTTTCTGCAAATTCTGTCACCATACAAGTGTTATGCACTATCCCTTTCTGAGGTGATTTGGAGACTTGTTGTCCAGATATTATGGATCTGGATCAGCCAAGTAGTTCCCGTAGGACCACTTCTGGTATACGGAGGAGGGTTTCTGAAGTGCCTCGACCCCGTTCTGTTAGACAGCCTCATCGATTGGTGGAGGCAGTGATACGTCTAGTCCGAGATGATGTGTCGGATGTCGAGGACGAGGATGAGGACATTCCAATTGAGGACCCTGCTCCTGCTGCACATGTTCCCCGTAGGGAGCTCTCTTGTATTCAGGTGGCAAACCCAGAGCTTCTGGGTGACTTGAGCAGACATCCCTCGATGTACTTGAATGATAACGAGGTATGACTTTAGATCTTGATCTTCCTTCTTTCATATTGACGAGGAGTAAAGGATTCTGATGTTGATCTAAATTTCATGCAGGTTCCAGGCTTTACACAGCCTCGAGGGAATTGGTTTAACATACACTTTATGTATCAGGCTCTTCATCCCGACTATAGAGAAGTAGTGCATGATTGGGGATTTGGGGCATTCTTCATCATCCTTCCCCGTCGTTGTCCCCGGGGTTACCTTAGGGCATTGTCTGAGCGATGGTTTCATCAGACTCAGTCACTCCATTTATTGGACTGTGAGGTGATGATGACGCCGATGGATTGGCGATTTATCATAGGTATGGAGTTTGGAGGGGCACAAGTGCCTTGCATGGCGGATATTACCCATACTTCCGTCAGATCCTTGCTAGGAGTTCCGACGGAGGCGCTCAAAAGTAGGACTGTCCGTGCAGGTCCTTTGAGCGTGGATGCTATGAGTGGACTTTTGAATGAGCCCATGCGTGATGATGTCAGAGTCAGGGATCGCATTCTTCAGCGATTGTTCCTGATGATCATTATAGGCTGCTTCATAGCAGATAACTCTTCTACGATGTCGTTCGCTTTGGTCAGCGCCACACGTCATGTGGATCATATTGGAGAGTATGATTGGGGTTCCTATACCTTTGCATATTTCCTCTGGGTAATGCGTATGCGCTCAAAGGGTTTGACTGAGGCTTGGCTAGGATTCTACCCATTTCTGCTGGTGAGTATTTCTCTTGTCATTTCCCATTTATAGGTTAAGAGTGTTTACTGATCGCGGATGTTTTGCCATTGTTTTGGCAGTTTTGGGCCTACGAGAGGCTCCCATGCTTGCGTCATGTGAGTGTGTTAGGTTTAGATACCTATCCATGAGGACGACGATGGCATTATTCCATTTTGGCGGAGGTCCTTGTAGCTGAGGGTTTCACTCACTGCCGCATGCAGCTGGAGTATTTGACAGCTGATATCATCACATGGATTCCCTATTCCGGGAAACATTTGGCCATCGGTTTTGAGGATGGGTACCCGACTGGCGTCGAGTATGTGATCTCCACCCGGAGAGTTCCTCTCTTTACAGATGGAGCATGGGAGCTCTATTTAGGAGAGCGTGCTATTAGGAGCACCACATGGGAGATTCATATGCTGATCTTGCCTCCTGCTAGGCGTTATTGGCATGTATCGCAATCACCCGTCACTAATATCCCATTGTTGGGGTTTGACGGCTTTACATTATCAGAGGGTCCTTGCACTCAGGAGATATTCCAGTGTTGGTGTTTCCCTCGTACTATTGGAGCCCAGTCTCGCGCCACTTAGTTCGTGGGGGATATGGTTCCAGGATCCGTGATGATGACGGATTGGATAGCCTGTGTTCGAGATCCGACTCATGTGACACAGATTGATAGTTTGACCCGGCGACTAGACCAGGCACATTTCTTTATCCGATATTTAGGCAGAGATCCGGCATAGGCAGATTCATTTGATCCTTCCAGCTAAGGCGCTGGCCACTCAGACGACCCATTCAATTTTGTCGACGCAGATCCTCCTCTATATAGGCCTAACATCCCTGTTGATAGAGATCCAGTGACTCAAGAGGAGTTACATCAGGTGGACAGGATTGATGATGTAGACATTGACACCATTGTCTTCTTCTGATGTGTATTCCCATTATATCTTTTGATAGGCCTCTGTTAGCTATTAGGTGGTTGTGCCCCATTCTCGCTATATCTTTTGATAGGCCTCTGTTAGTAGTAGGGCGTTTATGCCCCATTTCCCTGTATTTGTAGCTGTACAGAGATGATGCATTAGATGTTGATATACTTAGGAATGTATGTATATTTTTTTTCATTCCCTATATCATATTGCCATCTATCAATGCATGTATCATGTTATGTATATGTATGTATGTCCAGAGATATTCTGCATTGACCCTTGGATGGTCTTATGACACTACCGCATGAGATGTCTTCTTGACGATTTATTTGTATTGATCATACCCCACCATCATTGGTGGCATCTGGTATGCGATCGTGGTATGATATCATGTTACCATCAGACAGGGTGACCGTAGATCATTTGTTGTAGCATTCTATGACCCTGTTGATGTTTCAGGTTCCCACGGGATTTGTGGATGGCATGCTAGAGCACTGGGTATCGGAGAGGCAGGTTTTCCGATTCGGGACCCAGGAGTTGACTCCCACTCTGGAGGAGTATGCACGGTTGACGATGCTACCACTAGAATGACCTTGCGTACATATGGCTTTGGGAGACATAAGTTGACTGTTCATGACCCTTACTGGATTGAGGCGCAGAGTGGTGCAGGATGAGCTTACATCGAGCCAAGTTATATCCCATCATTTTATGTTTGACAGATTTGGCTCTAAGGATAGTTATACACGACATTCTGGGAATTTCACCACATCAGAGGATCATTAGCGTCTAGCCAGGGTGGATGTACAGATATTGTCCTTGATGTCGTATATCTATATGCCATGGTACATGGATGAGATAGACATTGGAGTCATCATGGCAGTGAGAGCTCTTACGGAGGGTTGTACCATTATACCGATGATTATAGCAGAGACTCTGAGGTCAGCCACATACTGCTGCACTTATCCAACAGGAGTGTTCACGGGCAGCTCGGTCATGCTATATGTGTGGTTTATGTCACACTTGAGACCGATTGGCACCTTTAGACGGCATGGGTATTGTTTCACCCATGACATAGCCATGTCATACTCCTTTCAGTCATCGGAGTGTACGGACGCTTTGGCTTGGTCTATGTTCTTGTCGGATATCAAGGATCCGTTTAGCATATTGCAGTGCTCGGGGCTTAGCTCACCTTATAGCTTTATTACTCACGCTCCGGGCATGGACTATCTCCCTCTGGCTGGTTTGAGAGGCATGACTACCTACCACCCGCTGGTCGTGATGTCACAGTTTGACCAGTATCAGGACTTTCATCCTTTCGAGGGGGCATGGGTCAGCGTTCTGCTTCTCGTTATCTTTTAGCAGAGGACCGATCTTGTGTGTATGCTTGTTGGGATCAGCGTGAGATAACTGCTTTTTCTATGAGCCATCCGGGTTGTTCTGCAGAGTATTCCGCATGGATGGATATAGAGATTGCATCGGCTGTGGTAGTATCCGCACTATCGAGTAGTGATTCAGACGATGTAGAGCCTATGGAGGATATTGATTCCTACATCGAGGAGGAGACAGCTGATGGGTTGCCAGCATTTCCTTTAGATTCTCCCAGTACTAGTACTATTGTCATTCAGCATTCAGTACATTACTTTGACTAGAGTCTTCATCTGATGACCTTCGAGAGAGACCAGGCTAGAGCCTTGATGTTGACTGCCCTTGATGGGAGAGACACAGCTCTATTAGAGAGAGATGAGGCATTAGCTCACAGAGATGCCGCTGTTGTTGACCGGGATGAGGCCAGATCAGCCAGAGATGCAATGATAGTTGAGCGGGATAGTGCCATATCTACTTGGGATGTAGCCATTACAGATAGTACTATAGTGAGGTCCCTTACCACTGGCATGATCAAAGAGATGAGCGCTTACATTAATGAGCATATGGTCACCATGCAGATGGCTGCAGATCTGTTGGGTCGTGTGGATATTCTCATATAGGAGACCACAGCTTCGCCTCCTTCTTCTGAGAGGGACGCCATGTTGGGCTTGTTAGCTCGTATATATCCGGGCTTGTAGACGAGTTTGTATTCTCCTGCACAGACTAGCTTAGCCATTTTGTCATGTACAGTTTACCTTGTGTATATCAAACAGTATTATATATATGGCAGGAAAATATATTTTTGATCACTTCCCTTTTAGATATGCTTTGCTACTTGCTTGATATTTTGTCTGCTGCTTCAGGGCTTGCGATCTTGATGTATTCTGAATTCCTCCTTGAGGGATAGACGTTGAGATGTCTCTGGACAATTCAGAATGGATCATTGATATGTATGTATCCCTACCATCTTTGGTGTCTTGGGACTGGTTTCTGCATAGAAATGTGGAGAGTAGTTTGGCATTCCTCTCTGAGATTGACCGCACTACGAGGATGGTCGTGAAGATTTCTATATAGGAGAAGCCTAGTTAATTCCATCTCTTATGGATTGGTGTTGCTCTTCAAGGTATAATGCATGACTTAGATGGTCGCCGAATCTTCTATTTGGGAGGAGTTCAGGTAATTCCATCCCTTTGGTCTGAAGCCAATGAAATGTAGTGTATTAAAGTATGATCCCAGTACAAGTTGACAAGGGTTTGTGTTTTGGTAGGGGGATGAGACCAAACCATAAATGGCTGCCTACGTACTCCTATTGAAGAGGAGATCTGGTCTGCATAGTTTGAACCTGGTGTAAGAGGTTCAACGCTGTATGTGGCAGTAATGGTGTAGGAATTTTTTGTTTTTGTTTTTGTAAGGAGAAGGGAGTAGAAATGTTTTTGTTGTTTTTATTTTATTGAGACCAAGCCATATGAAATGGTTGCCTACGTACTCCTATTGAATACGAGATCAGGTCGGCGTAGTTCGCCCCTCAGGGCGAGTGGAAAAGCGTAATCCCATGTGCAGGTCAGATTACGGGGAAGAGAAAGTTTAATCCTAGTTTGAGGATAAACTACAGGTATGAGAAGTTTGATCCCATGTATGGGTAGCCAAACTGTAAACGCGATAGGTTCAATCCGTAGTGGGATGACCTAATTTGTAGGAACGCAGAGAAGCCAGACTGCTGGCTTGAAAAGTATGTTTCCCTGAGGGGCAAAGTGTGGAAAAGTTAATATGTGGTAAAGGGTTAAAGAACTGGAATGACTGGTGATCCAACACCAGGATGTTTGCTTGATGGCAACTTCAGACATAGTACCATTTTACGGCGTCTGAGTTGATGAGTTGTGGAAATTCATCGCCGTCCATTTCTTGCAATCTGATAGCGCCTCCTGTCAATACTTCCTTGACAATAAATGGGCCTTCCCAGTTAAGGGCGAATTTTCCCTTAGATTGATCTTGGTTGTCAAGGATCTTTTTCAAAACCAAGTCATGCTTTATAAACTATCGTAGCCGGACTTTTTTTGTTGTAGGATCCGGCGATCCTTTGTTGATATAACTGACCATGGAAGATAGCCGTGGTTCGCCTTTCGTCTATTAGAGACAATTGGTGATACCTGTCTTGTACCCATTGGTCTTCCTCCAGCTGAGCATCTATCAACACTCTGAGGGATTCTATTTCAACTTCTATGGGGAGCACTGCTTCCATCCCATAGGTTAATGCGTAGGGGGTTTCCCCAGTGGAAGTGTGCATTGAGGTTCTGTAGGCTAACAGAGTAAGAGGCAATAAGTTAGGCCATTCTTTGTGATTGGCGGACATCTTTTGCATAATCTTCTTGATGTTTTTGTTAGCCACTTCAACAACACCATTCATCTACGGACGATAGATGACGGAGTTGAGATGTTTGATGTGGAATTTACTACATAATTCCTCCATCATTTTGTTGTTGAGGTTCTTAGCATTGTCTGACACAATCACCTCTGGTTGTCCATATCGATAAATGACATTGTTTCTGATGAAAGCAATGATGACTTCTTTGGTAACCCTGGGGAAGGAGGCTGCTTCTACCCACTTGGTGAAGTAGTCGATCATGGTGAAGATAAATCGATGTCCATTGCTGGCTTTAGCTCAATGGGCCCGATAACGTCCATTCCCTACATTGAGAAGGGCCAAGGTGAACTCATATTGTGGAGTTCCCGTGGAGGGCGTGTATAACATTCCCATGAATCTGGCACTAATAGCATCTCCTGACGTTGTCATTGCAATCAGCTTTGAAAGATAGCCAGTAATGTCCTGTCCTGAGGACTTTCATGACAAGGATGGGGCTACTTATGTGGGGGCCACAGACTCCACCATGTATTTCATCCATAAGCCTTTGGGCTTGATCTTTTTCTAAACATCTGAGGAGACCTAGTCTTGTATCTGCACTCAAGTAGAATTTCATAGCAAGTCGATGGATCCACCTTTTCTCAGTCGGGCTCGCCTCAGCGGGTGTAGATCCATCTCGTAGGTATTCCTTGATATGTTGATACCAAGGATGCTGGATGGGAGGTAGCTCATTCTATACTTCTCCAACGTAATTCCCATAGGCTAGGGCCTTGTGCAGGGAAATTATGACGCTTGGCAAGTGTCCTTTGTCTGATATGCGAATTAAGGAGGCCAAAGTTGCTAATACGTCTGCAAAGTCATTCCTATTACGAGGAACGTATAGAAATGAGATTTCTTCGAACTCCAAAACCATCTGTAAAACTTGCCGATGGTAAGGCAGCAAATGTAGCTCTTTGGTTCGATAGATTTTGGTGGATTATCTGATTACCAACTCTAAATCTCCAAAGACAGTTAGCCGCCTGATGCCCATTGAACGGGCAAGTTTTAGCCCCATGAGACAGCCTTTATACTCAGCTGTGTTGTTGGTGCTGACAAACTACAATTTGACGGTGACGGGATACTGCTCCCCCGTACCGGATACTAGAACTGCTCAAGCTCCAGAACCTTCCATATTAACAGCTCCATCGAAATACATCTTCCATGCTTGGCGTGTATCGTACTGATGGTGTTTCTGAACTATCATTACTCCCTCATCGGGGAATTACGTCTCCAAGGGCTTGAAATCCCTTTTAGGTGCAGCGGCCAGTTGATCCGCAATTCCTTGACCTTTGATGGACTTTTGAGTCACATATACGATGTCAAATTATTGTAGGATCAACTGCCATCTGGACAGCCGACAATTTAACATGGGTTTATTGAAGACGTACTAGACAGGATCCACGCGGGACATGAGATGGGTTGTGTGACCATGGAGGTAATGTTGTAATCTCATGGAAGCCCATGCTAAAGCACAACACATTTTTTCGATCAGAGTGTACTTATGTTCACTGCTGCTGAATCTTTTACTGAGGTAATAGATAGCTCATTCTTGGCCTCTATCGTCCTTTTATCCCAGCATGAAGCCCATGACATTGTTACTTATGGACAGGTACATGAACAGGGAAACATCATCCCTGGGTGGTACCAAAACAGGAGCTTTGACTAGCTGTTCTTTAATCATGAGGAAGAAATTTTGGCACTTATCATTCCATTTCTTAGAGGAGTTCTTCCTTAATAGCTTGAAGATTGGCTCACAGGTTCCTGTGAGTTGATAGATAAACCTGCTAATGGAGTTGATTCTTCCCAAAAATCCCCGTATTTCCTTCTCTGTTTGAGGAATGGGAATTTCCGTAATGGCTTTGATTTTGGTAAGATCCAGCTCAATCCCTTTGTGGCTGACTAGAAATCCTAGCAACTTGCCTGATCTAATGCCAAAGGCGCACTTGGCTGGATTCAACTTCAAGTTGTACTTACGCAACCTGTTAAACAATTTTCTAAGATGGACTAAGTGGTCTTCCTCCTTCTGGGATTTGACAATGATGTCATCCACATAGATCTTGATCTCTTTGTGCATTAAGTCATGGAAGAGAGCCATCATAGCTCGATGGTAGGTGGCTCCAGCATTAATGAGGCTGAATGACAACCGTCTATAGCAAAAGGTTCCCCAAGGCGTGATGAAAGAAGTTTTCTCACAATCTTCCTCAGCAACCATGATCTAATGGTACCCTGCAAAGCAATCAGCAAAGGAGTACATGTAGTATTGCGCAGTATTGTCAATGAGAATGTGGATAAATGGCACAAGAAAGCTATCTTTAAGGAAAGCTTTATTCAAGTCTCGATAATCCACGCAGACTCGCACCTTTCCTTCAGGTTTAGGCACTGGAACAATGTTGGATATCCACTCAGGATATGTGGACACCATGATGATGCCAGCTTGAAACTGTTTCACAATTTCTTCTTTCACCTTTAAACTCCACTCAAGTTTCAATCGCCTGAGCTTTTGCTTGACTGGCATAAATCCCTCTTTAATAGGAAGGCGATGAAGGACAATGTCAGTGGACAAACCCACCATGTCTTCGTGAGACCATGCAAACACATCCTGGAATTGGGTTAGTAGCGTAACCATGTCATTCCGCTGGTTTGTGGTAAGGTCTGAACCAATCTGGATTAACTTAGGATTTTCTAAGGTTTTGAGATTGAAGGAAATGGTTTGGTCAAGGTTGTGTTTAGGTTTGTCTTTGACCCATTCTTGAATTTTTGGAGGCACCTCAATGTCCTCATGTGCTTCCATTAAGGCTGAATTCATCTCTACATCAAAGGTACAATCCTTGTGGAGAAGAGGCACTGTATCAGCAAGTACAGGCACTTCTAAATTCAGGGTCCTAAAACAAAATATGCTTTCACTTAGTATATATGAAAAGTTTTGATCATACACAGTGTTAGCATATACTGACAAAATAAACTACTAATAATGTACAGAAAAGTAAGCAGTTATGATATCTATAAGGCAGAAAGAGTTTCTGCCCATTTTACCCTTGTCGACCAATGCAAGGAGTGATGTTCCAATTGGCAAGGGCAAAGCCCGGGTGGACTGCAGTGATGGAGGGGTAGTCATCATCCTCCCTATCCTGAATGATGGTCATTATGTCCGAGGAATCATCGTCTGGGGTGTATTTGTTTGTATGTTTGTCATGAACAATGATATGTATGCCCGACATCATTCGGATGACGTCTTTCTTAATTCTTTGTTTCTCTTCCTTCACTCGGGGATCTGGAACAAAGATTTCTTTCTCCTTCACTGGTACCGGCTTGGGAAATAACATAGCCATTAAGTTGGATGGCACCTTTACAGGAGGTTGTGCGGACTCAGAGTTTGAAAACGAAGATAAACGCCGCGTGCTTGAAGCTGAAGGAATCTGCTGATGCTTATGAGGATTCCTATGATTAGAACTGGTAGAATAGCCTAGTCCAGCAATTCCAATTCGCTTGGTTAATTGAATTAGGTACTTGATACCCTGGTGATCTTTACCTAGCCCTTGTCCCAGCTGATGACCCAATGACATCATTTCTTGAGTAGCCGACATTACTTCGGTAGAAATATTGGGTTCGGGAAATGGCATTCCAATAGAATGGTATTGGGTATTGCTTACTTCCAAGGCATAAACACTAACGGGTTTAACATCTGCATTGGCATTGATGAATGGCATGTCCCCATGTTGAGGACACTCTGGTTCATCGTTGATTGTGACTAGGCTATTGTTGATAATGTATTTCAACTATTGATGAAGGGTGGAGGGGACTGCCCCTGCCATATGAATCCAAGGTCATCCTAAGAGTAGGTTGTATCCCGAATCTATATTGAGTACGTGGAAAGATACACAGAATGTATGGGGACCAATTTCGATTGGCAGTTCAATTACTCCGACAGAATTCCGGCAGGCTCCATCAAAATCTTTGATGACAGTATGGCTACTCCGGATTCGGTTGAGATGGATATTCATCTTCACCAAGGTAGTGTATGGACAGATATTTAGAGATGATCCTCCATCTATCAAGACTTCAGCTAGCATATATCCGGAGGACAAGACCGCAATGTGCAACGGCTTGCAATGACCGGTCCCTTTGGGCGGTATGTCATCATCAGTGAAGGATATCACATTGTTGTTGAAAATGTGATCAACCAAGTGTTGAAATGTTTCTGTATCAACTGATGTTGGTAGATAGGCTTCTTCTAAAACTTTCAGTAAGATCATCCGGTGATCCTCGGAAGTTAAGACCAAGTCTAAAATTGATATTTTGTGTGGAGCTTCTTTTAAGCTTAAAACCACCTTGGCTTCGTTATGACCCATGGTGCAGAGGAATTTTTCAATCTTCTCCATGGGTATTTTCCCCTTTGATTTGATGGTAGACTTCATTACCCGTTAGGGAAGATACAGTGGATTTTCTTTTGACACTATAGCAGTGGTATGTGAGGTGGATCCTTCACCTTCTCCATAATTCCATGGCACTTTACGCAAGCTAACAATAGGATATTGTGCTCTACATGGCAAGTTGATTGGCTCGGGAGCGGCCACTTTCAAAGGATTGTTGCTTCCCCTGAGTTGAATTGTTGGTATTGTGAGTGATTTGTTATTCCCATCAATCTTAGTGGATATGACTGCTACCAAACTCTTCCATTTAGTAGCACAGTATCATCATCTGCTAGTTGCAGGACACCACTATCAATTAGATTTTGGATAAGGTGGCGGAGTGCCCAGCATTCTTCTGTGTTGTGACCGCGAGAATGGGAATGATATTGACATACTCCGTCAGAATTGTACCGTCCTGAATGAGGATTGATTGGAGGTAGAAGGGAAGTGATTCTTCCTTCATTGATTAGCATCTGAAGGATTTCCTCCATAGGTTGGCCCAGATATGTGAATTCCCTTTTGTTGGCAAAATCCCGACGGGCTTTGGCATTTTCTCTCTTTATCACTTTGTCTTCCAGCATTTCCTTTTCTGAAAGTGACGAGGGAATATTCATGACAAGAGGCATGAGACTGGCATGCTCCTGGCTGATTAACTGGCATGTCACTTGATGTTGATAGGTCACCAGTTCTGCCAATTGCTCAATTTGCTTGTATAGAGCTTTCATCTTTCGTTCCATTACGAACTGGAACTTAGCATAATCCCATTTGTCAACACCGTCTTTGAGGGTCTGGGAGGATTCACAGTTGAAATTGAAACTCTGTCCATTGCTCCAATTGATCATGTTGACCTCTTCTTCTTTGTGTAGAGGAAGAGGGTTGTCTTTAACGTGAGGATGATCTTGTTTGGTGACCACAATCTCACCATTGTCTATCAGGTCTTGGATCTTGTGTTTCAAGGCCCAACAATCCTGAGTATCATGTCCAGGTGCCCCGGCATGATAAGCACATTTTCGAGCAGCATTGAAACCCCGTCCATTAGGGCTGGCTGGTGGAAGAAGATGTGTAATTTTCTTCTGTGTTGTCAGAAGAGTGAAAATATTCTCGAGGGTGTCCCCTAAAGGTGTGAACACTCGAGGGCGTTTGACTTCTCCACCTTTTGGTATTGGAGGGTTCGAAGACTGTTCTTGAAAGGGAGTGTAGTTTCTCCTTTGAATAGGCATATTCTGATTGCCTTTTTGACCCTGTAGTATCAGGGAAATATCTTCCTCTTCCTTTTTATGGACCCTCCGGGGGTTGTTTCCATAATTTAAGGATTGGATGTGATCAGCAATAGCTTTGAGGGTAGCTAGGTCTTGAATTTTTCTGGACTTCAATCCCATCTCAGCCATCTCCCCATGTTTGACCATTTCAGAAAATAGTTTGCCGATGCCGGCTAAAAATCTTTCATAGAAAGGAGCTTCTTGTATGTCTATGAAAGTCATGACCATCTCTGATTCTGTCATGGAAGGAATAACTTGGGCAGCCAGGCATCTCCACCTTTGAGCATACTCTCTGAAAGACTCGTTAGACTGTTTCTTGATCTTGGTAATTTGATACCGATCAAGAGCCATCTAAGACTGAAAGCTGTATTGAGTGAGGAAGGCGTGTGCTAGCTCTTCCCAACTATGGATCTTTAAGTTGTCTAATCTTGTGTACCATGAACGGGCTTCTCTAGTTAGACTCTTTTGGAACAGTTGTATTCTGAGCTTCTCGTCCTCTGCATAAGATCCAAGTTCTACAATGAACACCTTTAAATGTGTGTAAGGATCTCCTAATCCGTCATATTTTTCGAAGTCAGGAGTCTTAAACTATTCTGGATAATGAACACCAAGGAAAATGCAAAGGTCAGCATATGAAACACTCTCGTGTGTTCCAACTCCTTTGATAGCACAAAGGGTCTCTTCCATTTGGAGGACTTTCTTTTTGATGTCGCCGGTGTCTGGATCTCCTGTGAGATGGGTGGCATCATTAGTTTTGTTGGATGTATCTAACTGCAGTTCAGGTATTGTAATGACTTGGGCTCCCCCTTGTGTAGAGGATTCAGAATGTACGGGTATTTTTTAACCCTGAGTAGACTGGTATAGTTCTTTGAGTAGAACAACCAAATCTGTAATTTGTTTGCTTAATCCGTCGAATTCTTTGCGAGAAACTGGATTAAGGTCAGTCTGGAAAGATGACGACTTAATTGACTGCAGGCTTGCAGCCTTTTTGGATTTTGACCGGGTAGTAGGTTCGATTGGTTCCCTGCGAAAGACTTGCATAGTTTAATCTTTAGGGAATGTGTGTATAATAACATGATATGTGATGTGTCCATTTTAGGAATTTTATCCTGTAAAACAGATGCCAGCTGTTTGTAGTATGTCAATTTGTATATGTACACATTTCTTCATATTTCTCATTACATGGAGATAGATATGGAATGAAATTACAAGTAATTGTGTTTACAAGTAATTAAAATGAGAAAGCATGAATAGACTTTCCTCTGTTTTGGGTTTATCAGAGGCTGACCTATCTTAGGTTACTCTCGCGGCTTTTTAGCATGAAGGTTCCCAAATCATCGCAATTTACTCAACAGAAAATTAATCTGATCTTTCAACTGGAGCGAATTTGGGTGGTGCCTTTCCTGAGCCTCGCGAAAATTAGTCTTACTACGAGTCCAGTAAACAAACACCGACGGGATAGCCTCCTGGTGGAGGGACCACACAACATACATTCACATACATCGCGTCTTACCGTATGGAAATGATGACATGTGTGAAGCACTAATATCACAAGCAGATATTGTGCGAAGCACTAAGTGCAATAAGTAAATGCATTCGTACACATTCATCATAAATATAAATGCAACATCCACACACAAGCAGATAATAGTTTTGAAAAGATTTGTAATAGCGGCTTAAGTCCTCTTACTGGTGTCCCCAGCAGAGTCGCCACCTGTCGACGTCGCGATTTTTAATTATCCCTTTCCGTTACTTGTTCTTTGGTGTTCTCATTTTAGGTGAGATTTGTTTGAAAAAACTAGTGAAAAAGGTCCGACATGTATAATGTCAACGATGGACTGTTAAGAGTCGCCGGTTGGTTTTTTAAATGGTTGTACCAACACAACCAATAGAAAAGGTTTGCACATTGACCCGGTGATGTGACCTTCGCTAAAGCGGATCGGTGAAACCGAGATTCATCAGAAGTGCGGGGACTTGATTATGCGGAGGGAAGGTGTTAGGCATCCCAGACATCCGTGTTACCACGGTGACCGCCTTTTTCAAGAAACTATTATCACGAATGTGTATGTGTGTGTGTGGGTCGATGTCTTTGTTTATTTGGAAGTAGTGCGAGGCCTCGTTAAGCACCTATATATATTGAGGTTTGAATTTATGTAAAAATTCAGTTTTTAGCAAGATATAGCAATGATGTTTTAAAAAAAAGGTTTTTTTAAACCCTGATACTCAATATTAATTGAGACCTTTTACACTTCCATTTTATTAAGTGTTCGGCTGGATTAATTTTATTTTTGAGATGCGAAGCATCTATAAGAAAATAATGTACAAAAATAATGCCGATTTCCTCGTGGGTATGAAAGCCATCTGAGGAAATTCAGACACCGCATAATAATTTACAAGTCTTACAGCTGAAAATGTCCATCACGGGAACTGAATCTAGATCCAATAGGTTGAATCTGTGATCACATGATTCCTAGGCGCATATGATACCGCAATTTATATAAAAGCAGTAAGCAGGTATATATATATAAAAGCTATAAATATATATATACAGATATGATCACCAACCACGAAGCACCTCCATGGGGGATCAGAAAAATAAATAAAGCTGTAAAAGCTATCAACCGCCACGGAGGAAACTCCAGGCGGGACGAAACTTAAATAGAGCTGTAAAAGCTATCAACCACCACGGAGGAAACTCCTGGCGGGACAAAACGTAAATAAAGCTGTAAAAGCAATCAACTGCCACGAAGTAAACTCGAGGCGGAGGTGAATAAACGTAAAAGAAAGGCATAAGCGAACAACCACCACGAAGTGAACTCCAGGTGGGACGAATATATATATATATATATATATATATATATATAAAAGCAATAAACGCACCGAATGTAAAATCCAGGCTCATCGAACAAAGTTTGACAACAGTTTATATATATAAGTATATATATATATATATATATAAAAGCGAGTAAATGCAGGATATAAAATTAGGGCTCATCGAGCGAGTCAAACAACAGTTCATATATATATATATAAGTATATATATATATATATATATATATATATATATATATATATATATATATAAGCGAAATAAACGCTTTTGAGATATAAAATCGAGGCTCATCGAGCAGTCGGAAACACGTTCATATATATATATATATATATATATATATATATATATATATATATATATATATATATATATATATATAAAGCAAATAAACGCTTTCGTATGTAAAATCCGAGCTAATCGAATAAAGTCGACACACAGTTCATATATATATAAAAGCGAGAACGCGCTCGCATCAAAGTACAGGCTCATCGAACAAAGTTCGACACACAGTTCATATATATATAGACTTTGGTCTGGAGCGATTATTTGCTTTATATATATATATAAATATATATGTATATACAAACTGAAAATAAAACCACGGACTGAAGTTCGGGCAAACGCATGCAATACGACTCTCAACGTGAAGAAGGGTGTGTGTCGAGATGAAGAGAAAGGCTTTAAGGTGTGTGAGAAGGCTTACAGTGGGCTGCCAAAGAAGGCTTCTATATCTTTAAAGTGTATAAAACTCGGCTCCCGCCGGTACAAAAGTAGTTCTATATTAGCTCACAAGTGTTTAAAATGGGAAAGCACTCAGTATATTGCAAGTACGGAGCAAATTTGACATGGCTTCCTCACTCTTTCTCTTCTCAAAATGGCCACCCCAAGCCCTCTATTTATAGAGGGGAGCCATGAGTGTACTGCTGCCAGCCACAGTGTACTTGAGGCTTCCGGGTTGCCGGGTTTTCTGGTCGGGTCGTCGTCCTGTGTCACGTGCACGCGTAAACCTTGCAATGTCTGCTCAAACTTTTAGAATTGCAATTCGGGCATCTGACTGAGGTATATAGGACCTATTTTAGACCGCCATTGTCGAGAGTTATACAATGGCAATGGGATTAGAGTTTGTACGAAGTCATAGAAGATGGGACGATGCCCTCCGGTCTTTAAGCTTCAAATTCTATTCGTTACCCCGCACAATAGTCACTCGGGATTGGTTTTTCTTGATTCTTGTGGGACATCGTTGTGTAGAGATGTGTGTATGAAATATTGAGATGATGTGATGTGGTTTTAGAGTGGCGAGATGATGCCTTGGCCCCTCACCGGAGTTATCTCCAGTTTGAAATTTGTAAAGCGTTGCTTTCGAGGTTATTCTTTGAGATTGGACAAATTTGCAAGTGTTGAAGGTCCTCAGTGTCAACTCTGAGGTATGCCTGTCCTCCCGGTGTTATCTCCAGTTTGGTACTAGGTGTCTCGTTGTGAGCGCCAAGATTGAAGTTGGTTGCATTTGAAACAAGCATTTTCGAGGTTATCGTCGAAACTGCATTCCTTGGGTTGATCACCAAGGTTGGTAGCTATTCCCATGATTGGGACTGAGACTGGATACCTTGGGGTTATCTCTGAGATTAATAGGTCTTCTCCGGTGTGTGTTTCGGTATTGGAGCTACACGCCTCGGGGTTATCTCTGAGGTTGGGTTTGTTACTCCCGGTGTGTGTTCTGGGGTTGATGCTGAACTCCGGTAGTATCCAGAATGGATATGAACTGTCATCCAGGGTTCCCTCTTAAAAGACGAATCTGTCCTCCTGCAATATTAATGACATGTGTGCAGAAAAATTTTGAGTGTCTACAACTATATATATTAAGTTGTATACAACTATATTGTATGAGGCAATGTGAGTAAACATATTGGAACTATATGTTATAAATACATTATATATGTGACAATATGTATGTGGGTAGGTGTTAAAATAATATACCATGAGCATATTGTAAACTCTCATTTTTAATATACTAGTGTGATAAAATGTACATGGATTATATATATGTTGCATAACATCTACTACCTTGAAATGTTAGGTCATGTTGTGACATTAAGTTATAATATATGGTTGAGATGTGTATTAAAAATATAACATAAGAATGAGAATGTTTAGGAGTATACAAGAATGCTGAGTTTTCCCTTTTGTCCCTAATTGAGTGTCCCGTTTACTCTAAGACCTCATTCACGTGTTTTTCCAAAAGGCTAGCCTATGTTCTTCATTTTCTTCCAACTCCCTAGCTCATGATCATGGGGGAGTGGTGATTATGATGAGTTCCAACAACCAATCTAACAACTCCTCCATAACATTCATGCAATCCTACAATCCATGGGTTTGATTCAATGGAAAATTGTTATGTCTGTGTATTTATTTTTCTATAAATAAGAGCTCTCCTTCCATTTTTCCAAGTGTTGAGAATTGCTAAGTGAGAGTTGAGAGCATACAAGTAATCTAGAGCTTGAGAGTTCATTAGGAGCAAGTTCATTGCAATTATAAAGGTATAAAATTCCTTCTTATTTTTCATTTTTAGTTTCTGTTAAATTTCCATTCTTGAAATTCAAATTCTTGATTTTGTGGAATTGGTTTTTAATGAGGTTGGGTAATGCCCATATAGTTGTTATATGACCATATGAGCATGATGCAACTGATATATGATGGTTTAAAATCGAAATCAAGAGTACTTTTTGAGGTTGGGCTGGAGTTTTTCCGAAGCAGACTACTTACTGCTTTGAACGAACGCAATGGCAATTTGCGCACACATTTGTATTGGTAGCCTTGGCAATTGCTACAGGTTGTTATAATTCAGTTGAGCAGTCTATTTTCAAATCTGATCAATATTGGCTAGTTGTTTTGGCTCAAGCTAGCATGTAAGCATGTGTATGATGTATATATGGATACGTTAACCTAATGTGAGCATGTTTAGACTAGACTTGCATGATTAACGAAGGCGTATGGTTTAATGGAGATTTAGACTAAGTTTTGAAAACAAACTATGTTAAAGATCATGTTCTACAAACATATATATATATATCGTGCTTGTGTAGCACATTTCAAGAAAAGGATGAATGAAGCCTATTTTCAACTAAAGCGGTATTAGTTTCACGTATGTGTTATGAATACACACAAGCATGCCTAATATGAGTTTTATAACTATCTTGTATGTTTAGAAATCAAGCATGCTAGACCTTGTGAATTCATGACTTTGAATGGCCTTAAATTATTCAAATGAGCAACTTAGAACCATGTTATGAAAGAAGGAACCTAGATTGACTTAAGGAGCATGAAAAGACCTTTAACATTACAAATACATTATGTGTGATTGTTTTGGTTGAGCAGAATGAGAAACCATAAAGCAAAAGAATGGTGAGTCTTGGCATGGCGGAAGGGCAATAGCGATTCTTGTGCCGATCCTAAACTTAGCCGTGGTAGCATTGCATGATCTGGAATCGGATAGTGAATTCTGACTTTTGGACAACAACTTGCATGATGCGTATGATGCTAAATGTGATCTAAAATCTACTGATGTATATATATATGAGTGGTGCCTAGTTGATAAGTCGGTGTTGCATTGAAATGAAAAGTCCATGAGTAGGAGGTCTTAACCTTGAGCATTCTTGATTTGCTTGTGAAGTAACCAAGTAGTTTATTCATGATGACTTATAAACCGATTTTGTACCATATGTGCATACTTGTATCGTGTCGAGCTTGATTAAGGACTGTGTTAGCTAATGAACACTGTATATTTATAATACGCTATACTAGGATTCTAAAGTGTTGATTTATTAACGTGGATAAACTACACTTAAGGAAAGTTTCTCTAACCTTACTCAAATTTATATTGAGCAAGTATCCAAACCTTACTCTTATTGTACAAGTATAATTGCATTCTTTATTCGACAAATACTATAAGCTTATCCCTTTGAAAACAAGTTATATTACTTTCTCATTCAAATGAGCTAGTATGTTAAACCCTTATAAAAGTTGTTATTCATGTTGAACTTGGCATTGTCCATTGAATATTGTGAAAGAGTCGATGCACTTTGATTCGGCTAGACTATATGCATGTTTATAAAAAAAAAACTGTCCAAACCAATTGAGTGGTGCGAAAATCTTGAAAACTGAGTTGAACAACCCTTTTGGTAAGGGGAGTGTATGTCGTTAGAAATCCCAACACATGAATGAATATTATTGTGGTGTTATGCATAACGTATAGTATTGTAGATTGATCATCTATAGTACTTGATATTTTTAGGTTATCAGTTTAATATTCGTAACTCTAGTAGAAGTTCAATAGTCCTTAGTGACTGCTCAGTATAAATTGTTATCCAGTTGGATATCTTGATAGTCGTTGAATTCATATATATCTGTTGATTTATATTGAATTATCGTTCTTATTCAAAGAATTGTTGATATTTCTTACCCATGATGTTATTCTGATACTTTGAACTATCCTAGAAATGACACTCTGATATTTCAAACCTTGTGATATTATATCCTATACCCTTGTTGTATATTACTTGTTGGGCAATTTGAACTCATCCTTGCTTTTAAAAACCTTTCAGTTAAGGTAGAACAGGGAAGTGTATCTGGGCAGGACAAGGGCAAGGGCAAGGCTACCGACTAGCTTGTCCTTTTTATGTTTAAAGTCTATTATATTGTATTAAGACTATTTCAGACTATGTTTAAGCTTAAGTAGGATCATGTAATAAGTCTTTATTAGATATTATTATGTAATTTATTAAGCACTGTACGTTGCGAGACTTGGGGGAATAATTATAATAAATCATTGTATATTATTCTAAAGTTGATTTTCCGTTGTGTATGCGTTATTTTAGATATTATGGTTTTACCATCAGAACATGATGAACCGAATTTTAGTGACCAAGTGGAGGTCCGAATTTGGGGGGCGTCACAAGTTGGTATCAAAGCTATTGTTATAAACTTTAGGAACAGGAATCCTTAGATTATAACTTAAGAAAACTTAGAGGTTAGGAAGGTATAAAACTCATGTAGAGTTTTACCTGAGAGACTTAGCGTGTTATGAAATGTAACTTCATTCTATACAATGAACTTATGTTTATTTAACATTCTGATGGAGTTGTTGTTTGCCTTGTCTTATGTTGGTGATTGTAGGATGACTAACATGGGAGGACCTAGCCAAGTAGTTGAGGAGGAACCGCTTGATATCCACGTAGTTTATGAGACACTCGTGATAGCGGAGCCTATATCGGTAGTTGTCCCTATTAGTGATGATGATAAGGAGGAGGAGATGGTACCTCTACCTAGGGAGTCTGATCCGGAGGAGGAGCGTATGGACGAGGAACCCGTGGAGGAGGAACCCGAGCCCATGGAGAACTCTGACAAGACTACTTTTGAGGATCGAATGTTGGGAGAGTATGAAGAATAGATTTTGGAATTAGGATGTAGAGTCGAAGAGCTGGAGACTGAGACTCTTGAGAGGCAGCTAGTGATGCAGGGGATGGAGGTAGAAATTTCTCACCATAAGGAGGTAGGGATCCAGATGGGTGTCGTGTTTCACTGATCAGTGGCGAGGAACGTCGAGTTGGCAGGGAAGCTAGAAGAAATGGAGCAGAAGATTTTGAGTGAGAGGACGAAGAAGGAGGCTCTCCGAACTCAGTTAGAGATGGAAGTGATGGATAGGATCCACTTGAGGAGAAGTGGGAGGATTCTAATGACAGAGTGGGTGATCTAGAAGATGAGGTGCGGTGCAAGAGGAGGAAGATGAACAAGATGGGCTATGCTCTACGCACGGCTATGGAGAGGTTGATCGATGGGGGTAAATCACTACCCCGCTGAGCAAGGACAAACCCGGCATACCATAAGTCGGGATATGGTGGCACACATCACACAGAATGAGTATCAGAGCGTCGTGGAGCGTGGGATGTTAGATTGAGTCTAGAGGGAAAAGCTCAGTAGTGTAGTATTCTTATTTATATGTTGTTGTAATCTTTTGTGTAAGATGTGAGATAGTGGTAAACCGTAAACTTTTGAAAAATGTTAGAGGGGTAGTAAGCTAGTGTTGTCCCCGTCTTTTGTGATATTAAGGGATATGTATTTTCATTTATAGCAGTATGCTAGAAAAGAACATGTATTGTAACCATTTGGCATATGAATATAAATGATCTTATTTCATAAACGTGTTATAAACTTTTAGTTCTTTTCATTTGAGAAATGTCTAAATATTATAGTTAGATAATAAGATGAAGAAAAAAAAATTGATGCAGAAAATGCCACCCAGACTTAGAATAATTGTCCAAGAAGAGTCAGTTAATGATGAGAGAGGACCAGTAGATCCCATACAGCGACTGGTAAATTTATTGGGAGAAGCTCTAAGGGGAAGGAACGAACCCATACCACCCGTTACCCAAGCTGTCCCAGTAACAACCTTCAAAGATTTTAAGAGTGTAGGACCCCCAGAGTTCACAGGAACTATTGACCCGATAGTTGCGCAAACCTGGATCAAGGAGATTGAGAAGGCCTTCATTATAGCTCGCGTGGGTGAAGACCAGAAGATAGTATTTGCAGCATTACATGATGAGTGAAGAAACAAACTATTGGTGGGAAACTAACCGATGAGAGAAGCGGGGAAGGAGCGATAACTTGGGAGAGGTTTACGACGATATTTTTCGAGAATTATTTTCCAAAGAGTATGAAGAGTATGATGGAAGTGAAGTTTCTAGAGTTAAAACAAGGAGATATGACAGTGGCACAATACTCTACTAAGTTTAATGAACTAGTGCGATTTGCGGAACAACAAGTTGGGGATGAAGAAAGGAAGGCAAGACGCTTCGAGCAAGGATTGAAGCCGTGGTTTTATAATAAGGTATCAGTCTTTCAGATTGATTCCTTTACGACCCTATTGGAGAAGGCAGTCATTCCGGAAGGTGGCAGTAAGGCCTTAAGTCTATATCATAAGGAGAAGAAGAACAAGAACACTGGTAATGAGCACCATGGAGGAAGCAGCAGCGGGGGAAGTAACTCAGGAAAAAGGAAATGGGAAAACAACAACAACAACAACAACAATAACAACAACAACAACAACAACAACAACAACAGAAATAATAACTAAGGTGGATGTCACCAGGGGAATTTCAAGAAGAGGACCGAAGCTTGTAACAAGTGTGGAAGGAGCCATCAAGGGGAATGCTGGAAGGGGAAGACTACTTGCTATAATTGTTGCCAAGAGGGGCACATCTCGCCAAATTGCCCAAGGCCAAAGAAGATCAGAGGATGTTTTGCTTGTGGATCGATAGAGCACCAGATAAAGGATTTCCCGAAGAAAAGAAGTAGTGGAACTGGTAGAGGCCAAGGAGGAGGGAGCAAAATAATGATTGGTGGACATGCACAACCCAACCGATCGACCGCTTAAACATTTAACATGACCGTCCATGACGCAGTGGCTGCGAAGGACGTGGTTTCAGGTATAATCCCAATCAATAATATAAGTGCTTATGTATGTTTCGATCCAATTGACTCAAGGACTTCCAAGAGGACTTAAAGACATATAAAGAGACTTATCAAAGGAGGAGAATCACAAGGATTAGGGGAGAATAGAGAGGGAGAGAGCATTCCATTAGATTAGATTAGAGTAAATTAGATCAAAACTCTAGTTCTTATTAGATTTGGAGATTGACGTAACTTGGAGACCATTGAAGATTCCAAGTAGGAGCAAGGAGAGAGCATCAAATCTACAGACAATAGATTCTATCTTCTCATCTTCTTCTATCCTTGTCTTTTATTGTTTATTCAATTGTGGATTCTTAGTTTTAATTCAATAATCATGAACTAAATCTTTGTTTGAGATTACAATGGATCTTATTGTGTAGTTTATTTTAATATGCTTCACTATCAATTATTATGTTCTATTGTGAGGATTGTCTATTGTGATTTGGACTTAATTACTTAATTGCCTAGCTAACAATTACCGTGATAATCTATATGAACTCGAGAGATGAAGTATTTATTTAGATCTTATCATGATAGCATGTGTTTGTGATTTACTGCGTAGATGGAATTCATGATTACGTGTTTAGGATAGAGATATGCCTTTTAGCGCGTATGTAATCTTATAGAGAACTTGTCGTTAAATCCTTTTTAATTATAATTCATATAGAGATATAGTGGACTAGTTAATTAGGGTGTCTTGCTTAATTGATCACTGTGGATTTAAGTGAGTATGTGTATTATGCATCGAGAGGTGGTTTTATACGCTTTAGTGTTCTTGATTAACAATTAGGGATGAAAATAATTGATGAGAAGTGTGTTAACTTAAGTGAAGCAATAAGTGAAGTTGTGATCTTAAATCTCAAGTAATCTTAATTTAACTAGTGGTAATTAGAATTAGTTTACTTATAAATTAAAATTCATTCGTTTAAATTAGATTGAGTTAGTTACGGGTTAGTACTTGGTGATTTTTTATTAAACAATTCCTCATGAGAGCGATACTACTACTTTAACTTTATTACTTGTTGACCATGTATACTTGCGTGTTGTGCGTAATTGGATTTTTGCAACAAGTTTTGGTAAAATCTAATTACGCAACAATCAGCAAAATAAAGACAATAAAATAAATAGATTATCATGAATTAAATTACAAGAAATTTAATAAAATTATAATTAATGTTACAATTAAATTGAAGAATAGAAATGAATTAAAAGAATAATGAAAAATTGACTAATTTAAAAATTAATTAATGTGAATAAAATCATTGAAAAATTGAATCTGCAACTGAATTAATAGATTGAATCTTAAAGATAGAATCTCAATACAAATGCATCCTTAAATCTCAAATATGAATCAGCTACTCAATCAATCTGGACTCAAATTTGACCAAAATTAGTATTTTTGGGCATACCCCCGCCCCGGTGGGGTTTATACACTAAGGTTTATACACTAAAAAGGGCCCCGCCCGTGATAGGGGCACATTTTGGGCTAGTATGCCCACCACGGCGGGGTTTTGTGAAGGAACTTTTTCTACTCTGGCGTCCTTTGGAAAAATGGTCATAACTTCTTCGTCTAAACTCCGAATTTGATGATTCAAGATGTTCCGAAAAGAGGAGACGTAGATTTACAACTTTCATGCTTTGAGTTTTTCGAAATAAGGAATGGAGCAATGTTGAAAGTGGCTCTGAAGTAGCTGATATGTAAATGACCACCCGAAACAGTGATGTTCGACGTCCGTTGGTACAAATGTCATAACTCTTGCATCCGAACTCCGATTGGAATGATTCAAGTTGTTCTGGAAAGCTAAGAAGAAGCTCTACAATGTAATCCAAGTTCCAAGCCAAAAACATGAAATGAAAATGAAAGCCCAAACGATGTCTGGATTTCTTTTCTTTACGATTTCATACCAATTATTTGCATTCATAGCTCCCAGGCATATAGTCTACAAAACGAACACAAAATGCATGAAAAGTAACTAAGAAACATGAGATTAAGCAACTAATTCAAGTAACAGATACCCGATAAGTAGGTATAAAATCTACTTATCAAATAACCCCAAACTTAAACCTTTGTTTGTCCTCAAGCAAAAATACTAAACAACAATGTTATGCAATGCAACTAATCTACATGCCTACGAATCTAGCAGTAATGACAGAAACAAGTCTATTCAACCGGCCTTAGAGAAATCAAGTAAACATAATAATACATCATATCAAAACCAATCAATAACTTCTCAATCAATCAACAAATCTTAGACTGTTATCACTAATATAGTGCGTGTTTGCTCCACAACAATGTTAACTGATATAAAATGAATTTTAACACATAACAAGTCTCTTCGAAGGCATCATACGGTGTAAACTCAAGAAATCCAAAAATAAGCTAGATCCAACTAAAATCAAACAATTACCAATATCACGGGTCAACATGGGATACTTATGCTTTATTTTTCATCTACGGGGGCTTTTTGCTCTTATTTCCCGTTTTATTTATTCTTTTTTTTCTATTTTTTCTTTTTCTTTTTTGGATAGTGAGTCGTTTTCGCTCCATCTCACGCCTGTGTTTATGAGGAGTGCATTTCACGCTTCTTCTCGACCCACCACAGGACTCAATTTATTCAACTCAATATCTTTTTTTCTGTTTTTAGAAGGTTATAAACCCCACTTTTTCCCCCAAACTTAGGTTCTTGCCTAATTCTTCGCCTTCACTACCTATTCTTGTCATTCTCTTATTTAAACTAGCATTATCCTTTAGAGGTCCTTTATGTATCAATTTAAACTCAATCATTCAATAAGTTGTTTTTATTATGTTATCCTGATTATACCAGTTTCAAACATAAAAAGACTCAATTCATAACAAGAAATTACATCAAAGCTCTAATGGTCAGTACTATACTTGTCTACCCAATTCCAATCTCATCATTGGCCAAAATAAACTTAAACTATCAAACAGCTGGACTCATGCAAGATGAACATAGTAACTAACTATTATTTTTTATTTTTTATTTTTTTTTAAGAAAGTGAATGCAAAAACTAAATGTAACTATATGAACTACAATATAAATAACTAACTATATGCAATACGACACTAAAATTCCCCCAAACTTAAACTAGACATTGTCCTCGATGGCTAAAATAGAAAAAAATAAAGCAGAGGACTTCCCTGAAAATATAACAATCCTCCTCCTTGTCCGCTAAGTTTGGAGAATAGATTAGGCGCATGGAACAAATTGGGCACCACAATTGAATTTGACTTGAATAACCTTTTCATAATCTTTTGCATGTCCATTGAACCTCCAATACCTACACTGAAGAGAGACAACATGGATTAGAATAGCACTTGGATTGGTAAGAGAACTTAATAAGCAAATTAATTCCTATCTAATAAATAAACTAGTAAAGCAAATAAATAGAAAAATTCCTGGGTTGCCTCCTAGTTAGCGCTTGAATTATTTTCTTTCAGCCTGACTTTGTCTGGTCAACGCTATCCAATTCCTCTTCGATAATTGAGGAACCCTCCATCCATCGGATATAATTTAGCTTTTGGTAGGTTCCCAATTGTGATAGTCATTGCTTTAAAGTCACCTAGCATGCTCTGATTTGGTATGATCTCAATCAAGAACGTCCCACAGCTAGGTGTTTTCTCTATTGCGTATGTGATCACTTTGGGGCATCGAAGCTTGTCACACACAATGGGCTCTTCGATACATTTTCTATGTCTCGTCCACCATGGATTCAAAATTGTACTCGCTATTTTGTCATCAAGAGCTTCTTACTTATGACATGACTACCAAGTGGGCATGCTTTTGCAAATCTGACTGACTCTTTGATCTTTCGTGGAGACCCATTTAGATCTTCGTTGACCTCTATTTCATTATCCCCAATTGTCTCCACACTTTCGATATCTTGTGGCTCATCCAGTCGCATATTTGGTTCGGGTTCTCCATCAATTTCGTCATCTATGTCATAAAGCCAAGTATTTAGAGAAAGGTTTCTTATGGCTTTGGTCATTTGCTCTATTTGATCCGTAAGATTTTGAATTGACCTCGCTTGATTACTCATCTTCTCCTCATTTACTGCTACGAACTTGGAAAACAATTCCTCCAACCTTGAATTATCTGTCTCTTGTGACACTGGAGGTGGACATGAAAATTCCGGTGTGTATGATGGATTTAGAGTGTAATATTGGTCATCATAATTATAGCTCCATGAAAAATCCGGGTGATACTCCCAATCTTGGTGATAGTTAGGATCAACATAGTTATTGAGTTAATCACCACTATATTGTACCGGTTCAAAACTGATGGTGCATTGATGACTTTGATGGTTTCCAGCACAATAGTCACACGTAACTGCCATCCTTCGACTTCGTTGGGCTGCAATAACCTCCAACGTCTTCGAATTTGCTTCAATTTGTACTGGCTCTGCAGAAATTGCATCAAGTCCATCAATCTCTATTTCCCTTGGTTGAGTCATGTTTGTGTATGACCATTGATACGCAAAGTCATCCATAGTACCTGAAAAGAGAGAAATATAGGAAGAGAATTAAAAATAAAAATAAAAATGTTTAAATTAAGACTAATTTGATTGAAATTAATATTGGTAAATAACTATTAAATTAATTCCCCGGCAACGGCACCAAAACTTGTTGGGTAAAATTTAATTACGCACAACACGCAAGTATACATTGTCAACAAGTAATAAAGTGAAAGTAGAGTATCGTTCCCACGAGGAATTGTTTAATAAAAATCACCAAGTACTAACCCGTAACTAACTCAATCTTATTTAAACGAATGAATTTCAATTTATAAGTAAACTAATTCTAATTACCACTAGTTAAATTAAGATTACTGTGATTTAAAATCACAACTTCACTTATTGCTTCACTTAAGTTAACACACTTCTCATCAATTATTTTCTATCCTGAATTGTTAATCAAGAACACTAAAGCAGATAAAACCACCTCTCGATGCATAATACCCATACTCACTCAAATCCATAGATGATAGAATTAAGCAAGACACCCTAATTAACTAATCCACTATATCTATATGTGAATTACAATTAAAAAGGATTTAACGCACAAGTTCTCTATAAGATTACATATGGCGTAAAGGCATATCTCTATCCTAAACATGAATCATGAATTCCATATATGCAGAAATCACAAACACATGCTATCATGATAAGATCTAAATCAATACTTCATCTCTCGAGTTCATATAGATTATCATGGTAATTGTTAGCTAGGTAATTAAGTAATTAAGTCCAAATCACGATAGACAATCCTCACAATAAAACATAATAATTGATAGTGAAGCATATTAAAATAAACTACACAACAAGATCCATTGTAATCTCAAACAAAGAATTAGTTCATGATTATTGAATTAAAACTAAGAATCCACAATTGAATAAACAATAAAAGACAAAGATAGAAGAAGATAAAAAGATAGAATCTATTGTCTGTAGATTTGATGTTCTCTCCTTACTCCTACTTTGAATCTTCAATGGTCTCCATGTTGCGTTAATCTCCAAATCTAATAAGAGCTATAGTTTTGGTCTAATTTACTCTAATCTAATCTAATGGAATGCTCTCTCCCTCTCTAATCTCCCCTAATCCCTGTGATTCTCCTCCTTTTATAAGTCTCTTCATATGTCTTTAAGTCCTCTTGGAAGTCCTTGATTCAATCGGATCGAAATAATCCTTCCCGAACTCAAAATTGGACAAAATTCATATTTTCTGGGTTACCCCCGCCCTGGCGGGGGTTTATACATTAAAAGAGCCCACCCCGATGGGCTAGGGGGCTGTTTTGGAGCTGGTACACTCACCTCGACGGGGGTTTTGTGAAGGAACTTTTTCTACTCTGACATCCTTTGGGAAAATGGTCATAACTTCTTCGTCTGAACTCCAATTTTGATGATTCAAGATGTTCCGAAAAGAGGAGACGTAGATCTACAATTTTCATGCTTTGAGTGTTTCGAAATAAGGACTGGAGCAATGTTGAAAGTGGCTCTGAAGTGGCTGCTATTTAAATGACCACCCAAAACAGTGACGTTCGACGTCCGTTGGTATAAATGTCATAACTCTTGCATCCGAACTCCGATTGGAATGATTCAAGTTGTTCCAGAAAGCTAAGAAGAAACTCTACAATGTAATCCAATTTCCAAGCCAAAATATTTAAATGAACATGAAATCCCAAATGATGTCCGGATTGCTTTTCTTTGCGATTTCATACCAATTCTTTGCAATCACAGCTTCCAAGCATATAATCTACAAAACAAACACAAAATGCATGAAAAGTAACTAAGAAACATGATATTAAGCAACTAATTCAAGTAACAGATACCCGGTATATAGGTATAAAATCTACTTATCACCATCCATCAAGGGGGAGTTCAGAATACATCGAGATCATAAGTCCTGGAGAACAGGCAAATATCAAGAACGTAACAAGGCATATCTAAACATATTTCCTTGCCATATAATATTGTTTGATATGTACAATGTGTCCTTTACATGACAAAATGGTTAACCTAGTCTATGTAGGAAAATCAAAGCTAATCTACAAACTAGTGGATAAGCGAGCCATCAAGTCCAACATGGCATCCCTCTCAATAGATAGAGGTAAATCTATGAGCTCTTGCCCTAAGGTATCCACACGAGCCAGGAGATCTACGACCATCTGCATGGTGCTATAGTGCTCATCAATAAATACACACATCTCTGCAAGAATATCAGTAGTATGAGATCTCAATGCAGTACTATCTGTAGTGGCAACATCTCGGGAAGCTAGAGCCTCATCCCGCTCAACAACAGAGGTATCCATTTGAGCTAGAGCATCATCTCTCTCAACTAAAGCGGCATCTCTATCATAAAGAGCTATCAACATTAAGGCCCTAGCCTAATCCCTCTCAAACATCATCGATGTACCTCTGCTCTAAATACTCTGCATAATGTGGAGCCACAATAGTGGGAATACTAGGGAATGAACCAGAGCTACTAACAAACCAATAAATAGCTCATTAGGCTCCCCATCATTAGAATCAATATCTGACTCTGAGGATACAACCCTAGCCGATGCAATCTCTGCCTCCACCCATGCAGAATACAGTGGAGAGCGACTTGGATGGCTAGTTGAAAAGTCAGCCCTCTCGCGATGAGTCCAACAGACATAAATCCTGGACAAATCCTATGCTGACAGAAGCCGAGATGAAAAATGCTGACCCAATGCCCCGTCAAAGGGATGAATATCCTGAAACTGGTCAAACTATGCCATAACAGTCAGTGGATGATATGTGGTCACCCCCCTCAAACCGGCCAGGGGAAGATAGTCCATGCCAACTGAATAAGTGATAAAGTTATAAAGAGAGCTCAGCCCTTAACATGGCAAAATATCAAACGGGTCCTCGATCCCTGACAAGAAAGCCAACCATGATGTTGTGTCTGTACACTCAGCCGGCTGAAAGGAATATGACATGGCTATCTCATGGGAAAAACAATACTCATGGCGTCTGAAAGTGCCAATCGGTCTCAAGTGTGTCATAAACCACACGTACAACAAGACCGCAATGCCTATAAAAATACCCACTGATCAATGGAAATGGCAAAATGTGGTCGACCTCAAGGTCTCTGCCAAAATCATCGGTAAAATGGTATGACCCTCCCTGAGAGCACGGACTACCATGATCACACCGATATCTAGGTGGTCCATGTACAACAACATATACAGATAAGCCACTATACACATCAAGAGTATGTCTATTGATGTGGTTAGATGTTATTGTGTAGGTATGGCTTTATAGAGATGGGATGATGTATTGAATTGTGGGTTGTTGGGTTGAAGTAGTGGGTAGTTATTTTAATGTAGTGGGAAGATGGGGAGTAATTTGTAAGCTCGTGGGTGGAGATTGTTTAGGAGTGGGTGGAGATTGGGTATCACGTAAAAGAAAGTTGTGAAATTTGATGCGAACGTTACATAACTATTATTGTTGAATTTTCAAATTTGGACCCCACTTGGGTGGGGTATTATATGAAAAGCTTGAACCCGGTTGGCATGCTCTTTGATTTGCAAGGTCGAGACCCCCGCCCCGGCGGGGGGTATTGTGCTTTGAATGCCTGCCCCGGCTGGCTTGTAACATGTTATTGAACTCAGGACCCCCGTCCCGGCGGGGGTATACGGGTTGTAAGGGCCTGCCTCAGCGGGCTAATGGTCTGCTAGTGGCCTTTATTTTTCCCATTCATTACTTCCTTAGCACAACCATTAGCTTCTTTGAGTACTTGACATCATTAAAACATGAAAAGAAGTTAAATTAAGCAAATTAAGTATAGAAGGTTAGATTATTAAGAAAATGTAACTTAACTAATTATTTAATGAACTTATTATATATTACTTACTATTCATAACTACAATTTGACGAACATGAATAAAAATATGATGAAAAAAAGTAAGATTAGGTTGCCTCCCAATTAGCGCTAGATTTAAAGTCGTTCAGCCTGACTACTCCATGTTTATGGCACGTCGGCAAGTGTGATTGCGATGACTTCGGTGTTGGATTCGTCACCCCAATAATGTTTCAAACGCTGACCATTGACCTTGAACGTCTCCATTGGATTCCTACTGTAGAGTTCAACGGCGCCATGTGGAAAAACCCTTTTTATGGTAAATGGACCCGACCATCTCGATTTCAGCTTTCCTGGGAACAACCGTAACCTTAAGTTGAACAATAGTACTGATTGGCTTGGTTCGAACGTTCTCTGCATGATTTTTTGTTCGTGCCATTTCTTGACCTTTTCTTTGTATAACTTCGAGTTCTCGTAGGCTTTTAGTCTGAATTTATCGAGTTCGTTCAATTGAAGTAGCCTCTTTTCTCCTATTGCTGCTTGATAGAAGTTGAGCTTCTGAATTGCCCAGTAAGCCTTATGTTGTAATTCCATAGGTATGTGACATGTTTTCCTGTAAACCACTTGATATGGTGATATCCCAATTGGCGTCTTGTAAGCAGTCCTGTAAGCCCATAAAGCATAATCCAATCTGAGAGACCAGTCCTTTCTATTCGGGTTTACTACTTTCTCTAAGATTCTCTTCACCTCCATGTTCGAAACTTCAGCTTGCCCACGTGTTTGGGGATGATATGTCGTCGCCACCTTATGGTTGACCCCATATTTTTCCAAAAGAGCTGTGAACGATCTGTTGCAAAAGTGACTACCCTCATCACTTATAATAGCTCTTGGCGTGCCAAATCTTGTAAAAATATTCTTTAGCAAGAACTTGATAACCACTTTAGCATCATTTGTGGGGAGTGCTACGGCTTCAAATGTGACAACCCGAGAATTTTGAATATTTTAAAAAATTTTAATTATTGATTTAAGGTTCAAAATTAAAACCTAGACAGAAAATTAGTGTATGCGTTTGATATTTTTAAAATAGAATTTTGAGAATTTTAAAATTCTGTGAAGGATTTAGGTGAATTATTCAGGATTAAGGAATAAGTGTATATGTGTACAGTATGTGGTTAAGGGTCAAGGGTTGACCAAATAAACGATATCTGTAATAAACCCTAATTATATATTAAGAACTTTAACATTCGGTTAGAAAACACTAGCGATTAATAAGACACCCTAAAAACCGACTCTGGAAACCCTAATTTCAGTTCCGGGAATTCGAAACCCTAATTCGGTGGATGAAACCCTAAATCGGCAACTTAATGGCGTAAGTGTAAATAATTATAGGATTAATTAGGGTTAATCTTAACAAATTGGTTACAAACCACTAATTCCAAATTTGAAACCCTAATTATGGATTTGAAACCCTAATTTGTAAATAGGGAAAAACCTAAGTGTTAATTTAATAATTGTAATGATAATTAGGAAATATTAATAGTAATTTTCAAGTTAAGTAATTAGAAAACCCTAATCTAATTAAGAAATCTATTTTCTCATTTAGAAAAAAATTATTTTTATATTAGAAACCCTAATTCATGGGTTATAAACCCTAATGACCATTTTGACCCTAATTGCTTAATTAGCAATTTTAGTTCGGATATACTAATCCTAATTAGAAAGATTAAATTTATGATTAGGAAATCTTAATTATAATTATAGAATACTAATTATAATTTAGAAAAAATAAATTTCTATTTTTAAAACCTAACTTGGAAATTCTAGAATTATTTTTCCAAACCCTAAACCCTAAATGGCTCAAACCCTAAACCCAAACCCAAACCCTAAACCCTAAGGGTTTGTATCAAATGACCATTTTAGAATTAAATTGTCGTGGAAATGACTATTATACCCTTAATGCATTATTAGAGGAAACTTGCAAATCTTGCCCTATATTTGGTTGGTGAACAACTACACCTACTCCATGTGCTAATATATCACAGCAACCAGCCGAATTTTCCAGCTATACCATAACATGCAAGTCATTTTTATAAGATTAAGAGAGAGAAAATGGTTACTTCCATTTCCATTTTTCTCCAAGCACTTTTCTCTCTAACATCCAAAAATGGGGAGTGGGAGATAGTAAGATACAAAGCTAAGATCATGTTTTAGCATCCCAATATCAGATCATCAAGATCAGAATCAAAAATCAAAGCTAAGGAGGTATGAACCCTAATTTTTCTAAAAATTTAATCTGTTGTTAGTTGTTGTAATTTATTGGTTAAAGTTGTGTATTAGGGTGTCTATAAGTGATCTGCGTTGATAGATCATGGATTTATAACACTTAGATGCACGAATCAAGCATTTTTAGAAATTTGGAAAAATTGAAAAATAAGGCCTGACAGCCTAATGTCAGGGCCTCTAGATCTTTACATGTTAGATGTTAAGTGTGTTTGATGTTATAGATCTGTTCTTTGCCATGAGGAGAGTAGACTGGAAGTGGAATCAACTCCATTCCATGTCTAGATCTCAAGTTATAAGCAGTCAAACTTGGTTGACCGACCATGACCAACTGGTTTTTGGGTAACCCAGATTTCCAGAAAAGGTCTGACAACGTTTTGCAGGGCCTTAATCTTTCTTGTGTTTATGATTTGGACCATGTTGTTGTATTAAGGTTGTTGTCTGACATGTAGACTACATATTAAATTCATTAGGACACTTAGATCCATAACAAGATCAAACATATTGTGGGTCAAACAAGCGTTGACCATCAGCCGGATGAATTTTCTGGAAAACCTAGAAAACTAAAGAACATGTTTTTCTGACATACTTTGACCAGCCTTAATCTTTCATGTGTGATGTTTTTGTTAGTACGTAATGTTATGTAGTTGTAGACTGACATGTTATCTACACGATCGAACCATTATATCACATAAACCGAACCCAGAATGCTAAGATTCAAAGGCTGGAAAGTATGTGCTTCGACTGTTCTTCATTTCTGCGAAACCCAGAAAATGAAGAACAGTGTCTGACACATTTTGTAGGCTCTGTATCTCAGGGATATGATGTGTTATGGTAATGAACTAGGTTTGTTATTGTAGTGCTACATAAGTACTACCATATCGATTCTTAAACAAGCCCGAAGCAATTCAATGAGATTTATCACTTAGAATCAAACCACTACCTTGTCCTAATCGACTTGAAGATCTCGAAAGCATTTCAAGAACACCTATAGCGACAGTGCATGCCGCTATAGGCCTTTTTACCTAAACAGTTTAATTACGAAATTAATTATTAATTTTTGAAAATGATTTATTTTAATAAATAAATAGAAATAAATGGTTTTTAATTATTAAAAATACTAAATAAATTCAGAAAAATTATTTTAAATTCGAAAAATAGTTTTTAATTATTTTGAGTATATTTCATAAATATTTAATATATTTTGAATATAAATGGTATTTAATTTATTTAATTATAATATTAAATAAATTATTTAAAAAGGATTTAAATACATGAAAAATCATGAAAAATAATATTATGTTATAATAAAATATTTTAAGTTATTTTCAGGTGACTTTTAATATTTTAGGATGAATTTCATTAATTAATCAATATTAATGATAATTAGTTTATTTAATAAATATATTAAATAAATTATGTGAAAATAGAATAAATAATTTAAAAATCATATAAAATGATTTAAGTGTTATAAAAATATTTTAAGTTATAAAATATAACTTTTGATATTTTTTCATGAAAATATTAATATTTTAATATTAAAAGCAATAATCGGATAATGGATTTAATTGTTTAAAAATCATATAAAGGTGATTTTAAGGTATTAAAAATACTTAATGATATTATAAATAAATTATAATATTATGACATGTATTTCATTAATATTTGATAATAAATAAATATTAATGATAATAGAATATTGTGGTATTTAATTCATTTAAATACAATTTTAATGATTGAAAAATCAAGATAAATAGTAATAATTATTTAAAAATTATTACGAGACTTCAGTAAATGTTTTAACTGTTAATAAAATTATTTAAGTTAAGTGTTAAGTAAGAGTTTAATTGAACTTAGACTCGATAAAAGTACGACTAGACCGTCGGGATGTTAGAATTGTGTCGGGTTCAACTCAGACTGCAATAGTTTGACTTGATACCGAGTCTTATGTGTGTTATAGACTGATAGAGTTATGTGTTATATGTGTTTAGGTTATTCTATGTATATCTATATATATAATAGTATTATATTATGATGATATTATTCTAATATTGGAGATCTATATTACTAATTTTAGGTCTTCGGATAAGGCAATATAAATTGCGTAATAAGTAATCAATCAGTTCGAGCAAGTTTGTTTTTACTTAACTCTACTAAGAGTTGTTTTATTCGGATAAGCTTATGGTTAATCATTGCTGGTTGCCATGAATTGTACTCTTTACCTATTGCATGTATAAGTCAGGTATGAAAGGCTGATCACCTTCATTACCAGTTGGTTCAGATATATTTGTTCATATATAATACTTGTTCAGTCATAAATTTGTTCCTGCTAGTTCACAATTATATTGTTGAATTATAGCCAGCTTATTATTCAAAATCTTTCAATCATGATATATCATTATATTATTGAATTTAAACTTGTTGGGCAACTTTTATGCTCACCCTTGTTATATCATGATAAAACATTGCAGATTAAGGCGAATGCGTCGGATACAAGGAAAGGTCAAAGACAATTCTAGCGTAAAGTTAATATAGCGATTAGATTTGTAATAGTGTAGTTTGATAATAGTGTTATATGTTAGACAAGTTATGAATTATGTATAAGTTAAAGTTACTCGACCTTGGGGAAAAGTATGTAAGTTTAATGTATAAACAATTTATGTTTATATCTTTCGCAAATATAGTAATAGTGTTAGAATGATCGAACCGGATCCGTGGTGATTTGGGACCTCGAATTCGGGGCCCTCACATCAACCCATTTCGATACATAGTTAACCGCAAGCAAGATGTACTAATTAATGAACGATGATGGAAATGGCCCCATAAAGTCAATGCCCCAAACGTCAAAAATTTCAACTTCCAAGATAGTTTGTAGTGGCATCTCATTCCTTTTCGATATGATGCCCACCCTTTGACATCTATCGCAACTTTTTATGAATTGGTGGGCGTCTTTAAATATTGTAAGCCAATAGAACCCTGCTTGAAGAATTTTTGTTGTTGTTCTCTCACTTCCATAATGTCTTCCGTATGCAGACGAATGACACTCGTGCATTATATTCTTCACCTCGCTGTAAGGCACACACCTTCTAATCATCTTGTCGGCGCACTATTTGAATAGGTATGGTTCATCCCACATTTACCACTTGACGTCATGTAGGAATTTCTTGTTCTGCTATCATGTAAGATCAAGGGAAGGATGTTGCATACTAGATAGTTAGCAAAATTCGTGTACCACGAAAATTCTGCATTGACTCCAAACAGTTGCCTATCCAGAAACGACTCGTTAATTATACACTTATCATCTTCATCGTTACCCGGATTTTCCAGCCTCGATAAATGATCTGCAACTTGATTTTTCGTCACCTTTCTATCCTTTATTTCCAAATCAAATTCCTGTAGAAGTAGAATCCATCTGATAAGTTGAGGCTTAGCATCCTTCTTTGAAATTAAATACTGGATTTCCGAGTGATCCGTGTAAACCACAACCTTTGTCCCAATTAAATATGCCCAGAATTTATCGAAGGCATATACTACTGCAAGTAACTCCTTTTCTGTAGTTGTGTAGTTCAATTATGCATCCGTAAGGGTTTTACTTGCATAGTATATGGCGTGGAATGTCTTCTCTCGGCGTTGACCCAAAACAGCCCCTTCCGCAAAGTCGTTTGCATTGCACATTAACTCAAAAGGCATATTCCAATCCGGTGCGACAATAACTAGAGCTGTAGATAATTTCTTCTTCAATAGCTCAAATTCTAACTTACACTCCTCATCAAACTTGAAAACTGAATCCTTCTCTAAGCGACTGCACAATTGTTTTGCAATCTTAGAGAAGTCTTTTATAAATCTCCTATAGAACCCGGCATGTCCAAGAAAGCTTTGGATTCCCTTAACTAAAGTTGGCGGTAGAAGATTTTCAATCGTTTCCAGCTTTGCTCGATCAACCTCTAATCCCTTCATCGAAACCTTGTGCCCCAAAATTATTCCTTCTTCGACCATAAAGTGGCACTTTTCCCAGTTAAGTACCAAATTAGTCTCTACGCGGCACTTTAACACCATGACTAAGTTTTCTAAATAGACATCAAAACTATCCCTAAAGATTGAAAAGTTGTCCATGAAGACTTCTACATTTTTCTCCACCATGTCTGAAAAGATAGCCATCACACACCGTTGGAAGGTTGTGGGTGGATTACACAAGCCAAATGACATTCTCCTGAATGTGAATGTGTCGTATGGGCACGTAAAAGTGGTTTTCTCTTGATCTTCAGGAGCAATGACTATCTGATTATATCCCAAATACCCATCCAATAAGCAGTTAAATTTATGGCCCGCCAATCTATCCAACATCTGATCGATAAAAGGCAGAGGAAAGTAGTCTTTGTGGGTTACCTTATTCAACTTCCTATAGTCCATGCAAACCCTCCAACCGGTCACTGTCCTCGTCAAAATTAACTCATTATTGTCATTCTTTACTAATGTCCTTCAGCCCTTTTTCGGTACACATTGAACATGACTAACCCAAGCACTGTCTAAAATTAGGTAGCTGATTCCCGCATCTAGCCACTTCAGAATCTCTTTATTCACCACTTCTTTCATGATCGGATTGAGCCGTCTCTATTGTTCCACTGTTGACTTTGAATCCTCTTCCATGAGAATTTTGTGCATATAGAAGGATGGACTGATTCCCTTGATGTCTGTAATTATCCATCCTATAGCCGATTTGTATTCTCTTAGCACTCTCAGCAACTTATTTTCCTGTATTCCGTTAAGCGCAGAAGCAATAATAACATGTAAAGTATTAGAATTGCCTAAGTATGCATACCTAAGGTGTTTTGGAAGTGGTTTTAGAGCAAGTGTAGGTGGCTCCTCTAATGAAGGTTTCATCCTTGATGTGGCTTTCTCTTCTATGTGTAAAGGCTCAAATGGTGTCTTGAATCTGCTAACTCGTGGCAAGGAGTCCAGCGTAAGAAAATAATCCACAAACTTTGGATCATATAAATCTTCATCCCCTAGTAATGTAGTTTCCAATGGATCATTAGCCAAACTTTTAACCATGTCTTCGTTGATTATCTAATCAATGATATCCATCCTAAAACACTCCTCTTCATCCGTAGGGAATTTCATGGCTTTGAATACGTTGAACTTCACTTCCTGATCTTGGACCCTAATAGTTAGTTCACCTTTTTTCACATCGATGAGAGTCCTACCCGTAGCCAAGAACGGTCTCTCTAAGATGATGGGGATGTTCTTATCTTCCTCAAAATCCAGAATAATGAAGTCCGCGGGGAATATGAATTTATCTACCTTGACCAAAATATACTCCACTATGCCTCTTGGGTACGTGACTGACCTATCTGCCAACTGCAATGAAATATTTGTAGGCTTTAGAGCTGGTAAACCCAATTCTGTATAAATTGATAACGGCATAAGGTTCACACTTTCCCCCAAATCACATAAGCATTTGTTGAATGCCATATTCCCAATTGTGCATGGAATGGTAAAACTCCCCGGATCTTTTAACTCTGGCGGTAACTTTCGCTGTAACACTGCACTCCTCTGTTAGTGCCACAGTTTCGAAATCCTCCAACTTCTTTTTCCTAGACAGAATTCCCTTCATGAATTTAGCATAACTTGGCATCTGCTCTAGGGCTTTTATGAAAGGGATGTTAATCTGAAGTTTCTTAAAAAATTCTAAAAATTTAGCGAACTGTTTATCCAATTTCTATTTTTGGACTCTCTACTGAAATGGTGGAGGAGGATACACAACCGGTTCGTTAACTGTCTTGCTCTTTTCCACCTGTTTTTCTTCCCCTTGTTTGTCCTCAACCACTATATTTTCACCTTCTTTATCATCATCTTTTGCAGCCAAATTTTCTGTTTCCTGATTCTCAAGATGTTTTTCACTTCTTAACATAATTGCCTGACATTGCTCATGATTCCCCTTTGTATTTTTCTCTATATCACTGGGTATAGTTCCTTGAGGCCTATTGTTTAATGCAAAAGCCAGCTGTCCCGTCTGATTCTCTAGGTTCTTGATGGCTACAACTTGTGATTTCATAACTGCCTCGTTGTTCGTTATATACTTTGACAACAACTCCTCTAAATCTGTTTTTCTCTCTTGATGCTGAGTTATTTGTTGTTGTTGATTCTGGAATCCCGGGGGATAAGATTGTCATGGAGCTTGCTGATTCTGATTATTGCTCCATGAAAAATTAGGGTGGTTCCTATTCCCCGGGTTGTAGGCATTTTGATACATATTCTGTGGTGGTATCCTATTATAGCTGCCCACAAACTAAATTGATGCAGGTTTGATGGTTCATTGCTCCGTAGGATTCTCTCCTGCACATAGCTCGCACACATACGCCACCTGTTGTGGTTGTGCACCCGTCATGGTGTCCATTTTCTTTGATAAGGGAGCAATCTGTGCTGCCAACGTGGTTACTCCATCTACCTCTAAAATCCTAGCTACCTTAGGTTGTGTCATCCTCGATGTAGGCCACTGGTAATTATTAGCTGACATTGTCTCAACTAAATCATACGCCTCCTCATAGCTTTTAGCCATAAATGCTCCACCCAAAGCTGCATCGATACTCGTCCTGAGATTCCCATTAAACCCATTGTAGAATGTGTTCATCTGCAGCCACTTTGGTAATTCGTGACGTGGGCATTTCCTAAGTAACTCCTTGTATCTCTCCCATACCTCATATAATGATTCCCCGTGCTGCTGTTCAAACATAGTAATCTCATTCCTTATTTTTGCAGTCTTTGTTGGTGGAAAGAATTTGGCTAGAAATTTTTGAGCGAGGTCTTCCCATGTAGTTATTGATCCCGATGATAGTGAATGTAACCAACTCTTCGCCTTGTCCCGCAGAGTGAATGGGAACAAACGAAGTCTGACTACTTCATCCGACACCCCATTATACCTAAAAGTGTGCATATCTCCAAAAAGCTGACCAAGTGTTCATTCGGATCGTCATTTGCAAGTCCCCTAAACTGTATCGAGTTCTGAATCATCTGAATAGTCCCAGGCTTGATCTCAAATGTGTTTGCAGCAATTGTTGGCCTGGTGATACTCGACTGAAGCTCAGTCACCTTAGGTGTAGCAAAGTCTCGTAACGCTTTCTGGTCTTTGGCAGCCATTACTTCTTCTTTTTTAGAATTCTCAAAGTCTTCCCTAGTCTCTTTGATCCACTTACTTATCCTTTGAAACCGTTTCTCGATGTCCTCCAAAGGAAGCAAGTCTGGGTTTTTGGACCGAGTTTGCATAAACCGACTTCAAGAACCTGAAATAGAAATAAGAAAATAAAAAAAGAAAAAATGTTTAAGTAAAACTGGACTAATTAAATTGATATTGCAAAATTATTAAAATCAATTCTAAGTCCCCGGCAATGGAGCCAAAAACTTGTTGTGTAAAATCTAATTACGCACAGCACGTAAGTATACATGGTCAACAAGTAATAGAGTGATAAGTTAACTATCGTTCCCACAGAGACTAGCAAGAAATTAACCCTCACAATTACCAATTTCCTATTAATCAAAATTTAATTAAACTAACCAATTTAAGAATTATAACTAAAAGTATTAAAAATATTAAAATTACCAAACAATTAACAAACCCTAAAAATTAAATTTTCAAACAAATATTGGAAAATTAGGCTTATAACTTCACCTGAAGCATCACTCTGATTATTACACCTTATTCCAGTTTAATTCACTATCCCAGTTTATTAATCAAGAGCACTCAAGTAGAACTAGCCACCTCTCGATACACTAATACCGTATTAACTCAAATCCACAAATTAGATAGAATTAAGTTAAACACCTTAATTAACTAAGTCACTATATCTCTATGTGAATTACAATTAAAGAAGGTTTAAGTTCAAGTTCTCTATCCAATTACATGTGATGTTAAGCATATATCTACCCTAACATTCAACAAGATTCCATTTATTCATAGAATTCAAGAACATGTGCTATATTGACTAAGTCTATACTCGTATTTCATCTCTCGAGTTCATACAAGTCCACATAAATTTAGTGATCAAGTAATTTATAGATTCAAGCACAAATCAATATAGATAAACTAAGAAATAGCTTATTAAACTAAAAATCAAAGTTACATAACCATCGTTCCACTTAAAGATCTGTTATAAGCCTAATAAAGAATTTAGCTTATCATCAATGAATTAAAAACTGAATTAATTAAAGTGAACATCATCCCAATTATAGAAATTAAACTAAAGAAGAAGAATTAATCCAGAACCACCCTTCTCTCTAGCCTAAATCTGCACTTGTCGTGAAATTTGCCTTCAACGTCGCCCTCCAATGCTTCACTCAGAAAATCTATCTTCAATAGATGTTAATTGCATGTCTCCTTCTCAATCTTGTTGTTTTCTACTGATTTATATGCCAAGACACGTATTCTGATTACAATTCCATGCACGATTGAGTTTCTGCAGAATTTGAAAAGAACAGGACACTAGAATTTTTGTACCTTTTACCGTACGGGTGTTTTTTATAAATATCCAGCCTGCTTGGCATAGCTTCGCTAGCGAGTTTACACCCCCCCCCGGTGAGGGTTTTATATAGAAATAAATCAACATTTTGGCATAGCTTCTGCTAACTATCCATTTTAGCTCCAAACTTGCCAAATTTCGCCAAACTCTAGTCTTTTAATCCATTTGCCACTCCACCACACCTAGACACAAAACAACATTAAACAAGTAAAAACAAAACATAAAATCAAGGAATTAACACCGATTAAGCTTGAATTAGGAGCCGATTTGTGGGTATAAAACCCATTTATCAGACATCTCTGCGAGTTATCAGCAAATCAGGCTTAGATAGCACTGATGGGCATTTCAAACCGATGGCGATAACCCCAGCATGGCATCAAGTGATTTCTATGATAAGAACTTTGGAAAGTACCGGTCGAGTAGACATCCAAGCAGTTCAACAAGGTCATCATTAATAATTCCATCCCACAACAGAAGCGATGGGAACAGGCAATTATCACATCCCGTTGGAAATCATTCCAACAAATAACACTCAGCAAACAAACATCATGATGCATTAAATTTGCATCATGCTGCATTATATTTGCATCATGATTGTCTTGTCACATTTTCAAGTTTCTAGTGATCTTTATCTTATCCATGTCATTGCATTGCATGAATATGATAAAGAGGGGCATCTGTAGACACTCGAAATTTTGCATTCCTGTTACTAACCCTGCAGCATAGCAGAATCGTCTTCCAGAGATAACCCTAGAAGTCATATCAGTTTCAAGCCCGGAGACAACCCCGGGAAGTCCAGTTTTCAATCTTGGAGATAACCCTAAGAGACTCAGTTTCAATCCTGGAGATAACCCCGGGAGATCTAGTTCCAACCTCGGAGATAACCCTGAGGGATCTAGTCCAAGTTCCGGAGATAGCCCCAGAGAAGTCAGTTTCAACCTCGGATATAATCCCGGGATACTTAGTTCAACCCCGTAGATAACCCCGGGAGGTCAAGCTAACCTTAGAGATAACCCTGAGAAACGACTGCTACATCTGCACCAAAGCCGGAGAAAACCCCGGTGGGGGAAAAATTGTCATTTTGCCAACTCAACATCACATCAATGTTGTCTAACCATAATTTAATCCACACTGCGTATCAAGGTGTCCCACAAGAACCATAGCTCAAATCCCGAGTGACAACTGCACAAGGCAATACAACGTATAGACTTTGAAGACTTGGAGATCTAGTCATTGACCCATTTTCCCAGCTTCGTACAACCTCTAATCCCACGTCATTTTGTAGCTCTCAACAATAGCATTTTAAAAAGGTACAACACTCCTTTATCGAATGCCCGAATTAAAAGTTATGAAGGTTTGAAAGGACATCGCGTAGCCTAAGTACACGTACTTCGAGACGATGGGATCCGCATTGCTCGAGAAAGCCCGAACAACCATAGGTAGAACCACGGCTGCCGCGGGTTGAACATCGTCCATTTGGTCTTTAAATATGAGCTCTTGGCAGCTCATTTGAAAAAAATGAAAAAAAGAAAAAAGGAAACATGAGAGAAAACTCTATTAATTTCAGCTTGTAACCCCTGCTAGAGTGCTCTAAACTGAGTGATTCTTCTTTTTAAACATTTGTAAGCTCCTGTTTTGTAACATACTGAAGTTTAACAGGTGGAAACTGAGTTTTTAGGCATCAAAAGCTATCTGAAGTCTTCTTGGCAGCCCACTGTAAGAATTTTTAGATTTTTTTAGCTTTCTACTACTTATATATATTTATATCTATTAACGTTGAGAGTCGCATTGAGTGGGTATGCTAGATCGTCGATCCGTGGCTTTATATATATATATATATATATATATATATATATATATATATATATTACCGAACTTGAACTCGAATGAACCTGGATAGAATATATATAAGTATATATATATATTTACATTTCAAAGTTATGTCTGAAGTTTACTTCATATACCTCTTTTATATATCTGTTTTAACTGCTTTAATATTGTACATATTTAATCTTTCAGCCTACGGGCTAGATTTGCCTAAATCTGGCCATTTCTAACTTTGACCGGTTCAAAAGATTCTAAACTGGAACCGTTGAAGCCAGAATGGTTTAGATTTATTCAAATCTAGTTCTTTTTCTAGCTTTTGTACATATCACTCTTTCATGTGAGCCTAAAAATCATGTGATCACAGATTCAGCTTCTGAATCTAGATTCGGTTCCCGTGATGGACATTTTGCAGCTGCAACTAGCTTGTAAATTATCTACGGTGTTTGGATATCCTTAGATGGCTCTCATGCCCATAAGGAGTTCGATACTGCTATGTATCTTATCTTCTCGAAGATACCTCGCATCTCGAAAATAAAAGAAATTAAGTCGAACACATAATAAAATGGAAGTATCAAAGGCCTCAATTACTATTAAACATAAGGGTTTGAAAACCTGTTTTCCAAAACTTCACTGCTATATCTTGTTAAAATTGAATTTTAAGTTAAGTTCAGATGACCACCTGGGGTTTGAGCGGTTTCCCACTTAACCACCTGTAGTCAGTAAAGCTACATTTAAATTCTCAACTTTTTGAGTTAAAGTGAATAACTGCTTTCTGTCATAACTCTATTACTTAAGTTGGATAAAGACTTAATTATCCTCCTTATATATAAACGACAGATGCTGGAACATGCGAGGGAAGAACATATGAAAAAATAAGACCCACAAATCACTCCATGTTTCAATGCTAGACTTCAGTGAGATCAATTTTTTTTCCCCTGTCCCTTTTTTTTATAGCAAAAGTTGGGCTGCAGTGACATCACATGAAAGGAATCATGGACGAGTGTTCATGAAAAATTAGTGGAATTTACAAATCACAAAAATTCTGAGCAAACCTGATAATATCACATAATTGTAAGCAATCAAATTACCTACCAGATGTTGAGGTAACATGTAGAACTCAAAGCAAATTTCTGGACTAAATTGGTCACGAACTGACTATGTGACTAATTTACTCGCTAACCGAGTGGATCGACTATGTGTTCGATATCAACTAAAATTATTAGCATAGAAATGAGACACGGAAACTAAAAAAGCCTGCAATAGCCATCATACAAACAGACAGCTGATCATGGTTTGGTGACATAAACTACAGATGTTGTTACCGAACTAATCACTTCCCTTCAAACAATCAATTTGTCGATGAATTATCTCACTAGCTCAATTCCTCCAGAGCTTGGACAGCTTCAGAATCTAAAGGAACTACTGCTCTATTCAAATTCTCTTTCTGGTAAAATTCCTCCAGAGATTGGCCTTTTGAAGAAGTTTCAAGTTTTGAGAATTGGAGATAACATGTTATCAGACCAAATTATTTCGACCATTGGAAAATTAACTGAGTTGAGCATCTTGGGACTTGCTTATTGACAATTCAATGGAAGCATTCCAATTGAAATTGGTAACTTGAAGAATCTGAAATTTCTAGACTTGCAGAAGAATAGTCTTAGTGGCCTCATACCACAAGAGATCATGGTCGCAAACGACTTCAAAGATTATGCAGAAATAATAATAGGCTTGAAGGGGGCATTCTTGCTTCAATGGAAAAGCTAGAATCATTTCAAATCACTTCAATCCCCTCAGAGCTCAACCAACTGAGTCGGCTCGAGAGTGTCGACTTGTCTAGTAATAACTTATCGGGAGCCATTATCCTCAATTCCCAATTGAAGAACCTTGAGGCTCTAGCTTTGTCTAATAACCTTTTGGCAGGTAGCATTCCCAATGACCTTTGTATTAAAGATTCAACTTTGTGCCATTTTTTACTCGCTCAAAATCATTTCTCTGGAAACTTCCCTTCAGAGCTACTGGGCTGGACAAACTAGAGAACCTCACAGATCTTCTACTAAACAACAACAGCTTCACCGGAACTCTACCTCCTGAAATTGGAAATTTGAGCAACTTGGTAACACTTTATCTTTTCTACAATAAGATCACAGGTGAAATCCCAACAGAAATTGGGAAGTTACAGAGGTTAAGCTTACCAAATCGTGATTGAAGAGCGGATTGATAGCGCTTAGAAGCTGAAGATAGATGAGCCAAAATTTCCCTCTTGATTGGAAAATTTTCCCCCAAAAAATAAATTTTCCAGCCAAACAACAAATAAAAGCCCTAATACAATATATTGTAACTCTATTTACTTAAGAAAGAAAAACTAGCATCATTCAAAGAAGCTCGAGGCACAGTCGGTCTTCAAATCCCGTGAATCTCCAACCGCAAAGAACCACCGGACATCACTAAAATTTTGACCAAATCTCCTCACCTTCAAATAAAGTGACCGCAAAAGTGAACCTACCATGACTGCCACTATCACAATCACACTAGCGGCGACAATTATACTGAAGTAAAGGAACTTACAGGTAACATAAGATTCTCGTCGGGAAGAAGCGGGGGAAGGGTCCAATTGACTAAGAAAGCTCAGCAAACTAGCCAGAGTGGGTTTGAAGGGAGAATAAGATGAGAGGAATGTTTTTAAAAGCCAAGAGGGAGAAGAATGGTATTTTAGACATTTTCTAGTTTTTTTTACTGTTACACCCTCTTTTCACGCATTTTTGGCGTCTGACATGCACGCACGTTTAATTTGGATGGAAAAGGTAACGTTTTCACTTCAACTCAAAAAGTTGGGAGTTTAAATGTAGCTTTACTGACTACGGGTGGTTAAGTGGAAAACAGCTCAAACCCCAGGTGGTTATCTGAACTTAACCCTTGAATTTTTATACAAAAGTCAAACCCTTTGTATATAGGTGAAAACGAGGCATAGCACTACTTCCAGACAATTGCACATAGACCCTACACATACACATATGCAAAAAAAAGTTAATGAAAAGTGGCGATAACCGTGTTATCACCGAATTTGGAGGTATGCTTAACCCCTTCCCTCTGCTTAATCAAGCCTCCGGACCCTAACGAATCTTGGTTTCTAAGACCAGTTAAACAGTGTCAAACTATTAGGTCTTTGTGCAAACCTTTTCTCGGTTGAGCTGGTGCAACCATTTAAAATTACCAATTGGCAACTCAACAGTCAAATCATCGACATATACATGTTTGACCTTTTCAAACTTGATTTTTAAAATAAATCTCACCTAAAATGAGAACACCAAAAGACAAGTACAGAAAGGGGACAAATAAAAATCTCGACGTCGATAGAGCACAATTAACACAGCTTAGATCAAGCATGGAGAATGAATGAAGAAATCTTTACTTAAGAAATACTATCCTAAACTGACTATTATTCTATTGAATGGAAAATTTGAAATTTAACTAATGAAAATGAAACAATGATTGGGTTACCTCCCATCAAGTGCTTAAATTTGAGTCTTTCTGCCTGACTACTTCCTATTTTTAGTCTGGATCAGCCGGTATTGTGTGAGCACTCTGCTTTTTTCCCATACATAACCAACAACGTTTCACTGTATACTATTTAATCATAATATTCGGATAGGTAATTGGCTTTTGCTCACCAGTGAGGGTTTTTAAGCCATCGTCTTTTCGAGAATCTTTATGAACCGACTCTATAAATGCATCAATACAAAAACACTCTCCCTTATCATTTTGGATTGGGATTTCCTTGAATACTTTGATTTTTATCTCTTCATCAAATACTCTCATAGTTAGTTCTCCATTGGGCACATTGATTAGTGTTCGTCCGGTTGCAAGGAATGGTCTTCCCAATATAATCGGGTTGCAAGGAATGGTCTTCTCAATATGATCGGGATATTCTTATCATCTTCAAAGACTAACACTACAAAGTCATTTGGAAATAACAGTTTATCGACCTTCACCAGTACATCTTCTATTATTCCCAACGGATACGTTATCAATTTATCTACAAGTTGTAAGCTAATATTTGTTGCCTTTGTTTCCTTTAAACTCAGCTTCTTATATATGGACAGTGGCATTACGTTTATGCTTGCTCCCAAATCACACAGTGCTCTTCCCACATCTTGATTACCAATTGCACAAGGAATAGTAAAGCTCCCCGGATCTTTCAACTTAGGGGGAAGCTTTTGCTGAAGAACTGCACTACACTCTTCTGTTAGCGCCACTGTTTCAAATTCACCAAGCTTGTGTTTCTTAGATAATATATCTTTCACAAACTTGACATAGCGTAGCATCTGGTCTAGTGCTTCGGCGAACGGAATGTTAATGTGCAGCTTCGTAAAGATTTATATGAATTTAGCAATCTGGTTCTTCAATTTTTGACTTTGTAACCGTGAAGGAAATGGTACAAGAGGTATAATTGAAGTTTGCTTCTCCTTTTCATGCACCACTGGCTCTTTTTCTACCTTCTTCTCCTCATCTTTTTCCTCTGCCTTTTTAGAATTTTCTGAGACTAGTGAAAGGCGTGGTCGCGCTTGACTTCCCATACAAATTGGGTGCGGCTGAGCTACCCTCCAGTAACTATTTTTTGCTTCAAAGTGTGATAACATTGTATTAATCATTCCCATCATTTTTAGGATTGACTTCTGTATTACTTGGCAGAGCCCCTGGAGGTCTGTTTGTCAAGATATTTGCCATCTGGCCCATTTGATTCTCCAGATTTTGAATCACAACTGCTTGAATTTTCATCATCACATCATTATTGGCTATATAATTCAACAACATCTCTTCCAAATCTAACTTCTTTTCTGGTTGTGGAACTGCCTGCTGTTACTGGTGTTGAAACCCTGGAGGATATGATGGTCGTGGAGCCTGTTGTTGATTTTGATTGTTTCTCCATGAGAAGTTAAGATGGTTTCTTGCCCCCGGATTATAGTTGTTCTGATACAAATTCGGCAAACGATTGTAACTCCCCACAAACTGGACTGACACTGGATTGATATCACACCGCTTTATTGGATGTGAACCCGCACATAACTCACACACAAATGCCACTTGTTACACGTTTTCACCCATAATTGCATCAATTTTCTTTGACAGTGCTGACATCTAAGCTGCTAACATTATTACTGCATCTACCTCTAATATCCCGTCTACCTTAGGCTGAGTCATCCTTGTTGTTGGCCATTAGTAATTATTAGTTGTCATGATCTCTAGCAATTCGTATGCCTCCTAAAACTATTTGGCTATAAATGCTCCTCCCACGGCTGCATCGATGTTTGTCCTAGTATTACTATCTAACCCATTGTAGAATGTATTCATCTATAGCCACTTGGGTAGTCCATGATGTGGACATCTTCTCAAAAATTCTTTATATCTCTCTCAAGCTCCATATAATGACTTGCCATGATGTTGCTCAAAAGTAGTAATTTCATTCCTCATTTTTGTAGTTTTCACCGGCGAGAAGAATTTTGCTAAGAATTTCTGGGCCAAGTCATCCCAGGCAGTAATGGAGCCCGGTGGTAATGAGTGCGACCAACTTTTTGCCTTTTCCCTCAATGTGAATGGAAATAACTGAAGTCTCACTGCATCATCTGTCACTCCGCTGTACTTGAACGTATCATAAATCTCTAAAAAGCTTACGAAGTGTTCGTTCGGGTCATCATTAGCCAAACTCCCAAACTGTACTGAGTTCTGAATCATCTGAATTGTCCCTGGTTTGATTTCAAAGGAATCAGCTGCTATGGTTGGCCTCGTGATGCTTGGTTGGAGCTCATTAATCCACGGTGTACCATAATCCCGCAGTGCTTTCTTATCTTCTCCCGCCATGTTAATCGGTGTTTCTATTGCCTCTCGAGTTTCCTTAATCAACTTAATCAACCGATAAAACCTTTTTTCGATGTCATCCTCATAAGGCAACAACTCTTGCTTCTTAGATCGAGTTTGCATGCACTACTCAAGAGTACCTGAAATAAGAAGTAAACAAAAAGAAAAAGAAAAATTGTTTAACTAAAACCGATCTAATTTAAACTGATGATGAAAATAATAAAAATAGTTTAATAGTCCCCGACAATGGGGCCAAAAACTTGTTGGTGTAAAATTTAATTAAGCACAGCACGCAAGTATACGTGGTCAACAAGTAATAAAGTGATAAATCAAGTATCATTCCTACAGAGACAATAAACTAAATTTTATTCTCACAAGCACTAAATTTTATATTATTTTAATTTCTTTAAACAAATGATTAATGTTGTAAATTTATGAAATTAACTAATTAACTAAACTAAATTAACTAACACAAGAATGAATCAGATAATGGAGGTTTAAGACTACAATTTCACTTAATGCGTCACTATAATCAACACACTTCCAGTTAAGCCAAATTAATTATTTTTGAATTTTAATCAATAACACGTAAATAAAATATGACCATCTCTCGATGCATCATACTCATATCAACTTAAATCCACAAATGATAGAATTAAGATAAATACCCCAATTAACTAATCCACTATATCTCTATGTGAATTACAATTAACGAGAGTTTAAGCCCTAGTTCTTTATCAGGTTACATGTGATGCATAGGTATATCTCTATCCTAGGCACAAAGTATGAATTCCAACGCAATACAGAAATCACAAACACATGTTATTATGACCATATCTAAATTTATACTTCATCTCCCGAATTCATATAAATTATCATGGTAATTGTTGATCAGACAATTAATAATTCAGTATAAATCATAATAGGCAATCCTTTAATAATTAAATATAGCTCAATACGGAAGCATGTCAATCTTAACTACACAATAAGATCCATTGTAGCCTTAAATAGAAAATTAGTTCATGCTAGATGAATTAAAAACTAAAATCCACAAGTAATATAGCATTCTAAATACAAGAAATAGAGTATAGAAAGAGAATAAAAATTTGCGTAGAAATCCTCCTCTTCACTGCTCCTGCCTTGATTCCTTTGCGCTAGAATCATCGCTTCAATTCTCCCAAGCTTTCTCCAATTTAGGGTTTGATAGTGAATGAGATGATAATGTCTTCTCTGCCCCTCAATTTGTCTTTTATAGCCTCCTAATCGCATCTCAAATCAGTTACTGAATCACCTCCAAAATCCTTCTCAGACATGGTAACTACTATGTTGATCCCGACCACTCTGCCCCGGTGGAGTTTTTTCCTTCAACAAATCCGCCCCGACGGTTGTAAAATAAAATTCTGCCTCGGCGGAGTTTTTGTGCTATGAAATTTGCCCCGACGGATGTCCTGGTTCAAGAGCTGCCAAAATTTCAATTACATCCTTATTTTCCTATTTTCGCCTTTTAGATAAGTTCCTGCAACATAAACAAAGAATCAAGTAAAAAGATACTAAAACTATTCAAAGTAACAAAGAATAAAGCCCAAAAGGCAAGCGATTCGTAGGTATAAAACTCATTCATCGGTTAAAAATCGTCATTTAACCACCTGTTGTTTAAAAAAGTTGTAAAATTTTTCTTTTTCATCCAACTTAATGCTTAGATTCTTTGTGAAAAATACTAAAATGCCCCCTTTAGCTTAATAAAATAGTAAAATGCCACCTTATTTGATCTTTAACTTTTCTTCCCATTTTTAATCAATTGGATTATTAATCAAAATAAATTTTATTATTTTAATTAAATCATAAGATTAGTAAATAAATATTAGTTACATATTATGAAAATGTAATATAAATTTTGTAATATCTTTTTAAAAAAATATTAAGATTGAGTTTTCAATAATAAATATGTGACCATTATATTACTTTTGTAACTCATAGATTTCAAAAAAAATATATTTTCATTTTTAATACATATATTTAACTAATATACATGTATAAAGAAAATTAAATTTGTCAAACAAATAAAAAATAATAATTAAATCAAACCGGGTAGTTAGATTTTGAAATTCATTCATTCTTTTCTTCTATGGAGAATCTGTTCTTCTCCTTTCCTTCAAAATAGGTAGCTTTATAGTTTATGTGCCATTAGCTTTATGTATGGTTGAAATTGAAAATATTGTTCATTACTTTCTCTTTGATGCCAAGAAACTATGGAAGAAAATTAATTCCCAAATTCTACAATTTATTGTGACGTCTTCAAATTCGGGTCTATATCATCCAATTTGAGTTGTCAAAATACATATTACAAACACATATTCTCTTATTTAAAATTTTTACAATGTATATAATATGACATTATTCACAACCAAAACCTCACTATAATTATTATCACACTATTTTATAAAATGGTGAGAATTGTTACAGCTACTAACTCGGACCATTACTTCATTCCCCTACTCTTCTCGCTAGACTCAGTTACACTCTTATTTCCTGAAAAGAGTTATGAAACAAAAGGTTGAGCACAAATAGCCTAGTAAAGAATATAATTACTAAGATAAATAAGTTATCATTAGCCTTCAACAGTGATAAATCAAATATTTAGAACATATGGTTGATGATATAAGTTTTTAACAAATAACTGCAACAGAATGAGCAATCTATTAAAAGAGTCAACTAGATCATAATGTCTACTATCTTCCTCCAATTAAAAAATTCATCATCAATATTTTATCATTGTGATATCAATCAGTAGTTCCTAGTCATACTGATATCAATCAACAGTTTTTCTTTGCACCTAGGCCAAAAAGAAATTTCACCACATGTCTTTGCCTGTAACACCAATTAAAGGTCATACTTATACAAATTCATAGTTGTTGGTCATAATCATGTTAATCAACAGTGCTTTTTGCACCAAGGTCAGAGAGAACTTTCACCACATGTCTTTGCCACACAAGCTGAACACACTCAACAATAATATTATCTTTGCACCTAGGCCAAAGATATTGACAACAACTTAGTCTTGATGATTTATATAAATAACAATAATATGAAAGATGGACAAAAATAATCAAAATAAATAAATATAGAATAAACATTAACAATTTTTTAATTTAATTTAACTATAGTCCAAATTGTCAACAAGATATTCAGAAAATCGATTAGAGTTCTTGATAGAATATAAAGTTAAAAAAATATAAGGTTATTTCAAATATAATGATAAAATTTAATAGAAATATTTAGATAAAAGATATTAGATGAAACACAAACTATTAATGATATTCTAATCATTTCAAGAATTTTTCACTATTTAATGATAAGGCTCTAGAAATGAATAATAATTTCTTACCATAAATATAAGAGTATCTAACACTTTTAGCAACACTGAGAATATCTTTATACTTAAAAAAAATACTCACAATATTGTAGTAGAGATTTTTTGATTTTTTGGTGTATCTCATCTTCTAAAGGTGCATTCCTTTTATAGGCAAGGTTTGGGAGACATGCATGCTTCCGTTAATTAAGAAATTTAGTCACGGGTTTCAAACCCATCAGTACACCAATTTGGAAAGTATGGTAATTGAGGGACCACTCATTGTAAAAGAAATCAAAATCCGCCAAAATTACAAAAAAAGAAGGCATGCCAACTTAGAAAGTTTGGCAATTGAGGGACCACCCATGGCAAAAACAATCAGAATCGTCCAAAATCACCCAAAAAAATGATCAATCTTTAGGTAAAATCCAAACAACTCAAATCTCTACACTGGTTTGTCGACTCGCCTTTCACCAATTATTATTATAATTTCTATCTTCTATACTATTGACTTACTGTTTTAATGTGACAAATAGTAGTGTTCATCAAATAATGAGTATGTCCAATAATTTAATATATGTGACTTTTAATTATGTCACTTTTCTTTACTACCCTTGCTACAATGGACTGGTGCTCACTATCCAACCTTAATTTCTTTTGAGTATAGATAATATAGCTTCACAATTCTAACAACCAGATCGTTCCTAGAAATGAGGGAGCCTTCCGTATAAACTGTGCGCAATCAAATAACCTCTTTTCTTGATAGAACTTCTAGAATTTATAAATAATGCTAACTAGTCTAATTATTTTATTTCAATTATTATGAGTTATTATGTCATGAAAATTATTGATTTAATAAGATGAAATATTGTGCAGTCGCTACTGTGGTAATTATTGAATCAATAATATGAAGTACTATGCAATTGCTACTGTAACAATGATTAAATCAATAATATGAAATATTGTGCAATATCATGTGATATTTTGGAATAACGCGTGATACTGTAGAGTACCTCGTGCTATTGTACTTTTATCACTAGATATTTAAAAGTTAAAAGTAATAGTATCGTTGAATTTTTTTTTAGAAATGTTATTTATGTCATTTTCGGTATCCGATGGTTATGCCGTTGTGGGGCCCACTAATAATTGATTGTTTCGGTGCCGTCATATTTTACCTAATATCCCCAACAAAACGAATACTCGTCGACACGATGAATATCCCCCGACATACTTTTATAATTTGCATATATCACCCTTAAATTTAACCTTTTAGAATTGTTCAATTGCAAAATCTGTGGGCCCTACTTTATAATATTTATGTATTTTAATTAGTTTCCAATATTGAAATAAACTAAGTTGCATTTAAAATAAAATAATATATTGTAAATAATAAAATCAAATAAAATAAATTTAATTTAATTTACTAAATTAAATTAAATTTAATTAAATAATATGATATAATATAATACAATATAAATTAAATTAAAATTCAATATTAAATTAAACTAAATTAAATTACACTAAATAATATAATATAATAACATATAAATTAAAACAAAGTAAATTACTTAATATAATATAATACAAAAGAAAATAAATAAAATGAAATGAAATGAAATAACATAATTAAAATAAATAATTACATTACATTAAATTAAATAATATAATATAATATAATATAATACAAAATAAAAAGAAATAAAAAATAACTTAATTAAAATAAATAAAATAAAATATGACAAAATAATATAATATAATACAAAATAAAATAAAATGAAATGAAAAATACTAAAATAATTTAAAATAAAATAGAATAAAGTAAATTTACTGTAATAAAATAAAGTAATTAAATTAATATAAATTTCATTATTTTAAATTAATTAAAATAAAATAAAGTAGTATAATATAATAAACTAAGTAGCATTTACTTAGTTCCATTGGTACATATGTGACACCCTCAAATCCAGGTACTTCAATCCCACAGATCTGATGCTCATTATCCATCATATTTATATCTAACTACCCACAATAAAGGATAATAATAATAATACACTTAATAAGCAATACTACCATTAAAGGGTTACATAATTAATACAAAATCACAAGTCATCTAACATTTAATTATTACATTTTTAGCGGAAATAAAATAACATTAACATAACCAAGTCTTATTACATAAAATTCTCAAAGTAATATAATTTTAAACTTCATTATTTATTCATCTTGCCCTTACACGGCTCATCAAACTTCTCAATCTTAGTTGTAATGTTTTTATGCAAGAGTGAGCAAAACAATTGCTTATAGACTATATGGACCATCCATCTTGTACTACGGGGGATCAACCATTTGTACATAGTATTGTGCACAAACATTTTTAACGTTATTGCGTAATATAATCCCCTATTTTAGGGTTGTTCATCTCAGTTTTGACATTAGAGTCTGTACCAAAGGAAGTTTAGTTTATGTGAGACCCCAACTTTTTGAATAAAGATGAATTTTCTATAATTATCATTTTTGAATATTATGGAATGAATTAGATATAATGTTATAATTGTGGGTAATATTTATAAATTTTGCAAAGTACGCAAGTTGTTATATAATATTCGATTGGTCGGGGAATATTCGTTTTAATAGGAAATATTGAACAACGGCAAAATCATTAGTGGACCCCTAACGGAATTATTTGCCGGATTGAGAAACGACAAAAATACTTTTTATGAAAATAACGGCGGAAGTTTTACAGTTAGCATTGAAACACCCCGGTGTTAAAAGAAATGCGAATCTGGCGTAGTTGCACATGAGAGATTACGGTATAAATTATTGATGCTTACGTGAGAAGTCACTCAGTTTTGTTGTTGCATAGTATCTCACGTTAATTGATTCAATTATTGTCGATATTTTTTATATATTATTAAATCAATAATTGAGGCGACAAAGTTATTAATATTATTATTTGCAATATTAACGATATCTAGAAGTTACATCGATGAGAGGTTTGGTCACCTAATTGCTTGGCATGATAGGAGAAATCCTTATTGGAAAGCCCCCTCTTTCCTGGGAACGACATGGTCGATTAATATTGTGAATTATAATAAAGGTGATAAATGTTGTTAAAATTATTAATGTGATTTTTATGAGGTATTTTATATATTTATATATGTTAGTGGATTTTGGTGGAGTATTGAAATGATGAGGAAGTGTTGTTATATATATATATATATATATATATATATATATATATATATATATATATATATATATATATTTTGTTAGTGGTGTGTGAGTGGTGGGGTGTGTGAATATATATATATATATATATATATATATATGTTATTTAGTGTGTGTGTGTGTGTCGGGAGTGGAGGAAAAAAACTGGTAGTGGATATATTTAAATGGTGGAAAAGGGGAGTATTATATATATATATATATATATATATATATATATGTTTATAGCATGTGTGATATATAAATATATATATATATTATATTCTTGATTTGTTCCTATTGGCTGGGTGATTGAAAATATGCATCGGTGAGTTGCAAAATGTTATCATCCCTGATTGCATAATTATTGCATCGGTGATATTTTCCTTACACAGTGCCCTTCCATTCTCCTATAAATAGGATGCTTAGTTAGAATTGAAAACCACACCAGAAATCCAGAGAAATTCTTCTTCTATAATCTTGAGCGTATTTTAGAGTTTTAGAAAGCTTTGAGCGTAGGAAGTTTTCTTTAAGAATAATCTCACCCTACTAGTCGGAATACTCTTCTTTTACGGTAGGAAATATTATTTGTTGTACCCGTAAGGAGTATTATTTCTTTTGTAGTCATGAATAGAACTTATATTATTCTATTCTTTATTATTCTGCTAGAATAACCAGTATACGCAGACTACCCTATACTTGGTGACATTCTTCTATTATTACATCTTTATTATTATTACATTTGAATATATATCTCATGCATGCGTTTTCTTGGGACTTGATTAAAATCTTTATTATTATTACATTGGAATATCCTATCTAATGCTTTTTTCTTGGGACTGATTCCGTCTTTATTATTATTACATTGGAATATCACATGCATGCATTTTACGTAGGACCGATTTCGTCTTTATTATTATTACATTGATATATCATGTATCAGACGTTTATCTTGGGACTGGTTCCGTCTTTATTATTCTCATTGGAACATCTGTCGGTGCGCGTAATTTACTTTGACTTTGGTTTAGATTATTTATTATTCGGTTGGAATAACTTGTCTATGTGAAGTACTGCATGCATAGTGATTTATTTTGTTATTCCATTCGTTATTATACTCAGTTGGTTAAAGTTTTGACTTCTATACTCCATGAAATTAGTGGAATATCTTTAATATTTGCGCTTCATCCAGTATCTTTTCATGGAAATATTCTTCTGAGCATTCTTAAATTTTACTCTACAAAGCAGTATCATGTAGACAGTTTGGACGTTATTGGTTCCTGGATAAATTAATTCTTGAACTTGTTTTATTGAATTCTTATATCATGGTCATCATCCTCATGTTTATATTTTATTGAAAGTCATCTGTGGCCTGTAGTGCATAGATGGACTTGGTATGATTATGACCATGGATTATTCGGTGTAATCATGACCGTAATGTTACAAATGATGTGGTAAAAGTCCCCATTGGCCCGTAGTGCATTGATGGACAGTTGTTGGCATGATCATGACCATTAATGAATACACAAATATTCTTGGTCCGTAGTGCATGGATAATTTATGGTCGTGATACTAAAAAATATCCTTGGCCGTAGTGCAGGGGTGATTCAATGATGTGGATTATTTATTAAGTTGAGTCCCAGCGATAAAAGTGATGAAAAAACCTTTAAAATCATAAAAGATAGTAGATTTTATTTCCTACTTGACTCTTTTAATGGATTGCTTGTTCCGCTGCAGTTAAACTTGATGTTGTTATATTTTATCAGTTTAAACTGTTGAAGGCTAATGATAATTTATTCTGCATTATCTTAGTCATAATATTTCTTACTAGGCTAGTTGAGCTCACCCTTTCTTTCGCTGTTCTCTTCAGGAAATGAGAACATAGCAGGGACTAGTCGGGGAACGGAGTGACGGTCCGAATATAGCATTAGTAGTCCTCACTATTCGTGAAATAGTGTGTTAATAATTGTAATGAGGACTCCTTTTGAGTTTGTATAATCTCTAGTGAGACAATAATTGTATTCAAACTCACAGTTATGTTTTCATCGTATTATATACCGCATGATTCTATTAGTAAATTGTATTTGAATTCTGTACCATGTATCTGGCGACCCAAGATGGGTGATGTATACCTAATTTTGGGGGCGTCACAGTTTAGATTAGCTTCAACAGAAATTCTAGATTTTAAAACACTCATCAAGTATGGACTAGTCGAATCAAAAGGGTTCACTAGCCATATAACAGTCTAATATCAACAACAATATAATCTTTGTAAAGTGGGATTTCAACAAAAATAGAATACAATGATTGCAAACAAATGGGAAAAAAGCACTTTTACATTATTGTGGTTGTAGTGTTTTAAGCAATTAGCCACTGTGCTTTTAAAATATTCAATTAGCCCACTGTACTTTTAAAATTTTGTTAATCAGGTCATTCCTTCCAATTTCTTGGATGGACGTTAAGTTCAATTGTATATTACATACGTGGCAGCCATAAAAAAAAAAGAAAAAAGAAAATATTTAATGACTGGGCAATGAATTATCCTACGTGTCTTTTTCTTTTCCTTTTATCTCTTTTCCAAATAATACAAATAATATATCAAATTTTTGTATCAATGAGATCTATTACAACATTATATTAATTTCTACAAAATAAAAATCATTAATTACATGACAAAAATAATTCAAATAATAATAAAATTAAAATAAATATAAAAGTATTTTTATTTTTATTTTTATAATTATTTTAAAATATAAAAGTATTTTTATTTTTATTTTAAAATAAAACATGAATATTATAAATATTATAATATTAATTTTTATTAATATTATACATATTATAAATATTTAGGTAAAGAAAAAGAAAGAAAATAAAATATAAAAATATTTTTATTTTAAAAAATTTTATAAGTATTTTAAAATATAAAAGTATTTTTATTTTATTTTTAAAATAAAACATACATATTATAAATATTATAATATTAATTTTTATTAATATTATACATATTATAAATATTTAGGTAAAGAAAAGAAAGAAAATAAAATATAAAATATTTTTATTTTTAAAAATTTTATAAGTATTTTAAAATATAAAAGTATTTTTATTTTATTTTAAAATAAAACATACATATTATAAATATTATAAAATATTTAGGTTTTCCTTGACCTTCTAGTTGGAATTCATGGAGGAGTGATTTAAGTCCTTTGTATAAATGTATAAATTTATATTAATTTCTTTTAAGTATATAAAGAAGAAGAACTTGGGAAAAGGAGAAATAATAGGAAAATATTCTTCATAAAATTAAAATTAGCTTCTTCGATTTTGACTTTTTTTAAGTCAAATTGATTATTTTTAAATTAATAATTAAGCATATATAAATATATTTCTAAAATTATAAAAATTAGGATTAGTAATAAATTGTATATACTTTCTTTTGGTTATAATCTCTTCACCTATATTTTAGCAAAAATAGTAAAAGATTAGTTTTAAAATGGTCAATTTGAATTTTAAAAATCAAAACTGAACGAATTAATTTTATTTTGACGGAGAGTATTTAGTTGTCAAATCATTGCCCAATCATTAAATATATTTTTTTCTTTTTTTTTCTGGCTGCCACGTATGTACATATACAATTGAACTTAACGTCCGTCCAAGAAATTGGACGGAATGACCTGATTAACAAATTTTAAAAAGTACAATAGGCTAATTCAATATTTTAAAAGCACGGTAACTAATTGCTTAAAACACTACAACCACAGTGGTGTAAAAATGCTTTTTCCCGAATAAGTATCATACATCGAAAATAATGTTTTTGAAAGATTTTTGGGCTTATAACTTTTAAAGACTTTTTGGTTTATAACTTTAACTTTCTAAAATACCTTTTTAACTTTTATTATAATTGTATTCTATCTTCAACTTCTTAATTAACTTTCAAGTTTAAATATTTTTAATCTTGAAGATTTTAACTATTAATATTATTAACATCAGAATGTCAGCAATGTCGAAAAGGAGAAGCACACGCAAATGGAAGAAGGTGAGGTGTAAAGCCATGATACAAGGGAGGAATATATATCTTCTCACTTGCTGCTGATTGCTAAGGATATATACTTGGGTCTTTGTGGATTTCTAAAAACAGTGGGGCCGGCTTCTCGCTTGATAATTGCGAAGCCATTTTTTCTTTACGGGTGTTTGTGCGGTCTTTTTCTTCCTTATAAAGACAAACTTATCTGTCAAAAAGGTGCAGGACTGCCACTAGAATTCGATTTGCACAAATCCAAAGGCCTGGTGTTTGTTCAGTATTTTTCTAATGATGTATTCCTTATTGGAAATATTCATCCCTGTATATTTAATAATAACACATAATATTTTCAGTGTAGATTAATCACGTTTGGAAATTTTCATTCCAAAACCTTTATTAGACTTGCACCTATTCCACCAAAAGAAAAGGGACGGGGTTATCTCAATTGCAGAGCTAAAACGAGTCGAGTTAAATCGAATTTTAATTTATGAAAATTAAGATAATGTAAGAGTTAAATGAGTCAAATCAAATCGATTTTAAAGGAGTTTGAGATTTAACGTACAAACTCAATTTGTTAAATAAATTAATCGAGCTAGAGTTAGTTCTAAACGAGTTGAGCTGAGCTTAAGCCCGACTTGTTTAACTTTTTTTTATTATAAAAATATTAAAAATAAATAATTAAATGCTTAACAAGTTGGGCCTAAACAAGTTGGATATCACATTATTCGAGTTTGACTCATTTAACTAAATGAAAAAATAGTTTATTCGAGCTTAACTCGTTTAACGAGCTCGAGCTTAAGTTAGACTTAATCGAATCGGTTCATTTACAAAAAACCTATTGAGGTTACCCATTCGAATAGCCTTAGGAACAAGCTCGAGGAAACTGTGACTAGTGAGGACAAAAATTACATAAGAATCAAAGGGAAAAAGGTGAATATTAAAATAAAAAATTATCGTACGTCAATATATTTAGTGATTACTGTTCTATGAACGGGTTACCAAAAATTAAAACAAATAAGTCAGATAGGCATATCCATGGTTAACTTGAATATCTAACAAAGGAAAAAAAGAATTGGCCCCATAAACATGACAAAATGACAGCATCCAAAAGCATTAACCCCACAATCCATTTACAAGAGTGTTAGAGCATCTCCAACAGCCTCTTCAACCACTTTGGAATATTCAAATAAGTGAGTCACATCAGAAAAAATTTCTCCAACAGCCTCTTCAACCTTAGTCATCAAATCTACAACCTCATTCTCACTCTTTAAATCTGCAATCTCTTTCTCACTATTCAAATTTACAATTAAAGGCTAAAAATATTTATTACGTTTGATGAGTTTGATGTAAAGTTTATTGAATTGAAAAGACTGATGAGACACAAAATATGAAAGTAACAAATAATGCTCTTCAAATTACCACGATTTAAAGAATTTTTTATACTACTACTCTTACAGATGCTCTTATGCATTATGTAACTACAACACAAACGATAGCATTAATCATTTCAAACTCTTTTATCCATCAGCAATTTATGAAGCAATAATAGAGAGATGCATGAGGTTTTGCTATCAACTATTTCAAAGTCACAAGCTATCACGCAGACTCGGATGGACTGTCCTGTTAGATACAGAATTTTGAAGAGTTCGACATGCATGAGCGTTCTTCGATTTTGCCAATTTTTTTACAATAAATTGAATCGTACAAATATCCATATCCTTAAACCGATTGTGGAACGGACACAGATATTTTATGACAAAGTGAAAAGTCTATTGTAACATAGGTCACAAGATACTTACAATTACAACAGTGTATATAATATAAGACGTAAAACATAACAAATTTGTTAAAAATGGCTTTGTGACAGAATCACAATCAGTGATATTTAGATAGTGTTTGTTCACCTCTTAACACATCTTAACAGTTTTATATCTAATTCAGTAAGAGAGTAAAGTTGTTTGGTAAAATTTTGTTTGACTCTTATGGTCTCTTAATCGATAAGAAGAAGAAATAAATTTAAATCATTAAGAGTCACCTCTTAATAAAAAAATTAAATCTATAGAACCTCTATAAATATTGTACTCCCTGTGTTCCAAATTTACAAATTTTAAGATCATTATTGATTTTGAAAAGTCAATTTGAGATATTTTAAATTTAAAAGTCATTCACATCTTTTATATTTTTAAGTTATCAAACAACTTTTTAAATTTAGACGCTATTTCACTCGAATAATCTAATTTATCATATATCAAACACCACTTTAGTAGACTTGTAAATTATATTAACCATTTGATTAATCCTCATACAGGGAAACAAATCAACAGTTATGACCAAGTACGAGTAAGCTACAAATGAATGACCAAGTAAATCAGATTAAAGTAAAATGGGGAGCTAAAATATATGAGCATTAGAATAATGCCTCCAGAAGGAAATTAAAATGTCGAATCCGTCAAAACAAGGCTTACCCACCTTACTAATATTAGTACTGCCATAAGCTAAATGGTAAGCATAAAAACAAACAAAATTTCTAGGTACTCCTAGATTTTACTTATAATCTAGTATGAGCAGGTGGATAACAACAGAAATAATAATAATGACAAAAAAAACAATATAACACGAAGAAGACACATGTCGGATTAGGTTAACTGGACAAGTTTTTTTAGTATTTTTTTATTATAATAAGTTAAGATGCTACAAGAAAAAGGATTATCTCCGATGAAATTAATTTCGACGGAATTCATTCCGTCGATTTTAATATAATTTTGACTGATTATTATGTCGATATTAATTTCGTCGAGGTTAGACTATAGTCAACGGACATCCGTCAGAATTAAGCCCCTCTCTTTAGCGCCCAGCTTTCCCGCCAGTGCGAGTATTAAGGTCGACGAAATATGTGTTAAGTCGACGGAATGTTTCGTCGAAAATAGGTAAAGGCGACGGAAATAAACTCGACGGAATTCCGTCGATCTTAATTATTCCTTTTTTTAATCATGCGTGTAAGACCACAACTTTTTATAAATAAAATCGAATTTCCTCTATTTATTATTGTGAATAATAAGGTGTTAATTTGATATAATGTTTTGGTTATGAGTGAAATGTGCAAATTTTGTAAAATAAGCAAGTGGTTATAAAATATTCATTGTTGTCGAGGAATATTCGTTTGGTCGTGAAATATTCTTGCTGTCGGGGAATATTCGTATGACGGCGCAACCATTTGTGGGCCCCATAACGGAAAATGGTCGGATGAAGAAAACGACAAGTTTGAGTTTTTATAAATAACGGCGTAATTATTACCGTTAACACTGTTGGAATACCCGGTGGTTAAAATACAGTAATACGCGTGGTTGCACAGTAGCACGTGGTATTGCACAGTATTGTTGAATTATTGATCCTTACGTAAGAAGACACTACTCAATAATTGTTACAGTAATTACTGTTCAATATTTTATTAATTCAATAATTGTTACGTTGATATTTTATATTATTGTTGTTTCAATAATTGTCACTACACAGTATCTCCATTATCAGATTAATAATTCATATTATTTGAATAATATTATTAGATAGCATTATTGATAATGTCTAAGGAAGTTCTGTCTAGGAAATGGGTTTGACCTAATTGCGCGCCAATAAGGAGAAATTCTTATCGGAAAGCCCCCTCTTTCATGGGAACGACTTGGTTGTCATAATTGTGATTCTATAATATTATTTGTGAATAATTAATTATTGATTTATATGATAAAGAAATATTTATTTTATGTGGATATAAATGATGAATATATTTATTGTGGTTATAAATGATGGAATTATTGTTGAGGTATTTTATCAGTATTTTATCAGAATGAAGGTATTAAAAATCGTCCGTATGTGAATTTCGGGCATTTTCTATTTTGAATTTGGAAAAATATTCTTCTACAAAGTTGTAAAGAATTCGATTTCCTATGGAATGAACATAAAATTCGTATTTTTCTGATAAAGGGGCTATTTATTATGAATTATTAAAGTTTCAAAAAAAAATATTTTTATTTAAAATATGGGTGGGCCCCACTTTTGGTTGGTGAGAAATAAAATATGTTGGAATTTATTTTCAAAAGTGGTGGGCGTGAATAGTAGCAGGTAAAGCCATCAGGTAGCAGGTTAGTCTGCTATGGCGTTCTAAGCATTTTCCTATAAATAGAGTGCTTAGGTTAGAATTGAAAATCACACCAGGAACAAGGCTTACCAACCTTACTAATATTAGTACTACCATAAGCTAAATGGTAAGCATAAAAACAAACAAAATTTCTAGGTACACCTAGATTTTGTTGAATAAATCATACAGGAACGTGTTATTGCATAGAATAAATAGAATCAATTAATCATAATATTAAGTACTTACATGAATTGAGAGAAGTCATCTTGTATGTATCACGCTTCCGCTGCGCTTAAGGGTGAAGGTCTTCAATTGTCTCTCTCAATCTTATGATGGATGTATAGGTGTATAAAAAATCTTGAGACCACAATTGGAACCAAACCCTAACTATTTTATTTATATAATAGCTAAGGGTCAAAATCGTCCATCAAGATTATGAAAACCTAGGGCCCATTATGCCAAATACTATTAGAAATATTATTTATAGGCCACATAATTAATTACCAAACCCATAAATAAAGTGATTAAATTAATACAATATATAAGCCCAATAATTACATAAATAGTAGAGGCTACATAAGGAATAAAATATTCCAACATTCTCTCACTTGGCCGAAATACTATTTATATACAAAACATAACACTTACAATCATTAATTTGGCCAAGTATTAATTTAATATCTACATCTTGTTCAAATAAAAATACCAATGCGAATTAATACAATCTTTGTGTCACTATTAACACAAGATCCCCATTAGTTACACAATTAGTACTTTTATTAAAACAAAGATTAACATTAAGCATAACAGGTATGAATAGAGTTTACATAATTAGTGGTAATAGATTAAATGCATTCATATGGTCCAAAACATTATCGTATTGTTTGCTCATAAGTTCTCAAGTGTTCACAATAAAGAGAATAACAAACCATAAACATAATGTGAAGTTCAAAATAACGAGCTCAAAATTGTTGTCTTACATCAAAATAACTTACTAATTAAGACTACCAGTTAAACCCATGCCGGCAACATGCTCTAAAAATACCTTGGGTGGTAAGCCTTTCGTAAATGGATCCGCTAACATATCATGCATATTAATATACTTAATAACAACTTTTTGATCTTTAATTCTTTCCTTGACAAATAAGTACTTAGTGTCGAGGTATAGTCCAGTACCACTCGAAATGGTGTTGTTGGAAAAACTAACAGCAGAATTATTATCACAAAATACTTTCAATGGCCTTGAAATGGAATCTACAACCTTAAGTCTTGAAATAAGATTCCTTAATAATATGGCGTGACAAGTAGCATGATAACAAGCCACATATTTTGTCATCATCGTGGAAGTGGTAGTTAACTCATGCTTATGAGTTCTCCACGAAATAGGGCATCCTGAAAGCATAAAGATGTACATAGATGTAGATTTCTTTTCGTCTTTACATGCACTTAACAAAATCAGAATCAAAATAACCAACAACTTCAAGGTTATCTATTTTTCTAAATGTAAGCATAATATCCTTAGTAACCTGTAAATAGCGTAAAACCTTTTTGGCTGCTTTCCAATGATCCAAACTTGGATTTGACTGGTAACGTCCAAGCATGCCAGTTACATACGTTATATCTGGACGTGTACGAACTTGAGCATACATAAGACTCCCAACCAAAGAAGCGCATAGGGAATAAAATTCATTTGATCACGTTCAAGTTGATTCTTAGGACATTGATATGAGCTGTGAGGGCCCCGAATCCGAGGTCCCGAATCACCGCGGATTCGGTTTGATCATTCTATCACTATTGCTATATTTACGGAAGATATAAACATACATTGTTTATACAATACATTACACATTATTCCCCAAGGTCGAGTAACCTTAACTTATACACAACTCATAACTATCTAACACATAACATCATTATCAAACTATACTATTACAAAACTAATCGCAAGACATTAACTTTAAGTCGAATACATCTTTAACCTTTCCTTGTATCAAGAAGCATTCGCCTTTAATCGCAATGTTTTATCATGATATAGCAAGGTGAGCATAAAAGTTGCCCAAACAAGTTTAAATTCAATAATTTAACGATATATCATGATTGAAAGAGTCGAATAAAAAAGTCGGCTATAATTCAACAATATAATTGTGAACTAGCAGAACAAATTTTATGGATGAACAAGTATTATACATGAACAAATATATCTCGAACCAACTGGTAATGAAGGTGATCGACCTTTCATACCGACTTATACATGCAATATGTACAGAGTACAATTCATGGAAACCAAAGAATGATTAACCATAAGCTTATCAAGAATGAAACAACTCTTAGTAGAAAGTTAAGTAAAAACAAACTTGCTCGAACTGGTTGATTACCACTACGCAATTTATATCACCTTATCCGAAGACCTAATATTAGTAATATAGATCTCCAATATTAGAATAATATCATCACAATATAACACTATTATATATATACATAGAATAACCTAAACACATAACACATAAACCTATCAGTCTATTCAGCACATAAAACTTAGTATCAAGTCAGACTTTTTAAGTCCGAGTTGAATCCGACAAAATTCTAACATCCCGACGGTCTAGTCGGACAAAATTTTGAGTATAAGTTCAACTAAACTCTGCCTAAACTGTAGCGCCCCCAAATCCGGGTATCTTCTAACCCGACAGATGGTGTTATACTGTACAACATTCATACATTCATTCAATTGAAAAGTCTCAAAGAACAAACATAACTTATATATATTTAAAGTAATATTTATATTTCCCATGTTCTATAATTTATAAAGGTTCTTTGTCATAATATCGATTAAATTACAACAATAGACCTATATTTATTACAAGATGACTTAGTAATCGCCTTTGCTTTTCCTTTATCCTTTTTCGATCCTTGGGACGTTCGGTCTTAATTGCATTCATATGGTTCAAGCAAGAGTGAGCATAACTAGCTCAAAGAAGTATAACAATTTAATAACAACATGTTTGACACATACAAATCGTATATCTTCAATAACTGAACAATAGTTATGAAGTACTATTGATAATTCAAAATAGCACTTCATCTTTTTCCTTCCAAAATGTTTTACAATAACAACAATATTTAGTAAAACATTCACTCGGGTCAGAGACCTCGAGTATTCATTCTTTATTGGAAAAGGACAACCGAGGAAGCAAGTCCGAAGTTCGATATCACTTACGAGCACTTCTAGGTGATCACTTATTGTACTCTATGTTGATCAACACTACATCCCTTAAACGTATGCACGTTTAAGCATTTGGCAACCTCACGTGCGTCTGCGCCGTTTTACAAACAAAACATTTGTTTTAACATTTCGGTCTTCTTTTGAAAACCATATCAAGTAGTTGACAAAAGATAGCAACATTTGATAATACATGAATAGATTATCAATTCATCAAGTCTAGCCAAAGGAATTGGCTTTAACTTCAACATACCTCAATTCATGCGAAAGAATACATGAACCTCAAAAACTTGTTGATTGAATCTGAGACAAGAGTTAGAATACTTGCCTTTTAGCGTACCGCTACGGTAAATTAACTTTATGTTCAAGTCGTTCAAGTCTCTACAATACATGATCACATAATGCCTTAGATTAGGTCACATATAATCAAGTATGTATATGACTATATCATACCCTTCATTTCAATCTAATTGTATATTAGATTCAGTTACTATTCGTTCCGGTTTATCATTACCCTTGCATTTATATTCGACTAGGTTATCTCAACCTTTACATTACATTCCTTAAGGTTTAACAAAGTTTAAACAATGCTACATTACCTTCCTTAAGTTATGTTTACTTTTAATCAATTAGGTTTTCTTTTCTTTGTATTTAGAAACCTTCATTACTATCTTTGTTTCGAGACGAAAATATGGCTGGCGCCATTCTATGCTTATATATATCTCGTATTGTGCTGAGCTCTTAATGTATGATCGTCTCCCGAACTCAGCGCCATGTTGAGTCCTTACTTAATGGGAATATTTATTACCACACTCCTGAGGATTTTGATACTATTCATGAAATATTATTTATATATATTGAACTAAGGTTTACTGCAGTGAACTCTCGCAGAGATGGGCTCGATTCGTTCCACACCACTTGCTGGTCTTTTTTGCCTAGGGTTGGCGCCGTGGCGCCAACTCTATGCACCAGATACTAAATTCAGTTTTGTGAATTTTGTGAACTTCTCAGACGCATAACTTCTTCGTTATAAGTCCGAATTGGCTCGTTCAAAAGCCTACGGTTCACAAATTACGTAATCTACATGACCATTTAAGAATTTTATCTATTTAACTTTGTTTGCTAAATGTTCACCTATTGGCTCATTTTTAATGAAAACGATAAACGTTCGTGAACGTTCAACGTTTGTTTCTTCGTTCTAAGTCGGAATCTTGTCATTTTCGAGTCCGCAACTCTTAAATGCCAATTATGACTTGTCTCTATTGGAAAACAAAGGTCTCGTGATCAAACACAAAATTTGACTTCCATTTCGAGAATTTTACGTATTCGACGTTTATCGTCCAATCGTGCAAATTCCGACAATTCTTCATTCTTATGATTTGTTCAACATTACAAATGAACTTCATTCATCATGTGAACATACTAACATACTTAATACAACAACTTCTATTCATTGTTGGATTTTGACTTATTCTTCATGAGCTTATAACTTGTCAAATTATAAACTACTTAAGATTTCATTGTTAATGACTTATGACAATTAAAGTTTCTTAAACATCATTTCTTATATGTTCTTAACATATAACTTAACTTAGGTATACATGATACATATGATCATATAAATTCTTTTACATTCATATTATTTCTATTAATAAACTTCTTACAAGTTCATATTATTTTCACATAAGTTTATAACTTATGCTAGCTTAAATGACTTATTACCAACTTAATTGGCTTAAGTTCATTACTTATTCATTCACGTTTCTTAATCCAACTTTTCTTATCATCCTATCATGGTAGAGATAGAAGATAATTGGAGAAGAGGTCTTACTCTTGAAGTCTTTGATAAATAGTTTCTTCTTCTTCTTGGCTTATGGAAGTGACTTATTGCTAGCTTATTCTCTCTAACACTTAAGCACTTTAGAAGTGTTGGATTAATTGCTTGAACAATTGTTAAATGGCTAGCAAAGCTCTTCTATTTATAGACTTTCCAAGGTTAGGGTAGATTGGTTATTAAAGCATCCCACCTCCTCAAGCCACCTCCTTACTATTCATTACTTGTTAACCACTCTCTTATCTTATACTTGGCCATTACTTCAAAGTCTTGGTCATTACTCCTAAGCCTTGGTTATCACACTTACTTGACCACCACATTACTTGGTCACCACAATAACCATATCAATATGGTTTGCCCCATAGGTCATACAATCCATGGATTTTAGCTTGGGCTTGCATTAATTCACTCTTTGGGCTTTGCATTAATAACCACTAGTTGGTTCATTAATTAATAGTTGGGCTTCTCTCTTTAATTCACCTGGACTTGTATAGAATTGTTAACTAATCATCCAAGTCCATTAACATTCCATAATACATACACATATAGTTGATGCATTATTCTTGTATTCTAATTCATATAGAATTTATATACGGTATTTCATCCTTCATACAAACTTGTATAATACTTCGTATTATACTCGCTTTCATTTCTTTGTACAATACCAAGTATCATACAATTATTACTTACTCCTTACCACTTCGCTTTACTTAACGTTTATAAATTAAGTCCACAAGCGAATTATTATATTTTCTATAACTAGATTTTTATTACACAATCCATCTTACCTTGTTATTCCATCATTGAGTATTTCTCGGAAATTCAAAATTATATCCCGAGTAAATACCGATGAATAGTGTTTTTCGGACAATTTCTCGAAAAACTTTTATTTTTGTCTTGAAAATTCAAACACTTTAATTCATCCATGTAGCTCAAATACTACGATATTCTAACATCAATAGGTTATACAATGACAACCATCTTGATAACACATGGAATATGATTTTATTATTATTTAATTTAATAAAATTATTTTACAATAAGATCTGAATTTCTCAGTCGTTACATAAACACTTAACAATTAACTCAGATAATTTTAATAACAGTCGAAATATTTTTCTTAAGCTCATAATAATTTTCACATATTTATCACTATTTATCATAAATTTTAATCATTAAAATCGTATTTATATAATATAAATACCACATAATTCCTTTATCATTAATATTTATTTATTATCAAATGTTAATGAAATACATAACATAATATTATAATATATTTTATAATATTACAAAGTATTTTAATACTTTAAAATCATATTTATATTAATTTTAAACACTTAAATCCATTATCCGATAATTGCGCTTATTAATATTAAAATATTAATATTTTCATGACAAAATATCAAAAGTTATATTTTATAACTTAAAATATTTTTATATTACTTAAATCATTTTATATGATTTATAAATCATTAATCCCATTTTTCCATAATTTATTTAATATATTTATTAAATAAACTAATTATCATTAATATTAATTAATTAATGAAATTCATCCCAAAATATTAAAAGTCACTAAAATTAACTTAAAATATTTTCTTTTACCATAATATTATTTTTCATGATTTTCATGAATTAAAACTATTTTAAATAATTTATTTATATTATAATTAAATAAATTAAATACCATTTATATTCCAAAAATATTAAATATTTATGAAATATACTCTAAATAATTAAAACTATTTTTTAATTTAAAATAATTTTTTGAATTTATTTAGTATTTTAATAATTAAAACCATTTTATCTATTTTTAAATAATTTCCGTAAAATCGGAAAATAAATAATAATAAAACCGTCAAGTAGTATTAAAAGGGCCTATAGCGACAGACGAAATCTGCTATATAGGTGTTCTTGAGCCTGCCCAAAATTTCTTGTCAGTGGCCAAGGTACAACGTTTGACCGTCATTTGATTCACGATTAAAAGATTTCCGGGCTAACTAATGTTTATACATCGTAGTACTAATGTAATACTACCATCATCAATTGTTCTTCTAGTAATCATATCACATAACAGTAAGTTATTGACCTTCGAAATCCTTGTCAGGCATGTTCTTCATTTTCTGGGTTTCCCAGAAATGAAGAACAACCAAGGTATCCAGTTTGCAAGCCTTGAATCTAGCGTTCTGTACTTTGTCAATGTAATATTAAGGTTCAATCGTGTAGTAGTAATGACAGGGTACGATAATACATCACCAATCTAGTCTAACAACAACATATATAAGAGATCATGGCTAGTCAAAGTCTGACAAAATAATGGTTCTTGAACAAATCTGGGTTTTCCAGATTGTTCATCCAGCAGATGGTCAACGGTTGTTTGACCGTTCTTATTTTCATTTCTGTTTATGATATGAGCAATATAAAGGCATGTTCGTGTAATCCTTATATCAGTCTACAAAATCAAAACCAAAACATGTCCAAACTGACCAAACACAGCAAGATCTAGAGCTTCAAATCGATCGGGCTTTACGGGCAAATCAAATTTTGTAAATCCAACTTCGTGATCGGTCAACGAGGCATGACCATTAATATCTTTCAATATAAACTTGATTTGGGCTTGATTCAAGTTCCAGATCATAGTCCCAACAACAAAGAACACATTTATAACATAAAACAACAAAAAGCAAAAACAGAGAAGGATTTACAGGCCCTGACATATGGCTGTCAGGTCATCATTTTCAACATTTCTAGATTTTTGAAATCTTTAGATTCGAGCATCTAGAGGTAATGGATCCATGATCCAACCACCCAGATCTCTAAAAGGCACCTTCTAACACATATCTAACCAACAACTAACATCAAAACACAAGATTTACAAAAATTAGGGTTTATACCACTTTGAAGCTTGCTTGATTTCTGATCCTCATGATCTGTTCTTGGTGTGTTATCACATGATCTTGGCTTATTTTCTCACACTCTCTCACTCTAAGATCCAAAAATATAGAGAGAGAAGGGACTTGGACAAAATGAAAAATAAAGAGGCCATTTCTCTCTCTTTAATTCTTATAAATGACTTGTATGTAATGTTATGGCTGGCAAATTCGGCTGATTGTTGTTATTTAAGTCACATGGGGCAGCTAGGGTTACCCTTAATTATTCAATAAGGGTATTATGGACATTTTGATTTTTATTTTAATGGCATTTTTATCAATTAGCCAAACCCTTAGGGTTTGGGGTTAGGGTTAGGGTTTAGGATTTGAACTATTTTAGGGTTTAGGGTTTAACCCTTGACTTGCAAATTTAATTTCTAAGATTTCTGAATTTTGATTTTAAAAATCAAAAATTAATATTTCTAAATTATAATTAGAATTTTCTAATTATATTAAAATTTACTAATCATAATTCAATCTTGCTAATTAGGATTAATATATCCTAATTAAAATTGCTAATTAAGCAATTAGGGTCAAAATGGTCATTAGGGTTTATAACCCAAAATTAGGGTTTCTAATAGAAAATTAATTTTCTAAAATAGAAATTAGATTTCGTAATTAGATTAGGGTTTTCTAATTACTTAACTTGAAAATTATAATTAATATATCTTAATTAACATTAAAAGTATTAAATTAACACTTTCGTTTTCCCTAATTATAAATTAGGGTTTCAAATCCCGAAGTTAGGGTTTTCTAAATTTGAAATTAGGGTTTGCTAATTATTTAAGCTTTACCCTAGTTAATATATTAATTAATAGCACTTAAGCAATATAATAATCATTTAAATTCCCAAATTAGGGTTTCATACATCGAATTAGGGTTTCGAATTTTCGGAACTGAAATTAAGGTTTTTAGAACCGATTTCTAGGGTTTCTTGTAATTCATAAGAATTATCTAACCGAACGTTGACGTTCTTAATATTTACCTAGGGTTTGTTACAGATATCGTTTATCTGGTCAACCATTGACCCTTAACCACATACTGTATACATAAATGACCATATACACAGAACATAAACACGTATACACTTAATCCTGAATAATTCACCTAAATTCTTCACAGAATTTTGAAATCCCCAAAATTCTATCTCAAAAATATCAAACGCATACACTAATTTTCTATCTAGGTTCTAATTTTGAACCTTAAATCAATTAATAAAAATTTAAAAAAAAAATTAATATTTTCGGGTTGTCACATGAGCCAAATTTGTCACCCTTAACAATAGGGGCGACAGTAGGGGAGCAATTTTGCATGTTGTATTTGTTAAGAACTTTGTCAATATAAGCTCTTTGGGACAATATCCCACGAGACCTATCTCGATGAATTTCAATACCTATAACATAAGAGGCTTCACCGAGATCTTTTATATCAAAATTTCCAGAAAGGAAACGTTTGGTCTCATACAGCATGTTTAAGTTAGTACTTGCAAGTAGTATATCATCAACATAAAAATAAGAATAACAAATTTACTCCCACTGACCTTCAAGTAAATGCATTGATCCACTATATTTTTCTTTAAATCAAAATTACTCATTACCTCGTGAAACTTAAGATACCATTGTCGAGAAACCTGTTTTAACCCATATATGGACTTCTTAATTCTACATACCATATGTTCCTTTCCTTTAACCAAAAATCTTCTGGTTGTGTCATATAGACATTCTCATGCAAGTTACCATTAAGGAATGCAGTTTTAACATCCATCTGATGTAACTCTAAATCATAATGAGCTACTAAAGCCATGACTATTCTAAATGAATCTTTTCTAGATACTAGAGAGAAAGTTTCATTATAATCCACACCTTCCTTTTTTGAGTGAAACCCTTAGCAACCAATCGAGATTTATACCTTTCAACGTTCCCTTTAGGATCTAATTTGGTCTTATAGACCCACTTGCAACCAACAGGTTTAAAACCTTTTGGTAATTCTTCAAGATCCTAAACGTTATTAAGCTCCATTGATTTCAACTCATCATTTATGGCTTCAAGCCATTGAGTTGATTGAGCACTCGTAATGGCCTCTTTAGAGGAGATAGGATCATTAATCTTACTTGAATCATAGTCAATCTCATTAAGATAGGTTATAAAATTATCAAAATTAATAGGCTTTCTAGTTCCTTCAGGCCTACGTAAAGGCTGTACAATTTCAGGAATATGATTTTCAATAATGTGAGAGTAAACATTAGGTGGTGACTCAGCTATCTCAAAGGCATCATTCGCCTCAATAGGAGGTTGTTGTGCCTCACCCTCTTGAATTACAAGATTAGAAACATAAAACCTGTTTTCTTCAAGATCAATTTTTCTAGGCTCACCACTCCCACTTAAATCACCATTCTCTAAAAACTCTGCATACCTAGTCTCAACAATTCTAGTGGTATGTGAGGGACAGTAAAATCGAAAACCCTTAGATCTCTCAGGATATCCAATAAAATGGCAAATAATAATTTTAGAGTCAAGTTTCTTTATTTGTGGATTAAAAATCTAAGCCTCGGCTAGACAGCCTAACACCCGTAAGTATTTTAAACTAGGTTTCCTATCTGTCCAAATTTCATAAAGAGTGTTAGGGACAGATTGGCTAGGAACCCGGTTTAAAATATGAATAGTTGTCTTTAATGCCTCAGTCCACAAAAACACAGGTAAGCTAGAATTGCATAACACACTACGTACCATATCCATAAGGGTACGATTTTGCCTCTCAGATACACCATTCTGCTGCGGTGTACCAGACATTGTATACTGAGTGACGATTCAATTTTCTTGACAAAATAAGACAAATGGGTCAGGACTATGACCTGTATCAAAGTGTTTACCATAATACTCTCCGCCTCTATCTGATCTCACTACTTTAATTTTTCGACCAAGTTGATTTTCAACTTTAGCCTTGAAAACTTTAAACATATTTTGTGATTCATATTTTTCATTAATCAGGTAGACATAAGTATAACGAGAATAGTCATCAATGAACGTAATGAAAGATTTGTGACCACCAATTCTTGGAGAAAATGGTCCACATATATCAGTGTGAATCACATCAAGAAGTGCACTACTTCTTGTTGCTCTTTTCTTATTACCTTTCACAAATTTTTCTTTTATACATTCAATACAATGGTCAAGATCAGAAAAATCTAGTGAATGAAGAATTCCATCCTTTACAAGACATTGCATTCTGTCTTTTGAAATATGGCCTAAGCGTTGATGCCACAATTTTGAAGAATTCTCATTATCTAGTTTTCTCTTATTTCCACTTTTAGAGGTACTTTCTGTCACATTCATTGTTAACAAGGATTCAGAAAAGACATTATCAAAATTTATCTCATAGAGGTTTCCCTCTAAAGAGCCAGAACCAATAACATGAGAGCAATGATAAATAATTATTTTATTATTCCCAAACTTAAACGAAAATCCATCAACGTCAAGTTTAGATACAGAAATTAAATTATGTGGCATACTGGGAACATAAAGTGTATCATATAAATACAAGATGATGAAAGTAGTATGCACACAAGCCAATCATGTTTGATGATAAAGCATATACTTTGTAACAATCTTATTCATTTATTAATAAAAAGTATTAATTTATTAAAGGCTTTTAATTATCTACATGATGCTGTTTTATAATATGTGATAAACCCATAGTTTTAAGCAATGCTTTTAGAATAATGATGATGATCATTCTAATGAGATCTAAATTCTTAGAAAGCTTAAAACTAAAATAGTTCCCAATCATTGGATTACTAAATTGGGGATTAGTGAATCCGGATAGATTGGTACATACGTTGCTTGCTCATTGGATGAGGATGATTGATCTCATGATCATTTGTGTGGAGACACTAAAAGCAAGTATGTAGGTGCTTATTAGAGAATAAGTTCATTTGAACGTGGCTCGCTAAGGAATACCTAATGGAGTTTTACTTATTCATCAATAGGAATTCTCAGTAGTGATAGTAGTACAAGTGATCCTTGGACTTGAGATCATCATAGTATCTTGTGTATGATGAGTTATACTTTGACTTATTCCTTAAGACCCTTAGGGTATATCAAAGGGTATGCTTGGGTATAATAAGTTGTACATGGAGATAATGTATGATCAATAAAGAATCTACCACTTCTAATAAAAGAAGAGAAATGTCCTATGTGATTCGATAAATTACAACCCAGGAGTCCTTGGTTAAGCGAATGAAATTAGAAAGGAGTTTCTAATTTGCATTATTTGGTGTTGTGCATTTAAGGATCGAAATACATATAATTAAATAAAATAAGACTTGACAAGAATTCCATGTCTTATATTTAATTGGGACATCAGTATGGTGGAAGGATTGAATTGTACTGTAACTATTTACTCAAAGGTTCTTTTATGATTAATGTTGAAATCTATATTATCTGGAAAGTCATTAATCGCTAGGAGGCTTATCCCTATTGTAGAATAAATATTATTTATTTAAATAAATTAATTGTTTAATTTATTTATTTAAATAAGATTAGAATTGTTTCTAATTGATTTATTCACAATAGGTTTAATATGGAGAACCTAAAGGGTCACACCATAAAAGGAAGAATAATTATTTAAGAAGTTAATGGCATAATCGTAATAATATGTTATGTATATTTAATTTAATCTGTGGTGATAGAATAAATTAAATAGCTTAATATTTATTATTTGATATTTTAGAAATATTAAATATAAATTAATAAGAGGAGTCTTATTAATATTATTACAATTATTATTATTTTAATTTCTAAAAGAGTTTAGGAATTAATTTAATATAAGTACTCTCATTTATTCCTAGTTGGATTAGGAAGGAAAATTAGTTAAAGGAGTTTAATTAATTATCCCTAATAAGATTAGGAAGCTTAATTAATTAAAAGAATTTAATTAATTAAATAAAATCCAATTCCTTAATTGTTAAGGTGGGTTGCCCACATCTATAAATAAGAGGAGTCTTATTATGGGTGATGTGGTGGTTGACTTTTATAATATATACGTTATTCCAATTGTTGGAGAGTACGCCCTTTTTCTATACAGATAGGAAAAACTATGGTTTGAGCCAATACCCCTTCTTCTTGAATCTTTATTTTTCCTTGGTGGATCACCTCTAGAGGCCAAACATATGGGTGGCTAACGTTGATCAAAGGAAGGAACAAAACCCCGGTAGATTCAAGTTGAACGCGAAAGGATTTGGAAGTGAACTTGTACCTGAGGAAGCTCGATCTTTAAGGGTATGATTTTATTCTTTATCTTTTCTTTTAATTAATAATTATGCATAAAGGGTGATCCGGGTATATGGTTTGTAAATTTTAAACTTTGATTTTACACGTTTCCGCACTTTTTATGCAATTTGATTGCGCACATGAATATTACAAACCTAACAGTGGCATCAGAGCCAAACCTTTATGAGAATTATTAATTGTTTAATTTGATATGTATATTGATATGTGTTTAGAACAATTTAATTGGGCATAATTTTATTGTATAAAATTTATAAAAAAAAAAGGGCCGAAATAAATTTTTTTTGGAAATCCTTGAAATTTCGTGGCCCAACATCCAGTTTATTATATATATATATATATATATATATATATATATATATATATATATATCTTGAATTGGTTTTTAAAGTAACATGATTTCTATTGCTTCCTTGTCCACGCTGACATAAAAAAAAATGGACTTGCATGGATTTCAAGGCGAATTGGCTTTAAATGGAACCTGCCACGTTTAATATATATATATGTTAAACGTACTTTATATATATATGTATAATATTACTCATCATATATATATATATATATATATATAATATTATATATTTATATATATATATATATGATATATATATATTAGCAGTTAATATATATATATATATATATTATATAATCCTTAATTATTTTATAATTAAAATAAAGTTTATTTTAATTTTAAAATAAAAGGTTTATTTTAATCTTAAAATAAAAGGTTTATTTTAATTTTAAAAATTAGATTTCATGCTAACTAATTAGAGTTGGAATTGGATTCCATGATAACTAATTGGAGTTGAAATTGGATTCTATTTTCCTTAAATAAAGGAGTTTATTTAGATGTGAAATAAGATTTCACATTATTCAAAATAAAAGAGTTTATTTGTGAATAGGAAAGAGAATCCAAATTTCCTTAAATAAAGGAGTTTATTTAAATATGAAATAAGATTTCATATTATTCAAAATAAAGGAGTTTATTTGTGAATAGGAAAGATAATCCGTGTTTCCTTTAATAATTATTTTTTTTACATGGAATTGGATTCCATAATTAATTAAAATAAAGGAGTTTATTTTGATTAAAGATTTTGATTAAAATAAAATAGTTTATTTTATTCGAAATTGGATAAATTAAAATAAAATAGTTTTATTTTGATTTAAATTTGGATTAAAATAAAGGAGTTTATTTTGATTCAAAAAAATAGATTTTATACTAACTAAATTTGCCCATTAAATGATATCAATATATATATTAAATGTTTATTATTCATAAGATGAATGTTATTTATTGATGCATATGGTGATGTGTATGATAATAAATGGGATTGATTATGGACTATTGACCAATATGATTGGATTTTATTTTAGTTGGATGCATGAATGTATGGGTTTTATTAAATGGGGTCTGCGTGACTGCCTCGTCTTCTCTAATTTTTTCTTAATGTAAATTCTAACTCCTCCTATGTACTTCCCCTCGATCACGATCAAGGTTTCTATTTATTTTAAATAGTTTTGTAATAGGAATAGTTAGAATTAATTTTGAAAAATTGGAGATCAAGGAGCAAAGAGCGCTTGAAGACCCGTTTGTAATGGAGCCAGGGTTTAAATGTAATAGTTATATTTAAATATTATTTCTTGCACCCCTAGGGTTTGACCTTTTGGTTCACTTAGTGGCTCTAGTGAACCAAACTAGAATAAAAGTCCATAATCAATCAAGGGTAGAATATAGTATTCTATATGTGCATGCTTATACTATATATATTATATATTATGCAAACATGCTTCGCATGTTCATTAATATGACGCGTATTTTATATATATATATATATAATGCGCTAAACAAGATGAGACAAATTAATAACAAACCCTCAATTTTTATATTAAGTCCTAAGCGTTCAAAGATATTTGGAATATCGAACGTCAGCTTTCTAGCATGATAAAATTAATAGAGTATTAAATATTTAATATGAGTTTGTTGTGTCACCACAAGGCAAGTATTAAGTATTTAAGATGTTAATTTATCACATTTGATGCTTATAAAGAAAATTGAACAATATTATTTTGTTGTGTCACCACAAGGATGATATTTTTCTTTTTGAATATATGGAGTGCTAGGTGGGACTTAACTTGGATAATTTTGATTCGGATGTGCCACCACTTGATCAAAATAATCTAAGAGGCAAAAAGAAAAGGAGTTGCATAGTTGATGTAAGTGACAAAAGTTGTCTACCTATTTATTTATATATAGTTTGTTGTGTCACCACAAGGCTATATACATTTGAAATGGGATCCTTATTCTCACTAGCAAATCTTTAATTATATTTTTGCCGAACTATATAAGTGAGGGTAATATAGTTTGAAGAAAATAGTGGGAGATACCAATTTAAAACAAGACCTAATTTATTTTGGTAATTAATAAAAGAATGTATGCTAAAATGTTATTAAATACAAATTCATTTACAAAATTTTACAATGTCTAAAATTACTATCACTGCGAAGCATATTAGATGCAAAATTAACCAGACCGAATTAAACGGATTGGTTAAGGAATTTGAGAATAGTTCTCATGGCTGAAAAGCTATCTTATGTCCCATATCGCCTATCCTCGCAATGGTTGCGCATAATGCCTCTACGAGGAAGAGATTGCTACTTTTAGAAAGCGGCAAAATGATGCACAGTTGGCTCAATGCATCATGCTTGCATTCATGAGTAACGAGCTTCAGCGTCAGCATGAAACTATGGATGCTCTTACTATATTCCTGCACATCAAGTAGTTGATGGCGAGGAAAGTAGGGACTGATAGATATCGAGATATCTAAGGAGCTCTTCCGATCTAGAATGACTAATGACACTCTGATGATGATAAAGGTTCTTAACATAATCAATTTGATTGATCAATTAGGACAACTGGTTTTGTCATGGATGGAGAGTTGAGCCAAGATTTGATCTTGCACTCACTCCCGGACTCCTTTCACAATTGTTGTGAATTTTTCATATAAACAAGCTAGATATCAGCCTCACTGATTTGCTTAACATGTTGAAAAACGTTGAGTCACTTTTCAACCAAGAAAGACCAAGTCTTACTGGTAGGGTCCAAAAGGATCTTCTGAAAAGAAGAACGATTCTAAGAAGGTAAATAGAAAGGCGTAAACAAAGGATAATAAGAACAAAACTGATACGGATAGCAAAGGAGTTTGCTTCCAAACGAATAAGCCCTATTAATCGGAAAGAAAGCTGCGAGAAACATCTTGCGAGAGGCTAACCAAAGAATCTTAGTGAAGTTTCGGTTCATAATACGCTTTTTTTTCATGATTGAAATAAATTTTTCTTTAAGTCAAGGTTCTACTTGGGTATTGGATATCGACTTTGGTTATCATAAATATAGATTTATGAAAGGACCAAGTAAGTAGAAAGTTAAACAAAGATAAGTAATCCCATGTGTGAAAAATGAAACAAAGGTTTTGATTAACCATAGGAACTTATAGTTTAGCACTTTGCTACGGCAAATCTATTAAATCAATAAGTTGTTATTGTATTCCAATTCTCGTTGAAACATTATTTCTATTTTATTGTTGGACAATAAAATCTTTGGTATTATAATTAAGAACAATTGTTGTTCTATTTATAATAATAATGTTTTCAGTATAGAATCGAATATTACTTAATGGATTTTGTATACTTGACTTACGTGAAAAATTATTTTGTAAATTGAACAAACTAGTATAAGAAAAGGAGATGATCATTCAAAGAGTTAAATGTATGTATTTGTTGAAATACAAGTGTGAATTATTTGAAAGGTTCAAAGAATTCAGAAATGAAATAAATTGGCAAAGTATTAAGATTCTTTGATTAGATCAAGGAATAAATACTTGTGCAATTAGTTTCTAGATCATCTCAAATGGTTTTCTCATAATGGACACATCCTGATACGCAATAATTGATTGATGTATCTGAATGAAAAAATCGTACCTTGTTGAACATGGTGCAGTCCAAAATGATTTTACCGACATTCCAGTATCCTTTTAGGATCATGTCCTAGAAATGGGCTGCAGATATCTCACGAAAAGGTAACCTCAAAATCCACCCCAAGACTCCATAAAAGTTATGGATGTGGAGGATTCTAATCTTAAGTATGTTAAGATAAGGGGTTGTCCAACTTATGTGAAAAGGTTTCAAAGGATAAGCTTGGGACAAGATTTGACATGTACAGATTTGTGGGACATCCTAAAGTAAGTTTAGGGTATATGTTCTATAATTCTACTTAGTAAAAGGTGTTTGTTACGAAACACGCTGCCTTCTAAGATAAAGGTGTTTATCATTGAAGGGGCTAGTGGGAGGATTATAGATCTTGAAGAGTTCATGATCCACAAAATACTAAAAGTCAAATAAGAGGAACCTGTAGATAGATCTATTGTACCACAACCGAATCATAAATTTAGAATAGTACCGAAGATACCTAGGAGGTATGGATTCATCATGGATGATGATGATGAGGTACGCATCATAGAAGATGATGATCCAGAGTTACATAAGATGAGGTAAGAGTTCTAGTGTATACAAAAGGGTCAGTGGGAGCGTCGTGAAATTTTTAGTATTATATGTTGATATACTACGGATGAGGAATTACATACCAATGCTACAATCAGTAAAGATAAAGTTGTCTAAACAATCCTCCATGAATGATTTGGGAAGAGTATCATTATTGGGGATGCAAATCTATATAGATAGATTTAAAAGGATGCTCAACTTAACCCAAGGAACGTATATTCATTTGATGCTAAAGTCGTTTAGCATGGCAAACTCCAAGAGATATCTCATGTCGATGAGCTATGAAGTGTATCTCTCTTAATAGTCCCCACAGACTCCTGAAAAGAGAGGTCACATGAGTGACTATCATGTATGCAATGAAATATACGAGACCTGATGTTGATCATCATATTCGGAGAAGTTCACTATGAGTCGGTGAAAAACATCTTAAAGTGCTTAACCTTAGGCACTAAGGATGTGATCATATTCATGGTGGGTCTAAATTAAAACTAGAGGGCTTAACGAGACTCAAGTTTTTCAGATGCACTAAGATGACGTAAAATCCACTTTAAGGTAAAGCGTTATCTTGAGCAAGTGGTGCGTTGAATTGGAAGGTTCCAAACAACAAAGAGTTCTTTGGTTTAGTGATAAAGACAAAGTATATAGCTATAAATGAAGCTGCAAGTTGATTGTTAGGATTAAAAGTTCATTACAAAACTAAGAATAGTTCCTAAGTCTTATCTTGGATCTAAACATGTGTTGTGGCACTTTCATTTGATTATTAGAATCATTGAAAGATGGGAAATCACTATAGAGATAGTGGACTCTCAAGAACAACATTACATATCCATTAACTAAAGCTTATCCAACAGCATGATAATCGTCACTTAGAGAAGAAGAGTATGAGATACCATGGCGATTGGCTTTAGTGCAAGTGGGAGATTGAAAGTAGTATGCACACAAGCCAATCATGTTTGATGATAAAGCATATACTTTGTAACAATCTTATTCATTTATTAATAAAAAGTATTAATTTATTAAAGGCTTTTAATTATCTACATGATCTTTGTTTTATAATATGTGATAAACCCATAGTTTTAAGCAATGCTTTTAGAATAATGATGATGATCATTCTAATGAGATCTAAATTCTTAGAAAGCTTAAAACTAAAATAGTTCCCAATCATTGGATTACTAAATTGGGGATTAGTGAATGGGATAGATTGGTACATACGTTGTCTTTCATTGGATGAGGATGATTGATCTCATGATCATTTGTGTGGAGACACTAAAGCAAGTATGTAGGTGCTTATTAGAGAATAAGTTCATTTGAGCGTGGCTCGCTAAGGAATACCTAATGGAGTTTTTACTTGCTGTCAATAGGAATTCTCAGTAGTGATAGTAGTACAAGTGATCCTTGGACTTGAGATCATCATAGTATCTTGTGTATGATGAGTTATACTTTGACTTATTCCTTAAGACCCTTAGGGTATATCAAAGGGTATGCTTGGGTATAATAAGTTGTACATGGAGATAATGTATGATCAATAAAGAATCTACCACTTCTAATAAAAGAAGAGAAATGTCCTATGTGATTCGATAAATGACAACCCAGTAGTCCTTGGCCAAGGCAGAATGAAATTAGATAGGAGTTTCTAATTTGCATTATTTGGTGTTGTCTATTTAAGGATCGAAATACATATAATTAAATAAAATAAGACTTGACGTGATAATTCCATGTCTTATATTTAATTGGGACATTGTATGGTGGAAGGATTGAATTGCATGCGGTAACTATTTATTCAAAGGTTCTTTTATGATTAATGTTGAAATCTATATTATCTGGAAAGTCGTTGATCGCTAGGGAGGCTTATCTTCATTGTAGAATAAATATTATTTATTTAAATAAATTAATTGTTTAATTTATTTATTTAAATAAGATTAGAATTGTTCTAATTGATTTATTCACAACCGATTTAATATGGAGAACCTAAAGGGTCACACCATAAAAGGAAGAATAATTATTTAAGAAGTTAATGGCATAATCGTAATAATATAGTTATGTATATTTAATTTAATCTATGGTGATAGAATAAATTAAATAGCTTAATATTTATTATTTAATATTTTAGAAATATTAAATATAAATTAATAAGAGGAGTCTTATTAATATTATTACAATTATTATTATTTTAATTTCTAAAAGAGATTAGGAATTAATTTAATATAAGTACTCTCATTTATTCCTAGTTGGATTAGGAAGGAAAATTAGTTAAAGAAGTTTAATTAATTATCCCTAATAAGATTAGGAAGCTTAATTAATTAAAAGAATTTAATTAATTAAATAAAACCCAATTCCTTAATTGTTAGGTGGGTTTGCCACATCTATAAATAAGAGGAGTCTTATTATGGGTGATGTGGTGGTTGACTTTTATAATATATACGTTATTCCAATTGTTGGAGAGTACGCCCTTTTTCTATACAGATAGGAAAAACTAGGGTTTGAGCCAATACCCCTTCTTCTTGAATCTTTATTTTTCCTTGGTGGATCACCTCTAGAGGCCAAACATATGGGTGGCTAACGTTGATCAAAGGAAGGAACAAAACCCCGGTAGATTCAAGTTGAACGCGAAAGGATTTGGAGGTGAACTTGTACCTGAGGAAGCTCGATCTTCAAGGGTATGATTTTATTCTTTATCTTTTCGTTTAATTAATAATTATGCATAAAGGGTGATCCGGGTATATGGTTTGTAAATTTTAAACTCTGATTTTACACGTTTCCGCACTTTTTATGCAATTTGATTGCGCACATGAATATTACAAACCTAACAGATGAAACCACTCTCCAAAACTAAAGGAAGAGTTCTTACAACTTTAAATTGTATAGACTATCCATTGCCAACTTTAATGGTTCTTTCCCCCTTTTGGAGTGTCTTCTTTGAAAGGAATCCATGCAATGAATTAATAATGTGAACCATAGCATCAGTGTCTAGCCACCATGTATTAGAAGGAACATCAATGAGAAAGGATTCATAAGTTACATAATTGATGGACGATATACATTTCTTTTTAAGCCATTCTCTTAATTTTGGAAATTATTTCTGAATATGTCGTTGCTTTTTACAGAAGTGACATTTAGGACATGTCTCATAGTTGTTACCTGAATAATTTGCCTTATTTATTTTGGTAGAAATTAGTTTATCCTTATTCATAAAACCTTTGCCATTTTTATAAGCATTCTTCTTATAGGATCTAGTGGTAGTCAAATGAGCAACATTAGGCTTTTCAACCTTAAGCCTTTCTTCATCTTGGACGCACATAGAGATTAACTTGTTCATCTTCCACTTTTCTTTCTGCGTGTTATAATTGATCTTAAATGAATCAAACTGTGCAGAAAGAGAATTCATAATGAAGTAAATAATAAAATCCTCAAAAATTGCCATGTCCATACCCTTTAATTTAAAGGTCATGTCGTTCATCATCATAATGTGCTCGCGCACCCCATTAAACCCATCATACCTACTAGTAAGCATTTTCAAAATAAGGGTACTTGCATGAGTTTTAGAAGAACCCTTAAATTGTTACTCGACTGAAGTTAAGTACACTTTAACATTCTCAAAGTCAGGAATGACTCCTCGAATGGCTGTCGTGATAGAGTTTTTTCATAATCATAAGGGACATGCAGTTGGATCGCTCCCACTTTCATAAATAACCTTTTGCTCAATTGAGCTAGTAGTTATAAGTGGAGCAGGATGATCCATTCGTAGTGCATAGTCCAAAACTATAGTGCCGAGAACAATTTTCACTTGCACTTTTCAAGCAGTAAATTAAAATTAGTTTCATTCAAGGTTTAAATTCCAGAGAGATACCCAAAAATACTAGTTGAAATCAATGTCAAAACATTATCAAGCTCATAAACATGCTTACAAAAAAACTAAAAGAAATCCACAATGTACAATAATAATTAATAATTAATCATAATAAAAAAACCAACTGTAGGGCAAGCAGTTAGTTAGATAAAATCTATTTACAACACCCAAAAATAGATTTTAATGAGATGTTGGTGCATAATTATCAATCTTTCCTTGGTCCAATTAATAATATACTAATAACATCCCCATAAAATAATGCACAACACATTTATCCACGCATCACTGTTGGGCAGAAAATGAAATAAACATGTTACTTATGCAATAAAATTCCATTTAGTAAATTCTAATTCTAATTTTCCGTTGGCTAAAATTAAAATATTCAATTATTAAATGTAACATTATGTGACTTTACTTAATCTTTAATTGTTTCAATTAATAACCCTCCGTTGGGTTGATTATTAATTTTAACAATAAAAGAGTCACGCATACATGTAAATTATTATGATCCAAACTTAATTTTCTTTAAACATATTAATCAAGTTTGAAAATTAACATTATTTAAAATTTACATGTAACAACTTAAAAGCCCTAATAATATCTCACGTTATGTTCAAAATTATAAATTATATATATGGTCCGTCTTCAAAGTTTAACCTTAAAGAGTGAACCAAAGAGGCTAACCGTCGTTTTTGGTGTTCATGGCGATTTGCTCGATCTGTCGCCATAGCTACGTAGTCTTTGGCGGCACAGTCGAACTGTCGTCCATATTACACACCAAAGACGACGGTTAAGTTTTCTTTAAGGTTCAAGTTAAGGTTCGCGCTCTCTCTCTATATATATATATATATATATATATATATATATATATATATATATATATATATATATATATATATATATTATTATGCATAAAGTTTTATTGTTCATAATGTTATGCGTGAACAAGAACATAAATATTAAACACTAAACACTAAACAATAAACAATAAATAGATGGAATTAACAATAATCAATAATGCGTGGAGAGAAAATTCCAATCAATAAATTATTTGGTTCCACGGTCCACCCATGATAGATCATGAGTATTCAATTGAAGTAGCATTAATGCATGAACCCTTTTCACAAAAATCGCATATATATGAATTTGATAGAATGGAAGGCCCACTAACACCTTAGCACACATTTTTTTTGTCAGGAGTGACTCACTGCATTATGCTAAAGAGGATGAAGATGATTTTTCTTAAATTAATAATCTGCATATATATATTAACATACTAAATATATATATATATATATATATATATATATATATATATATTAACATAACAAAGACTATATATATATATATATATTAATGAGATTTATTGAATTAAAATTCTAGCATAACATCATAATTAATTTTCTATACAATAACGTAACCATGCTCTGATACCAGATGTTGAATAAATCATAAAGGAACGTGTTATTGCATAAAATAAATAGAATCAATTAATCATAATATTAAGTACTTACATGAATTGAAAGAAGTCATCTTGTATGTATCACGCTTCCGCTGCGCTTAAGGGTGAAGGTCTTCAATTGCCTCTCTCAATCTTATGATGGATGTATAGGTGTATACAAATTCTTGAGACGACAATTGGGACCAAACCCTAACTGTTTTATTTATATAATAGTTAAGGGTCAAAATCGTCCATCAAGATTATGAAACCCTAGGGCCCATTATGTCAAATACTATTAGGAATATTATTTATAGGCCACATAATTAATTACCAAACCCATAAATAAAATGATTAAATTAATACAATATGTAAGCCCAATAATTACAAAAATAGTAGAGGCCACATAAGGAATAAAATATTCCAACAGATTTTACTTATAATCTAGCATGAGCAGGTGGATAATAACAAAAATAATAATAATAACAAAAAAAACAATATAACAAATCCAGGCACGAAGAAGACACATGTTTTTTTAGTATTTTTTTTATTATAATAAGTTAAGACATTACAAGAAAAAGGATTATCTCCGATGGAATTAATTTCGACGGAATTCATCTCGTCGACTTTAATATAATTTCGGCTGATTATTACGTCGATATTAATTTCATCGAGGTTAGACTATAGTCGACAGACATCCGTCAGAATTAAGCCCCTCTCTTTGGCACCCAGCTTTCCCGCCAGTGCAAGTATTAAGGTCGACGGAATATGTGTTAAGTCGACGGAATGTTTCTTCAAAAATAGGTAAAGGCGACGGAAATAAACTCGACGGAATTCCGTCGATCTTATTCCTTTTTTTTAATCAGGCGCACCAGCAGCCTTGTTTTCTTTTCATTTTTTTCTTTTCTTATTTCTTTTAGCAGCAGCAACAACAACGGCCCCTCTCCTCCATATTTCTCCTTCTCATCTCCTCCATATTTCTTCCTTCTATAAGCTCCTGAATTTGGTCCATAGCCCATTTGTGGAGGTGAATTCGACTGTGGTCAGGTATGGTGGTACCAGCGGCGGCGGCGACGATTGGGGTCAGGAGTGGTGGTGCCGGCGGCGACTTGGGTCTTCTTCTTCCTCCATTGTTAAGTACCTTCAATTTACAGGTTATGGTTTTATTTTTTTTGTAGTTAGGTTTAAGAATTCCTAAATTGTTGTTAGCCCTTAATAGAAGAAATTAAATTATTGATTGATATGTTGTTTAGGAAAGAAAAAGGCACCTACTGTGTTAGTTCCCAGAAGCACAATAGTTATCTAGAAAGTGGGTTGAATAGATATTTTAAATTCTTTTTCGAAATACTTGCTAGTTTTGATAATGACTTAAACACAACGGAATTATGATTTGTTTGTTTTCCTTTGATGATATAATGAGTTAATAGAGTTAAACAGTTATGGATGTTATAGCAGTTATAGAAAGAACATAAGAGACACAATGTTTTTTAGTGGTTCAAAGCACTTAAAGCTCCTAGTCCACTCTTCTATTCCTTGAGTAAGGAATCCACTAAGGATATCTTTACACTCTCTGAATCTCACAGATTCCTTCAAGACCAGCGGTCTAGGAACTTCTTAGTTCACTTTTGAACTCTTCAAGTCCAGCATACTTGGTACTTCTTAGTTCACTTAGAACTCTTCAAGTCCTTCTGACTTGGAACTTCTTACTTCACTTGATTAGTAGTTGAGTTCTTGGGTGGTGCTACTCAGTTGCCGTTAAGCTTATGTTAGAAAGAACTAAGTAGCTGAGCAAGCTTTCTTTTTCAGATCGTATAGTTGAGCGTTGAGTGTTCTTCAGCATTTTTGTTCAGTGTTTACTTAATTCTTCTTCTACTGATTGTTTTGTATATATGATGCCTTTGAAATGTATCCGTTAAAAACATCCGTTGAAGCATTAAATGCATTTGTCATTTCTGAACTTGGATGGAGACTTGTTGCACAACTTCTGATTTACAGTCTGGCCCACTGACACAACAGACTGCTGTCTCACCTAACACCTGAAAAGATGTTTTCTGCTGACCTATAGTACTTTCCTTAGCTTCTTTAATACGTTTCTTTATTGTAAACTAAGGATGACTATTGTGTCATTGGGACTCTCGAAAATTTCAACATTTATAATCCATACCACATTTTTTGGGATTTATTCTTAAACAAGTGGGCAAGGCTCGATGCTTTTGATACAGTCAGATGATGCTCTACGATTCTGATCGTGGTATCTTTACACCTTGGTGCTTGATCTGATACTAGTAAACTAGAACACTACGATTTCTCTTAAGTATTGGCACACTATGATCTTCACTTGCTTGACTTACATACTCTATGTTTTCGAGAGCACACTACGATCTCTGAGTTGGCTCGGCAAGCGTTTGGACCACTCTACATTTTCTGGAGAGCCCCTCCAAAGCAGACACACTACGATTCTTGATGCTCTACGATTCTGCCTTGGCTTCTGCAATCTCTTGATCAGCTTGATAGACTACGATTCTGTTGAAGCCTATCTATTACATCTCAAAATATAGATCAACCTAACAGCTTTGATCTTTTCATCTATACATTCATTTACAGAATGATAAACATTAATAGCTCAGATCAACCTAATAATTTTGATCTATCACTAAGTCCTTGTACATATATTTCTTTAAGGACTTTACATATAATCATGAATATTTACTTTCAACATCAAATTTAAATATACAATTTCCCCTATTTGATGTTGACATAACCAAGGAGATTTGTGTCATGATTATCAATTTCTAGATGCAATTGCTAGAAAGTAAATATGACTTAGTGTTTCAGTGAGCAACTGAAATTTCTAGAAAATAAGCATGAATTTATTGATGTTTGTAAAGATAGATATTACAAGTAGGCTTAGTTACATCAATAGGAATTGAGTTCAACGTATCTCTATTTCTTTTTCCTTTTGTTCCTTGGGGGATGGACATATTCTTGGGCTCTCCTTCTCCTGCTGGTTTCGTTTCTCCATGCTATATCTTCCAACTCACTTTGACTTAACGGTTCCCAGTTCTCGTGTCTATTCATGAACGCAGGATCTCCAATAGGCAAGTGTAGGTGAGTAGTGGTTGCACCTTGTAAGTTGGGCTCTTGACTTCTTAGTGATTGAGCCATGAGAATTTACTGTTGTTCAAATCGTGAAGTCTGATGGTGAGGCTATCTTGCAGAAGGGCTTCTTGATGATTGAGCGATGAATGTGCCTCTGCCCTTGCCTTTCTCTCCTTTCCCTTTATTCTCCCCTTTTATGTCAACATCAAGGGTTCAAATATTGCCAGATAGGCGAGTCATGCCTTGTACAAGCTCGTTGAGCTGATTCTTGGATTGAGCAATGTCTTCACGATTTTCTTGAACCAGAGAATCAGTTCGAGCTTCCCTCTTTTGGAGAATGGCCAAGACATTTTCTGTCTGTTGCATTTGGCCCATGGAGGATCCTTGGAATTCCTTTATTGAAGTTCGTAGACTCGTGAGACTTTCCATTATGAGTTTGTTCTGCGATTCCTGAGTATTCTGTAAGACAAGAACAGCTTCCCTATGTTTCTTAGCAGCTTGAAAGTGAATTTGATATCTTTCATTGATACTCTAAATCATCTCCTTTATAATCTCCCTAAGCTTCTTTGAAAGTTCAAAACTTAGGTTGTTGGGGAGCATGTTGGCAGCATCGATCAAATGAGTCAGCCTAAGGTGAAAAAGGTCTAAGTGAACTTCAAGGTCTTCTTGTATGTCCTTGGTCACCTTTTGGATGCTTCAGACAACTCTGTTTTGGTTGGAAGATCTGATATGAGCTCACGGAGTTGTTGATTGTTTGGAGGATTGGCTCTTGTGTATTGATCTTGCATAGTGTAGAGAGCAAGATCCAGATTGAAATACTTATTTGTTGATGAGAAAGGGATATCTGATGGAGGGGCTGGTGTGTGGGGTTGAGCTTCAGGAGGAGGGGACTCTACGAATTGAGCATGTGACTCTACGATTAGATTTGGATCAGTAATCATAAAGTGAGAGATGATAGGAGATTGGATCAATATAAAGTTGGGCACATTTGTTTCATCAGTTACAGAATGTTGGGATTCTGTAACTGGAAATTGATTGAGTGGATGAAGTATCACTTCCAACCATCATGGTAATTCATAGAATTGGTTGAAAAATGATGGTGGATAGTGATTAACCCTGAAAGAGATTGGAATAGTTTGTACATCATGCCCATATTCGGAAGAGGGGCCATTGGTGATCAGCTTTCGGGCAAAGTTGAGGTTTCCTGGGAATCCATGAGCTAGCACCGAGATTGCTAGATAGGCTTTGAAGGTCCAGAACATGTGATCCCAGGAGTTGAGAATTTGGGCTCTGTGAAAGGGCATCATAGGTAGATAGGAGAACGGTTGATTGTAGTTGGCTCTCCTATAACCATCACAGCTCACAGCTATAATCTCAACTTCATCATCCTCTTCTTCTTCTCTATCTTCATGTGAAGTTTCCACTACATCAATTATCTCCACTTGACTTCTTTGCTCTTCTGCTCTCTCATCCTCCATAGTTTCAATCCTTTCCATTTCTATATTTTCTAAAGCTAGAGTCTCTTAAGGGACTGAGGGAGATTCATGCTGATCTCTTGGCAATTCCTCCTCAGCTGCACCCTCTTCTAACATAGGGACTTCATGAGGCTCCCCCTCAACTCGATCATCCATCTAAATTTCAAGCAGCTCCCCCTCAGCTGGAGCATTTTCTAGTGTAAGAGCTTCAGGAAGCTCCCCCTCAACTTGAGTTGTATTCTCCTTACTGGCTTCGGGTAGCTCATTCTCAGCTTCTATCCTTCTGTCTTCTTCCTTTAGCACTCCTTCATTGAAAAGGATGTACTTCTTGACTAGCTTTCTCTTTGGCTTCCTTGGCTGAACCACAATCTCAATACCTTCTTCAGCTTCAACTCTGAAAGATTGATCAGGCTGAGAAGTTGGTGCAGCATCCTCTTCTGGAGTGGGTTCAAGTCTAGACTCTATGATCGGTAGAGACTCTACGATCGAAGAGGAAGACTTCTTTGGTTTGTTGTTGCGTTTTCCCTTCTTAAGCAGCTGAGAGATGGTAGCTCTGTCTTCATCTTCCTCAGACTGTTGTTCTTTCCTCTTCAAATTCCTCAGAGTTTCAGTGCATGAACTCTCTTGAGGTGCATCAGTAGTTGACCCTTGAGGCTCCTCTATCATTTGAGCCTTCATTTTTCTCTTACCCTTGCTTTTTCTGATCAAAGCAATGGGTTCCTCCTTGTTGATTTCTTCCTTTTCTTCTTCAGTTTCCTTCAGAACTGACATGTTTCCTTGTACCCCAGACTCCTTTGCATCACCAGTTCTTCCACTAGATCCAGACATCATATTGACATTTTCTGTTGGATTTCTTTTCCAGTTTTCAAACAGCTGCTGGGTCATCCTTCTGTTGGGATTGATGGATTCTCCTTCATTACCCCCAATTTTGTCAGCTAGTGCTGACTGCAGGATGATGCTTATAAACTGTAAGACTCCAAATTTTGTGAATAAAGATTAATTTTCTCAAAAAAAAAAAATTAGTATTATGGTGTGGATTTGATATAATGTTATAGTTGTGGGTAATATTTATAAATTTTGCAAAGTATGCAAGTTGTTATATAATATTCGATTGGTCGGGGAATATTCGTTTTAACAGGGAATATTCGTACGACGACACAATCATTAGTGGACCCCACAACGGAATTATTGTCAGAATGAGAAAACGACAGAAATATCTTTTTATAAAATAACGGCGGAAGTTTTAACGTTAACTATTGAACTACCCGGTAGTAAAAGTACAGTAATACGCGTGGTTTCATATTAGCACAGGGTATTGATTATTAATGCTTACGTGAGAAGTCACTCAGTTTTGTTCAATTATTGCTACAGTAATTACTGCATAGTATCTCACGTTATTTGATTCAATTATTGTCACAATATTTTATATTATTAAATCAATAATTGAGATGACAAGTTATTCATATTATTTTTTGCATAATTAAAAATGTCTAGAAGTTTTGTCGAGGAGAGGTTTGGTCACCTAATTGAGCGCCAATAGGGAGAATTCCTTATTGGAAAACCCCCTCATTCCTAGGAATGACCTGATTGTTAATATTGCGAGTTATAATAATGATGAATAAATGTTATTAAAAATATTGATGAAATTTTTATGAAGTATTTAATATAAATTTTTCTTATTTTATGGACCCCCAATTACCCAATTTTCAAGATAATCGGTAAAAAGTTTTTCAGTATATATATGTAATATGGTGGGACCCACCTGTGATGATGACATGTTGGTGGGAGGGGAACATGTGGAGCCCACGTGTAGAGAAATGAAATGGGGGGGAGAAGAAATGGGTAGTCAGGGGGGGGAAGAAAGAAGAAACAAAATTGATGTTATATATATATATATATATATATCCTGTGTGTATTATTTAGCGCGTGTGTGTTAATTAAGGTGGAGGGAGAAGTATACCTTTGCCGTAAGGCAAAGGTTATAACTATATATATATCTATATATATATATATATATATATATATATATATACACACACACACACAGGATCCTGTCTGGACTCCCGGACAGGTCCTAAAATACGGACCATTTTTTTTTTGCTTTTTTTTTAAACAACTAAAAAAAAATAAAAAATTATGGAACTGGAATTTTTACATAATAAAGTGTTTTGGGTGTATTTTGGATACCTATACCAAAAAATGTATGTACAGCACTTGCATGCATATGTTTTGGTATAGGCATCCAAATCACACCCAAAAACATGTGACATGTAAAATTCCAGCCCATAATTTTATTTTATTTTTTAGTTGTTTCAAAAAAAAAAGCAAAAAAAAAAATTAAAAAAAAATGGTCCGTATTTTATAGAGTTCGGGATCCCGGACTGGATCCGGACTCTCTATATATATATATTATAAGTTTTGTTTTATTAGATTATAAATAGAATGTATTATATTTAAAATTTTTATTTTTTTAGAATATTTTATTGAATAGTGCTGAATAGTAAAATCAAATTTTTAGAAAATTTTGTCGGCTGAATTCGCCCATGAATTTGTTCGAATCTTTGCTGTGTAGTCCGTGATTTTCTAAATTCAAATAGTATCATTTTCATTCTCCTATAAATAGGATGCTTAGTTAGAATTGAAAATCACACCAGAATCAGAGAATTCTTATTTTATAATCTTGAGCGTATTTCTTTAGAGTTTTAAGAAGTTTTGAGCCTAGAAAATAGTGAAAGTTTTCTTCAAGAATATATCCGCTATACCAGTTGGAATACTCTTTTCTTAAGGTAAGGGGTATTATTTATTTCATATTCTGAAGAGATATTATTTTTCGTATTCGTATGAATATTATTTTTCGTTCAATATTCGTAAGGAATATCATTTTCGTTTAATATTCTTAATGAATATTATTTTCGTTTAATATTCGTAAAGGATGTTATTTTTTATTCATTTGAAATAATATTTTCTTCCATACTCTGTAGTATGTAAGTAATATTATTTCGTTTCAGATTTCAAATTCTATACTCATTTTATTAAAGTTTTGGCTTCTATACTCCATGAAATTAGTAGAATATCATTGATATTTACGCTTCATCCAGTATCTTTTCATGGAAATATTATTCTGAGCATTCTTGATAAGTTTTAACTTTTTCATGCCGGAGTACTATTCACGGGGTTACTATTCCCGAAGTTACTATTCACTCGGTTACTATTCACCCGTGATACTATTCATGACAAACATTGATTTCTTTTCGGTCCAAATCATTTTTTATACAATATTATTCTTGAATTTTACTCCACAAAGCAGTATCATGTTGACAATTTGGACATTATTGAATTCTAGATAAATTAAATTATAAATCTTTAAAAATTTATCATTTGCTTTCTTTTAATTGAATTCTTATATCATTGTCATTATCCTCATGCTTATATTATGTTGAAAGTCATTTGTGGGCGTAGTGCATAGATGGACTGGGTATGATTATGACCATGGATTTTTCGGTATAATTATGACCGTAATGTTACAAATGATGTGGTAAAAATCTTCATTGGCCCGTAGTGCATTGATGGACAGTTTTTGGTATGATCATGACCATGGGTTCTCTTCGGCCAAGGGTGCAAAGATGAATTGTTTTATGGCATGATCATGACCGTTGATGAAAACACGATTATCATTGGCCTGTAGTGCATGGATAATTCGTGGTCGTGATACTAAAGAATATCATTGGCCCGTAATGCAGGGATGATTCGATGATGTGGATTATTTATTAAGCTGAGTCTCAGCGATAAAATCGATGATAAAATTTTTAAATCATAGAAGATAGTAGATATCATGCTCTACTTGACTCTTCTAATGGATTGCTTATTCCGCTGCAGTTGTTGATCTAAAACTTGTTGTCTATTATATTCTATCAGTTGTTATACTGTTGAAGGCTAAGGATAATTTATTCTGCATTATCTTAGTCATAATATTTCTTACTGGGCTAGTTGAGCTCACCCTTTCTTTCGTTGTTCTCTTTAGGAATTGAGAATATAGCTGGGACTAGTCGGGAAATGGATTGACGGCCCAGATGGTTGCATTAGTAGTCCTCACTATTCTGTGAAATAGTGTGATAATAATTGTAATAAGATTGAATTTGAGTGTGGATATTGTCTAGAAGACAATATTCGAGCTAAAACTCTCAGTTATGTTTTGTCGTATTTTACACGACATTTGTATTAATTAAGTTTGTATTTAAATTTTGTACTATGTATCCGGCAACTCAGAATGGGTGATGTATACCTATTTTGGGGGCGTCACAGTTAGTATCAAAGCTTAGGGATATGATCCCTGGCTGAAATGTGAGACTTGAACTAGGAGGGGAGAGTCGGGTAATTCCTTCGCTAGTATGACCTACCTAAGTTTATTTGTTATTTAAATGGTCGGTCGAAATATAGGGATAATATGTGGCATGTGAATTAACCCTTGTCTTGTGGCAATGTTTAAAAATGACATCTGAAAATGTTAAGATAAGCAATGGAGCACATGAGACCGTTAAGTCACCGCTGATCAATAGCCAGAATAATGTGCATCAGGAAGACAATAATCCTCCTATAAACAACAACACTGATCAAATGACGAACGACAGTACGTTTAGGAGTTTTCTAGAATTTATGCAACACCAAGCGAGAGAGACTCTTGTTCATATTGCAGGTGTAAACAATGGCAAACCGCGGTTGGTCATCACTAAGCAGTTCAAGGAGCTGAGACCACCGAAGTTTTTGGGAAAGCCATAACCACTTAAGGCAGAGACGTGGATAAAACAGATCACCAAGATATTTGATGTCTTGGAATGCTCAGAGGAGCAAAACGTTCCATTCGCCACCTTTATGTTGCGTGAAGAAGCAGATCACTAGTGGGAATCTGTAAAGCGTACCCAGCCTGCCGCACTCAAAATGTCTTGGGAGAAGTTCCAATAACTTTTCAACGACAAATACTTTCCCGAAAGTATTCGTCACATGAAAGAGGTAGAGTTCATCAAGCTGAAGCAAAATAATATGACCGTGTCGCAGTACGAAGCCAAGTTTGCCATGTGTACGTACTAGGATGATGCTGCCTTTAAGACCAAGTCCGAGCAGATGAAGAAGAATCGAGGCCAGCTACGTATTGTACGTATTTCTGGCTCGCAGTCGTTTTAGGAGGTTAAGTCGGTTTGTATTTATATTTAGTTTAGTTTAATATTAAACTGCATCTATAGTAAAGTAAGGTGATATTAATTAATGTATGATTTAGGCCATGCGGAGCAGCTTGGGCCGATCTCCTACTATGATGGAGTTTTAGGATAGAGTTCATACGTCGAATGATTCGACTTCGTCGTCAACGATGTCTCCCGCGACATTAGCTATACGGGTAATACATTTACTATAATGATTATAATTTAGGATCATATTACGTAATTAATATGATGATACTGAGTTAACTCACATGTACATATATTAAATTACAGGACCATTTTGAAAAGCTCCGAGACACGCGTGTAGCTAAGTTGCAGGCTGCTAGGAGCGACCCTGAGATGTTAGATTCCACTATCCCTCCGCCTGAGATTAGTTTATCTCAGGATGAGGAGATGACTTTTTGGGTAACGTCTCAAGATCCTCCTAGTAGTACTACCGGTCGGTATCGAGTGATGGGGTTGCTGAGGATACCAGCATATGTACCACCTAGAGGTATAATATTTAAGTATAGATTTCTCGTTCATGAATAAAGTGACTTTGATTATTATTCATATTATATTTATTTTTACAGGCACTAGCCAGCGTCTGCGTCCAAGAGCCCCCGTTGGACCATCATATACGGGCGTTGGCTTAGACGACACTATATTCCAGAGGGTTATAGCGGTGGTGTCAGAGCGGTATGGTACGAATACTTTATTCTGTCATCAGAACCTGCCCAGCCGAGCCATGCTCGCCTCCACCAGCTTGCTCAGGACATCGCAGTTGGTGCCACCGCCGACAGTACGGGTATCCCTCCAGAGCAGTTCGCCACGATATGCGACGAGGTGGTCCGGATGGTGGTTACCTTACTCTTGGATGCTTTTGGGCCGCTGTTGAGTCAGCCCTCAACTACTCAGGTATACTATTCATTTTAAATTCCGGTATTCTGCATGTTATTTAATTTTTATTTATTTGCATCTTTAATTGTATTATATGGACTAATGAGTTATATTTTTAATTGTATCAACAAGGTGCTCATTTGGATCATGAGCGGAGGGACGACGTCGATGACGATTTTCATACACCAGAGCAACAACGTCGATGCCCATCCGATGATTCTCCTCACACCGGGGGTAGTACTACTCGATGACTTAGTTTTGTAGATTGTTTATACATATTGTATTCATCTTTACTTTAGTTTAGCTTAATGGAATGCAAATTTTATTAGTTTAGTATATGTTTGACGTATTGTAGTTTAAACATTGTAATTACATGTCGTTTTTGTATATCTTATGGAACATTAGACTATTTTTATTATTGTTGACCTTGATAATTTATATTGGACTTGTATGTGTACACAAGTTAATTATTACTGTATGTATATGTTGTTGGAAGGTTATTATTATGTTGCATGTGTTGTTGGGAAAATAAATAAATTTACAGGTACAAAAATGTGGGTTAAAACCCTGGATGTTGCCAAAACAGAACAAACATAAAAAAAAATTCATTATGATAGACGGAATAGTTAATTCTCGACGAAATTCCGTCGGAAGTAGTCCTTCACACGTCAGAATGTGGTGCCACGTGGCCACTTAACACCGACTGAATAAGGTCGACATAATGGATTCCGTCGAGGATATCATAAGACCGACTAAATATTCGGTCGGCGTAGTCCTTCGCACATGTCAGAATGTGGTGCCACGTGGTCCCTTAACACCGACTGAATAAGGTTGACGGACTGGATTCCGTCGAGTATATCATAAGACCGACTGAATATTCGGTCAAAATTGTTCCGTCGACGTTAGCTATTTCCGACTGAAACTTCGACAGACTTAATCCCGACGTGCCTATATCCGATCGAACTTCCGACTGAATATTCCGCCGAGGATATACTAATTCCAACGAAATATCTTTACTCTCAATGAAATATTCCGTCGAAAATAGGTTGTTTTCTTGTAGTGTGATTGCCATCAGCTGTTCACTTAAGATATTACTTAAGTAGCTGAAAAGTAATCACTTGAGTTTCTAAAGGAAACTCTAGTAAAGACAAACAGAGCCCTTCAGTGTGATATTGATTTTGGGGGGGGGGGGGGGGGGGGGGGGGGTACCTTTCAAGTGGATCATATATTGGAAACATGAAATGTACTAAAATATATATTTCCAGAGGCTCTAATGGGGGAATTTACAGCCAAGAGTATGGCTGCTGCAGAAGAATTTCCTCCGAAATAAAGAAAAAAATATACATTTCCAGAGGCTCTAATGAGATTATTATATAGATGAACGAGATGAAATGTGAAAATAATGTGTCGCTACCGGTAACTAGTGAGGCAAACTCTTCTCTTGAATTTTATTTCATTCAAGGATAAACCACGATCTAGCTGCAAAAGAATAAAATGACTACTTTAGCATCTTACCTCAAGCAATTTTTTGTAAGAAAATAATAAATACTAACATAAACAGGAATAGAAGTTCAATTGCTTTGGAATAAATATTAGCTAATGAATAATATCGATTCACTTACAAAGTACATTTGCACAAAATCAACTCGAAATGGAATGGTTAGGAAATGAGAACCTAAATTTAGGTAAAAAATTCTCAGAATGTGAAAGTTGTTCCTGGGATTTGTAGATAATATTATAATTCACTCAGGCGGCTCATTCATATCATCAATGATAAGTACTTTCCCATTGCATAACTTAATACTATGTTATAGACCAGGAATAAACTCTAACCATCATGTCAAAACAGAAATTTTAGCATACTAGCACAAATAGTGACAGCATAACCACCAATTAATAGATAGATTACTTTACTGAACAGCATTTCTGCTATTCATTTACTTTGCATAATGAGAATCATAGAGAAAAGGCTAACAACTCAGGACATATACATCATCAGTGTGCCTTTAATATACAATTTCACAAAGACGCCTAATTCAACAATAACTAGATTAACAACTGCAAGAACACTGGAGAGGAAAAAAAATTAAAACCCATACACAATCAGATAAATGCGATTTGAAAGCAAGATAAGCTTACAATTTGAGCTTCGCTTGATATTCAAATCAGGAATAAACTCTAAAGTAGATTTCCAATAAATTAGCTACAATCATTTTTCTTTGGAACTATAACTTGATCCGCCAATTCTGACATGTCTTCTAGAATACATATCTGCATTCTCCCTGACTGACTGGTTTTGTATAAAGTCAAAGATACTGCCTCTGTCATCTCCACGAGCATGAGATCTTTTGCTTCTTCTACTAACAACTCTTCTGCTTTCACGTCTAAAACTTGAACCTCCGCTTTCTGATTTCGATTTAGGCTCAACTCCATCATCCTCTACTCGAATACCAGACCCCCCATCAGTTCCAGCCATGAGATCCATCAAGTTTTTCCTAAATCCCAAATCTGAGTACACTCTCTGGGAATTCCTCAATGGCCTAGCAGAAACAGCATCCAAACTCCCTTCTTCACCATTCTTTGGCCTCACACTCAACTCGGTATTCCCAACAGGACATCCCACATTCTCAACCATCAAGCAAGGATTACTAAAACCATTCCACGGATGAAGAGGAACACATTTACTCAACTCAGTGAGACACTCAACAACATCAGTCATTGCCGGCCTCCTTTCCTTACAAGATCTCACACACTTTGCAGCAATCACAGCCAATTGCCTGCACACCGAAGGATCTTTAGGCAGCTCAATCCGCGGATCAAAAACAACCAAATGCTTTTCTCTCCTAATCAAGGGAATAGCCCAATCAACAATAGAAGGTGGCGAATGCTCAACATCAATAGCCTTCCTACCACTAATAATTTCCAACAACAGAATCCCAAAACTAAATACATCAGTCTTAGTGCTCAAATTATCAGGTGTAACATATCCTGGATCAAGGTAACCCATTGTGCCAGCAGGAGGTGTAGACCTTAGCCTATAATAATCATCAACATGGCATCTAAGTGCCAAACCAAAATCACCCAACCTAGCATTAAAATTACTATCAATCAAAACATTAGCTGACTTAATATCCCGGTGAATTACAGGGGGGTTTGAAGAATGAAGAGTCTCCATTGCTTTTGCAGTTTGTAGAGCCCACCTAATTCTTCTACCCCAATTGGGTGGCCTAGAATTTGAGTGAAGAATGTCATACAAGGTGCCATTACTCATAAACTCAACCACCAAAAGCCGGTCATGCGAATCATTCGTAAAACCCAACAAATTAACAAGTCTAGGACTATGAATTTTCGACAAAATCTCGATTTCATTCTCAACTTCATTTGGGTTTTCAGGTGTCAAAGAAGAAGAAAATCGAGGCTTAGAATGGGTACCTCTAGAGGGTCTTTTCACAGCAACATGCCGGCCATTCTTCAAAACAGCTTCATAGACTAGGCCATGGCTTCCTCTGCCTAGGAGCTTCTGGGGAGAGAATTTGTTGGTGGCTGCTTCAAGATCACTGTAATTGAATTCTTGGATTTTGATGGGTTTTTCATGCTGTGGATTGGGTTGGGTTTTGTTCTTGGAGGAAGAAGATGACGAAACTGGATTTTGAGAATTGGAAATTGAAATGGATGATTCAGCTTTACATGAAAGGTAACCCATTAAAGGCAAGAATTGGATAAATCGGTATGTTTGTTTCCTTGTGCATCTGTATATAGTAATATATGGGTGTAGATCAATTAGATTAATGGGATGAGAAAAGTGAGGAGCTCTTTTGGGGGTTTTGGCTTATGGGTATGGATAGATTGAGATGCTGCTTGGCTGGGGAAGACAGAAGAGGTGTAGAGAGATTAGTTATTGTGGGTGCCTACCAAAAGTGGAATCCCAAGATTTTGCCAGCAAATATGAGTGCTGCATACGATCATACATAATTGATCCAAGTGTCGAAATTGCCTTTTGGGTGGGTTCTGCACTACTGGTTATCTTAAAGAACTGTTCAGTATAATCTACGGAATAGTCAATTACATGTGATATTTTAAATGTAGGTCAATTGCAGTTGATACATCTCCATGACTCCATGTATCTATTTACCCAACTGCGAGTATATTCTGTTGTTCAAAACTCTGACAAAGTAATAATATTATTTTCCCCCTCAATTGAATTTGATTATCATGAAGTTAAGTTTATGATAAATTAGTTGATTAATTAATACAATATTGACACGCAGGAAGAGATCACCTCCCAACATACATCGATACTGTATTGATCAATTGACTAAAATTAACTTCATATTAATCACTTCCCCATTAATCATACTTAATTCATTTTATAATGTGTTAATTGTTATTCTTTTCATTTGTGTCGACACCGAGAAAAAAGATTCTTAATTGCGTTTTTATTCTTTTTATTTTGCTATTTCGATTAATTTATTTAAAGGGTGATATTTAAAGAAAAAACTGACATAAATACCGAAGAATTTGAAAGATTAATTTTAATGATGGACTAATTAAACAAAATCGCCAGTTGATATAAGTTTAAATGGATGTACCAACTCATCCGAATTTTTTAGGATTTTCGCAATATGGCCTAATATGTGACTTCGTAAAATTGATCTTGAAACTAAGATTCATAGAGTTTGGGGGTTTACTTAAGCGAGGGGAAGGTGTTAGGCACCCCCACGATTACCACATTCTAAGTGTGAAGTGTGTGTGTGTATGATTTTGAAAAAGCCTTTGATATTTTTTATGTGCATTGATTTTATATGTTGTTCTAAGCCTTGTTTTTGCCTAGGAGCACAATTGTTTGATTTTAATTTGAGCTTTGATGAAAAAGCCTTTTGAGATGTGTCTTGGAAAACGTGGTGTTTTCGCTCTACCTTTGTCGCTTGATTTTATCCCTAAGTCTAACCCGAAGCGATTTGTATATTATAAGATTTTCGTTTTTTTGATTTGAAAATCGTTTTGGCGATAATATGCAAAATAAAGCATCAAAAAGGGTCTGGCCACCCGTGGGCTTAAAAGCCATCTCGATAGACCCGAACACCCACAATCGTAATTTTTGCTATCACGGGGCCTTAAATCTATTTTCTTGGGACGAGGCCCTCGAAGTCGTTTTAAGGCCCGAAATCACATATACAATGGTTTAAACATCTATCATTACAATTAAAACAATGTCAATCGTGAGAATCGAGCCAAGATTTGATTCGTGCATCTCAACTCCAACATTCCTAGGCTCACATCATAATATATTAAAACATAAGTAAAAAGAGATCTAAAAGCGGGCTCTTGAAACCCTATAATTTAGATTGCAATATCGAAGCCCACATTCCAAGGGACTATGTGTATTGACGAGATTTATAGAAATGAAATTAAAATCTAAGATATAAATTCGTAGATCTAAGATGCCTCAGATCCGTACAATGACACAATCAGGATTTAAATGTAAATGAATATAAAAAATGTATCATAAACCCGCTACCAGGTGATTCAATAGTTATACACCCTAACGCGAGTAGTTAGGACCCCTTCTCCACTAGATATAGATCTAAGGTTTTGTATAGTTACGAAATCGATTTAAAACAATGAAAATGACTAGATCTAACCTAGATTTGAGCCAATCTAGCATAAAAGATCATGTTTTGGAGTTTTTGAATCGGTTGAGGGCTAGTTCTTGTAACGCCCCGAAATCCGGTCTATCTTCACACCCGGATTCCGTACGTTACGAGTACATCATTCATTCTGCATACATCATTATATACTGAAATATAACAACATACACTCTCAAATCCTAGGTTCTAAAACCTTATAACCTTCCTCATTACAAATAATGATAATTACATTATTCTTTACATCTTATACGAGTGACTTTCATACGCCACAAAGGATTCATAACTGTTCATTAAACTAGTCTATAGTTTAATTATATCATTCTATATTACAAGTCTTCACTTGCTCTGCACGCACATTCATATACTGAATGACACTTCGTCTGGATACCGATCAACTTGATCTTTACGGGATCCTTAAGTTCTTTCGAACATCGTTCGCTGAAAATGTTTTTCATTTAAAGCAAATGTGAGCATTCAATTGCCCAGCAAGTCATAACAGTTGAACAAACAACTTCAAGAATTTAAACATTCTTTTCAGACTTTAATAACCGAACAAGGTTACGAAGCAGCTTGAATAATAGGAATAGTCTTGATTCCTATCATCTTAAAACATTAGTCACATTCACTTTGAAATACTTTCATTCTCTACTCTCTTTCATGCACATTCTGTCTGGCTAAAATCAATAGCACAAACTTAACAATAACGGCTCATGTATAAATAGAACATTCTTTTATTAAACAGTTATAGAACAATTCATCTCATAGAAACACCGAAGTGTTCACATTGTGGCACAAGGCCTCATATCGTTCTACCACCTTGCACAAATATCGCACATTCAAGACATGTACGTAACTTCTCAAGTTCAACATCCGAGAAGTTTAAGAAACTAGCATTCATTTAAAATATGAATGAAGTTAGGAAACTTGCCTTTACGCGATGCGACCCACGACTTTATTTGAATCGCTTTCATTCCAATCCCTATAACACATAAGGAAATAACAAATACACCAATTAGTCATATACTTGACTTACGCATTGGTTTACTTAACTTTACTTCTTAAGGTTCGCGTTCTTGCAATATAATTTTACGCGACTAACTTTTATTCTGGGTTTACGGTTTTCATTGACATCTGAAATGTCTTTTTCAACACGTTCATCATCTTTGATGATTCACATTTTTATCTTCTTTGTATACTTCTCTAGGACTCAGTACACATCGCTTCTCTGCTAGTAGTCCATATGGTACTCTGAGTGGTTTCCCACAAACAACCAACAAACAAGTTCCCGTCTCATCTACACTGCCATCATAGTGAGTTAGATCAGTTTCCAGTTTCGTATATACCTTCGCTCTCTGAAGGAATTGTTTAGCCCAGCTCCCATATGTCAACCATCAAAGGTTACGATTGTACCACGACCTAACTTTCTCTTAACTTATACGAATTATTAAATTATAATGTTCGTTAAGTTAATTTCTTATTCCTTTTGGCTTTCTGGAAAGTAATTGCCATACCTAAGGATTCATTCTTATCCGATTCACATTCGACTTTCATTAATCTCATTACTGTTCGATACGACTTTCTTGATACCATTCGTATCTTACTTACTACATTCATCAACGTCTAAGTCATACAACCAGGGTATACTTAGCACGTTCGTCCAACGCGAATACGATTCACGAGGATTGTTTATGTATTCAACGTTCACGTTGCTCGTCTCTTAATCTCTCATTCAACCTTTACTCAAGGTTTTAACTGCTTTCGATCGTTATCCATCCCATGAACCTCATGTTCATTATTCTTTCTTAATGTCAAAGCCATACTGTGAGACCCCAAATTTTATGAAATAAAAGTGTTCAATTTTTCTATTTTGGTGAATAGTTAAATTGAAAAAAGTTTAAAGTTAAGGGTCATATTTGAAAATTTTTCAAAGTAGACAAGTTGTCATAAAATACCCGGTTACTATTCATGAGTTACTATTCACGAGTTACTATTCATCGAAATTACTATTCACTCTAGTATTGTTCACTCTAGTATTTGGGTCACTTTTTGTGTCGGAGTTACTATTCACGAGTTACTATTCACGGGTTACTATTCATCGAAATTACTATTCACTCTAGTATTGTTCACTCGAGTATTTGGGACACTTTTTTGTGTGAGTACTATTCACGAGTTACTATTCACAATTAATTACTATTCATGAGTTACTATTCACCCGAACAAAATATTTTATGAAAATAACGACGGAGGTTTTCTGTTAAAAGCTGTTGAACTACTCGGTAGTAAAAGTACGATGTCTGGCGTTGTTACGTAGTAGCGGCGGTATTGATTATTGATATTTATGTAAGAAGTTTCGGTTTGACTCCATTATTGTCGATTAATAATATGAATTATTATAGCGATAATGACGTTTTGTTTTATTCAGTATTATTAGCGTAATAAAATGTAAAACATCTTTTATATAAAAAAATGAATACTTTATTAAAGTTATTCTATAAATAGAATATATTATATTTTATTATGCATAGTGTTGCATAGTGTTTTGCATAGTGTTGCATAGTGTTTGCATAGTAAAATGTTTTTATATAAATAGAATATATGATATTTTATTTAAAAGATTTTGCTTTAAATATGGACCGTCGTCGATTAAAGTAAATCAATCTACGGACCGATTCATGGATTAATTACTATGCATTCTATTTTCCTATAAATAGAAGCTCATTCCTTCATTATTTTCTTACGAATTCATTGAAACTAGAGAGAGAAACTATAGAGAGAAAGAAGAAAAGTATTCTGCTACTTCACTTTTCAATATTCAGTTCTTCTAAGGTAAGGGATATTATTTGTTGTACCCGTAAGGGGTGTTATTCTTTCTTCTTGAAGAGAACATTCTGTTATTCCATTCTTTATTATTCTGTTGGAATAACCTGTATACGCGGCATACCCTATACTTGGTGAAATCCATTCTGTTATTCCATTCTTTATTATTCTGTTAGAATAACCTGTATACGCGGTATACCCTATACTTGGTGATATTCTTATGTTATTCCATTCTTTATTATTCTGTTAGAATAACCTGTATGTGCGGTTTACCCTATACTTGGTGGAATGACTAGTATATGCGGTTCACCCAATACTTGGTGATCTTCTTCTGTTATTCCATTCTTTATGATTATGTTGGAATAATAGGTTTATCGCTAAGTACCGCATACTTGGTGAAACTCGTTATTATTCCGTCATTTATATTTACGCGGAATATCGTCATCATATATATCTGTGGGACTGGTTCCATCATTTATTATTCGCATTTATTATTCTCAGTATTACGATTCTGCCGGAATATCCCGTCGGTGTGAATTTCACGACGACGGTTCCATATTTATTATTCCGCATTTATTATTACATTGGGAATAACACGTGCATGCGGTCTCTATCGCATGCATGGTGAATCCTACATTATTCTATTCTTTATTATTACGTTAAAATAACTCCGTCATGTGGATTGCCACGCACGTGGTGAATGATCCTTTGTATTCATTCCTTATTAAATTGTGGAAATGATCTCAGATATCGTGGATTACCGCATGACGGGTGAAAATCCATTTGCAGTTTTATATATTCTTTGTTATACTCAGTTGGTTAAAGTTTTGACTTCTATACTCCATGAAACTAGTGGAATATCCTTGATATTTGCGCTTCATCCAGTTTCTTTTCATGGAAATATTCTTACGAGCATTCTTGGCTTTTATTTTACAAAGAAATATCATGTTGACAATTTGGATATTATTAGTTTCGGATAAATTAATTCTTGAACTTGTTTAATTGAATTCTATAACATTGTCATCATCCTCATGTTTATATTATGTTGAAAGTCATCTTTGGCTTACGTGCATAGATAGACTTAGTATGATTATGACCAGGGATCATTCGGTATAATCATGAACTGTGATGTTATAAGTGGTGTGGTAAAAGTCTTCAGTGGCCTGTAGTGCATTGATGGACGATTTTTGGTATGATTATGACCAGGGATTTTTCGGTATAATCATGACCATTGATGATTTAATGAATATCCTTGGCCCGTAATCTGAGGATGATTAGAAGATGTGGTTTATTTATTGTCGAGTTTCAATTGATTAAGTTGATGAAAACATTTTTAAATCATAGAAGATAGTAGGTTTTATTCTCTACTTGACTCTTCTTCTAATGAATTGCTTGTTCATTGTAGTTAAACTTGATTTTTGTTATATTTTATCGGTTTAACTTTGTTGAAGGCTAAAGATAATTTATTCTTCATTATCTCGGTCATAATATTTCTTCTTGGGCTAGTTGAGCTCACCTTTCTTTTCACCGTTCTCTTCGAGGAAATGAGAACGTAGCAGGAATGAGTCGGGGAACGGGGTGATACCCGGATGATAGCATTAGTAGTCCTCACTATTTACATTAGATAGTGTGATAATAAATGTAATGAGGACTCCATTGGGTATGGATATTGTCTAGATGACAATATTTGTATTAAAACTCACAAAGATATGTTTTGTCGTATTTTTACGGCAATTTGTATAATTAGTTGTATTTGGATTTATGTACCATGTAAGTGGCGACCCAAGATGGGTGACGTATACCCTATTTTGGGGGCGTCACACATACGGTTCGCTGTATGCTAAGACCGATCGTTCATCGCAACAACGTTGCGTTCATAGCGTCTAAACACTTTACATTCATCTCTCAATGCCATGTCATAACATCAAAATGTTATACATTAACATCGTCAACCAACGTCTAAGGAATCACAACCATAGCAATCCCTCACGTTCTTTTATCTCAACTACGGTCCCCGGACATCGGTTCTGTAACCCGCATCTACATTCTTTGTCTTTTATTCTTGTTTAATCTTTTCGTTCAACTTTTATTAAAGGTTTAAAACACTTGATTAAGTGTTACATTACGTGAACTACATGTTCATACTTCTTTCTTGCATATCCTCCAGTAACTGAGAACTAAAAATCTCATTTCTGGGTATTGCTCTGCACCGGCGTTGCGGCGCCGTGCCCTTCCTTTCCTCTCGCGCTATGGCGCGACCTACTTCTCTCTCCTCTCTTCCTAGGCTGCCATACATGAAGTCCTTACTTAGTGGGCCTGTTGCGGCACCACACTCCGTAAGATTTTCAGATCAGCATACGTGGCGCTGCGGTGCCACAAATTGTACTACGGTTCGCACTGCGGCGAACTCTTACGAAGTCTTTCGGACCTTTGACATCATGTACGCGTTATGGCGTCGGCCTCCATATACAACTTCGCTTATTCTGGCCTTAGAGTATGAAACCTAGAAAATTTTTCTAAGTCTTTTACAAGTTTGAGACGCTGATTTCGAAATCTCATAACTTCTTTGTTATAACTCGGAACGAGGTCGTTCCAAAGCCATTTTCTTCCTTATCTTACGTACTTCGATTACCCTTGGATAGAACTTTGTTCTGATTCCATTAACATGCCATTTAATTGGCTTAATCTTCATTCTTAGTTCATTTTAACGTTTTTAACGTTCTTTGTTCGTTCGTCCGTAATTCGGTCATCCGAACTCGGAATTCATTCGTTCTTGAGTTCACGAGTCACGTTTTCTACGTTCTCTTACATTCTTATGAAACCCTATATGTTCGGGTTCATTTACTAACTTTCAAATTCTCGTTCATCTTTTACGAAAATTTCGCTATAACTTCGTTATAGCTTAATTTTAATCCGTTCTTTATGAACGTTTCTAACGTTCCTAACCAAGCAATAAGCATCTAACTTATACGCGATGGTTTTAAACTTGTCCATCAACAACAATTATACTACGATGGTTTTAAATTTATCCATCAACAACGTTCTTCGTGTTCTTCGCGTTCTTCGTTTGTTCTTCATTTTAATCGATATTTTGGATTATGATTCTACTTTTTCTTGGAATTTGATGTTATAGAACATCATTCCTTACTTAATTCACCTACTCGTTCATAATATTCATTTGGATCGCTCAAAATCCTCACGAATCTTATACTTCCTTAAGAAATTTACAAACTAAACTTCTTATTCTTATTTCTTTATTTTCTCATGATTTCAACCATATGAAATCATTACTAACATCTTTTACTCCTTATTCTCATTAAGTTATGTTTTAAACATATTAAACTTAAAAAAAATATTAGAAGAAACTAGGGTTCGGATTACCGTTCTTCTTTATTTCTCTTCCGTTATACAAAACCGGCGATTTGCGAGCTTTTCTATTTCTCGATCACTTTTGATTCGAGCATTCATGCTCATTCTCTTCCTTCTCCTCTCCCAACCGAGCTCTCTCTCAAGTTCTAGGATTTTCAAAATCCTAGAAAATAAAAAAATTAGCTTTCTATTTATAGATTTTCAAAGCTAGGGGCAAAATAGTCATTTCGCCCCTAAAATCACTATTCCCACCTCCTTAACAACTTAGCCACCAAGTTTACTTGGCCACCACCCTTACTTGATGGCCAAGTGGCCGCCCCTTATGCCCATGGGTTATCCCCATGGGTTGCCCCATGGGTTTTACCCATCCGGTGACTCATCGGTTCGATCCGCGGTTAATTTCTTTGGATCGGGCTTAATCCTAATTCTTCTTGGGCCTAACTTGGGCTTAACTTCACAAATCATTGGGCTTGACATAATCCAAGTCCAATTGGGTTCTACAAAGTCCAAGAACATAAAGTCCATTAAGACTTATCGTATTCTACGATTGTATTCTACGCATTCCTTTCTCGTAATCTTGTCTTCTCTTCGTATATTGTTCGTACGATATTCGTATTATACGTCGTACTAATCTTCGTAATATACTCGTATAATAACTCGTATCATACTCGTATTTCTCACGCATAATAGCCCTAGTTATTATACGCACTCATTACATTCTCGGAACTCACTTTCCCTAACCCTTAGGTTTTGAGTCCGCAGGCGAAAACTTCGTTTTTGCCATAACTGAAATATTATTGAATATTCCATCACATCTCAACATTTTACGTAATCAATAACTTCTCAGAATTTCAAAATAAATCTCCGAGCAAAAACGGATGAATAGTGCCTATTTCGTCTTTTTCCCCGAAAAATATTTTATTCCCGGAAAACTTTCATTTTCGTCTTGAAAATTCTTACTCGTTAAATCTAGCTCGTAGCCAGAATCCTCCCAACTTATAATCATCCTAGGTTATAGAACGATTAATAAACACATAGCACATAATAGTATTAATAAAATTTCCTTTTATTAATAACTAATTCTTTAAACCTAAATTCTGGATAATCCAAAATTCCGGATTGTTACAGTTCTAGTACAAAACTCGATCTTTAACTATATATGTAAGACCACAACTTTTTATGAATAAAGATTTAATTTTCTTTAAATGTTATTTTGAATATTAAGGTGTGAATTTGATATAATGCTATAGTTATGAGTGATATGTGTAAATTTTTGGAAAGTAAGCAAGTTGTCATAAAATATTCGTTTGGTCGAATAATATTCTTTTTGTCGGGGAATATTCGTACGACGACACAATCAATGGTGGACCCCACAACGGAATGACTGTCGGATATAGAAAGCGACATAAATAACCTTTTTATAAAAATAACGGTAAAACTTTTACTGTAAAACTATTGAAATACCCAGTGATAAAAGTACAGTAATACGCGTGGTTGCACAGTAGCACACGATATTGCACAGTATCTCTGAATATTGATTCTTACGTAAGAAGTCACTCAGATCATTTAATAATTGCCACAGTAGTTGCTGCATAATATGTGACCCCCAAATCCGGGTCCCTTCAAACCTCGGATCCGGTCCGCCACGATACTACTATCGTCAAACTATTTATATCTTTTATTCATAACTTAATGAATATAATTTTGCTTATTACAATTCAGAATATAAATTCTTTCCATTTCTTGGATCTGTATAATTACCCCAAACTTTTATAAGTTTCAAATCTTGGTCATTTACCATTCCTGTCTTACATCATATTCGATGTTATAAAAATATGCGGAATAATTTAAACTTTTTCAACTTCTTTGAAAAAAAGTCTTTTATTGATTTCTTAACATGAATCAATTACATATCCTTGAATCAAATTATGTTATGATTCATTCTATTCAAATTACTGTATAAATTTTTACATCTCGATTCGAATTCCTCTATGCATCACATAGTACAATTTTTCAACTCAACATGTATTACACATCGTAAACTACTATCATGTACATCTCCTAGAACCTAAACATGGTTCAAGAACATATATTTAAATAAATCAATCAATCTTCTTCGATACTATTGAACTCTATCAATCAAGTAGCACGTAATCTTTACCGTGAGTCCTTAACCTGCAAAAGTGGTTATTTGCAAGGGTGAGCTCGACAGCCCAACAGCCCAACAATTTTAACAGTTTTCATGCATCACATAGCACATATCTTCATACACAGTTTATACAATTATAAGCATTTAAACTTATAGCCTGCATGCTGCTTCTCATATAACGAGTATAGAGATTAACTTAAAATTCATATAATCGTATATTGCCTTTCAATCTCATACATATCTCATATATATTTCCATGTTTCATGGCATATCATAATTCATTTCATACATATCTCATATGCATTTCATATATAATTTAACATTCCATATCATAGCATAAATCAACCAACAATCATCAACATTATAGAGCAAATAGAAACTGAAAGACTTGCCTGGATTGTTGTTTACCAATAACAGTTTAACATCTTACAGCTATCTACACTTCACGTGTCCTACACAATTATATAATCATGCAAATCAACTATTAATCACATAGCAACGCATAGTAGTTGTAATGTAAACTTTACTCTATATCTCATAACCTTTCCTACTATCAATACATAATGTTCAATTTGATTGTGTTAACTTTCGACTTATATCTCACTATATTTCTTCTTAGGTAACACTCGAAGTTCATTCAAGTGCTTAAGTCTTGCTAGGACTCCTTATTGATTTTATATTAACCACATTCCATATCTTATAATGTTCACTTAAATTGAATTAAAACACTTTTTAAGTTCATTAACACTTGTCACGGCGTTTCGACATTCATTCGTCATATGGCCAATTTATCTCTCTTGTGTATGCTTATAAAACTTATCTAATACATCATTTATTAATGTTAAGCATCATTATAATTACTAACATTCACGTTTTATAACTTAGAACAACATCTTTTATCTTCAGAAGCACTACACTTGCATATGTGCATGCCCGACGTCCGACGCCCTCCGATTTCCTCCTAATACAAATCAGTCCTAAAGATAACCATTTTTACCCCTTCTAACGACCTCAAATTGAAAAACTTAAAGAACAAAAGTTGTAGGTCTATTCGTCTTCGTCCGGATCATCTTGAATTGGCTCAATCAGAGTCCGTATGAAAACATTATGGCCATTTTACCAGAATAGGTCAAAACAGTCATACATGACACACTATGGGCGCGGGCGCGCCCATTTTCTTCATAATCCTAGCGCGTCCGTGCCATTTGGCAGCACCCAGATGCGTGCCCGTGCTTCTGGGCAGCGCGCCCACGCTTGACTTTGCCCAGATTACAGTTTTCTCAATGTTTTTACTTCAAATCTTCATAACTTCTTCATTTTATGTCAGAATTAGTTGGTTTTCGACTCTTTGAACTCATTAAACTCTTAGCTACTCATCTAGAGAATAGTTATAACACTTCAAAAACATTAACAAATCATTTTAAGGGTTCCAATTCAGTGTGCATGCTATATTTTAATGTTTTAAATATATTTAGCGAATTCATTCACTACGAATTCGTTTCTCAACCAAATTGGTCCGTTGAACTTTCGTTGTTTTCGTATTTAACTCTATTTACATTATCTAGCAAAAATTCACATATTGCAACAATTTTTAGTCATCAATTTTGTGACTCAAAAGCAAGTATTTCATTATACTTTTCTAGTAATTGAATAACTTTGAATTCAAGAACATATATAACAGAAATGTTACATTCTTAATGCTTGATTGACTAACTATTGCTCTTCAATCTTCCAATCTCAGATTGCTCTCACTAATGGCAACTCACTCTTAATAGGAAACTTATCAGAGAACTTAACCAACGTGAAGGAGAAGAGAGGGTCTTCCATTTATAGGGAATTCATTACCCAGATAATTGCTGTGCCTCCAAGATAGAATCTAATGGAAGATGGAAGGAAATGATGGTTAAGGAGAAGTTGGTGGAAAGTTGATACCAACTCTCATAATCAGCCTTCTTGATTTCAGTAGCAACAATAGGCTAGGCCAATGGCCTAACACGGCTAATAATTAAAGAGACACTGATATTGGGACAAGCTACAATACTCCTTAACCTATCAGTAAAATGACCCACATTCTACTAAAGTTAATTCCTTTTGAGCTCATTAAGTCAATTATAATGACTTAACATTACCACACTAAATTAAGTTATGACACACACACACACACACACACACACACACACACACAAACACACACACACACACACACACACACACACACACACATATATATATATATATATATATATATATATATATATACCTACCCACCTATAGGTAGTATACTTATATTTTAAATATACACCAATACATAATATCATGTACCTCATGTACATTAATCCAATTAATATTTTAATATAATTCAGTTGGGTACTCTCAACCCATTATTTTTCATAAAGTTTATTGTCTCAAATACACTCAATTATTATAATGATAATTAATATCAATTATTTTTTAACTCAACATTTATTTTCTTTTAATACTTCCCATTAAATCTCCTTTGATTAAACTTCACTACTTATGTCACACAAGACATAATTATGTGAACTTAGTAATTAATAGTGCACAAGCTTATAACAATATAATCTCTCAAAATAATATTATTCTTAATATTACATCTTATAATATGGCCATAATGTAATATCATTACATAATATGTTCTCATAACTTATATACTAGCACTAATTTAATGGTCTCTATTCATAGCCAATCTATTACCCTCATATGGTCAGTACACAAGGGGAAAAGAAGAGTTGGTGGCTAACTCCCACCAACTACTACTATTCATTGTACCCTAGCCATTGGGCTAACAATCATTGCTATCACATGAGCTATCTAGCAAGCTTATTTAACTTCAATTTTTAGCATTTCTAAGGGTCATGGGAGTGGTCTATTGCACCATGTTACATTTTATTATCTCACTTGTACATAATGTTAACATACAAGTCTTTATACATATGTATTTAAATACTTCCCTTATACATATATATATATATATATATATATATGTATGTATACATGTATCCCTCACATTATATAATCCATGTACATTTGACAGTACCGAATATATTTTAATTGAGTAGTGTCACCCCACATTATCATGAACTTTATTATTTCAATTATACTTAATTCTTGAAATAATTATTAACAACAATTATTTATTTAGTTTAATTTAATATCCTTCATAAAGTACACATTAATGTACCACACATAATACATTGTCATATATGTCCATTTATGTAACTCATGCGACTCATTCCACTTTGCCATATAGTTTCCTATATTATATAGTTACCATTGAAGTGTCCCACTTCATTTCATATCATATAGATGTAGCTACTATATAATATATAATCATTGCACATACAAATTATTTCCTTCAATTATTCATTCATTAAATTATTTAATGAATGCTTATTCCATCACTTTGCCACACTAGGTATATCTCACAAGCTTACATTAAGCTTATATACTTATTCATTTCCCACCACATTACTATTTATAACATGTTCAATTTACATCGAACTATTATATCACAAGGTTCACATATATAATTATATCGTGAATGAAAATATTTAAATATTCTTTATAACATTCGCGGTATATATAATAACTCAAGTTATTTAGTAAATTAAAATAACTTAGTTTTCTTTTATAACTTTAACTCTCTTGGAAATACATTACTATAATCAAAATTATGTATTTCCCATTACATAACATAAGATGTTTTTTATCATATTTTTCTAAATATAGGAACTAATCATAATAAAACGATTTACTCATTTTCTCAAGATATTATTCTTAATATAATATCTATGTATTATTAAAATATTTACATGCACGACATACACATACACACTATATATAGAAAATAAGTTTATTTATTATTATGATAAATTGTTTCCATCAACTTATATAGCAAATATGTTTTAATATATTTACCATAAAACTTAATCACACACATTACTCTCGCATAAAGCTATATAAGGTAATATCAAAATAATATTAAGCCCTTTTATTAAAATAATCAAATGCTAGAATTTATTTTAATATCCTTTATTAGAAATATACTATAATTATTTCTCTTTCCTTTCTATAGATTGTCTCAACACAATTTCTTTAATCTATACATTTAACCATATCTCAATATTAATCAATAAATCTCTAACCAATATTTATCTAAAGATATATCAATTTTCTTCTCTCGTCAACAACGTACATATATACAAGTCTAAACCTAGCACATATCGAGTCTTTAATAGAATTCAATATAGTACACTGATTGGTTTCCCACAAACAACCAACAAATTAGTTTCCGTCTTGTAATACCCGGTAAAAATAAAAATAAAAATAAAGAAATAAAATAAATAAATAATATTTAAATCCATATTTTAATTGGACTTTTCTTATGTTTGGGTTAAATTGTATTTAATTTGTGTGAACTATAATAAGTATGTGATTACATTAATTTGGGCTTTTATACTAATTGGGTCTATTTTGTATTGGGTAATATTAAAATCCTATTAAAATTAGGAGACATGTAAAAGATATATAAATAAATACATAGTTAAACCTAATTTACTCAAGCATTAAACCTAATTAGAATCGAAAAGAAAGGAGGCTATTGAGAGAGAACAAAAGAAAGAGAAATTTAGCAGATATATATATCTATATATATATATATATCAAATTGATTGTAGCTTTTCGGCCTGATTCCATTATTTTTATATATAAATATATGAGGATTATATATATAAATATATTAAGTGGTTGAAGGCCTGCAGCAGTGCTGCAGGTGTTAGATTAATTTCGTTATTTGTTTATATATATATATGTTATATTTTAATAAGTATTTGGCCATGAAAGTTATAAACAGAATTAGTAAATCAAATCGAAGTTATGTATATTAATTTGAATTAATTAATTTTGTGGACATAGTTATAAAAGTTTTAATAATAAATTTAATAGTATTATGTTATTAATGATTGGATAGTAATAAAATCTTATTAAATTATTTAAATTGAACGGAAAGAATTTAAAGAGTTATGCTTAGTATATAAATTTTGGAGTATTAATAATTGATTTAAGGCGATGATTAAATGTACCTTGAATGAATTGCGAATTATTTTGGAGTTTATGAGTTGGATTATATTTAATTTGAGGTGAATATGTTTAGGTGGTGAATGACGTTTCGTATTTGATATCGTTGGCACTTAAGGGTAAGATTTTGTGTAGTGTGCTATAAATGGGTTGGAAGTATCAGGTACAGATTCCGTACTCTTTCAGTGATACTCTTGTTAAATTTGATTTGTTCGTTTATTTCCTTATTTCGAATTGTATTATGATTTCACATAATTGTTTCCTGTGAAATAAATATATTGGTTTCATTTTGGAGTTGATACACATGACTCGTATTTGTACTATTTGAATTAGGATATCATGTTTAGTATTTATTTTTGATAATTGTAGAGCGGTACATGTTGCTACCTTCTTTTAGAGACTTTGTGACTATAATTTGATTTGGTTCAACATGTACATATAGAACCCTTTTGTTGGTATTATGTCGCATGTGTTGTGTTATAGTATTTTTCTTAGAATATACCGTAGGGTATACCTGAGCTATAACCACCCGTGGGGGTACCACATGCATGTCATCTTGGCACGAGAGGCATGACACTTTCCGTGACGGTGTGATTAGTCCACGGCGTCTCCGTTTTGGGCTCCGGAGGAAGTGGGCCATTTGGTGTTTTGTTGTGAGTGGCGTATGGGTTAACCCTAGTTTTCTGTTCTGCAGATTGGTGATGTTGTGCCAAACACACCTATCCGATTTGCATACATTTGGATTCGCGGTCCAATGTGTGATTTGCCTATGTGGCATTATTTTGGTTGCCAGTGTGGCATCATTTGACTTGCCTGTGTGGCATTATTTTGACTTGCCTGTGTGGCATTGTTTTGACTTGCACCGTCGTGGTGGCGTATATTTTGAGCTCACTTTGCATGAAATAACACCCAACCATTTGATTCAAATTCTATTATTTCATTGTATTAGTTTTATTTGTTTCTGTTCAGTTCAATTCATTGAGTTAGTTACTTCAGTTCGTTATTTCTTTATTCTTCTATTGGTTTCATAAATTCTGTTGATTCAGATATATTCCATTCAAATCTTTGGAGATTATATTTTTGTCCGTATTTACACTTGAGGCTTTGTTCAGTATTTTGTCTCAGTTATTTTCGTATATCAATTGTATATCTTTTATATATCTGTATCCGTGATCTTGGGCAATTAGCTCATGTGTGTTTTTTCTTCCCAAGCGAGTTTTTAGGGTTGATTCTGAGGCTAGTGTGATGAGAGAGTTGTCTTTGACCATCTAGGTTGTTTCGATTTTTGGTTTTAGTTATTTTGACTATAGTTGGAGAATTTTATTTAGTACTTCATTAATGGACATCATTATTAATATTTTGAAGTTATTAGTGCTCTCTTTACTTATTTTGAGGTTTGTTGTGCTTTGCACGTGACCTCCCTTTCCTTTTCGGGAAGGGGGTGTTACAGATATGGTATCAAAGCTTAGATTCTTTCTTGTAGAAAACCTATTTAGGTTTGACCTGTGAGTTGTGGGTAAATCACTGGGTAGACATAGGAGTTTGATTCGATTTTGTTCTCTGTTTGGTTAGTCTTGATTTTGACCAAGTGTTTTTAGCTCTTTGAGTTGTAGTTGATTTGAGAAAGACGAGATAATTTGTTAAGATTGTTATTGTTATGCGTTGGGGCAATAATATTAGTTAAGGATTGTGATTGGATCATTAAGGAGAATGTCATATTTTATTCAGTTAAGAAATGATTATATGATTATGATGTGATTATTTGTATCGACGAGAATTTGATTTTGGAAAAATTATTTGTTAGAGTTGTTTTTTTGTGGCAATCATTATGATCATTGAATTGAGGATTTGATTTTAGTTAGGTTTTGATTTATGTTAAGCTTGTGGATAATTTGAGATTTGTGTATTGATGGGATACTATGATAAAGTGAAAATCATTAAGTATAGAGGATTTCTTATAATTTGAGTTGTTGATATTTGAGGTAATTAGATTAATCATTTGAAGTTAATGATCAATTTTGTGGCTATTTTCTAGTAGGATATTGGAGTTATGTTCTATGAACTTTCTTTGTGATAGTATGGGGAGACATTGAAATTTATTGGATTAAGGTTTGCAATAAGGGATGATTGATTTATTATATGATTAAATAGTAAGTGATGAAATTCAATTAATTTTGAGAGATCTTGAATATTTATAGTTTGCTTATGCAGATAATAAAATATTTGACTTAGAGTTGATATGATGATAAAAAGATCTTAGTAGTATATTTTTTGGTGTAATAATATTTAAGAACTAGCTAGTTCGAATTGAGGTTTGAATATTTTGAAGCTCTTGAGGATTTACGAAAAGTTGATATAATTTGTTGAGTTGTTTGGTTTATCCGATATTCTTGGAGTTTTGTATGATTTTATGTAAATTAAATAAAAATAATTTGTTAAATCTTTGTCATGTGTGGAACATAAACGTGCTACGAATTAAAAATATTTTTAAATATTTTGGGTATTTGAATCGTATTTGGATGAAGAGAAATTTTTGTGATTTTGTATTATGTTCCGAAGAGTACGTTTACAAGAATTAAACTCAAAGATATTAGCGACGACCCACACCAACGATGGATCATGTGATCTAATTTGATGCAACTCGAAGAACCTTACCAAGGCTTGGCACGGTAGCTGACGAATCTTTTACAAATACATTGATAATTACGTGGACCGAAGACTTATCCACGTTGATCGTTATAAATGACGGCGCTACGTCGTAACAAATTTTTTTTGTTGTAGCTTATTTGAATTCCGAGGACGGAATTAATTTTTTTTTAAGGATGGAAAAATGTAATAACCCATTTTTTTGGTTAATAAGTAAATATTAATTAGTTTTATTTTATAAAAGTGTAATTCGAAGGTTCGATTTGAAATTGAAGCTTAGTTCGCGTTTCATTGGCCCTTTTGAAGTTCTTGAGAGTTGGAGACATGACATATCAGATTGCTTTTCCTCCATAGTTATCTCATGTACATAATGTCTTTCATGTTTCGGTGTTAAGGAAATATAATTATCGTCCGCTTCATGTTGTGCAATACATGTTACCTAAGATTCGGGAAGATTTTACTTGTGAGGAACATGCCGAGGCAATTTTTGGATCGTCCAGAGCGGATTATGAGGAGGAAGACTATTCCGTTTGTTAAGATTTTGTGGAGAAACCATTCGGAGCGGTAAGCTACGTATACATAGGAGATGGAGGAGTTTATTCGAGCGGAGTATCCGCATATTTTGATAATTAGGTACGTTCAGTCTTTTGATTCCGGGGACAGAATCCTTTTTAAGGGGTAGGTGATGTAATACCCGGTAAAAATAAAAATAAAAATAAAGAAATAAAATAAATAAATAATATTTAAATCCATATTTTAATTGGGCTTTTCTTATGTTTGGGTTAAATTGTATTTAATTTGTGTGAACTATAATAAGTATACGATTACATTAATTTGGGCTTTTATACTAATTGGGTCTATTTTGTATTTGGGTAATATTAAAATCCTATTAAAATTAGGAGACACAGAAAGATATATAAATAAATACATAGTTAAACCTAATTTACTCAAGCATTAAACCTAATTCGTAACTGAAAGAGAAAGGAGGCGACGAGAGAGAACAAAAGAAAGAGAAAATTAGCAGATTCACTTTGTTGCATAGAAAGCAAAAAGGTATTGTAACTTTGCTATTAATAATGAATTGAGGTTATATATTCTGTATGTATGTATGAATTGATGATTTCTTTTTCTTAAAAAAAACGTTAAAGTGATGCAAGGCTGCTGTACTATTGTGACATAATAAGGATTATATATATATATATATATATATATATATATATATATATCAAATTGATTGTAGCTTTTCGGCCTGATTCCATTATTTATATATATAAATATATGAGGATTATATATATAAATATATTACGTGAGTTGAAGGTTCTGCTGACATTCTTTGCAGTGTTAGATTAATTTCGTTATTTGTTTATATATATATATATATATGTTATATTTTAATAAGTATTTGCCATGAAAGTTATAAAATGTAATTAGTAAATCAAATCAAAGTTATGTATATTAATTTGAATTAATTAATTTTGTGGACATAGTTATAAAAGTTTTAATAATAAATTTAATAGTATTATGTTATTAATGATTGGATAGTAATAAAATCTTATTAAATTATTTAAATTGAGCGGAAAGAATTTAAAGAGTTATACTTAGTATATAAATTTTGGAGTATTAATAATTGATTTAAGGCGATGATTAAATGTACCTTGAATGAATTAAGTAATTATTTTGGAGTTTATGAGTTGGATTATATTTAATTTGAGGTGAATATGTTTAGGTGGTGAATGACGTTTCGTATTTGATATCGTTGGCACTTGAGGGTAAGATTTTGTGTAGTGTGCTATAAATGGGTTGGAAGTATCAGGTACGGATTCCGCATTTTCAAATTGATACTCTTGTTAAATTTGATTTGTTCGTTTATTTCCTTATTTCGAATTGTATTATGATTTCACATAATTGTTTCCTGTGAAATAAATATATTGGTATCATTTTGGAGTTGATACACATGACTCATATTTGTACTATTTGAATTAGGATATCATGTTTAGTATTTATTTTTGATAATTGTAGAGCGGTACATGTTGCTACCTTCTTTTAGAGACATTGTGACTATAATTTGATTTGGTTCAACATGTACATATAGAACCCTTTTGTTGGTATTATGTCGCATGTGTTGTGACATAGTATTTTTGTTAGAATATACCGTAGGGTATACCTGAGCTATAACCACCTGTGGGGGTACCACATGCATGTCGTCTTGGCACGAGAGGCATGACACTTTCCGTGGCGGTGTGATTAGTCCACGTCGTCTCCGTTTTGGGCTCCGGAGGAAGTGGGCCATTTGGTGTTTTATTGTGGGAGGCGTATAGGTTAACCCTAGTTTTTTGTTCTGCGAATTGGTGATGTTGTGCCAAACACACCTATCCGATTTGCATACATTTGGATTCGCGGTCCAATGTGTGATTTGCCCGTGTGGCATTATTTTGGTTGCCTATGTGGCATCATTTGACTTGCTTGTGTGACATTATTTTGACTTGCCTGTGTGGCATTGTTTTGACTTGCCTGTGTGACAATGTATATTTCTGAGCTCACTTGGTATGAAATAACACCCAACCATTTGATTCAGCCTATTATTTCATTGTATTAGTTTTATTTGTTTCTGTTCAGTTTAATTCATTGAGTTAATTACTTCAGTTCGTTATTTCTTTATTCTTCTATTGGTTTCGTAAATTCTGTTGATTCAGATATATTCCATTCAAATCTTTGGAGATTATATTTTCGTCCGTATTTACACTTGAGGCTTTGTTCAATATTTTGTCTCGGTTATTTTCGTATATCAATTGTATATCTTTTGTATATCTGTATCCGTACTGGGTAATTAACTCATGCTGTGTTTTTTCTTCCGGCAGGTTTGCAGGGTTGATTCAGGTCTAGTGTGATGAGAGAGTTGTCTTTGACCATCTAGGTTGTTTCGATTTTTGGTTTTAGTTATTTTGACTATAGTTGGAGAATTGTATTTAGTACTTCATTAATGGACATCATTATTAATATTTTAAAGTTATTAGTGCTCTCTTTAGTTATTTTGAGGTTTGTTGTGCTTTGCATGTGACCTCCCTTTCCTTTTCGGGAAGGGGGTGTTACACGTCTCGTCTACACTATTTTCATAGTGAGTTAGACCGGTTACTAATTCGTATATACCTCCGCTCTTTGAAGGAATCGTTTAGCCCAGCTCTTATACATCCACCATTAAAGGGTACAGTTGCACTGCCTTAGACTTGACACTTACTCATACATATACTCAATAAATTGGTGATTATCAAAGATATTTAATGTCACCAACTTACTATGATAAAATAATTTCACATAAATTATTTAATATCGATAGATAAATTTCTATCCATCTTCTTTACTTCAAATAACTCGTCTCTCCAATAAATAACAAATATATAATAATAATATATTTATTTAACACATAAATCACTTATTGCATAGTTTATATTACCCCATGCAACACAATACCACATACCTCACAACTCATATATATATATATATATTCTTATTCGAACTCTTATCATGCCTTAAGAATTTTATTAACTAAATTCTTATTTTAATAATTTCTAAAAATTCCGGTTCTTACATCCTCTCCCCCTTATAAGGATTCCGTCCTCAGAATCACCGAGACCTTCTCTACTTGGTGATGTTCTAAATATTACATATTCTTTTGAATAACTTTATCCATTCTCTTTTCGAAAGTTTTATTATAACTTGCTCACTTGCATTCTACCACATTCTCCTTTCTAAAGAACATTCTACTTACTACATTCATCCTTCAGAAGAATAAGAATCTTCCACAATTTTTCAATAATCGGGAAGTAGTATGAATAACTCAGACTCCAAATTATGCTGAGGAGTCATAAGACCGTGAACTCTTTTCCAGGTTTACTAATGCTTCTACAAAATCCTTCACACTGCAAACCAGAGTGTTTATCAATCACAAAGACTGAAAACATCCTCCACGCGTACACTAGGTGGCCGACCTATTGTACCACTACGTTGGGCCACAACGTAGTGTTTTGTAACGACTATATGCATTACGCTCAGAACCATTGTCTCCGAAAATATGTCCCCTTATAAGGTTGTTCACCTCACCTTTTCACCATCTGAATCTGCACCAGAGCAATCTGGTTTGGCATAAATAATCAAGAATGCTTGAATCTATAAATATTTTTCAACAGTCATCTAGCTGAATCAAATAGCTTAGACTTTTATCAACAACTCGTACATCAATCGAAATAATTTATCCAACATTATTGACCTTCTTCATAATTTAAAAGAAAACTAAAAATTCTTTTATGACGTTATGATACCGTACCAGATTAGTAGTACGTTGAGGATTCCGTCATATTATGACTTTGTCATATTATATCATATCATAGTGGGCTAACGATCTTTCGATCACAACCAACACTAGGTTCGATTGGATTGATGACTCCATCGTTTACCATTTCTACACCATATCAAATGATGCACATGGTCAGAAATACATTTTGAAAATTTTCAAATCATTTTGTCTTAGCCGAAACAATTAACATATCATATGAATAACGATATTATTTTTAAACATCATTGGTTCAATCACATGATCCAATGTTTTCCAATAAAATAGAAGTGCAAACATCAGCACGAAGTTAATAAATTTTGAAAATCTAGCAGAGCTAGAATATTTAGAAAATCCATGTTTCTCCATCAACTTCAATATTTACTCCATTGCTTCATTCTATCAATCTTTAACACCATCAATGCTTACTATACCAAAATTTCTAAATTCATAATATATAACATATATATACCCAATATAGTTCATCAAACTTACCATACCTTGGAAGTTCAGGAACTTACCACAGTAATATGAGTTTAGGAGCTTATCCTAGCAATATGTAGTCCAAGAACCAATCAGGGACTATCCATATGCTTAGGGGCTCAAAAACATGCATATGACTACGAGTCACAAACATACCATCAACATGAGTTTTAAAAACTCGTGCCTAATCTTAATATTCTTTAACTTAATCTTAATAGTTTCTAACTATCAAATACAAATATGAGAAAAGAATCACCTTTTCGCCATATGTGCATTAATAGCGTGACACTAACATTCCAATGATTATCAGTGTAATAAACTGAGTACAAGTACAAACCTCCGCCCATACAAAGGTTTGTATAACTCAGTCATCACCTGAGTCCTCAATTAAAATCCCAATTAACTCTATCTTACTCTTAACTTTCTCTTTGCGCGATACGAATTCTTCGTATCTCATCATATACAACTCCTCATGAGTTCATTTCATACCATTTCATAGTACCTTTTCTTATAGCATCAAGCTAGAGCCACTTAGTCGTTATAGACTATTTATCATGTCATAGCTCAATCCAATCACGTCGTGATCATCAGTTTACCTTAGGATTCTTTCCCATTATCAACTAAAATCCATTCGAGTTCATTCTTATTATCTTTGTCATCTTTATCTTATAGACATCATCTTAACATTTTTATTACCGGAGTTGGGAAACTCCTGAATTCTCATTCTCTTAGATACTTCAAGATTCTTCTTTAAATCTTTGCTTATATATTTTTATTTTTATCTTTCTCTCTCTCAGGTTATAGCCTAAGGTACTCTTACCTAAAGTTTATAACCTACAGCTTTGATACCAACCTATGACGCCCCAAAATCTGGGTCCCTTCAAACCTCGGATCTGATCCGCTACGATACTACTATCGTCAAACTATTTATATCTTTTATTCATAACTTAATGAATATAATTTTGCTTATTACAATCTAGAAAGTTCTATCGAGGAGAAGTCCTTATCGGAAAGCCCTCTCTTTCCTGGGAATGATCTGGTTGTTAATATTATGAGTTATAATATTAATGATGAATAATTGATGAAAGATTAAAAATGTGTTTATTGAAGATAAACGATTTGTGATAAATATTTATTTAATTTTTAATATAAATAGAGGGGGTTTTCATGAAATATTTGTTGTAAGTTTGGCTTATTACATGGATCCCCACTTACTTATTTTTCAAAATCGCTGATAGAAAGTTATCTCAATTTTGTTTTATTATTATTATAATAGTAATAAAACAGAAACTTTTTTATATAAAACATAATACTTTTTATATTATATATAAAGTTATTCGTTTTATTAGATTATAAATAGAATATATTATATTTTATATAAAGTTTTCGTTTTATTAGAATATTTTATTGCATAGTGCTGCATAGTGAAAATCAAATTTTGCCCGTGAAATCGTTCGTGAAAAACTTCATGTTCACCAGTGATTTTTTTAAATAGTATCCTGTCATTCTCGTATAAATATGATGCTTAGTTAAGAAATGAAAATAACACCAGAATCAGAGAATTCTTCTTCTATAATACTGTGCGTATTTTTTTTTCTAGTATAAGGATACTTTGAGTGTAGCAAATAGTGCAAGTTTTCTTCAAGAATATCCCCACTATACCAGTCGGAATTACTCTCCTACTAAGGTAAAGAATATTATTTTCGTTCAATATTCGTAAGAAATATTATTTTCTTTCATACTCTATAGTATGTAAGTAATAATATTTCATTTCATTTTCCTAAATCTACACTTATTTTGATAAGTATTGCTTCTATACTCCCTGAAATTAGTAGAATATCCTTGAATTTTGCGCTTCATCTAGTATCATTTCCCTAAAAATATTTTTCTGAACTTTCTTATTAAATTTTAATCTTTTCATGCAGGGTAACTATTCATGGGGTACTATTCATTCGGGTACTATTCATGGAATACTATTCACCCGGGGTACTATTCATGACAAAATTGGTTTCTTTTCTGTCCAAATTATTTTTGATACATGAATATCATTCTTGAATTTTACTCCATAATTAATTATCATGTTAACAATTTGGACATTTTTAAACTCTGGATAAATTGAATTATAAATCTTTAATATTTATCCTTGATCTCACTTTATTGATTTTTTATATCATTGTCATCATCCTCATGCTTATATTGTGATGAAAGTCATTTTTCGCCCGTAGTGCATAGATGGACTGTTGATTATGACCAGGAATTGTGTATTGGTATAATCATGGCCTGTAATGTTATAGACAAATGATGTGGTGAAAGTCCTCTTTGGCCCTAGTGCATAGATGGACAGTTGTTTGACATGATCATGACCACTGATGATACTAACGAATATCCTTGGCCCGTAGTGCATGGATAATTCAGTGATGTGGATTATTTATTGAGTTATGTTACAGACATAAAATATTAATGATGAACTTTTAAATCATAGAAGATAGTAGACATCATGCTCTACTTGACTCTTCTAATGGATTACTTATTCCGTTGCAGATGTTGATCTAAACTTGTTGTCTATTGTATTCTATCAGTTTTTACACTGTTGAGGACTAAGGATTATTTATTCTATATTATCTTAGTCATAATATACTTTACTGGGCTAGTTGAGCTCACCCTTTTCTATCAATGTTCCCTTCAGGAAATGAGAATATAGTTAGGACTAGTCGAGTGACGGTCCAAAATGGTTGCTATAGTAGTCCTCACTATTCTATAAAATAGTGTTAAAATAATTGCAATGAAGACTTTATGTGAGTTTGAATATTGTCTATGAGACAATATTTATATTGAAACTCAGCTATTGTGTTATCGTATTTTGCATGACAGTTGTATAAATGAAGTTTGTATTTAAATTCTGTACCATGTATTTGGCGACTCATAATGGGTTGTGTATGTAATGCCCCCTTATCTATTCTCCCACGGTATCCGATATGGTGCTTAGTACTAGTCAATGTATATAACGCATTCAAATCTATACGCCCATGGTATCCGATTCTATACTTATATCTAATTGAGTGACTATACAATTATAACCAGATGCAATTCCCATAGATCCAAGATTCACAATATCCCATAACAGATAACAATTCCCAGGAGAACTATTGCTGTGTTTGGATACCCTAACTTGGATGTATGAACTGTATCTGCGAATAGTATCTATCAATCCAAAATTTAGAGTACCAGCAATAACATGAACAGTCCATATTACAAATACCCTCACTCAGATGTATAGTCTATATCATGCGAATTACACTATCGTATCGATAGTACCTATCTATCTGAAATCCAGAGTATCAACAACAACATGAACAATACATGTTGTCAATACCCTCACTCAGATAAATAGTTCCCAATGATCTCAAACTAGATTGAAAATTCTAATTACATCTATATATGTAAAGAAACACGGTTGCGGAAATAAAAGATGTTATATATATCATATATTAAAGTTTGATTACATGATTATTCATAAAGAATTTCTTATTACAAAGTATTATATTTAACTAGACAGTAATAGAAACTAATCTAAGCAGGGACGCTTTCCTTTATTAACTCCAGATGTGCCAGGGTTACCATCTAATACTGCAAAGGGAATAATTTAAAAGGGTGAACTATGACATGCTCAACATGTTTTATATTTATAAAAATATATGATTTGAAGAAGTATAACAGTTCAAAACTCAACTGATTGTTGTTACCATTTCTGGAATTTCTATTTCAACCTTTTCTGGACTTTTTATTTCTGTCAGTCATAAAGACTTAGAAATTTTGTTTAGATGTGAGATAGGGGATCAACCTATTCAACATCCTAGGAGTATGCATCTCATCCTAATCGTGCCCACATGCACAAAGTGCCAATATTTAATTGACCCAACATCTATCCCTTTTTGGGACACACAACTCAGTATAGGATGTCTAACCAAAGTAATTTGGTTTGTCACAACAGTTTATGCTCAATAAACAATATCATATAAATAAACAATTTATTTCTTAGTTATGCTGAAGCTATAGCAATAACTTTGCAACAATGGGCAATTCAAGTTTAGGTTTGGGATAACATATCAAAAGCAATTTAAGATAGGAATCTTGTTCAACGAATAAATAGTGTTTGAGGAATTTACGTAAGTAATTAAAATAAGGTTTAGTAACTTGCTTGAGCGAAGATCAATCAAGCAATGCTACTCGATTCGTTAATAAACATCTAAGATGTTCATTCATATAAATCTAACACATTAGTATTGATAACAATACTCAAATACATAAACTATTTATGTTCGGTTTAAGTTTGATATGGTTTTGGTGTCTAAAGACTTTACCAGGTAATTAATAAGTTAATAACTCGGTTAAACTTTATTTATAAGCTTTATTATATTTTTAGATAATTTATATATCTTTTACAATAATTTCTGGAAACTTATAATAAATTTTAAGTATTTATTTATCCCTTAAATAATTTTTAAATCATTTATTTTATTTCTAAATAATTAATATTTACTTAGAATATCATAAAACCTTGTTTATTATTTTTAAATAATTTATTATAATTTATTATTAATTTTAAATCATTAATATTGTTTATAAATAGTTATTTATTATTTATAAATAATTATTCTAATTACTTAATTATTAATAATATCCAAATAAATAAAATATTTATTGAATATTTTAAAATATTAAAAGTTAATTATTATAACTTAAAATAATTTTAAAACTGTTTTTATAATTATTGATTAATTATTTCTAATTTTTATTAATTTATTTAGTAGAAAACATTTTCTGTCTGTCGCTAATGCCCTATAGTGACAAAAAGTGTCGCTATAGGTGTTCTTGAGTTTCTGGGAATCAGTTGGTAATGGCATAGAGACCACTTTGACCTTAATCTAATTATCTATTGTTAATGATTCTAGGTTTAGAAGTATATGGGTGTTATAGTACTCATGCAGTAGTACAATATCATACCAATTTCATGCTTTAACCTACATATAACAAGAAGTTATAGAGGCTCAAAGTCATTGTCAGAGTTGTTCTTGAGTTTCTGGGTAACCCAGAACAGTGGTTATGGTCGGTCAACGATTTTGTAGCTTCTAGATCTTTCAATCCGTGTGATAGATTTATGTTTTGTTTGTTGTAATATGTAGTTTATATATAAGGTACATATATGTAACACTGATTTGGACAGAGTATGAATCTAAGGTCTCGATCTATTTTGGTCAAAGTACATCCAAAGGTTGTTCTTCATGTTCATCAGTTTTCTGGGTAACCCAGAAAATTTAGTCATACTCTATCAACGACTTTTGACCATTAATTCTGGCAATCCTATGAATTGTTTAAACAATTGAGTGTCATAGATATGTAGTATGTGTGACGCCCCCAAAATAGGTATACACAACACCCATTCTGAGTCGCCAAATACATGGTACAAAAAGCAAACTACAACTTCAATAATACAAATGTCGTGTGAAATACGACAATATATCTTAATGAGTTTAAATATAATATTGTCTTCTAGACAATATCCACATGCAAATAAATCCCCATCATAATTATTGATTCATTATTTTACAAAATGGTGAGGACTACTAAACAACTCTCTAGAACCTTCATTCCATACCCTGACTAGTACTCGCTACATTCTCGCCTCCCGAGAAGAAAAATGGAACAACAAGGAAAAGGGTGAGCTCAACTAGCCCGAAAGAAGAATATTATGACTAAGATAATATACAACAAATTATCGTTAGTCTTCAACACAGGAAAAATCGATAGAATACAATAGACAACAAGTTTCAGATCAATATTCGCATTTGAAATAATAATTCATAGAAGAGTTACGTAGAGAATGAAATCTACTATAATCTATGAATTTAACGGTCCATCATCAATATTTTATCCTGTAACATCAATCAATATACATCCGAATCAAATATTCATCTTTGCACCACAGCCAAAGATATTCATCGATTGGTCATGTTCATTTAAACACTGCTCATCTTTGCACTACAGCCAAAGATATTCTTCAGAAATCATTCATCTTTACTACGGGCCAAAGATATTCAATAATATCATCATTTAAGACCGAGGATGATGAAAATATATTTTAAATAAACGAATCCAATTGAAACAAAATGACAAGGATTAAGGATTAAGGATTCGTACTTGGTTTTATCCACATCCAAAAATACCTCAAAAATAATCATAGTGGTGTAAAATTCAAGAATGATCAAAACATGGATACAATCGAGTTAGTATCCGAATAGATATTTTGGACAAAAAGAAGAAATTTTATTTTTCTATGAATAGTGCCAGTATCGTGAATAGTGTCAGATATCGTGAATAGTGCCGATATCGTGAATAGTAACTCACACACCAAAAGATAGAAATTCCACAAAAAAACATCTTCACGCTTCATGAATAGTACTCATGAATAGTAACTCGTGAATAGTAACTCATGAATAGTAACTCGTGAATAGTAACTCATGAATAGTAACCCATGAATAGTAACCCCGACATGAAAAAGTTCCAAATTTGATAAAAACTTCAGATCAACATTTCAAAGATAATGATATTGAAGAAATAATATCATTACGAAAAAAATAATATCCCTTACCTCGAAAGACAAGATTTAGTTGAAACACAGGATATAGGCTATGACTTGAACTTGCAATCAGATAGCAATACTCAAAGTATACTCAAAATACTCACAAGAATACGCCGATAATATATAGAGAGAAAACTTCAGATTTCGGTGTGATTTTCAATTCTAACCTAAGCACCCCTATTTATAGGAAATTGCTTAGAACACCAAAGCAGAAAATTTAATATAATATTAATATATTTAATAAATTCTCTATGCCCACTTTTAAGGATCTGAATTCAGCATTTACATCACATGCAAGACCCACCTTTAATGACAAAAACGTTTTTCATAATAAAAATAATTAAAACTTCCAAAAATTAATTATTTTGAGCTTCAAAGATTTCAATAATTCATAATAAATAGCCCTTTCATCAGAAAATTCGAATCTCGCGAGTTTTTATAGGAAATTCAATTCTCTACAACTTTACAGAAGAAAGTTTTTCCAAATTCCAAATAGAAATTGACCGAAATCCACAAACAGGCGATTTTATAGGCTATAATCAAATTTCAAATCAATAAATGGGGTCCACCGACATGTTTAACATGTTTTAAACATTTATTGCAACAAAAATACTCTTCCTCCTCAGATACTCATACATATCCCACATTCGTTGTAAAAATATCACCGTTAATATATTATTAAAATAATATATTTAAATGAATTATTTTATCAGAAAAAGATAAAATATTAATTTTCAACAATTGTCATTTTAAAAATTTTCTCCATCTATATCCACATAAAATCAATATTTTCCTCATCATATAAATCAATAATTAATTATTCACAAATAATATTACGTAATCACAATATTGACAACCGTGCGCCTTCTCAGAAAGAGGGGCTTTCAATAAGAATTTCTTCTTCTTTTGCAAGCAATTAGGTGACCAAACCTCTCCTTAGATAGAACTTTCTAGACATTGCCAATAATGTTATCTAATAATATTATTCAGATAATATGAATTATTGCTTCGATAATGAAAGATCTTTGTGTAATGACAATTATTGAAACAACAAAGAATATAAAATATCAACGCAACAATTATTAACTCAATAAAATCTTCGAACAATAATTATCGTAACCATTATTGAGTAGTGCCTTCTTACGTAAGAATCAATAATTGGTGCAATACCGCAGCCACTGCTCAACAACGCCAGATTAGTGTGTTTTTAACCACCGGGTATTCCAACAAAGATTAATTCAGTAATAACTACGCCAAGTTATTTAAAAACAACTTATATTTGTGTTTTCTTCATCCAATCACTTTTCCGTTATGGGGCCCACACATGGTCATGCTTGTCGTAAATGCGAATATTCCCCGACAGCATTTAATATTCCACGACCAAACGAATATTCCCAAGCGATAATGAATATTTTATAACCACTTGCTTAATTTGAAATATTTGCATATTTAACCCTTAACTATCCACATTAATCAAATCAACCCTTACTATTTCAAAATAATAAATAAAGGAAATTCCTTTTTATTTAAAAATTTCGGGGTCTTACAGTATGTATGTCAAGGTATTAATTCATTACAATTAGTCATTATAACATTAAACAGAAAGCGATTAAAAAGTTGGTCAAAGTAGCCGATTCAACTCGTTTTGAAGTTTTACGGGTAACTCGTAAAATGTAACTTCATGATCGGTCAACCACTTTTGACCACCTATATCTTGCAATATATGGTTTCAGTGAACCTGTTTTCTTTTCCAAATTAAAGACCTCATGTCATACTACAACTAACATACAATTAACATACCTAACTATTAACATACACAGATCTACAGGCTCTAAAATTCGACTGTCAGACCTATTTTTCCAAAATTTCCAATTTGCTTAAACATTATTTTGATGCCTCTAGATGTTATGAAAACATGTTCTATCAACTTAGCATACTTTCTAATATGTTATTACATATATCTAAACATCTAAACAATAAATTAAACATAACATCAAAGATCTAGCTTAAAATTAGGGTTTACACCTTTTCTTGCTTGATTTTGATTTTTGTCTACTAAATCTGTTGTTGCTATCACCAAGGCTTGTTTAGGTAGGTTATAAGAGTGTATATTCTTGTAAAATTTGTGGGGTTGCACTGAACTTAGGCTGCCTTTTATAGAATTTTCAAACTAGGGTTTTTGGTCATTTAATCACCTAATTGTCTATCAAAATATCTGATCTATGACTCTAATGCTGCTTGGGAGTTTGGAAGCATATCATGTGATGTTTTGGAACTTGTGTTGATGACTTCTAACTTAATTGTGAGCTAGTTGATCAAATTAGTAGCTTAATTATGCCCTAAGCCTCTTTAATCTTGATAAGGGTTTTGGTTTTTATGATTAGGGTTGCTTAATGATGTTTATTAGTACCTAATTGAAGTTTAGCAATCATGATTAGGTGATTAGATAACCTAATTAAGGTTTAGCTAATTAGGGTTAGGGTTTACAAATTAGGGTTAGGGTTTGTAATCTAGGGTTAAGGTTTGTAATCTATGGTTTCTAACTTAGATTTTTCACAAATCCTAACAAGCACGCCAAAGTGTTTTGTCAGTGTAAGCACGACAAAGCATCTTGTCAAAATATATATACCGAAAATTCCGGTTTTGGAATAAAAATTTTAAGCACGATGTGTCAAGCACGTTAATTTTCGGACGAAAATTTATTTGACCTAATTTGTTAAACAAAAGTATATAATAACACAAAACACTTTCAGAATGGAGAGATTTTGTTAATATAACTAAATTTACATAACCGAGTCTTATTAGGGTTTTAGGGTTTCACATTCACTCCCACTAATAAGAATTTCATCCTCCAAATTACAGTACAAGTTAAGTAAACAGTTGGGGATAGTTCTCTCGCATTTTATCTTCGAGCTCCCATGTAGCCTCTTCAACGTTCTGATTCCTCCAGATCACTTTGACTGATGCTATCACTTTATTCCTCAGGATTTCCTCTTTACAATCGATGATCTGCACATGTTCTTCTACATAAGAAAGACCTTCTTCGATTTGGATCAGCTCATAATTTATAACGTATTTATAATCAGGTTTGTATGGCCGTAATATGGACACATGAAACACATTATGAATATGATTTAACTCAGGAAGTAGTGCTATTTCATAAGCAACTTCACCTATCATTCTCAAAATTTTAAAGGGTCCAATGAATCTCGGACTCAGTTTTCCTTTCTTGCCAAAACGTATCTTGCCCTTCCAAGGGGACACTTTCAAGAATATGTAGCTTCCTACGCTAAAGTTTCGTTGTTGACGATGTGGATCATCGTATTTCTTCTGTCGATCTTGAGATGCTTGTAATCGTTCACGTATAATTCTGATGGTTTCAGTAGTTTGTTGGATTATCTCAGGTCCTAGTATTTGTCTTTCCCCGACCTTATCCCAACACAAAGGTGTTCTATATTTTCTCCCATATAAGGCTTCATAAGGTGTCATACCTATGCTAGCATGATAACTGTTGTTGTACACAAATTCCACCAAAGGTAATTGATCTTCCCAACTTCCTTTGAAGTCAATGATACATGTTCTTAACATATCCTCTAATGTTTGAATGGTTCTCTCGCTTTGCCCATCAGTTTGAGGATGATAAGCTATACTTAATCTTAATTATGTTCCTAAGTATTTTTGAAGGCTCTTCCAAAAGTTTGAGGTAAAGCGTGGATCTCGATCTGACACTATAGAAATAGGTACTCCATGCCTAGAGATGATTTCATTAATGTATAGCTTGGCAAGTTGGTCTAAGTTATAAGTAACTTTAATAGGTATGAAGTGACCTGATTTGGTTAGATGGTCAACTATTACCCAAATGGCATTGTGGCCCTTTTGTGTAACCGGAAGGCCTACCACGAAGTCCATGGTTATATGTTCCCACTTCCACTCAGGAATTGGTAAGGGTTGAAGTAAACCACTCTACTTTTGATGTTCTGCCTTAACCCTTTGACACGTGAGACATTTGCTTACCCATTCAGCGATTTCTCTTTTCATATTCGACCACCAAAAGTGTCGATTTAAGTCCTTGTACATTTTAGTACTGCCCGGATGTATGGTAAATTTAGAATTATGAGCTTCGTTTAAGATTTCGTCTTTTAATGCTTGATTTAACGGAACCAAATCCTATCTTCATATCTTATTATTCCATCCTTGTCTATTCTGAATTTGTTATGCTTGATATAAGTTATACTAGACTTACATTTTTTAAATTCTTCATCCTTCTCCCGCATCTCTTTGATTCTATCAAGTAGAGACGAAACTCCCTCTAGGATGAATAACTTTTGGGTTGAGGTAGTTGGAAATCCCACCTCAATTTCTAGTTTTTTGAAATCTTTTATTAACCTTTCATTGGTGGTTATTACATTCAACTTTTCTTGATTCTTTCTACGTAACACATCAGCTACGACATTGGCTTTACCGGGGATAATATAAGATTTCACAATCAAAATCATTTATCAGTTCTAACCATTTCCTTTTCTTTAAGTTTAACTCCTTTTGTGTAAAAATATATTCCAGACTTTTGTGATCTGTATATATCTCGCACTTTTCCCCGTACAAGTAGTGCCTCCAAATTTTTAGGGCAAAAACTATAGTGGCTAACTCTAGGTCATGAGTAGGATACCTCTTCTCATAATCTTTGAGTTGTCGTGATGCATAAGAAATCACTTTCCCATGTTGCATCAGCACACGCCCTAAACCTCTATGTGACGCATCACTAAATACTACAAGGCCTCCTGTATCATCTGGTAAGGATAACATTGGAGCCATGCCCAGTCACTTCTTCAACTCTTGGAAGCTCTCTTCACATTTATCTGTCCAGACGTATTTCACCATCTTTCGAGTTAAATTGGTTAGTGGGGTTGCTATTTTTGAAAAATATTTTACGAACCATGGATAATAACCCGCTAAACCGAGAAAACTTCTTACTTCTGTTGGAGTTGTTGGTTGTTCCCAATTCACAACCATTTCAATCTTAGTTGGATCGACGGATATTCTACTTTTGTCAATTACATGACCTAAAAATTGAACTCTCTTTAACCAGAATTCACACTTGGAAAACTTTGATAAAGTTGTTCCTTTGGTAATATCTTCAAAATGACTCTCAAGTGTTCAACATGCTCTTCCCATATTTTGGAGTATACCAGAATATCGTCGATAAACACTACAATAAATTTGTCTAAGCATGGTTTAAACACTCGATTCATCAAGTCCATAAATACTGCCGGTGCATTTGTCAACCCAAAAGATATTATAAGAAACTCATAATGTCCATAGCATGTCCTAAAAGCTATCTTTGGCACATCTTCCTTTCTTACCTTTAACTGATGATAACCTGTCCTAAGGTCAATTTTTGAAAAGTGTTCGTCCCCCTTTAATTGGTCAAACAAATCATTAATTCTTGGTAAATGATATTTATTCTTAATGGTTAATTTATTTAATTCTCTATAGTCTATACATAACCTCATGGTTCCATCCTTCTTATTTACAAACAATACTGGTGCTCCCCAAGTTGAAACACTAGGTTGTATGTACTTTTTATCTAAGAGTTCTTGTAGTTGTACTAGTAACTCTTTTAGTTCTAGATGTGCCATTCTATATGGTGCCTTATAAACTTGTGCCGTTCTCAGTGCAAGATCAATGAAAAACTTGATTTCCCTATCTGGAGGTAAACCTGGTAAGTCATCTGGGAATACATTGGTAAATTCCTTAACTATAGGTATCTGATCTAGTTTTACTCCTTCCTGTCGAGTATCAACTATATAGGCCAAATATCCTAAACAACCTTTTCTAAGAAACCTTTCTGCCTGAGTTATGGTCAGACATCGAGATTGCTTAGGGCACAACCTCCGTTGAACACTACTTTTGACTTCGACGCAGTCATTAGATTTATACATTTTTGATGAAAATCGATCATCGCCTTATGGTTAACTAACCAATTCATTCCTAAGATTACATCAAATTCTCCCAACTGAATTGGAATAAGATTTACCAGAAATTGTGTCCATTTATCTCCACACTACAGTTCCTATATATTGTCTTAACATGAATCTTTTCCTTGTTTGCAATTTCTACACAGAATGGTATGTCTAAATTTTCACATAGTATATTCAAGTTTTTAAAAAAAACTATTAGACACAAAGGAACAAGTAGCACCAGAATCGAATAACACATATGCATTTAAAGTGTTGATAAGGATGATACCTGTCACCACGTCCTGTGAAGTAACAACATCCCTCACCGACATATTAAATGTTCTCACGATTGATAAATTTTGAGCTCCAACTGCAGCTACTGTTGACTGATTATTGATATTCTCCAGTACTCTATTTCCCTTTCCTCCCTGGTTCCTGGGTTTGGTACAGTTCGTAGCTAAATGTTCCGACGAACCGCAGTTGAAACATTTATTTTTATTAGGGAGAGGACACTGTGGAGAAAAGTACCCCACTTGTCCACAATTGTAACATTTATTTATACTTTTAAAACACACTCCTTTATGTTTTCCCCCACATATAGGACAAGGTTCTCTCTTATTATGATTAAATTTATTAATATTATTACCTACCTTTTCCCCCAGGTTGTTAGAAAAAGTAGTATACCATTTCCTTTTATTATTAAACCCACCTGAACTAGGTTCGGTCTTAGATTTCCCCTTCTCATTTTAATTCTTCTTTTCCTAATGAAATTCAATGAGATTCTCGTTTTCACTCTCAGCTATGGAAGTTTTCTCTAGTATTTCGGAAAAAGTCTTTAATTGGAATATAGATAATTTACTTCGTATCAGAGGTTTCAAACCTTCCCGATACCTACGAGTCTTCCTAAGTTCAGTATTGACTTGGTGTGGAGCAAACCTGGACAGTTCGTTAAATTTGGCCGTATACTGAGATACAGTCAGGTCTCCTTGTTTCAATTCTAGGAATCGTACCTCCATACGATCCTTCAGAGATTGGGAAAAATAATTTTCAAAGAACAATTCTTTAAATCTATCCCAAGGCACAATTTCAGTTTTTACCCAACCCTTAGTTGATTCCCACCAGTAATTCGCCTCACATTTCAAGAAAAAGGTTGCAAATGTTGTCTTTTGATTGTTATTGACATTGGTTACTAAGAAATTTTTTCCTATTTCAGTAATCCAGATTTATGCATCGATAGGTTCGGATGTACCTTTGAACTCGGGTGGACCAACTAATTTAAAATCCTTAAATGTTAAGTTATGGGTCTATTCATTACCTAACAAAAGTTCTACTAACTGTTGGGTAGAATTAACATAATTATCTATCTCTCGTTGAGGTCTCCTGGTTGGCGGCATGATTCTATATAAAATAAGAAAAATCCACATAAGAATTTGAATAACACAAACATATCTTTATTCATATGTCACAAAATACATACATAAACAACTAGTAGTTTATACTAACTCCCAGCTATAATACAAACTTCAAATGATCTTTTATTCCTATTAGTACAGAGCATTTATACTTCTATACTACACTCTAGAATTCATTCACGTCATTGAAGGAATCCAGGATCATGTGGCATACCGCAAATCGATCTATCAGATATGCAGTTTTCTTCTCCTCTACTGGATATCATGTACCCAGAGCAGATTTGAGTAGCCTTGACTGTATTTCCTTCCTGCCCCTTTGTGCATGGTGCAGTTGTACTTTTAGTCGATTATTGGTTCCCTTTTCATGCTCTAACATTCCCTTGGCTAAGTGTGCCCTAAACTTCATTTTATTATTATCATACTCAGATTTCTGTATTAGTGATGCCATTGCTTCATCATGCTCATCAATTGTCTTGCTACTGGATCTTCCTCTTCCTCGGTATCTAACAGTTGTTGATTATGAAGCAATTCTTCATCCTCTACATCACTAGCTATAAATGACTCAATTTGTGGTGGATTGTTTACTATCAACATTTCCTCAGCACTAGAGTTGGCCATCCTATAAAATAAAACTCCTTTATTACTGGTATAGAAATTTACACAAACATAATATTTTTAATGTTATTTTTATGTGTAATTTAATATTTTACTGACTCGAAGACTATATACTAAGATTTCTCTTCCTTATATCTATAGCCTTAATAGCTCTAATACCATTTATGTAACGCCCCCATATCTATACTCCCACGGTATCCGATATGGTGCTTACTACTAGTCAATGTATATAACACATTCAAATCTATACGCCCATGGTATCTGATTCTATGCTTATATCTATTTGAGTGACTATGCAATTATAACCAGATACGATTCCCATAGATCCAAGATTCACAGTATCCCATAACATATAACAATTCCCATAAGAACTATTGTTGTGTTTGGATACCCTCACTTGTGTAGACACTCGAAATTTTCTATACTACTATTACTAACATTACAGGAGGACAAATTCATCTTTTAAGAGAGAACCCTGAAAGACAATCCAAATCCACACCGGATACTACCGAAAGTTCAGCATTAACCCCGGATCGCAATCTGGGAATAACGGTTTCAACCTCGAATTTAACCCCGAGACCTGCAGATACAATATCGGAACACACACCGGAGAAGACCGATTAATCTCGGAGATAACCCCGAGGTATCCAGTCTCAGTCCCAACCATGGGAATAGCCACCAACCTTGGTGATAACCCCAAGGAATGTAGTTTTGAGATAACCCCTAAATTCTTGTTTCAAATGCCATCGCCTTCATCTCTCAAGACTACAATGAAATACACTGTTCCAACACGGCAATCACATCGGAAGACAGCACACCTCAAAGATGACAATGAGGATCTTCAACAAATGCAAGAATTCAATCTCGGTGAAGTCGAGTAACGTCGCTTATCGCCCAATCCGCGGAAGAACAGGTGAGGGGCAACATTGCCATCTCGCCCAACACGATGCCACGCCTCGCCTCTACACAACAATGTCCCACAAGGCTAACCAATCCCGAGTGATTATTGTGCGGGGTAATAGATGAAAGTTGAAGCTTGAAGACCAGAGGGCATCGTCCCATCTTCAAAGACTTCGTACAAACTCTAATCCCATGCCATCGTACAACTCTCGACAACGGCGGTCCGAAATAGGTCCCGAATACCTCGAACGGATGCCCAGATTGCAGACTTCTCAAAATCCGAGTGGACATTACAAAGGTTCGAGTGCACGACGATTTCGAGACGACCCGACCCGACCCGATAGAACCGGGCCGACCCGACCCGCCTCTGGTACACCTGCGGCTGAGGCGCAGGTACACCTGTGGCACCTTTTGCCTATAAATAAGAGGCTTGGGGTGCTGATTTTTAAGAAAAAAGACGGGAAACCCAGACAATTTGGTTCAGACTCGCCATATGTGATTGTATTTTCCCACTTTCAAACACCGTGAGCTCATATATAGCCTCTTTTGTACCCACAAAAGCCTAGTGTTTACCCACTCTAAAGATATAGAAGCCCTTTTATCGGCCACCGTAAGCCTTCTCACACACTTTAGAGTCTTTCTTCGCGTCTTTGCACACACCCTTCTACACGTTGAGAGTCGTGTTGCTTGCTTTTGCCGGACTTCTATCCGTGGTTTCCTTCCATCAGATATATATATATATATATATATATATATATATATATATATATATATATATTTATATATATATTGACTAACATTATCGAGTTATGCCTCGATTGAGCCTGCATTTCTTGACCAGGAGTTTATCGCTTTTATATATATATATATATATATATATATATATACTTATATATATTAATTGTCTGTCGGACTTTGTTCGATGAGCCTGAATTTTGATGCAGTGCGTTTATTTGCTTATATATATATATACTTGTATATATCAACTGTGTGTCAGACTTTGTTCGATGAGCCTAGACTTCGGTCTGGTGCGTTTACTCGCTTTTATATATATATACTTATATATATGAACTGTGGTCGAACAATGTTCGATGAGCCTGGATTTTACATTCGGTGCATTTATTGCTTTCTTATATATATATATTTGTTTTGTCTGCCTGGAGTTCCCTTCGTGGCAGTTGATAGTTTTTACAAGCTTTCTTTACATTTCGTCCTGCCTGGAGTTTACTTCGTGGCAGTTGACCGCATTTATAGCTTTATTTACATTCTGTCCCGCCTGGAGTTTCCTTCGTGGCGGTTGACCGTATCTATAGCTTTATTTATATTTTTGATCCCCCATGGAGGTGCTTCGTGGTTGGTGATCCCGCTCAGATATATATATTTACCGCTTTTATATATATACCGCTTTTTGCTTTTATACAAATTGCAATATTCTCAGGCGCTTTAGGAATCATGTGATCACTGATTCATCTCATTGATCTAGATTCGGTTCCCGTGATGGACATTTTCGGTGTAGCGACTTTGTAAATTATTCTCGCGATGTCTCAGATTTCCTCGTATGGTTTCCATACCCACGAGGAAGTCAACATTATTTTTTTATATATATTATTTTTCAGACGGATGCTTTCAGATTCGTCAAATAAAATCAATCCAAATTACCACCTAATAAAAATGGGAGTGTAAAAGGTCTTAATTCCTATTGAGTGTTAGGGTTTGAAAAACCTCTTTATAAAACATCATTGCCATATCTTACTTAAAACCGAATTTTTACATAAATTCAAAATCGTGTATATAGGTTCGAAAGAGGCCTCGCACAACTTTCATATAATACAGACATGACCCACACACACACATACACACTCAGATAATAGTTTCTTGAAAAGAGGCGGTCACCGTGGTAATGACGGATGCCGAGGGGTGCCTAACACCTTCCCCAGATAACCAAGTCCCTGGACCCTAAATGAATCTCGGTTTCACTTAACCAGATATCGTTGTCACATCATCGGGTCAATGTGCAAACCTTTTCTCGGTTGTGTTGGTACAACCATTTAAAAACCAACTGGCGACTCTTATCAGGTCCCATCGTCGACATTATACATGTTTCGGACCTTTTTCACTTGTTTTTCAAACAAATCTCACCTAAAATGAGAACACCAAAGAATAAGTAACTAAAAGGACATCCAAAAATCCCGACGTCGACTGTGTGGCGCATCACTTGGGACCTCCAAGAAGAGGACTTAAGCCGCTACTACAATCATTTCAAAATCATATCTCGCTTGTGTGTGGATGTTGCATTTACATTGGATGAATGTGTACGAATGCATGTCTTGTTTGAGCTTAGTGCTTCGTGATCATATCTGTAGGTGATGTTAGTGCTTCAGACTATAAATCGCTTATGATATTAGTGCTTCGCACATGTCATCATTTCATACGGTGAGACGCGATGTATGTGAATGTATGTTGTGTGGTCCTTCCACCAGGAGGCTATCCCGTCGGTGTTTGATTACTGGACTCGTTAGAAGACTAATTCTCCGAGGCTCAAGAAAGGCTCCACCCAAATTCGCTCCAGTTGAAAGACCGGATTAACTTCCCGTCTAGTAGATTGTGATGATTTGGGAACCTTCATGCCAAAAAGCCGTGAGAGTAACCTAAGATAGGTCAGCCTCTGATAAACCCAAAATGAAAGAAAGTCTCTTCATGCCCTCATTTCAATTACTTGTAAACACAATTACTTGTAATTTCATTCCATATCTATCTCTATGTAATGAGAAATATGAAACAATATGTCCACATATATGCTACGAACAGCTGACACCCATTTTGCAGGATAAAATTCCTAAAATGGATACATCACATATCATGTCATTATACACCTTCCCTAAGGACTAAACTATGCCGATCTTTTCGTAGGAATCAATCGCACCTACTACCCTATTAAAATCCGAAAAAGGCAACAGCTCACAAATAATCATGTCAGTTATTCGACCAGATCGAACTTAATCCAGCTTCCGCAAAGAGTTCGACAGATAGAATAAATGCGATTCTGATTTGGTCGTTTCTATTAAAATAATTACACCAATCTACACAGGTCGAAAAAATACCCGACATACTAAGCCCTCCACATTAAGGAGGAATTCGGTCATTACCATACCAGAGCCACAATTGGATACGACCAACAAAACGCAGGATGTCGCCCATTCCACCTGGAGATCCGCATAATGGTGATATCAAAAAGAAAGTCCTCCAAATGGAAGAGACCTTCAAGACTATCAAAGGAATTGGAACACACGGAGTGTTTCATATGTCGATCTATGTATTTTTCCGGTGTTCACTATCCAAGAAAATTTAAAACTCCTAACTTTGAAAAATACGACCAAGTTGGGGATCCTTATACACATTTAAAAGTCTTTATTGGAGAACGGGATCCTATGCAGAGGATGAAAAATCGTAATGCAATTGTTCCAAAAGAGTCTAACTAGAAAAGCCCGTTCGTGGTACACAAGATTAGACAACTCCAAAATTCACAGTTGGGAAGAGCTAGCACATGCTTTCCTTACTCAATACAGTTTTCAAACTCAGATGGCTCCGATCCCAGATCAAATTACCAAGATCAAAAAATAGTCTAATGAGTCTTTCGAGAGTATGCCCAAAGGTGAAGACACACAGGTCGCCCTTGTTAGTCCTGCCATGATGTAATCGAAATGGTCATGACATCCATAGACATACAAGAAGCTCCTTCTATGAGAGAGTTTTAGCCAAGATCGGCAAACCGCTTTTCTAAAATGGTTAAACACAGGGAGATGGTGAAATGGGGTTGAAGTCGGGGAAAGTTTCAAGACCTAGCCGCAAGACTCAAAGTCATTCTTCGATCACATCCAATCTGGAAATTATGGGAACAAACCCGAGGGTCCATAAAAAGAAAGAGGAAGATGTTTCCCGATACTACAGGGGACAAAAAGGCAATCAAAGTATGCCCATTCAAAGGAGAAACTACACTCCTTTTCCAAATAAGCGATCTGCAAACCCTCCAAGATCAAAAGGTGGAGAAGTCAAACGCCATCGAAAGTGTTTACACCCTTAGGGGATACCTCGAGAACATTCTTAATCTTCCGACAACACGTAAGAAAATTACGATCTTCTTCCACCAAACCCACCCTAATGGACGGGTTTCAATGCTGCTAGAAATGTGCTTATCATGCCGGGCACACGGACATGATACTCGTGGATTGTTGGGCCTTGAAACACAAGATCCGGGACCTAATAGATAATGGAGAGATCGTAGTCACCAAACCCGATCAGCCTCAAGTACTGAAGACAACCCTCTTCCTCAACACAAAGAAGAAGAAGAGGTCAACATGATTAATTGGAGCGGTGGATGAGTTCCAACTTCAGTTGTGACTCCCCTGCACCATCAAAGACGGTGATGACAGATGGGATTATTCTAAGTTCGATTCCACAATGGAACAAAAGATGAAAGCTCTCTCGCAAACAAATTGAAAGCAATCATGAACGGTAACTTATCAACATCAAGTGACTCGACAATTAATCGCCTAGGAGCATGCCGCCTCCTACCAATCTTCATGAATATTCCTCGTCCCTTTCGTAAAATGAAATGGAAGACAAAGTGATTTAAGAGAGCAAATGCCAAAGCCTGGCCGGATTTCACCAACAAACGGAATTCACCTATTTAGGCCAACCCATGGAGGAAATCCTTCACATGTTATCAATGAAGGAAGGATTAGTTCCTTCTACCTCCAATCAACCCCGTCGGGGACTCAGACAACTCGATGGAGTATGTCAATACCACTCCGATCCTCGCACATCATAGCACGAAGAATACTGGGCACTCCGCCACCTTATTCAAAATCTAATCGATAAAGTGGTGTATCAAGGCCGACAGATAACGACTAACCGTGTATTACGAGCAAGTGAGAATGCAGCCCTACTAAGTGGAAAAGTGTTGTAGCGCTTATATCTCATGAAGGTGAAGGGATTAATATTGTTCTCACAACACCGATAATTCAAATTTCAAAGGAGGAAGCAATCCTTTGAAAGTGGCGCCCCGAGCCAATCAACGTGCCATACAGAGCACAATATCTTATTGTTAGCTTGCGCAAGGTTCCGTGGAATTATGGAGAAGGTGAAGGATCCACCTCACATACCACCGCCGCTGCGTTGTCGAAGGAAAATCCACTGTATCTTCCCCATCGGGTGATGAACCCCACCACCAAATCAAAGGGGAAAATACCCATGGAGAAGATTGAAAAATTCCTTCGCGCTGTGGGTCATAACGAAGCCTCGGTGGTTTTAAGCTTGAAGCAAGCTCCACCACAAATATCAATTTTGGACTTGGTCCTAACTTCCGAGAATCACCGGAAGGTCTTGTTAAAGGTTTTGGAAGAAGCCTATCTTTCGACATCAGTGGATCTGTAAAAAATTCAACACATGGTTGATCACATTTTCAACACTAATGTGATATCCTTCATCGATGATGACATACCGCCTCAAGGGAGGGTCATTGCAAACCGCTGTTGCACATTCGGTCTTGTCCTCGGATATATGATGATTGGAGTCTTAATAGATGGAGGTTCTCTCTAAATATCGCCCATATGCCACCTTGGTGAAGATGAATATCAATCTCAACCAATTGAGAGTAGCCATACTATCATCAAAGCTTTTGATGGAGCCCGCCAGTAACTTCGGTTGGAGTAATTGAGCCGCCAATCTAAATTGGCCCTCATACATTCTGCGATCCTTCTATGTGCTCAAGATAGATTCGGATACAACCCGCTTGGGATGACCATGGATCCACATGGTAAGCGATCCCTCCATCCTTCACCAACAATCAAGTACATTATCAACAATAGCTCGGTCACGGCCAACGCCGAACCGTAGATTCCTCAAAGACGGGATATACCATTCATCAATGCCAATGCAGACGTAGAACCAGTCGGTTTTTGTGACGACCCCAAAATAGGTCCATTCCATCCAACCCATTCTGAGTCGCCAAATACATGGTACAGAAACAACTACAACTTTATTATCACAACAATAAAACTGTGAGTTTAAATACAAATATTATCTTCTAGACAATATTTATACTCAAATAAATCCTCATCACATTTATTGATACATTATTTTACAATAATGGTGAGGACTACTAAACAACTCTCTCTAGAACCTTCATTCCATACGCCGACTAGTACTCGCTACATTCTCGCCTCCTGAGAAGAAAAATGGAACAACAAGGAAAAGGGTGAGCTCAACTAGCCCAAGAAGAATGTTATGACTAAGATAATATACAACAAATTATCGTTAGTCTCCAACAGGAAAAATCGATAGAATACAATAGACAACAAGTTTCGGATCAATATTCATAATGAAATAATAATTCATAGAAGAGTTACGAGAATGAAATCTACTATAATCTATGAATTTAACGAACCATCATCAATATTTTATCCTCGTAACATCAATCAATATTCATCTCAAATCAAATATTCATCTTTGCACTATAAAAGCCAAAGATATTCATCAATCGGTCATGTTCATCTCAACACTGCTCATCTTTGCACTACAGCCAAAGATATTCATCGATCGGTCATGTTCATTTAAACACTGTTCATCTTTGCACTACAAAAAGCCAAAGATATTCTTGAAATCATTCATCTTTTGCACTAAAGCCAAAGATATTCAATAATATCATCATTTAAGACCGAGGATGATGAAAAATATTTTTAAAGAACGAATCCGGTGAAACAAAATGACAAGGATTAAGGATTAAGGATTCGTACTTTGTTTTATCCATGTCCAACAATACCTCAAAAATAATCATAGTGGTGTAAACTTCAAGAATAATCAAAACATGGATACAATCAAAGCTAGTATCCGTAATAGATATTTTGACTTAAAAGAAGAAATTTTATTTTTTCTATGAATAGTGCCAGATATCGTGAATAGTGTCAGATACGTGAATAAAGGTAGACACGTGAATAGTAACTCCAACACCAAAAGATAGAAATTCCACAAAAACATCTTCACGCTTCATTAATAGTACTCGTGAATAGTAGAATCGTGAATAGTAACTCATGAATAGTAACTCGTGAATAGTAACTCATGAATAGTAACCCCGACATGAAAAAGTTCCAAATTTGATAAAAGTTTCAACCAATATTTCCGCATAATGATATTGAAGAAATAATATCATTACGAAAAAAAAAAAATATCCCTTACCTCAAAGAATCAAGATTTCGGAAGGAAAGGCTCAAGTGATTTGAATGAAACTTGTATTGAACAAAGAACTCTCAAAGTATCTAAATACTCACAAAATACGCCAATAATATAGAGAAAGAGAGAAAACTTTGTTTTCGTGTGATTTTCAATTCTAACTTAGCCCTCTATTTATAGGAAAATGTTAGCTTACCAATAGATTTTGACAAGCACCGATGGCTTTACTCGCTACTATTGCCACCCACCACATTTGAAATAAAATTCAGCACATTTCTTCACCAACCACAAGTGGGGCCCACTCAATTCTAGAATTTTCCACCAAAATCATTTATAACCTAATTTCAATCAATCACCTCTTAAAATTCATAATAAATTATACGCCCATCTTTAATCGGCTCAAAATTTGTGGACATATACTCAACTTATATATGTATAACATGTCCAAAAATTACAACGATCCAACTATCGGATTAAATATTATAACTCATTTAATACATCGTAAAAATAACTTGATTTGATTTTTAATACCTCCAATCCGGACAAAATACAAATAAAACATCTCAAAGATTAATTCCTTCATTAATAACCACATAAATAAATCCATCATTTATATTCATATAAAATAAATATTTCCTTATCATATGAATCAATAATTAATTATTCATAAATAATATTGTAATCACAATTATGACATGACCAGCCGCTCCTCAGAAAGAGGGGCTTTCAATAAGAATTTCTTCATCGGCGCCGCAATTAGATTAGGTGACCAAACCTCTCCTTAGATGTAAGTTTCTAGACATTGCCAATAATGCTATCTAATAATATTATTCAAATAATATGAATTATTGATCCGATAATGGGAAAATCATGCAAAGTTGACAATTATTGAACAACAATAATATAAAATATCAACGCAGCAATTATTATCGAATCAATAAAATAAAATATTGAATAAGAATTCATCGCGGAAAATTATTGAGTAAAGTGCCTTCACGTAAGGATCAATAATTCAACAACACTGCAATACCGTGCTTCTTTATGCAACCACGCCAGACATCGTATTTTAACCACCGGTATTCCAGCAATCTTAATTCAGAATAACTACGCCGTTATTTTTAACCAACTTATATTTGTCGTTTTCTTCATCCAATCGCTCACGTTATGGGGCCCACACACGGTCGCTGCGGCCGTCGCATTTAATATATTCCCAAAGCATTTAATATTCCACGACCAAACGAATATTCCCAAACAACAATGAATATTTTATAACCACTTGCTTATTTTGAAATATTTTGCGTAATTTTAACCTTAACTATCCACATTAATCAAATCAACCCTTACTATTTCAAAATAATAAATAAAGGAAATTCCTTTTATTTAAAAAATTTTCGGTCTTACAACCTCCCTCCTTATGAAATTTTGTCCTCGAAATTGACGACGACGCACCGGGGTGTTTCAAAAGATGAGGATACCGCTTTCATTTCCGCTTTCCAATTCCCGTGTCATTTCCTCTATAGCATGATTCCTCCACAAAACTTTAACTTGTGGTATGACCTTTCATGCTGTAGGGACATACTCCTTCCTATCCAAGATCTTGACAGTACCTCCTCATACGTTAAGTCTTCTATTATCTCGTCCGGTTTCTAACTCAATAACGTGTTTCGGTCGTCCACATATTTACGTAACATCGATACGTGAAAAACGTTATGAACACGCGTCATACTTGGTGGTAAAACGAGTCTATAGGCCACAGCCCTATTCGATCGAGAATTTCAAATGGATTAATAAATCGAAGGTTTGAGCTTTCCTCACCTCACCGATTCTCGCTTTTAAAATAACAACTTCTTGCACCTCCTTCTTCAAATTCATCACCGGTGTGTAGCTTGAATAACTTTTAACTTTATCGATTAAAGTCGATTATACTCAGATATCATCACGCATCAGATATCATCACGTGGGTACCTAGAGTTTTCATCTCCATTTCTATTATTTGTATATTATACTGAAATTAGTCTTTGACAACATCGTTTTCAGATTTGTATACGATCTTCTACTCAACACGCCACCTACCACGCTTAAACTTTTCCAGGATGGCATGGTCGTAACACGTCTTTAAATGAGTCTCCTCTCGAGTTCTTCAAGCTCTTCCCACATTCCTTGCTCCATTCGAATTTTGTATCTCTACGAAGTTAGCTACGTTAATGGAATAGCGATTCGAGAATATCCTTCAACGATCTCCGATAATAACCAACTAAGCCTAGAAAACTACGATTTCGACATCGACTTAGGTTGTTCTCAATCGTGACTCATATCCCAACCTTGGATAAGACGTCACAATGACACCTATAAGTTTACTATCGCATCGAATATGACGTCCCTTACAGAGAGTCGCTTAGGTGAATTCCACAAAGGAAGTCACAAGATAAAGGCTCATGTACCAAATTTATAGTTGAATTTTTAACTCTCAAGTTCAATAGAGCCATTCGACATGAGATTTTAGAAATGAGTTTTTTGTACCGGTCTCAAAGTCGATACAAAATTTAATATCAGTCTTTGGGAGTAAGCCAATAAATTCTTCAGGAAATACGTCGGGAAAAATCAATAACAACAAGAATATTATTCAAATCTGACGTGTCTTTATTCAAATCCATAACATGGACTAAGAAAACTTGACATCCGTAATAAACGAATGACTTCATGGCTTGATATGAAAATGTTTGACTACAATGGTTTGACTGCTTGAGTTCGAATAACAGGTTGCTTAGGAATATGAAAACTAACAACCTTACAAAAGCAATCAATTTTGGCATGATGAGTAGTTAACCAATCAATCCCCAAGTGCAAGTATCTTTAAAGAGATAAGGTCAACAGGTAAGGTAATGGTGCCAACTTGAATCAAACAAGATTTTTTAAACAACGGATGTAATGAAAGTTTCTCCTAACGGAGTCTCCATAAATAGGTCAAAGTCTAATTTCTCCGTAGTCAAGTTCAAACGTTGAGCGCAAGCAAGAGAGATAAAAGAATGGGTAGAACCCAGATTCAGTAAGGTATAAACATCGCAAGAATTTATAATTAACTAACCCGTGCTAACTTCGTTCGGGTTCCTCGATTTTGACCACCGACCACGACAAACGCTCTTCCAGAATCGTTGACTTTGACTTTTCGGGACATCCTTTTGAGTCACCGCTTCATTGCACTAGGTTTCGATATCGCATAATCTCGAGCGATATGTCATTCTTTTCCACAATTATAGCATACCTTAAACTGTTGTAGGCGTTTTTAATGATATGTCCTCTTTCCCGTGATTTGTAACATACGATCGATGGTCTTTCTCCTCCCTTGAAACCGATTTGCCACGGGTACCGACGTCTTCACATGGTCGTTGTTGAATCTCCTCTTTTAAAATCTCCTCCCAACTCGCTTCTTCTATTTTCATGGCCACGATTACCACCGTGAGTGGTTACACGCTTTTGTCGTATTCTTCTTTCTCCTTTGGTTATCGTTATTTCGATGATCGCTATCTTTGGTATGATCCTCGTTATGGTCCCTCGGTTGAACGTACTCGTTATCTCGCTTCTAACAACTCGAGCCTGTTTACAAACATCCGAATAGAGAGAAAATTTATGAGAAATGAGATATCGACGATGCCGGGTTTCAAACCTCTCGTAAACATCCGCGTCATACGCTCCTCATTCTCCACCAAATGAGGTGCAAACTCGATAACTCCGCAAACTTCGCCTCATCTTCGGGACACCGCCATGTTATTCTCGCTCCAATCTAATAAACTCCACTTCCTTCATATGACGTAATACTTTCGTGGAAGTACTTGTCATTGAATCTGCTTTCAAACGTCTCCATGACATCTTTGAGTGCGGTGAATGGGTACGCTTCACGATTCCCACCAAGAATGCCTTTCGCCACGGAACATAAAGGTGGCGAATGGAACTTTCTGTTCCTCCGCGCATCCCAAGACATCGAATATCTTGGTAATTTGCTTGACCCATGTTTCCGCCATGATCGGATCTCGCTTTCCTGCACTCGGTGGTCCCAACTCTTTGAACTCGCTTGGTCGTGACCACCGTGAATTGCTATCATCTCCTCCTCGTATTTTGAACACGAGTCTCCTCGTCTCGATTTTGCATGAACCGCAAAAACTTCTAAACATCCCTCGCTCATCATCTCGCTAAGTGGTGTTATTCACAGGAGGTACATTGCCACTGTTGCACGCTCTCCTCGTTGTTAAGTACATGTGCATCTCCACGGCCTCATTTACACCACTATTAATATTCTCAACGACATTCTCAATTATCGTCATAAAACAAGGGTTAATTAAGGAAATCAATCACATAATATCCCTATATATCGACCAACTAACAAATAAGCTTAGGTAGGACACACTAGCAAAGGATTTACTCTGCCTCTCCTCCTAGTTCTATTCCCCGATCTCCGCCAGAGATCATATCCCTAAGCTCGATACCAACCCGTGACGACCCCAAAATAGGTCCATTCCATCCAACCCATTCTGAGTCGCCAAATACATGGTACAGAAACAACTACAACTTTATTATCACAACAATAAAACTGTGAGTTTAAATACAAATATTATCTTCTAGACAATATTTATACTCAAATAAATCCTCATCACATTTATTGGTACATTATTTTACAATAATGGTGAGGACTACTAAACAACTCTCTCTAGAACCTTCATTCCATACCCCGACTAGTACTCGCTACATTCTCGCCTCCTGAGAAGAAAAATGGAACAACAAGGAAAAGGGTGAGCTCAACTAGCCCAAGAAGAATGTTATGACTAAGATAATATACAACAAATTATCGTTAGTCTCCAACAGGAAAAATCGATAGAATACAATAGACAACAAGTTTCAGATCAATATTCATAAATGAAATAATAATTCATAGAAGAGTTACGTAGAGAATGAAATCTACTATAATCTATGAATTTAACAATCCATCATCAATATTTTATCCTCGTAACATCAATCAATATTTATCTCAAATCAAATATTCATCTTTGCACCTAAAAGCCAAAGATATTCATCAATTCGGGTCATGTTCATCTCAACACTGCTCATCTTTGCACTACAAAGCCAAAGATATTCATCATCATCATGTTCATTTAAACACTGCTCATCTTTGCACCACAAAGCCAAAGATATTCTTCAGAAATCATTCATTTGCACTCATGTGCCAAAGATATTCAATAATATCATCATTTAAGACCGAGGATGATGAAAAATTTTTAAAGAACGAATCCAAAGTGAAACAAAATGACAAGGATTAAGGATTAAGGATTCGTACTTTGTTTTATCCATGTCCAACAATACCTCAAAAATAATCATAGTGGTGTAAACTTCAAGAATAATCAAAACATGGATACAATCAAAGCTAGTATCCGTAATAGATATTTTGGACTAAAAGAAGAAATTTTATTTTTCTATGAATAGTGCAGATACACGTGAATAGTGTCAGATACGTGAATAAGTATCGTGAATGAAATAGTAAAATCTGACACCAAAAGATAGAAATTCCACAAAAACATCTTCACGCTTTCATTAATAGTACTCGTGAATAGTAACTCGTGAATAGTAACTCATGAATAGTAACTCGTGAATAGTAACTCATGAATAATAACCCCGACATGAAAAAGTTCCAAATTTGATAAAAAGTTCCAACCAATATTTCAGCATAATGATATTGAAGAAATAATATCATTACAAAAAAAATAATATCCCTTACCTCAAAGAATCAAGATTTCGGAAGGAAAGGTCAAGTGATCTTCGAATGAAACTCAGACCGAACAACAACTCTCAAAGTATCTAAATACTCACAAAATACGCTTTCAATAATATAGAGAGAAAGAGAGAAAACTTTGTTTTCGGTGTGATTTTCAATTCTAACTTAGCCCTCTATTTATAGGAAAATGTTAGCCTACCAAGCAGACTTGACTGCAACACCGATGGCTTTTTACCGCTACTATTGCCACCCACCACATTTGAAATAAAATTCAGCACATTTCTTCACCAACCACAAGTGGGGCCCACTCAATTCTAGAATTTTCCACCAAAATCATTTATAACCTAATTTTCGAATCACCACCTCTTAAAATTCATAATAAATTATACGCTCATCTTTAATCTGTTCAAAATTTTTGGACATATACTCAACTTATATATGTATAACATGTCCAAAATTACAACGATCCAACTATTCGGATTAAATATAATAACTCACTTAATACATCGTAAAAATATTTGATTTGATTTTTAATACCTCCAATCCGACAAAATACAAATAAAACATCTCAAAGATTAATTCCTTCATTAATAACCACATAAATAAATCCATCATTTATATTCATATAAAATAAATATTTCCTTATCATATGAATCAATAATTAATTATTCATAAATAATATTATGTAATCACAATTATGACAACTGTAGCTCCTCAGAAAGAGGGGCTTTCAATAAGAATTTCTTCATCTTTGCGGCGCAATTAGGTGACCAAACCTCTCCTTAGATGTAAGTTTCTAGACATTGCCAATAATGCTATCTAATAATATTATTCAAATAATATGAATTATTGATCCGATAATGGGAAATATCGTGCAAGGACAATTATTGAACAACAATAATATAAAATATCAACGCAAAGAATTATTGAATCAATAAAATAAAATATTGAGCAAGAATTCATCGTGAAAATTATTGAGTAAGTGCCTTCACGTAAGGATCAATAATTCAACAATACTTTGTGCAATACCGCGGTACATCTTTGTGTAACCACGCCAGACATCGTATTTTAACCACCGGTATTCCAACAGCCTTAACTCAGAATAACTACGCCGTTATTTTTAACCAACTTATATTTGTGCTTTCTTCATCCAATCGCTCAAGTTATGGGGCCCACACATGGTCGCTACTGTCGCATTTAATATTCCCGACAAAGATTTAATATTCCACGCACCAAACGAATATTCCAAACAACAATGAATATTTTATAACCACTTGCTTATTTTGAAATATTTGCGTATTTAACCCTTAACTATCCACATTAATCAAATCAACCCTTACTATTTCAAAATAATAAATAAAGAAAATTCCTTTTTATTTAAAAAAATTTCGGGGTCTTACAGTTTTCATGCTTTGGAAATAAGAAACACCCAATACCATGCTATTGGAGCACCATTGCTCAAACCCCACATTTCTGATGAGGTGATATCAGCCACTCAAGAAATGATGTCGTTGGGTTATAAGCCAGGACAAGGGTTAGGTAAAGATGGCCAGGGTATCCAGTACCCCATTCGATTAACCAAGCAAGTTGGAACAGTTGGACTAGGCTATTCTGCCATCTCTAGTCATAGGACTCCTCATAAGCATCAGCAGATTCCTTTGGCTTCAACCATGTGGCGTTTGGCTTCGCCTTCAAACTCCGAGTCCGCACAACCTCTAGTAAAGGTGCCAGCCAATGTCATGGCCATGTTATTTCCTAAGTCGAAACCGGTGGAGGAAAAGAAAATCTTTATTCTAAATCCCGCAATCGAAGAAGAGGAACGGAGAATCAAGGAAAACGTTGTCTGAATAATGTCGGGCATGGACATCATCGTCCATGATGAACATACCAACAGATACACCCCAGATGATGATTGCCCTGACGTAATGGACATCATTCGGGACAAGGAGGATGATGACAATCCCTCCATCACTGCGGTCCACCCGGACTTTACCCTTACCAATTGGAGTAGCATTCCTTGCTTTGGTCGACAGAGGTAAAGCCAAGCGTAAATTCTTTTTCGCCTGTGGATACAATAACTGCCACTTTTACAGACAAAGATTAGTCGCATTTTATTTTACCAAAGATATGCTAACATTTGTGTATGATCAACGATTTCATATATACTAAGTGAAAGCATATTTTGTTTCAGACTCAATTCGAATCTTTACCCCAAACCAACGGAATGACATGGTTATGCTATTAACACAATTCCGGGATGTGTTTGCATGGTCTCATGAAGACATGGTGGGTTTATCCATCGACATTGTCCTTCATCACCTTCCCATTAAAGAGGGATTTAAGCCGATCACAAAAGCTCAAAGCGATTGAAACCTGAGTGGAGTTTAAAGGTGAAAGAAGAGATTGTGAAACAATTTCAAGCTGGCATCATTATGGTGTCTACATATCCTGAGTGGATATCCAACATCGTGTCTGCATCTAAACCCGGAGGAAGGTGCGAGTTTGCATGGATTACGGGAACTTGAATAAAGCTTGCTTAAAAGATAGCTTTCCCGTGCCATTTATCCACATTCTCATTGACAATACTGCTCAATACGACATGTACTCCTTTGCTAATTGCTTTGCGGGGTACCATCAGATCATGGTTGCCGAGGAAGATCGTGAGAAGACTGCTTTCATCACTCCTTGGGGAACTTTTTGCTATAGACGGTTGTCATTCGGCCTCATCAATGCCGAAGCTACCTATCAATGAGCTATGATGGCTCTTTTCCATGGCTTAATGCATAAAGAGATTGAGATCTACGTGGATGACATCATTGTCAAGTCCCGGAAGGAGGATGACCATCTAGACCATCTCAGAAAGTTGTTCAATAGGTTGCGTAAGTACAACTTGAAGTTGAATCCAGCTAAGTGCGCCTTTGGCGTCAAGTCAGGCAAGTTGCTAGGATTTCTAGTCAGCCACAAAGGGATTGAGCTGGATCCTACCAAAATCCAAGCCATCACAGAAATGCCCATTCCTCAAACAGAGAAGGAAATACATGGATTTTTGGGAAGGATCAACTTCATCAGCAGGTTTATCTCCCAACTCACGGCAACCTGTGAGCCAATCTTCAAGTTATTAAGGAAGAACTCCTCCATGAAATGGAATGATGAGTGCCAGAATGCCTTCCTTACAATCAAGAAACAGCTAGTCAAAGCTCCTATCTTGGTACCACCCAAGGATGATGTTCCCCTATTCATGTACCTGTCCATAAGTGACAATGCTACGGGTCAGATCTTTGACGTAAAGACGATAGAGGCCAAGAATGAGCTATCTATTACCTCAAAGAAAAGGTTCGAAGCAAAGCGAACAAAAGTACACTCGATCGAGAAGACGGTTGTGCTTTTTAGCATGGGCTTCCATGAGGTTACAAAGATTACCTCCATGGTCACACAACCCATCTCATATCCCGCGTGGATCCTCTCAAGTACGTGTTCAACAAACCCATGTTGAACTGCCGGCTGTCCGGATGGCAGTTGATTCTACAATAATTTGACATTGTATATGTGACTCAAAAGTCCATCAAAGGTCAAGGAATCGCAGATCAACTGGCCGCCGCACCTTCAGGGGATTTCAAACCCTTGGAAACATATTTCCCCGATGAAGGAGTAATGACAAGGCAAAGAACACCATCTCGCATAATACACGCCAATCATGGAAGATGTATTTTGATGGAGTGTTAACATGGAAGGTTCCGAGTCGAGCAATTCTAGTATCTCGACATTGAGAGAAAAGATATCCGTTGCCAAATTACGCTTTGTCAACACCAACAATATGGCCGAGTATGAAGGTCGCCTCATGGGGCTAAAACTTGCCCGGCTTAATGGGCATCAAGTGATTAATCGCCCTGGAGATGCGAGTTGGTAAATCGACAATCCACCGAGTCTATCAAACCAAGGAACTACATTTGTCGCCTTACCACTGGCGAGTTTTGAAGATGGCTTTGAGTTCAAGAAATCTCATTTCTACACATTCCTCGTAATAGGAATGATTTTGCGATGCATTAGCAACTTTGGCCTCCTTGATTTGCATATCGCATAAGGAACACTTGCCAAGTGTCACAATTTCCTCGCACAAGGCCCCAAACTTATGGAATTACGTTTGAGAAGTATCGGATGAGCTACCTCCCATCCAACCTCCTTGGTATCAGCATATCAAGGAATATCTGCGAGATGGATCTACACCCGATGAGGCGAGCCTGACTGAGAAAAGGCGGATCCATCGACTTGCTATGAAGTTCTACTTGAGTGGAGATGCGCTCTATAAAAGAGATGCAGGACTAGGTCTCCTCAGGTGTCTAGACAAAGATCAAGCCCAAAGGCTTATGGATGAAATCTATGGCGGAGTCTGTGGCCCCCACATGAGTGGCCCCCTCCTTGTCAAGAAAGTCCTCAGGACGGGACATTATTGGCTATCTCTCAAGGCTGATTGCCATGACCACGTCAAAAGATGCTATCAGCATTGCGATTCACGGAATGCTATACACGCCCCACGGAGCTCCGTAATATGAGTTCGCTTCGTCCTTCTCAATGTGGGGAATGGACGTTATTGGGCCCATTGAGCCTAAAGCCGTGAATGGTCACCGATTTATCTTCACCATGATCGATCGACTACTACACAAAGTGGGTAGAAGTAGCCTCCTCCCCTGTGGTCACTAAAGAAGTCATCATTGCTTTCATCGTAAACAATGTCGTTTGTCGATATGGACAACCGAGAGGTGATTGTGTCGATAAATGCCAAAACCTCAACAACAAAATGATGGAGGAGTTATGCAAGAAATTCCACATCAAACATCTTAACTCGTCATCTATCGTCCAGAAGATGAACGGTCTTTGTTAAGCGGCTTAACAAAAATATCAAGAAGATTATGCAAAAGATGTCCGCCAACCACAAAGATTGGCCTAACCTATTGCCTCTTACTCTGTTAGCCTACAGAACCACAATGCGTACTTCAACTGGGGTAACCCCCTACGCTTTAACCTCTGGGATGGAAGTAGTGCTCCCCATAGAAGTTGAGATGGAATCTCATAGAGTGTTGATTGACGCTCAGCTGGATGAAAACCAATGGGTACAAGACAGGTATCACCAATTGTCTCTGATAGACGAAAGGTGAACCGCGGCTATCTTCCATGGTCAGCTATACCAGCAAAGGATCGCCAGATCCTACAACAAAAAAGTCCGGATACGACAATTTAAACAACATGACTTGGTTCTGAAGAAGATTCTTGACAATCAAGATCATGCCAAAGGAAAACTCGCTCCTAACTGGGAAGGCCCGTTTATTGTCAAAGAAGTATTTACAAGAGGCGCTCTCAGATTACAAGAAATGGACGGCGATGAATTTCCACAACTCATCAACTCGCATACCGTGAAACCAGATATGTCCGAAGTAACCAAAGAAACACCCCCTGTGCATCATCATCAGGTCACCAGTCATTCCGGTTCTTTAACCCTTTACCACCTACAACTTGCTACACTTTGCCCCTCAGGGAAACATACTCTTCAAGCTAGCAGCCTGGCTTTCTCCTTTGCGCTCATACAACTTAGGTCATCCCACCGCGGATTGAACCTCTTGCGTTCGCAGTTTGGCTACCCATACATGGGATCAAACTTCTCATGCCTGCTGTTTATTCTCAACCTAGGATTAAACTTTCTCCTCCCCGCACTCTGACCTGCACATGGGATTACGCTTTTCTTCTCACCTTGAGGGGTGAACTACGTCGACCTGATCTCCTCTTCAATAGGAGTACGTAGGCAACCATGTTACATGGCCCGGTCGCAATAAAACAAAAACAACAAAAAAATTTCTACCCTCTTCTCCTTACAAAAACAAAATAACCAAAAACATTCCTACACCATATCAATATATACGGCGTTGAACCTCTTACACTGTGTTCGAAACTACGACACCGATCTCCTCTTCAATAGAGTACGTGAGGCGTACCATTCATGAAGCGGTCTCACCCCTACCAAAATACAAACCATTGTCACGGGTATGGGATTCTCTTTCAATCCACTACATTTCATTCTTGCTTTGCGGACAAAGGGATGGAATTACCGAACTCCTCCCAAATAAGAGATTCTACGACCATTTAAGTGCATGTCATATACCTCAAGAGCAATACTAAACCATAAGAGGTAGAATTAACTAGGCTTCTCCTAAATAGAAGTACTGGTGACCATCTGTGGTGTGGTCCACATTCCTCTCCATATTTCCATTCAGAAACAAGTCCCAAGACACCAAAGATGGTAGGGATATACATAGATCGATGATCCATTCTGAACTATCCAAAGATAGCTCAATGTCCATCCACCAAGGAAGAATTCGTAATTCATCAAGATCACAAGCCCCAAGCAAAGCAGTAAAATATCAAGCAAATAAGAAGGCATGTCTAAAAGGGAAGTGATCCAAAATATATTTCCTATCATATATAATGATGTTTGATATATATACAATGTGAATCGTACATGACAAAATGGCTAAGCTAGTCTGGCAGGTAAATACAAGATCATCTACTTAATCGCAGTACATGCGAGCTAGCAAGACCAATATGGCATCCTTCTCGAAGAAGGAGGTAAAGTCAGTAGTCTCCTCGGATGAGAATATCCACACGACCCAACAGATCTCAGAGCCATCCGCATGATGACCATATGCTCATCAATATAAGCGCTCATCTCGCAATCATACCAAAGGTGGTAAGGACCTCATCAGAAGATTATCTGTGATACCACATCCCGGCAGAGATATAGCACTATCCCGCTTAACTATCATCGCATCTCTATCTAACTCCGGCCTCATCCCGCTTCAACAACAATGCAAGCATCTCTATGAGCTAATGCCTTGTCTCTCTAGTAATAGGTGGCCCTCACATCAAGAGCAATCGACATCATAGATCGAATCTGGTTTCTCTCAAAGGTCATCAGATGAAGACTCTGTTCTAAATACTGTGCCGAGTGTTGGATCACAAAAGTACTGGTACTAGGAGAATCCGGAAGAAATGCTGGCAACCCAACAGAAGTATCCTCCTCGATGTAGGTATCAATGTCCTCTATAGGCTCTACATCGTCTAACTCAATCTCTGGTACTACAAATACTGCTGCAGCCGATAAAACCTCCGTCTCCATCCATACGGAGTACTTTGCGGAATAACCGGGACGACTGGCAGGAAAAGAAGCTAGCTCATGCTGATCCCAGCAAGCGTATACACGAGATCGGTCCTCGGCTGAGAGAAATCGAGAAGTTGAACGCCGACCGCCGCCTCGAAAGGATGAAAATCCTCGAATTGGTCAAACCGCGCATCATCGCACCCAATTGGATGATAAGTCGTCACGCCTCAAGCCGCCTAAAGGGAGGAAATCCATGCCGGAGCATGAGTAATGAAGCAGTATGGTGAGCAAAGCCCCGAGCACAACAATATGCTAAATGGATCTCGGATATCTGCCAAAAATGCGGACCAGGACTGAGCATCTACACACTCCGATGGCTGAAAGGAATACGACATAGCCACCTCATGGGAGAAACAATACCCGTGCCATCTAAAGGTACCAACTGGTCGCAAATGTGACATAAACCACACATACAGCATGACCGAACTCCCTGTAAACACACCTGACGGGTAAGTATGGCAGTAGGACGCTGATCGCAAGGTCTCTGCCACGATCATAGGTACAATGGTACGACCCTCCCTAAGAGCTCTCGCCGCCATGATAATGCCTAAATCTATCTCATCCATGTACCGCGACATGTACACGTATGACAGTACACATAGTATCAGTACATCAACTCTGGCCGAACGCCAATGATCCTTCGACACAGTGAAATCCCCTGAAGGTCGTGAGTAGCTATCCTCCGCACCAAATCTGTCACACAGAAAACGCTGAGAGATAACATGGCCAGATGTCAGCTCATCCTGCACCACTCTGTGCCTCAATCCGGTGAGAGTCATGAATCGTCTACTCATGTCTCCCAAAGCCATGTGTACGCAAGGTTGGTCTAGGGGCAGCATCGTCAAACGGGCATACTCCTCCAGAGTAGGAGTCAACTCATGGGTGCCAAAGCGAAATACCTGCCTATGAGCTAGCCAATGCTCTAGCATCCCATCTATAAATCCTGCAGGAACCTGAAATGCCAAAAGGGTCATGGTATGCTATAATAACAGATCTACAATCACCCTATCTGGTGGTGACATGCTATCGTACCACGAGCGCATACCCAATACCACCACTAACGGTGGGGTATGATCTATATGGCTAACTGTCAAAGAAGACATCTGTGCGGGCCGTGTCATAAGACCATCCAGGGGTCAATACCGAGTATCTCTGGACATACATACATATGCATAACATGATACATGCATAACAGATAATGGATGGCAATATGATACAGGGAATGAAAAAACGGTGCATACATTCCTAAATATATCATCATCTAATACATCAGATCTATACAGCTACATGTACATGAAAATGGGGCACAAACACCCTACTACTAACAGAGGCCTATGTAAAGATATAGCGAGAATGGGGAAAAACCACCCAATATCTAACAGAGGCCTATCAAAAGATATAGCGAGAATACACATCAGAAGAAGACAATGGTCTCGATGTCCACATCCTCAATCCTGTCCACCTGATGTAACTCCTCCTGAGTCACTGGATCTCTATTAACAGGGATGTCAGGCCTATAAAGGGGAGGATCTACGCCGGCAAAACCAAATGGGTCATCTGAGGGGCCAGCACCTGAGCTGGAAGGAACAAATGTCTCCGCCTCTACTGGATCTCTGCCCAATGTCAAATAAATATCTGTGCCCGATCCAACTGTCGGGTCAAGCTAGCAATCTGGGTCAGATGAGTCGGAGCTCGGACACAAGCCACCCAATGCGTCATCATCAAAGATCTTGGAACCATGTCCCCCATAAACTGTGTGGCACGGGACTGGGCACCAATAGTACGAGGGAGCCACCAATACCGGAATATCTCCCGAGTACATGGACCTCGATAAATCAAAACCGCTAACTCCCAACAATGGAATATCAATGGCGTGTGGATCGTGATATGTGCCAACGACGCCTAACAGAGGCAAAATTGGTATACAAATCTCCCTGTGGTGCTCCTAATAGCACGCTTCTCCTAAATAGAGCCCCACCTCCATCCATGAAAAGAGGAAATCTCCGGTGGAAATCAAATACTCTACCCAAAGAGGGTGTCCATCCTCAAAACCGATGATCAAATGATCCCTCGAATATGGAAGCCATGTGATGGCATCTTTGTCAAGAACTCCAACAGATACGATAATGAAATAAGCCCTTAGATACAAGGACCTCTGGCAAAATAGAATGATGCCATCGTCATCCTCGTGGATAGGTATCTAAGCCTAACACACTCACATGATGCAAACATGGAAGCCTCTCATAGGCCCAAAACTACCAACACAATGGCAAAACATCTGCTATCAGCAAACACTCTTAACCTGTGAAAGGAAAATATAAGAGAAATACTCACCAGCAGAAATGGGTAAAATCCTAGCCAAGCCTCGGTCAAACCCTGTGAGCGCAGACGCATGCCTCGGAGGAAATAGGAAAAAGTGTAAGAGCCCCAATCGCATTTCTCTCCTATACTTGGCCCACATCGCGTGTGGCGCCGACAGAGCGAAAGATACCGTAGAAGAGTTATTCGCCATGAAGCGACCTCGAATGATTATCGTGAACAATCGCCAGAGAACGCGATCCCCGATCTCGACATCATCAGGCATGGGCTCACTCAATAGCCCGCTCATAACATCTACGTTCAAAGGACCTGAACGGACAGTCCTACCTTTGAGCGTAGGACCGGACGACAGTAGGGGTGATATTCGCCATGCAAGGAACTGGGTCCCCTCCAAATTCCATACCTGTGATAAACCGCCAATCCATAGGCATCATCATCACCTCGCAATCCAGCAGGTGGAGTGACTGAGTCTGATGAGACTATCGCTCAGATAATGCCCTGAGGTAACCCCAGGGACAACGACGGGGAAGGATAGAGAAAAATGCCCCAAATCCCCACTCATGCACTCATCGCTTCTATAATCGGGATGAAGCGCCAAGTACATGGAGTGGATGCTAAACCGTTCCCGAGGTCGTAAAACCCGGAACCCGTGATAAAGCATGATCAACATCGTAACCCTTTAATCCTCATCAATAGGAAAAAGGAAGATAAAGTCTAACGTCATACCTCGTTAGCATTCAAGTACATCGATGGGTGTCTACCCAAATCACCTAACAACTCTGGGTTCACCGCCTGGATGCTCGGAAGCTCCCTGCGAGGGATATGTACAGCAGGAGCGGGATCCTCAATATACACCTCCTCATCCTCAACATTTGGAACCTCTACCTGGACAGGATGAATCACAGCCTCCATCAACCGACTAGGCTGTCTGACAGAACGGAGAAGAGGCACTTCAGAAGCCCTCCGTCGTACGCCAGAGGCGGTCCTGTAAGAACTGCTCGGCTGATCCGGATCCATAATATCTGGACAACAAGTTTCTAAATCACCTCAGAAAGGGTGTGGTATTGCCTTACCTGGAGCTTTCTAAAATGCATTATATGACTATATGCATGCATGCATTTACTTTAATATATAATAGAATTAGAATGCATGACTACCCAATGCCTACATTTGGAAAAATTTCGCCATAGTCCCCTTTGAAAATAGGACTATCCACACGCCAAGATGTGCATGTCTAGGTGGCCATTCAAGAAGACACCGCCGCCCAAAGTCATATACATAATTTATGCATTAAAAATCAAACTCATCATGCATAAGGCCAACCTCAATGCTAAGAGTATCTTGCCTTTCTACCTTTTGCTCATTGGACCTCAAATAGGAGACAAAAAATAGCAGAAAAAGGTGCCAACTTGACTGTCTCAGAAGTCAAATTTTTTCACATCATTATGTTCAGCATGGTTTAATACTAACATTTACTATGTTGAATATTTTTTATTAAGTCATTTATGCATACATAATCACTACTATGTGTTTAGATGCATTTCGTGCAATATCTCACAATCTAACGGACAAAAACTGGAAAAAAATACCTGCATGCGTTACCAAAATAGTGTAGAACACTTGTACGATGACAGAATTTACAGAAAGCAGCCCGAACTCAGCAAATCTGGAAGTGGCTCGCGGTTTTTCTAAAGTGAAACAAGTTTAAAGTGACTTGTGAAGTGAAGCCTGCTAGGAATTATCATCCACGTTCGTCAGCAGACTCCACCACGTGGTCGTGGAGTGCACCGCTGGCTCCTCTATGTGGGTCCCACCCCTCTGACTCGGTCCAGTTCGAGTTGAAACAGAGTTCTTACGGGCTAGAAAGGTCAAATCGGGAATAAAAATGCCATGCGATTGAGCAAAACAGCATACAATCCTAGTTTTCTCAGATGAGACTTTGAATCTGCACATCACTCATTGGTAGTCGCCTGAACACAAGGTATACTCTGCGAATGACCTCAGTTGTCGCAAATCACATTCGGCAATACCTTATATAGGTCCAATGCCGCCGACTCCGGGTCGTTACCCTACGTGAATCCCCGACGGGGGTTACAACGTAGATCCCCGGTGGGGTTTACAACACGTTCATCCGTTGACAATTCTATCAACGAAGGTCAAACAGCCTTGACATTATTTCAGCCGATGGCAGGTAAACCCGTCGAAGCATTGAGAACCATTCGGTAGTTGCGTATGTACTTATACGTCCCCAATAGGTCCCCGACGGGGGTTACAACGTATATCTCCGACGGGAGTAGCAACGCATGCTCAGCCGTTGACACACGTATCAACGAAGGTCAAGCAACCTTGACATCATTTTAGCCAATAGCATTTAAACCTGTCAGAGCTATAGAGCTGTTCGAGGTTCTCATACCCAGATGCTCATATTCCCCAGCGGATCCTCGATGGGGGTCACAATGCAATGCTCCGTTGATCTACACGTTAGCAAATGTCAAGCAACCTTGACGATCTCCTCACAGAGTTTCAAAATTGTTGATTCACATATCGAAAGGCCAAGCAACCTCGACAAAGATATCCCATGGATGTTCAACCGTTGGTTCACAAGTCAACGAAGGTCAAGCATCCTCGATAAAGATTTTTGTTGGCGAGTAAATCCAATGTAATCACGACGATTCTCGCAATACTAACCAGAGAGGTCAACATTATCCAAGAGGATAGATGATGGAATATGTTATACACATCCTCAAATAGATCAAGCTTTATCCCCATAGATCTCTTACACATAAGAGATACCCTTCAAAGATCAAGTCGTTATCAAGAACACGTGAATTTGGTGATAACTCCAACACCAATATCCTAACAGATTCGGCTTTGCACATCGATCCGTCAAGATTGCCAATCCCCATTAAAGCAACATGGAACCAACAATCATCGGCAAAGATGTTGGGCCACAACCCCGCACACATGCATCATACATTTCCATCATGTTGCGCCCTTAGCACCTTGTTTATCTTGTCATGCTTCAAGTGTCTAGGATTCTTTATCCTACCCATGCATCGCCATGCATGAGTATGATAAAGAGGGCATCTCAGAGACACTCAAATTTTTCTATATCATCACATTAACATTACAGGAGGACAAATTCGTCTTTTAAGAGAGAACCCTGAAAGACAATCCAAATCTACACCGGATACTACCGGAAGTTCAGCATTAACCCGGAATCACAAGCTGGGAGTAATGGTTTCAACCTCGAATTTAACCCCGAGACCTGTAGATACAATACCGGAACACACACCAGAGAAGACCGATTAATCTCGGAGATAACCCCGAGGTATCCAGTCTTAGTCCCAACCATGGGAATATCCACCAACCTTGGTGATAACTCCAAGGAATGCAGTTTCAGAGATAACCCCGGAAATGCTTGTTTCAAATGCCATCAGCTTCAATCTCGGCACTCACAACGAAATACATTGTGCCAACACGGCAATCACATCGGGAAGACAGGAACACCTCAAAGATAACAATGAGGATCTTCAACAAATGCAAGCAATTCAATCTCAAATAAGTCGAGCAACGTCTCGCTTATCTACCAATCCAACAAAGAATAAACCGGTGAGGGCAACATCGCCATCTCATCCAACACGATGCCACATCTCGCCTCTACGCAACAATGTCCCACAAGGCTAACCAATCCCCGAGTGATTATCAAGGGGGTAACGGATGAAAGTTGAAGTCAAGATCGATGGGCATCGCCCCATCTTCAAAGACTTCGTCTGCACAAACTCTAATCCCATGCCATCATACAACTCGACAACAACGGCGGTCCCAAATAGGTCTTGAATACCTTAGAACGGATGCCGGATTGCACTTCTCAAAACTGAGTGGACATTACAAAGGTTCGAGTGCACGATTTCGAGATGACCCAACCCGCTGAATCAGGCCGAGCCGACCGACCCGCCGGGTACATTTTTCACCGAGCCAGCAGTACACTGCATGCACCTTTTGCATATAAATAAGAGGCTTGGGGTGCTAATTTTTAAGAATAAAAAGACGGGAAACCTCGCACAATTTGCTCGCACTCGCCATACAAAGTTGTATTTTCTTCGACTTTCAAACACCGTGAGCTCATATAGAGCCTCTTTTGTACCCACAAAAGCCCAAGTGTTTACCCACTCTAAAGATATAGAAGCCTTTTTATCACCACCGTAAGCCTTTCTCACACACTATAGAGTCTTTCCTTCATCTTTTGCACACACCCTTCTACATGTTGAGAGTCGTGTCATTTGCTTTTGCCTGGACTTCGATCCGTGGTTTCCTTCCATATAGATATATATATATATATTATATATATATAATTGACTAACATTATCGAGTTATGCCTCGATTGAGCCTAGACATGCAGATCGAGCGTTATCGCTTAATATTATATATATATATATATATATATATATATATATATATACTTATATATATTAATCATTCATGGGACTTTTTGTTCGATGAGCCTGATTTTGATGCAGTATATTTATTTGCTTTATATATATATATATATATATATACTTATATATATCAACCGTGTGCCGGACTTTGTTCGATGAGCCTAGACTTTATATGCAGTGCGTTTACTCGCTTTTTATATATATATATATATATATATATATGAATTGTGGTCGAACTATGTTCGATGAGCCCGGATTTTACATCCCATATGCGTTTATTGCTTTTATATATATATATATATATATATATATATATATATATATATTTGTTTTTTGTCTCGCTCGAGTTCCTTCGTGGCGCTTGATAGTTTTTACAAGCTTTCTTTACCTTTTTTCGTCCCGCTTGAGTTTACTTTGTGGCGATTGGACCGCATTTATGCCTTTTATTTACATTCCGTCTCCACTGGAGTTTCCTTCGTGGGCAATTGACCGTATCTACGCTTTTATTTATATTTTGATCCCCATGGAGGTGCTTCGTGGTTGGTGATCCCGTCAGATATATATATTTACCACTTTTATATATATACCTACTTATTGCTTTTATACAAATTGCAAAATTTCAGGCGCTTTAGGAATCATGTGATCATAGATTCATCTCATTGGATCTAGATTCGGTTCCCCGTGATGGACATTTTCAAATTGTAAGTTTATTTTGTAAATTATTCTGTGATGTCCAGATTTCTCAGATGGTTTCCATACCCACGTAGAAAGTCAAGATTATTTTTTTATATATTATTTTTAGACGGATGCTTCACATTCACAAATAAAATCAATCCAAATTACCACCTAATAAAAATGGGAGTGTAAAAGGTCTTAATTCCTATTGAGCAAATAGGGTTTGAAAAACCTCTTTATAAAACATCATTGCCATATCTTCTTTGAAAATTGAATTTTTACATAAATTCAAATCCTATGTATATAGGTTCGAAAGAGGCCTCGCACAATTTTCATATAATAGCACATTGACCCACACACACACACACACACACACACTCAGATAATAGTTTCTTGAAAAGAGGCGGTCACCGTGGTAACACGGATGTCAGGGGGTGCCTAACACTTTCCCCAAGATAACCAAGTCCCCGGACCCTAAATGAATCTCTTGTTTCACCGATTCAGATATCGTTGTCACATCATCGGGTCAATGTGCAAACCTTTTCTCGGTTGTGTTGGTACAACCATTTAAAAAACCAACTGGCGACTCTTAACAGTCCCATCATCGACATTATACATGTCAGACCTTTTTCACTTGTTTTTTCAAACAAATCTCTCCTAAAATGAGAACACCAAAGAACAAGTAACGGAAAGGGACATCCAAAAATCCCGACGTCGACAACTTGGATGTATGAAGTGTATCTGCGAATAGTATCTATCTATCCGAAATTCATAGTACCACTAATAACATGAACAATCCATATTACCAATACCCTCACTCAGATATATAGTCTATATCATGCGAATTACACTATCGTACCGATAGTACTTATCTATCTGAAAGCCAGAGTATTAACAACAACATGAACAGTCCATGTTGACAATACCCTCACTCAGATAAATAGTTCCCAAGGATCTCAAACTAGATTGAAAATTCTAATTACATATATATATGTAAAGAAAACACGGTTACAAAAATAAAAGATGTTATATATATATATATATCATATATTAAAGTTCGATTACATGATTCTTCATAAAGAATTTCTTATTAAAAAGTATTGCATTCAACTAGACAGTAATAGAAACTAATCTAAGCAGGGACGCTTTCCTTTATTAACTCCAGAAGTGCCAGGGTTACCATCTAATACTGCAAAGGGAATAATTTGCAAGGGTGAGCTATGACATGCTCACCAGGTTTTATATTTATAAAAATATATGATTCGAAGAAGTATAACAGTTCAAAACTCAACTGATTGTTGTTACCATATATTTCTGGAATTTCTATTTCAACAATTTCTGCACTTTTTATTTCTGTTAGTCACAAAGACTTAGAAATTTTATTTAGATGTGAGATAGGGGATCAACCTATTCAACATCCTAGGAGTATGTATCTCATCCTAATCGTGCCCACATGCACAAAGTGTCAATATTTAATTGACCCAACATCTATCCCTTTTTGGGACACACAACTCAGTATAGGATGTCTTACCAAAGCAATTTCGTTTGACATAACAGTTTATTCTCAATAAATAATATCATATGAATAAATAATTCATTTCTTGGTTATGCTGAAGCTATAGGAATAACTTTGCAACAATGGGCAATTCAAGTTTAGGTTTGGGATAACATATCAAAAGCAATTTAAGATATGAATCTTGTTCAACGAATAAGTAGGATTTGAGAAATTTGCGTAAGTAAATAAATTAGGTATTAGTAACTTGCCTAAGCAAAGATCAATCAAGCAATGCAACTCGATTCATTAATAAACACCTAAGATGTTCATTTATATAAATCTAACACATTAGTATTGATAATAATACTCAAATACATAAACTATTTATGTTCGATTTAAGTTTGATATGGTTTCGGTGTCCAAAGACTTTACCAGGTAATTAATAAGTTAATAACTCGGTTAAACTTTATTTATAAGCTTTATTATATTTTTAGATAATTTATATATCTTTTATAATAATTTTTAGAAGCTTATAATAATTTTTAAGTATTTATTTAACCCTTAAATGATTTTTAAATCATTTATTTCTTTTTCTAAATAATTAATATTTAGTTAAAATATTATAAAAACCTTGTTTATTATTTTAATTAATTTATAATAATTTATTATTATTTTTAAATCATTAATATTATTTTTAAATAATTATTTATTATTTATAAATAATTATTCTAATTACTTAATTATTAATAATATCCAAATAAATAAAATATTTATTGAATTTATGTAAAAATATTAAAAGTTAATTATTATAACTTAAATAATTTTTAAAACTATTTTTATAATTATTTATTAATTATTTCTAATTTTTATTAATTAGAAAACATTTTCTGTCTGTTGCTAATGCCCTATAGTGACAGAAAGTGTCGCTATAGGTGTTCTTGAGTTTCTAGGAATCAGTTGGTCATGTCCTAGAGACCACTTTGACCTTAATCTAATTCTCTATTGTTAATGATTCTGGGTTTAGAAGTATATGGGTGTTATAGTACTCATGCAGTAGTTGATAAATAGGTTTTATATCTACTTATCCGGTATCTATTACTTGAATTAGTTGCTTAAACCTATGTTTCTTAGTTACTTTTCATACATTTTATGTTATTTTGTAGGCTATGACATAACATTGGCATGAAGAAATAAGGAAAAGCAATTCAAACATCTTTTGGACAAAAATATGCAAGCACATGCAAGAAGGGAAGATTGCAAGGCTTTTAACACCAAGTTGGATGCATATTCTTGGCTTGGAAATTGGATTTTATTGTAGATCTACTTCTTAGCTTTCCGGAACATCTTGAATCGTCCCAATCGGAGCTCGGATGCGAAAGTTATGGCCTTTTTATCAACAAATATCAAAATTAAGAGTTGTCATGCTTGCCATTTACATAACATCTTCTTCAAGCTCGATTTCTGCCTTGATCCGGACTTAATAAACCAATTGTTAAAGAATGAAAGTTGTAGATCTCGTCGATATCTTCGATTTTATAGGTGGCAGGCTCCGTAACTCCAAGTGGATCAAAATTTATGCATGTTTTACCAAAGGACGTCGAAGCAGGAAACAGGGTAGCGCGACCCGCGCTATACACAGTGCGGGGCGCGCCGGGCCACCAGAAAGTAGCGCGGGGCGCGCTCTAAATGACCTAGGGACAGCGTGGGGCGCGTCGATCGGTGGGGGGACAGCTTATTTGGGTTATTTGATGTCCTATTTGAGCTAGGATAGGATTCTTAGTTGCCTAACTTGCTAGGGTATCCATTAGAACTATAAATACATGATGAGAGGCATAAAAGAGGGGATATAGGCTAGTTTTGGAGGATTCCATTAGATTAGATTGCAGTAAATTAGATCAAAACACTAGTTCTTGTTAGATTTGGAGATTGAAGCAACTTGGAGACCATTGAATATTCAAAGTAGGAGCGAGGAGGGAGCTTCAAATCTACAGAGAATTGATTCTATCTTCTCATCTTCTACTATCTTTTTCTTTTAATGATTATTCAATTGTGGATTCTTAGTTTTAATTCAATAATAATGAACTAATTCTTTGTTTGAGATTACAATGGATCTTATTGTGTAGTTTATTTTAATATGCTTCGCTATCAATTATTATGTTATATCATGAGGATTGTCTATTGTGATTTGGACTTAATTGCTTAATTGCCTAGCTAACAATTACCTTGATAATCTATATGAACTCGAGAGATGAAGTATTGATTTAGATCTTATCATGATAGCATGTGTTTGTGATTTCTACATATATAAAATTCATGATTCGTGTTTTGGATAGAGATATGCATTTACGCCATATGTAATCTTATAGAGAAATTGTGCTTTAAATCCTTTTTAATTGTAATTCACATAGAGATATAGTGGATTAGTTAATTAAGGCGTCTTGCTTAATTCTATCATCTGTGGATTTAAGTGAGTATGAGTATTACGCATCGAGAGATGGTTTTGTCTGCTTTAATGTTCTTGATTAACAATTCATGATAGAGAATAATTGATGAGAAGTGTGTTAACTTAAATGAAGTAATAAGTGAAGTTGTGATCTTAAATCTTCGTAATCTTAATTTAACTAGTGGAATTTAATAGTAGTTTAATTATAAATTGAAATTCATTCGTTTAAATAAGATTGAGTTGGTTACAGGTTAGTACTTGGTGATTTTTATTTAACAATTCCTCGTGGGAACGATACTCTACTTTCACTTTATTATTTGTTGACCACGTATACTTGCGTGTTGTGCGTAATTAGATTTTACCCAACAAGTTTTTGGCGTCGTTGCCGGGGATAATGAAATAGAGGTCGACGAAGATCTAAATGGGTGTCCACCAATGATCAAAGAGTCAGTCAAATTTGCAAAATCATGCCCACTTGGTAGTCATGTCGTTGGCGAAGTTCTTGATGACATAAGAGTGAGTACAATTTTGAATCCATGGTGGGACGAGAAAAAGAAGATAGATGAAGAGCCCATTGTGTGTGACAAGCTTCCATGCCCCAAAGTGATCACATACACAATGAAGAAAACACCTAGTTGTGGGACGTTCTTGATTAAGAGCATACCAAATCAGAGCATACTAGGTGACTTTGATGCATTGGCCATCACAAATGGGAACCTACAAAAAATTATATTATTTCCGATGGATGGAGGATTTCTCAACTTTCGAAGAGGAATTGGATAGCGTTGACCAGACAAAGTCTGGCTGAAGGACTATAAATCAAGCGCTTATTGGGAGGCAACCCAAGCTCTAAACCTTTTCTTCCTTATTTATTCTTTATATTTTAGTTTATAGTCTAGCTCAAATATTTAGTTTTCAAAGAATAATGACTCCATAATGGTATATTCACAGGTAAGACAAGAAAAAGAGAGTCACCAAGCTACTAACCCTCTAGCGCGGTCACGGCCGCCTAATGAACAGAACACAGTAGCAGGGAGCGCTTACTACCCCTGCATACACTTAATGACAAAGCCGAGGGAAATCGCGCAATTGTTGATCTCATAGCACGGGGTGCACCATACCCAGCGCGGGGAGCGTCGTACCAAGCGTGGTAGCGCCATACCAACCAGCGGGCGCCATCGTTCATCATGTTATCGACCCTAAGCGCGGACCACGCTACCCAATACACAGACACAAATGCAGCGCGCTTACTACGCCAAAGAACTCCCGACCTCCAAGCGAGGAACGCTTATCTCATGATATCTACTCTACGGTAAGGGCATGCCGCTCAAAAAATCCCAAGCGTTAAAAGTGGTTTAATTGCAATGTTAGTCAAGTCCAACTCAAGCGTGGTTCCCGATTTATTCCAATGTGTCTGGCCTATTCTTCAGACTTAGCAGACAAGGAGGAAAATACTGTATTTTAGGGAAGTCCTCTCTTTTAATTTTTCCTATCTTAGCCATTGAGGACAATGCCTGTTTTAAGTTTAGTGGCATTTTAGTGTCATATTACATATAGTTAGTTATTTACATTGTAGTTCATATAGTTACATTTAGTTTTTGCATTCAGTTTCTTGAAAAAAAATGAAAAAAAGGAAAAAAATGAAAAAAATATTTGTTAGTTTACTATGTTTATATAGCATTTAGTACATCTTGCATGAGTCCAGCTGTTTGATATTTACAGTTTATTTTGGCCAATGATGAGATTGGAATTGGGTAGACAAGTATAGTACGGATTATTAGAGCGTTGATGTGATTTCTTGTTAGGAATTGAGTCTTTTTCTATTTGAAACTGGTATAATAAGGATAGCACTGTAAAAACAACTTGTTGATTGATTGAGTTTAAATTGATACATAATGGGACTCTAAAGGATAATGCTAGATTAAATAAGAGAATGACAAGGATAGGCAGTAAAGGCGAAGAATTAGGTAAGAACCTAAGTTTTGGGGAAAAAGTGGGGTATATAATCTTCTAAGAAAAAAAAGAGAAGAAGAGATATTGAGTTCAATAAATTGAGTCCTGTGGTGGGTCGAGAAGAAGCGTGAAATGCACTCCCCATAAACACAGGCATGAGATGGAGCGTAAAATGCACTCACTATAAAAAAAATAAAAAGAAAAAAAAAGAATTAAAAAAAAAGAATAAAACGGGAAATAAGAGCAAAAAGCCCCCGTAGATGAAAAATGAAGCATAAGTATCCCATGTTAACCCTCGATATTGGTAATTGTTTAATTTTAGTTGGATCTAGCTTGTTTTTAGATTTCTTGAGTATACACTGTATGATGCCTTCGAAGAGACTTATTATGTGTTAAATTTGATTTTATATTAGTTAACATTGTTGTGGAGCACACACGCACTATATTTGTGATAACAGTCTAAGATTTGATGATTGATTGAGAAGTTAATGATTTATTTTGATATGATGTATTATCATGTTTACTTGATTTCTCTAACGCTGGTTGAATAGACTTGTTTATGTCATTACTGTTGGATTCATAGGCATGTAGATTAGTTGCATTGCATATCATTATTGTTTTGAGTTTCTGCTTGAGGACAAGCAACGATTTAAGTTTGGGGGTATTTGATAAGTAAGTTTTATATCTACTTATCCGGTATCTATTACTTGAATTAGTTGCTTAAACCTATGTTTCTTAGTTACTTTTCATACATTGTATGTTATTTTGTAGGCTATGACATAACATTGGCATGAAGAAATAAGGAAAAGCAATTCAAACATCTTTTGGACAAAAATATGCAAGCACGTGCAAGAAGGTAAGATTGCAAGGCTTTTAACACCAAGTTTTGGAGGATTCCATTAGATTAGATTAGACTAAATTAGATCAAAACACCAGTTCTTGTTAGATTTGGAGATTGAAGCAACTTGGAGACCATTGAATATTCAAAGTAGGAGCAAGGAGGGAGCTTCAAATCTACAGACAATAGATTCTATCTTCTCATCTTCTTCTATCTTTGTGTTTTAATGATTATTCAATTGTGGATTCTTAGTTTTAATTCAATAATAATGAACTAATTCTTTGTTTGAGATTACAATGGATCTTATTGTGTAGTTTATTTTAATATGCTTCGCTATCAATTATTATGTGCTATCATGAGGATCGTCTATTTTGATTTGGACTTAATTGCTTAATTGCCTAGCTAACAATTACCGTGATAATCTATATGAACTCGAGAGATGAAGTATTGATTTAGACTTTATCATGATAGCATGTGTTTGTGATTTCTACATAGATGGAATTCATGATTCGTGTTTTGGATAGAGATATGTCTTTACGCCATATGTAATCTTATAGAGAACATGTGCTTTAAATCCTTTTTAATAGTAATTCACATAGAGATATAGTGGATTAGTTAATTAGGGTGTCTTGCTTAATTCTATTATTTGTGGATTTAAGTTAGTATGGGTATTATGCATCGAGAGATGGTTTTGTCTGCTTTAGTATTCTTGATTAACAATTCATAATAGAGAATAATTGATGAGAAGTGTGTTAACTTAAATGAAGTAATAAGTGAAGTTGTGATCTTAAATCTTCGTAATCTTAATTTAACTAGTGGAATTTAATAGTAGTTTAATTATAAATTGAAATTCATTCGTTTAAATAAGATTGAGTTGGTTACGGGTTAGTACTTGGTGATTTTTATTTAACAATTCCCCGTGGGAACGATACTCTACTTTCACTTTATTATTTGTTGACCACGTATACTTGCGTGTTGTGCATAATTAGATTTTACCAAACAAGTTTTTGGCGTCGTTGCCGGGGATAATGAAATAGAGGTCGACGAAGATCTAAATGGGTCTCCACCAACGATCAAAGAGTCAGACAGATTTGCAAAATCATGCCCACTTGGTAGTCATGTCGTTAGCGAAGCTTTTGATGACATAAGAGTGAGTACAATTTTGAATCCATGGTGGGACGAGAAAAAGAAGATAGACGAAGAGCTCATTGTGTGTGACAAGCTTCCATGCCCCAAAGTGATCACATACACAATGAAGAAAACACCTAGCTGTGGGACGTTCTTGATTAACAGCATACCAAATCAGAGCATGCTAGGTGACTTTGATGCATTGGCCATCACAAATGGGAACCTACCAAAAACTATATTATTTCCGATGGATGGAGGATTCCTCAACTTTCGAAGAGGAATTGGATAGCGTTGACCAGACAAAGTCTGACTGAAGGACTATAAATCAAGCGCTTATTGGGAGGCAACCCAAGCTCTAAACCTTTTCTTCCTTATTTATTCTTTATATTTTAGTTTATAGTCTAGCTCAAATATTTAGTTTTCAAAGAATAATGACCCCATAATGGTATGCTCACAGGTAAGGAAAGCAAAAAAGAGTCACAAACTTATCGACCCCTAGCGGCGGGTCACACAAGATCTGTGAAAACACAGTAGCGGGCGCGTATTACTACCCTAGACACTTAATGACATGCCAGCGTGGGCCGCGCCAATTCGCCGATCTCATAGAGAGGGGTGCACCATACCCAGCGCGGGGCGCGCTACTATTCATCATGTTACTGACCCCCTAATGCGGACCGTGCTACCAATACATACGTATTGGCATATGAGTGCGCGCTTCTACGCCAAAGAACTCGACCTCCTAAAGTGCGGGAGCGTTATCTCATGCATATCCACAAGGGCCGCTACCACATGCTAAAAATTCTAGGCGTTAAAAGTAGTTTAATTGCAATGTTAGTCAAGTCCAACTCAAGCGTGGTTCCCGATTTATTCCAATGTGTCTGGCCTATTATTCAGACTTAGCAGACAAGGAGGAAAATGCTGTATTTTCAGGGAAGTTCTCTCTTTTAATTTTTCCTATCTTAGCCATTGAGGACAATGCCTGTTTTAAGTTTGGTGGCATTTTAGTGTCATATTACATATAGTTAGTTAATTACATTGTAGTTCATATAGTTACATTTAGTTTTTACATTCAGTTTCTTGAAAAAGAATTGAAAAAAAAGAAAGAAAATTGAAAAAAAATATTAGTTAGTTTACTATGTTTATATAGCATTTAGTAATCTTGCATGAGTCCTGCTGCTTGATATTTACAGTTTATTTTGGCCAATGATGAGATTGGAATTGGGTAGACAAGTATAGTACGAATTATTAGAGCGTTGATGTGATTTCTTGTTAGGAATTGAGTCTTTTTCTGTTTGAAACTGGTATAATAAGGATATCACAGTAAAAACAACTTGTTGATTGATTGAGTTTAAATTGATACATAATGGGACTCTAAAGGATAATGCTAGTTTAAATAAGAGAATGACAAGGATAAGCAGTGAAGGCGAAGAATTAGGTAAGAACCTAAGTTTGGGGGAAAAAGTGGGGTATATAATCTTCTATGAAAAAAAAAGAGAAGAAAAGATATTGAGTTCAATAAATTGAGTCCTGTGGTGGGTTGAGAAGAAGCGTGAAATGCACTCCCCATAAACACAGGCATGAGATGGAGCGTAAAACACACTCACTATAAAAAAAAAGAAAAAAGAAAAAAAAAGAATAAAATGGGAAATAAGTGCAAAAAGCCCCCGTAGATGAAAAATGAAGCATAAGTATCCCATGTTAACCCTCGATATTGGTAATTGTTTAATTTTACTTGGATCTAGCTTATTTTTAAATTTCTTGAGTTTACACTGTATGTTACCTTCGAAGAGACTTATTATGTGTTAAATTTGATTTTATATTAGTTAACATTGTTGTGGAGCACACACGCACTATATTAGTGATAACAGTCTAAAATTTGATGATTGATTGAGAAGTTAATGATTTGTTTTGATATGATGTATTATCATGTTTACTTGATTTCTCTAAGGCCAGTTGAATAGACTTGTTTATGTCATTACTGATGGATTCATAGGCATGTAGATTAGTTGCATTGCATATCATTATTGTTTTGAGTTTCTGCTTGAGGACAAGCAACAGTTTAAGTTTGGGGCTATTTGATAAGTAGGTTTTATATCTACTTATCCGGTATCTATTACTTGAATTAGTTGCTTAAACCTATGTTTCTTAGTTACTTTTCATACATTCTATGTTATTTTGTAGGCTATGACATAACATTGGCATGAAGAAGTAAGGAAAAGCAATTCAAACATCTTTTAGACAAAAATATGCAAGCACGTGCAAGAAGGGAAGATTGCAAGGCTTTTAACACCAAGTTGGATGCATGTTCTTGGCTTGGAACTTAGATTTTATTGTAGATCTACTTCTTAGCTTTTCGGAACATCTTGAATCGTCCCAATCGGAGCTCGGATGCGAAAGTTATGACCTTTTTATAAACACAGATCAAAGTTAAAGAGTTGTCATGCTTCCCATTTACATAACATCTACTTCAAGCTCGATTTCCGCCTTGGTCCGGACGTAATCTGTCAATTGTTGAAGAATGAAAGTTGTAGATCTCGTCGATATATTCGATTTGATAGGTGGCAGGCTTCGTAAATCCAAGTGGATCAAAAGTTATGCCTGTTTTACCAAAGGACATTGCGGCAGGAAATAGGGTAGCGCGGCCCGCGCTATACACAGTGCGGAGCACGCCGAGCCACCAGAAAGTAGCGTGGGGCGTGCTCTAAATGACCTAGGGATAACTTGGGGTGTGCCGATCGGCGGGGAGACAGCTTATATGGGTTATTTGATGTCCAATTTAAGTTAGAATAGGATTCTTAGTTGCCTAACTTGCTAGGGTATCCATTAGAACTATAAATACATGATGAGGGGCATAAAAGAGGGGATATATGTAAGACCCCAACTTTTTGAATATTATGGTGTGGATTTGATATAATGTTATAGTTGTGGGTAATATTTACAAATTTTGCAAAGTACGCAAGTTGTTATATAATATTCGATTGGTCGGGGAATATTCGTTTTAAAAGGGAATATTCGTACAACGGCACAATCATTGGTGGACCCCCACAACGAAATTATTGTCGGATTGAGAAAACGACAAAAATACTTTATGAAAATAACGACGGAAGTTTTACCATTAACTGTTGAAACACCCGGTGTTAAAAAAAATAAAGAATACGTGGGTGCATATAAGAGCACACGATATTGATTATTGATGCTTACGTGAGAAGTCACTCGCTTATACTCAATTATTGCTACGATGAATTGTTGCATCATATCTATCATATTATGGATTCAATTATGGTCAAGTATCATCTGCATAAAATGTTTTTTTATTAAATCAATACTTGAGACGATAAAGTTATTCATATTATAAACTGCAATATTTATAATGTCTAGAAGTTCTGTCAATGAGAGGTTTGGTCACCTAATTGCGCGCTAATAGGGAGAAATCCTTATTTGAAAGCCCCCTCTTTCCAAGGAACGACCTGGTTGATAAATATTGTGAGTTATAATATTAATGATGAATGTTGTTCGGAGTTGAATTTGGAGACGCGAACGTGATATTTGAGTTCGGAACGACGAAATTAGTAATAATAGTCTATAAACACAAAATTTTTCGGGATTCACTATTTGGTCAAAAAGTCAATAGTTGACTTCTTCGGGAAAAGTCAAACTTCAAAATTTCAAAATTTATATTTTTGATAAAAAATAGTTTCATTATGTTGGAATTGTTTGTGTTGGTGAAAATCGACATTTATTCCGATGATAATTGATGTCTAGGGGTTATATTGATAAATGGGATATTTTATCGGATAAATGAGCAATTAATTGCTACTAATTCACATGCTTATATAACTATTTGTTCACATATGTGTACTATTGAATCAAATTATTTACTATTAGGGGAGTTGGTGCAAGATTGATAATACTTGCATGACTAAGTTAAAAATTGAGGTATAGATGGAAGTACTATACTGTAATTCGTATTTTTCACATGATTATACTATTGATTCACATGATTGAACTATTGATTCACATTATTTACTATTAGGGGAGTTGGTGCAAGATTGATAATACTTGCAGGACTAAATTAAAAATGAAAGAAAAGTTGGAGGTATTGTCTTTGTAATTTTGAGCCCCAAAAGCGTGTAATTATCGAAACTATATTTTCCTATAAATAGAAGCTCATTCTTCCTTCATTTCTCACCAATTCACAAAAGCTTTAGAGCGATTATTATAGAGAGAAATTATAGAGAGAAAGAAGAAGAGAAATCTGCTACTCACTATTCCAGTATCCAGTTTTTCCAAGGTAGGGAGTATTATTTCTTTCTTATCCATGAAGAGAACTTCTGTTATTCCATTCTTTATTATTCTGTTGGAATAACCTGTATACGCGGGCTACCCTATACTTGGTGAAATTCTTCTGTTGTTCCATTCTTTATTATTCTGTTGGAACATTCTTTCGTATATTTCTACGTGGGACCTGGTTCCGCGTCTTTATTATTACATGAATATATCACATGACGTTCTACGTCGGACCTGATCTGTCTTTATTATTCTATTGGAATATCCTGTCTGTGTGTTCTACGCCGGACTTAATTAAAATCTTTATTATCTCATTGAATATCTTGTCCGGCGCGTTTTTACGCCGACCGATTCTCGTTATTTATTATCCTGTTGGAATAACCTGCCTGTGCGGTCTATCGCATGCTTGGTGATTTCTTTTGTTATTCCATTCCTTATTATACCCAGTTGGTTCAAGTTTTGACTTCTATACTCCATGAAATTAGTGGAATATCCTTGATATTTGCGCTTCATCTAGTATCTTTTCATGGAAATATTCTTCTGAGCATTCTTGAAATTTACTCTACAAAGAAGTATCATGTTGACAATTTGGACGTTATTAGTTCCTGGATAAAATAATTCTTGAACTTGTTTTATTGAATTCTTATATTATTGTCATCATCCTCATGTTTATATTTTGTTGAAAGTCATCTGTGGCCTATAGTGCATAGATGGACTTGGTATGATTATGACCTAGGATTATTCGGTGTAATCATGACCGTAATGTTACAAATGATGTGGAAAAGTCCTCATTAGCCCGTAGTGCATTGATGGACAGTTGTTGGCATGATCATGACCATTATTGAATACACAAATATTCTTGGCTCAGTAGTGCATGGATAATTGTGGTCATGATACTAAAGAATATCCTGGTCAGAAAAGTGCGGGGGTGATTCGATGATGTGGATTATTTATTAAGTTGAAATGATAAAAGTGATGAAAAACCTTTTAAATCATAAAAGATAGTAGATTTTATTCGTACTTGACTCTTTTAATGGATTGCTTGTTCATTGCAGATTAAACATGATGATGTTATATTGTAGACGCTTAACTGTTGAAGGCTAACGATAATATATTCTACATTATCTTAGTCATAATATTTCCTCTTTGGGCTAGTTGAGCTCACCCTTTTACTTTTATTATTCTCTTGAGAAAATGAGAACGTAAAGAGGGACTAGTCTGGGAACCGAGTGACGGACTAGATGATAGCATTAGTAGTCCTCACTATTCGTGAAATAGTGTAATAATAATTGTAATAAGGACTCCTTTTTGAGTTTGTATAATCTCTAGTAGACAATATTTGTATTCAAACTCACGGTTTATGTTTTTGTCGTATTGCATACCACGGTTGTATTATTAAGTTGTATTTGAATTTATGTACCATGTAAGTGGCAACCCAAGATGGGTGACGATACCTAATTTTGGGGGCGCCACAACAGTATCAAAGCTTAGGGATATGATCCCCGGCTAAGATGTGAGACTAGAACTAAGAGGGGAGAGACGGGGAATTCCTTTGCTAGTATGACCTACCTAAGTTTATTTGGTATTTGATTGGTCAGTCAGAGTATAGTGATAATATGTTACATGTCAATTAACCCTTGTTTTGTGGCAGTGTTTGAAAATGGCATCCGAGAATGTTGAGAACATCAATGGAGTATGTGAGACCGCCGTTGAGTCTCCATGATCAATAACCAGGACAACGTGCATCAGGAAGGCGACAATCCTCATGCAAACAACAACACTAACCAAATGATGAACGATGGAATGTTCCGAGGCTTCATGCAATTCATGCAACATCAAGCGAGAATGGCTCCTTTTCAAAATACAGGTGTAAACACAGGAAACTCTCGGACAGTCACCGCTAAACAGTTCAAGGAGCTGGGACCACCCAAGTTTATTGGAGAGCCTAAACCACTTAAGGCGGAAGCATGGATAAAGCAGATCACCAAGATATTTGATGTCTTGGGATGCTCCGAGGAGCAAAAGGTTCCCTTCGCCACCTTCATGTTGCATGAAGAGGCAGATTATTGGTGGGAATCTGTAAAACGTACCCAGCCTGACGTACTCAAGATGTCTTGGGAGAAGTTCCAAGAGCTATTCAACGACAAGTACTTTCCCGAAAGTATTCGTCACATGAAAGAGGTGGAGTTTATCAAGTTGGAACAAAACAATATGACCGTGGTTTAACACGAGGCTAAATTTGCAGAGTTATCCCGGTTTGCATCCCATTTGGTCGATAATGAGGAGCGAATGACACGAATGTTTTTAAGAGGTTTGAAACCAGAGATACGTAAATATCTTATTTCTCATAAATTGTGTTTGTACTCAGATATTGTAAATAGGGCTCAGTTATTGGAGCGTGGTAACGAGTCAACGCAACCAAGGGAAAGCAGCCAGCAACATAAAAATACCAGTGGTAACAGTCATTGAAATGGTGACAACAAGCGTGGAGGGAATCAACATGCCAGAAATGGTAACCACTTCGGTGGTAATCATAGCCAAGACAGTAAAAATGGACATTTCAAGAAAAAGAGATTCAACAATGATGGAAAGACGTCAGCACCAGCAACCGTGGTTAAGGAAGGAGAACGACCACCTATCATATGCTTCAAATGCGGAGGGGAGGGACATATCAGTCCAAACTGCGCGATGCCATCCAAAGCGTGCTATAATTGTGGAAGAGAAGGTCACCTAGACCGATTTTGTCGTTCATCAAGATAAGTTCGACTAGGATGGAGGCACCAAAGGTCGCCCCGTAAAAGTCAAACCCTAGTAGTGCAAGGAGAGCGTTTGTTGTGACCTCCTGAAAGCAAGGAACCCTAACGAGGTCATCATGGGTAAGCTTATCATAAACTCTAAATAAGTCTATACCTTATTTGATACCGGTTCTACCCATTCTTTTATTTCTCCTACTTGCGCTCAACGATTAAATTTGACTCCGGAGAAATTAGACTTTGACTTATCTGTTAAAACTCCATTAGGAGAAACATTCATTACATCCACTATTTATAAGTCTTGTTTGATTCAAATCGGTAACCACACGTTACCTGTCGATCTTATCTCCTTAAAAATACTTGCATTTGACGTGATTCTAGGGATTGATTGGTTAACTACTCATCATGCTAAAATTGATTGTTTTCGTAAGGTTATTAGCTTTCATATTCCTAATAAACCTATTATGTGAATTCAAGCGACCAAACCATTAAAATCAATCACAGTCATCTCAAGCCACAAAGCTATTTGTTTATTGAAAAACGAATGTCAAGCTTTCTTAGCTCATGTTACAGATTTAAACAAAAATACGTCAGATTTGAAGGATATTTCTATTGTTAATAAATTTCCTGACGTATTCCCTGAAGAACTTCCTGGCCTACCCCCAGAGCGTGAAGTTGAATTTTGTATCGACCTTGAACCCGGTACAAAACCCATTTCCAAAGCCCCATATTGAATGGCTCCTATTGAACTTCAGTAGTTAAAGACCCAATTACAGGAATTGTTCGACATTGGTTTCATTCGTTCTAGTACGTCTCCTTGGGGTGCTCCTGTTCTATTCGTGAAGAAGAAAGATGGGAGTATGCGACTTTGAATGGATTATCAGGAGTTGAATCATGTCACCATCAAAAATAGGTACCCATTGCCACGTATTGATGACCTGTTTGATCAGTTACATGGAGCACAATTTTTTTCAAAGATCGATCTTCGCTCGGATATCATCATTTGAAGGTTAAAACCGAGGATATTCCAAAGATCGCCTTCAAAACTCTATGACGGGCATTATGATTTCTTAGTCATGTCTTTTGGATTGACTAATGCTCCTGCTGCCTTCATGGATATGATGAACCGAGTATTCAAGGAATATTTGAATCACTTTGTGGTCGTTTTTATTGATGACATCTTTATTTATTCCAAAAGCCGTGAAGATCATGAGCAACACTTGAGGCTGATACTCCAAAAGCTTCGTGAATATAAGCTTTATGCCAAGTTAAAGAAATGCGAGTTCTGGCTTGAGGATGTAGTATTCCTTGGGCACGTAGGATCAAGTCATGGAATATCCGTTGACCCAGCAAAGATTGAAGCTAGTCAAAGCTGGGAGTAACCCAAATAAGTGACCGAAGTACGTAGCTTTCTTAGTTTAGCTGGTTATTATCGGAGATTCGTGGAAGGATTTTCTCGAATCGCTACTCCATTAACTCAGCTGACTCAAAAAGATATAAAGTTCGGTTGGAGCGAGGAATGTGAGAAGAGTTTTCAAGAACTCAAAAGGAGACTCATTTTAGCACCTGTTCTGACAATTCCATCTGGTTCGGAGGGATTTGTCATCTACAGTGATGCTTCGGGCAAAGGGTTAGGATGTGTTCTCATGCAACATGGGAAAGTCATAGCCTATGCCTCAAGACAACTCAAAGAATATGAGAGGAATTATCCTACTCATGATCTAGAGTTGGCAGTTGTTGTTTTCGCACTTAAAATTTGGAGGCATTACTTGTATGGAGAGAAAGTGGAGATCTTTACGGATCATAAAAGCCTCAAATATTTCTTCACTCAAAAGGAACTCAACATGCAACAACGACGTTGGCTTGAACTTTTGAAAGATTATGATCATACCATCCAATACCATCCTGGAAAAGTGAACGTGGTAGCTGACGCATTGAGTAGAAGATCATATGCGGGTACGAGTGCAATATTCACAACACAAAAGCCCATTTTGTGTGACTTGCAAAGGATGGAGATAAAGTTAAAGACTCCAGGGACCCATGTGATGATGGCGAATATATGAGTAGAACCGACTTTAATTGATTCACATGATTGAACTATTGATTCACATTATTTACTATTAGGGGAGTTGGTGCAAGATTGATAATACTTGCAGGACTAAATTAAAAATGAAAGAAAAGTTGGAGGTATTGTACTGTAATTTTTGAGCCCCAAAACGTGCAATTATCGAAATTATATTTTTCTATAAATAGAAGCTCATTCTTCTTTCATTTCTCACCAATTCACAAAAGCTTTAGAGCGATTATTATAGAGAGAAATTATAGAGAGAAAGAAGAAGAGAAATCTGCTACTCACTATTCCAAATTATCCGCTTTTTCCAAGGTAGGGAGTATTATTTCTTTCTTATCCATGAAGAGAACTTCGTTATTCCATTCTTTATTATTATGTTGGAATAACTCAGATACGCTGTGCTACCCTATACTTGGTGAAATTCTTACGTTGTTCCATTCTTTATCATTACATTGGAACATTACGTCATGCGTTTTCTACGGACCGGTTAAAATCTTTATTATTACGTTGGAATATCCTCGTACATGCGTTCTACGTCGGACCGATTAAAAGTCTTTATTATTACGTTGAATATCATGTCATGCGTTCTTCACGCCGCACCTAATTCCGTCTTTATTATTCTGTTGGAATATCTTGTTGGTGCGTTTTACGCCAGACCTGATTCCGTTATTTATTATTCTGTTGGAATAACCTGCATGTGCGGTCTATCGCATGCTTGGTGATTTCTTTTGTTATTCCATTCCTTATTATACCCAGTTGGTTCAAGTTTTGACTTCTATACTCCATGAAATTAGTGGAATATCCTTGATATTTGCACTTCATCCAGTATCTTTTCATGGAAATATTCTTCTGAGCATTCTTGAAATTTACTCTATAAAACAGTATCATGTTAACAATTTTGACGTTATTAGTTCCTGGATAAAATAATTCTTGAACTTGTTTTATTAAATTCTTATATCATTGTCATCATCCTCATGTTTATATTTTGTTGAAAGTCATACATGGCCTATAGTGCATAGATGGACTTGGTATGATTACACACTGAGGATTATTCGGTGTAATCATGACCGTAATGTTACAAATGATGTGGAAAAGTCCTCATTAGCCCGTAGTGCATTGATGGACAGTTGTTGGCGTGATCATGACCATTATTGAATACACAAATATTCTTGGCCCGTGAGTGCATGGATAATTGTGGTCGTGATACTAAAGAATATCCTCGCCAGCAGTCAAGGGGTGATTCGATGATGTGGATTATTTATTGTCGAGTCCCAGCCGATAAAAGTGATGAAAACCTTTTAAATCATAAAAGATAGTAGATTTTATTCTTTACTTGACTCTTTTAATGGATTGCTTGTTCACCGCAGCTTAAACATGATGGTTGTTATATTGTATCGTTTTAACATCATTGTTGAAGGCTAACGATAATATATTCGCATTATCTTAGTCAAAATATTTCCTCATCGGGCTAGTTGAGCTCACCCTTTTACTTTTATTATTCTCTGTGAAATGAGAACGTAAAGGTGGACTAGTCGGGGAACGGAGTGACGGACCAGATGATAGCATTAGTAGTCCTCACTATTATGTGAAATAGTGTAATAATAATTGTAATAAGGACTCCTTTTGAGTTTGTATAATCTCTAGTAGACAATATTTGTATTCAAACTCACAGTTTATGTTTTGTCGTATTGTATTATTAAGTTGTATTTGAATTTATGTACCATGTAAGTGGCAACCCAAGATGGGTGACGTATACCTAATTTTGGGGGTGTCACAATATAGGCTAGTTTTGGAGGATTCCATTAGATTAGATTAGAGTAAATTAGATCAAAACACTAGTTCTTGTTAGATTTGGAGATTGAAGCAACTTGGAGACCATTGAATATTCAAAGTAGGAGCAAGGAGGGAGCTTCAAATCTACCGACAATAGATTCTATCTTCTCATCTTCTTCTATCTTTGTCTTTTAATGATTATTCAATTGTGGATTCTTAGTTTTAATTCAATAATAATGAACTAATTCTTTGTTTGAGATTACAATGGTTCTTATTGTGTAGTTTATTTTAATATGCTTCACTATCAATTATTATGTGCTATCATGAGGATTGTCTATTGTGATTTGGACTTAATTACTTAATTGCCTAGCTAACAATTACCGTGATAATCTATATGAACTCGAGAGATGAAGTATTGATTTAGATCTTATCATGATAGCATGTGTTTGTGATTTCTACGAAGATGGAATTCATGATTCGTGTTTTGGATAGAGATATGCCTTTACCCCATATGTAATCTTATAGAGAACTTGTGCTTTAAATCCTTTTTAATTGTAATTCACATAGAGATATTGTGGATTAGTTAATTAGGGTGTCTTGCTTAATTCTATCATTTGTGGATTTAAGTGAGTATGGGTATTATGCATCGAGAGATGGTTTTGTCTGCTTTAGTGTTCTTGATTAACAATTCATGATAGAGAATAATTGATGAGAAGTGTGTTAACTTAAATGAAATAATAAGTGAAGTTGTGATCTTAAATCTTCGTAATCTTAATTTAACTAGTGGAATTTAATAGTAGTTTAATTATAAATTGAAATTCATTCGTTTAAATAAGATTGAGTTGGTTACGGGTTAGTACTTGGTAATTTTTATTTAACAATTCCTCGTGGGAACGATACTCCACTTTCACTTTATTATTTGTTGACCACGTATACTTGCGTGTTGTGCGTAATTAGATTTTACCCAACAGTAGTACAACATCATACCAATTTCATGCTTTAACGTACATATAACAAGAAGTTATAGAGGCTCAAAGTCACTGTCAGAGTTGTTCTTGAGTTTCTGGGTAACCCAGAACAATGGTCATGGTCGGTCAACAGTTTTGTAGTTTCTAGATCTTTCAATCCGTGTGATAGATTTGTGTTTTGTTTGTTGTAATATGTAGTCTATATATCAAGGTACATATATGTAACACTGATTTGGACAGAGTATGAATCTAAGGTATTGATCTATTTTGGTCAAAATACAACCAAAGGCTGTTCTTTATGTGCATCAGTTTTTTGGGTAACCTAGAAAACTTAGTCATGCTCGGTCAACGACTTTTGACCATTAATTCTGGTAATCCTATGAATTGTTTAAACGATTGAGTGTCATAGATATGTAGTATGTATGTCAAGGTATTAATTCATTACAATTAGTCATTATAACATTAAACAGAAAGCGATTAAAAGGTTGGTCAAAGTAGCTGGTTCAACATGTTCTTGAGTTTTCTATGTAACCTAGAAAACAAAACTTGGTGATCAGTCAACCACTTTTGACCACCTATATCTTGCAATATATGGTTCCAATGAACCTTCTTTCTTTTCCAGATTAAAGACCTCATGTCATACTACAACTAATATACAATTAACTGACCTAACTATTAACATACACATATCTACAAGCTCTAAAATTCGACTATCAGACCTATTTTTCCAAAATTTCTAGTTTACTTAAAACACTATTTTGATGCCTCTAGATGTTATGAAAACATGTTCTATCAACTTAGCATACTTTCTAACATGTTATTACATACATCTTAACATCTAAACAACAAATTAAACATAGCATCAAAGATCTAGCTTAAAATTAGGGTTTGCACCTTTTCTTGCTCGATTTTGATTTCTGGCTACTGAATCAGTTGTTGCTATCACCAAGGCTTGTTTAGGTAGGTTATAAGAGTGTATATGCTTGTAAAATTCATGGGTTTGCACTGAACTTAAGCTGCCTTTTATAGAATTTTCAAACTAGGGTTTTTGGTCATTTAATCACCTACTTGCCTCTCAAAATATCTGATCTATGACTGATGCTGCTTGGGAGTTTGGAAGCAGGTTATGTGATGTTTTGGAACTTGTGTTGATGACTCCTAACCTACTTGTGAGCTAGTTGATCAAATTAGTAGCTTAATTATGCCCTAATCCTCTTTAATCTTGATTAGGGTTTTGGTTTTTATGATTAGGGTTGCTTAATGATGTTTATTAGTACCTAATTAAAGTTTAGCAATCTTAGGTGTTAGGATAACCTAATTAGGTTTTAGTCTAGCTAATTAGGGTTAGGGTTTACAAATTAGGGTTAGGGTTTGTAATCTAGTGTGACGCTCCCAAAATAGGTATATACCACCCATTCTGAGTCGCCAAATACATGGTACTAATACAAATACAAACTTAATTATACAACTGTTGTGTAAAATACGACTAAACATAGCTGAGAGTTCTAACACGAATATTGTCTTCTAGACAATATCCAAACTCAAATGGAGTCCTCATTACAATTATTATCACACTATTTTAATAATAGTGTGGACTATTACAACCACCATCTTGGACCGTCACTCCATTCCCCGACTAGTCCCGGCTACTTTCTCATTTCTAGAAGAGAACAATGAAAGAAAAAGGGTGAGCTCAACTAGCCCAGTAAGAAATATTGTGACTAAGATAATGCAGAATAAATTATCGTTAGCCTTCAATATTGTTAAACTCATAGAATACAATAAACAACAACTTTAACTACAGCGGAACAAGCAATCCATTAGAAGAGTCAAGTAGAGCATGATATCTACTATATATCTTCTATGATTTAAAAAGTTTATCATCAAATTTATTGTTGAGACTCAACTTAATAAATAATCCACATCACTGAATTATCCATGCACTACGTGCCAAGGATATTCATTAGTATCACATCCACGAATTATCCATGCACTACGGGCCAAGGATAATCGTGGTATCACCAATAGTCATGGTCATGATCATGCCAACAACTGTCCATCAATGCACTTCGAGTCAATGAGGACTTTTACCACATCATTTGTAACTTACAGGTTGTGATTATACCAAATAATCCCTGGACATAATCATACCAATCAACAGTCCATCTATGCACTACGGGCCAAAGATGACTTTTATCACAATATAAACATGAGGATGATGACAATAATATAAAAATTCAATCAAACGAAATCAAGGATAAATATTAAAGATTTTTAACTTAATTTATCCAGAATTCAAAAAGTGTCCAAATTGTCAACATGATACTGCTTTGTGGAGTAAAATTCAAGAATAATATTGTATCAAAAATGATATGTACCGAAAAAAAATAATTTTTGTCATAAATAGTACCCCGGGTGAATAGTGCCTGACTGAATAGTACCCCGTGAATAGTACTTTGGGAATAGTACCCCGTGAATAGTACCCCGTCATGAAAAGATTAAAAATTATCAAGAATGCTCAGAATAATATATCCATGAAAAGATACTAGATGAAGCACAAATTTCAAGGATATTCTACTAATTTCATGGAGTATAGAAGCAATAATTTAACGAAATGAGTGTAGAATTCGGAATCTGAAACAAAATAATATTACTTACATACTATAGAGTATGGAAGAAAATATTATTTCATACGAATATTGAACAAAAATAATATTCCTTACATTAAAAAGAGAGTACTTCTGACTGGTAGGGCGGAAATATTCTTGAAGAAAAAGTATACTATTTTTTACACTCAAAGCTTCCTTAAACTCTAAAAAAATACGCTCAATATTATAGAAGAAGAATTTTCTGATTCTGGTGTGATTTTCAATTCTAAACTAAGCATCTTATTTATAGGAGAATGGAAGGATACTACTTAGGAAAAAAATCACGGACGCACAGTGTAACGACTGAGAAATTCGGATCTAATGTAAAATAATTTTTTTAAAATAAATAATGAATAAAATTATATTATTTGTTATTATTATGTGTTAGTAATACGAATGTCGTTCTATAACCTAGAAACGTCAGAAAGTCATAGTATTTTAACTACGTGAAGGAATTAAAGTGTTTGAATTTTCAAGACGAAAATAAAAGCTTTTTGAGAAATTTTTCGAAAAACACTATTCATCGATTTCCGCTAGGGAATTATTTTTGAACTTCTGAGAAATACGTAACGATAGAATATCGAGGTGAGATGGATTATGTAATAATAATTCAAGTATGGAAAATGTAATTTTTCGCATGTAGACTTAATTTGAGAACATTAGGGAAAATAAAGCGTTAACGAGTAAAGCGATGATCGTATAATACGTAGGTATTGTACGAGGTAATAAATGCGAGTATGATACGAAGTATTATACGAATATGTATGAATGATGATAGGTCGTATATGTTGAATAAGTATACGAGGGAGAATACGAGAATAATACATATAGTATATGTTCTAAAGTTTTAAACCAAATGATATGGACTTGTTGGATTATGTAGGAAGTGCAAGTCCAATAAGAATTAATATGCAAGCCCAAGATTAAGTAATGTTAAAGCCCAAGTGTTGGTTAATAAAAAGTCCAAAGTAAATTAATGTAAGCCTAAAAGCATAAGTTAAGCTATTAAGTTAAAGCCCAAAGTAATGATCCAATGGATTAGGGTGACCTATGGGGCAACCCATGATCATATGGGCGATCTTGGTGGCCAAGTAAAAGTAGTGATGAGCAAGTAATGGATAAGTGTTGTGGTTAGAAAGTAAACTTGTTGGCTAAGCTAGGAATAGTAAGGAAGTTTGATTAAGGAGGTGGGATGGCCTAAAAGACTAAACTACCCTAACCTAGCAATGCCTATAAATAGAGAGCTTGGATTTCATTTGTTGATTGTTCATTTCATCCAACATTTTATAACTTATTTGTTAGAGAGAATAAGCAAGAATAAGCTAGACGTCCATTATTAGAAAAGAAGAAGAACAAGCATGATCATCAAAGGTAATGATCCTATGTCATAAAATCTCCCATATTTTCAATTGTAGGTTGATAAGAGAAGTGTTGATTAGTTGACATGTATGCTAAGAAATGATAAGAATGAATAATAAAGACTTGAGTCTTAATAAGCCGTGAATAAGCACCTTGTTCATAGATAAGCTATGAACTAAGGAAGAACTTGTAAAACTTGTAACATGTTTACATGAATGAAGTTGTATGAGAAGGAGATTGTAAGGATGTTGGTCAGAGGACTTAAACCATTATAAGTCATAAGAAATGAAATGGTATGTAGTTTATACTTTCATAAGTTATAAACTCTCGAAGCACAATTAATAACTTATCATGAAAATAAGTTGATGCAATATGTATGTTGGGATGTCAATATGATGGATAAAATCCATTTGAAACGATGAACAAATCATAATTAATGAAGTTATGTCGGAATTCACACGATTGGACGATAATCTTCGAATTCGTAATATTCTCGGAATGGAAGTTAAATTTTGATATTGAGCTCTGAAACGTTGGTTTTCGATGGGAACAAGTCTTATTTGGCATTATAGAGTTGCGGACTCGAAAATGACCGAATTCTGACATAGAATGAAGAAACGAGCGTTGAACGTTCATGAACGTTTATTGTTTTCGTTAAAAATGAACTTATAGGTGAATTTCGAGTTAACGAAGTCGAAAATGTAAAATTCATGCATGAACATGTAGATTATGTGAATTGTGAGCTAATGGCTTTTGAACGAGCCAATTCGAACTTAAAATGATCAAATTTGGAGTCTGGGAAGTTCACAAAGTTAAAAGTCTATAAAACATTTATGGTGCATGAGTCAAGCGCCATGACGCCAAATTTCAAGGTTAAATAGTATGACGCAAAGACCGAGAAAGCCATAACTTACTGGATTTTGGCGCCGTAGCGTGGCCCAATGTACTAAAGTTGTCGCCGCAACGCCGTAACCGGGGTAAACCTACTGACGAGTCACGTCGCGGCGTGGCTTAAGAAAGAAAATCTGGCGCCGCAGCGCCAGACTTAGGGTTTGCATAGAAGATAAAGAATATGAATATAGAGGGGTATGTTTTAAACCTTGTCCTATATGTGGAGGAAAACATAAAGGGGTATGTTTTAAACGTATAAATAAATGTAACAATTGTGGACAAATGGGACACCTTTCTCCATAATGTTCTCTCCCTAATGAAAATAAATGTTTTAATTGTGGTTCATCGGAACATTTCGCAAGAAACTGTTCCAAATCCAAGAACTTGGGAGGAAAGGGAAATAGAGTACTAGATAATAACAATAATCGGTCAACAGTAGCTGCAATTGGAACTCAGAATCGACCAATCGCGAGAACATTTAATATGTCGGTGAGGGACGTTGTTGTTTCACAAGACGTAGTAAGAAGTATCATCCCTATCAACACTTTAAATGCATATGTGTTATTTGATTATGGTTCTACTTGTTCCTTTGTTTCTTATAGTTTTTCTAAAAACCTAAATATACCATGTGAAAATTTAGACAAAACATTCTGTGTAGAAATTTTGAACAATGAAAAGATACCGGTTAAGACCATATATATGGACTGTAGTGTGGAGATAAAGGGTTATAATTTTCTGATATCTTATTCCAATTCAGTTGGGAGAATTTGATATAATCTTAGGAATGGATTGGTTAGTTGACAATAATGCGATGATCGACTGTCATCAAAAACGTATAAACCTTTTGACTACATCAAAGTCAAAGGTAGTGTTCAAGGGTGGTTGTTCACCTAAGCAATCTCGATGTCTGACCATAATTAAGGCAGAAAGGTTACTTAAAAATGGTTGTTCAGGATATTTGGCCTATATGGAAGGAGTAAAACTAGATCAAATACCTATAGTTAAGGATTTTTTTGATGTGTTTCCAGATGACTTACCAGGATTACCTCAAGATAGAGAAATTAAGTTTGTCATTGATCTTGCACCGGGAACGGCACCAGTTTCTAAGGAACCATATAGAATGGCACATGTAGAACTGAAAGAGTTACTAGTACAACTACGGTAACTCTTAGATAAAAAGTACATACAACCTAGTGTTTCACCTTGGGGAGCACCAGTATTGTTTGTAAAGAAGAAGGATGGAACCATGAGGTTATGTATAGACTATAGAGAATTAAATAAATTAACCATTAAGAATAAATATCCTTTACCAAGAATTAATGATTTGTTTGACCAATTAAAGGGGGTCGAACACTTTTCCAAGATTGACCTTAGGACAGGTTATCATCAGTTAAAAGTAAGAAAGGAAGATGTGCCGAAGACAGTGTTTAGGACACGCTATTAACATTATGAGTTTCTTGTAATGTTTTTTGGGTTGACAAATGCACCGACATCATTTATAGACTTGATGAATCGAGTGTTTAAACCATGCTTAGACAAATTTGTTGTAGTGTTTATCGACGATATTCTGGTATACTCAAAAACACGAGAAGAGCATGCTGAACACTTGAGATTCGTTTTAGAGATATTACGAAAGGAATAACTTTATGCAAAGTTCTCCAAGTGTGAATTCTGGTTAAAAAGGATTCAATTTTTAGGTCATGTAATTGACAAAAATGGAATATCAGTAGATCCAACTAATATCGAAACGGTTGTGAATTGAGAACAACCAACAACTCCAACAGAAGTAAGAAGTTTTCTTGGTTTAGCGGGTTATTATCAACGGTTCATAAAAGATTTTTCAAAAATAGCAACCCCACTAACAAATTTATTTTGAAAGACGGTGAAATACGCCTGGATAGATAAATGTGAAGAGAGCTTCCAAGAGTTGAAGAAGCAACTAAGCATGGCTCCAGTATTATCCTTACCAGATGATACAAGAGGCCTTGTAGTATTTAGTGATGTGTCACACAAAGGTTTAGGGTGTGTGTTGTTGCAACATGGGAAAGTAATTGCTTATGCATCATGACAACTCAAAGATTATGAGAAGAGGTATCCTACTCATGATCTAGAGTTAGCCGCGGTAGTTTTTGCTCTAAAAATTTGGGGGCATTACTTGTACGGGGAGAAGTACGAGATATATACAGATCATAAGAGTCTGAAATATATTTTTACACAAAAGGAACTAAACTTAAGACGGTGAAGATGGTTAGAACTGATAAAGGATTTTGATTGTGAAATCTTATATCATCCCGGTAAAGCTAATGTTGTAGCTGATGCGTTAAGTCGAAAGAATCAAGAAAAGTTAAATGTAATAACTACCAATGATAGGTTAATAAATGATTTTGAAAAATTATAAATTGAGGTAGGATGTCCAACTACCTCTACCCAAAAGCTATTCATCATAGAGGGAGTTTCGTCTCTACTTGATAAAATCAAAGAGATGCAGGAAAAGGATGAAGTATGTCAGAAATGTAAATCTAATACAACTCATATTAAGTATAACAACTTTAGGATATATAAGGATGGAATAATAAGATATGCGATAGAATCAGGGTTCCGTTAAACCAAACCTTAAAAGATGAAATCTTAAACGAAGCTCATAATTCTAAATTTACCATACATCCTGGCAGTACTAAAATGTACAAAAGGACTTAAGTTGACACTTTTGGTGGTCGAATATGAAAAGAGAAATAGCTGAATGGGTAAGAAAATGTCTCACGTGTGAAAGGGTTACGGCTAAACATCAAAAGCCGAGTGGTTTACTTCAACCCTTACCAATTCCTAAGTGGAAGTGGGAACATATAACCATAGACTTTGTGGTAGGCCTTCCAGCTACACAGAAGGGATACAATGCCATTTGGGTAATAGTTGACCGTTTAACCAAATCAACTCACTTTTCACCTATTAAAGTTACTCATAACTTAGACCAACTTGCTAAGCTGTACATTAATGAAATCATCTCTAGGCATGGAGTGCCAGTTTCAATAGTATCAGATCAAGATCCACGTTTTACTTCAAATTTTTGGAAGTGCCTTCAGAAACACTTAGGAACACAATTAAGATTAAATACAGCTTATCACCCTCAAACTGATGGGCAAAGTAAGAGAACCATTCAAACATTAGAGGATATGTTATGAACATGTATCATCGACTTCAAAAGAAGTTGGGAAGATCAATTACCTTTGGTAGAATTTTCCTATAACAACAGTTATCATGCTAGCATAGGTATGCCACCCTATGAAGCCTTATATGTGAGGAAATGTAGAACACCTTTATGTTGGGATGAAAATGGGGAAAGACAAATGCTAGGACATGAAATAATCCAACAAACTACTGAAACCATCGGAATTATACGTGAACGATTACAAGCATCACAAGATCGACAGAGGAAATACGCTGATCCACATCGTCAACAACGAAACTTTAGCGTAGGAAGCCACGTATTCTTGAAAGTATCTCCTTGGAAGGGCAAGATACGTTTTGGCAAGAAAGGAAAACTAAGTTTGAGATTCATTGGACCTTTTGAAATTTTGAGGAGGATAGGTTAAGTTGCTTATGAAATAGCACTACCTCCTGAGTTAAACCATATTCATAATGTGTTTCATATGTCTGTATTACAACCTTACAAACCTGATTACAAACACGTTATAAATTATGAGCCAATCCAAATAAAAAAAGATATTTCTTATGTAGAAGAACCTATGCAGATCGTTGATCGTAAATAGCAAGTTCTGAGGAATAAAGTAATAAAATTGGTCAAAGTGATTTGGAGGAATTAGAACATTGAAGAGGCTACATGGGAGCTCGAAGATAAAATGCGAGAGAACTATGCCCAACTGTTTACTTAACATGTACTATAATTTCAAGGACGAAGTTCTTATTAGTGGGGGTGAATGTAAAACCCCAAAACCCTAATAAGACTCGGATATGTAAATTCAGTTATATCAATAAAATCTCTTCGTTCTGAAAGTGTTATGTGTTAATATATACTATGTTTAACAAATTAGGTCAAATAAATTTTCGTCCGAAAATTGACGTGCCTGACACCTCGTGCTTAAAAATTTTCTTCCGAAAATGGACTTTTCGGTATATTTGTTTTTGACAATTTTGCTTTGTCGTGCTTACACTGACAAAACGCTTTGTCGTGTTTATTAGGATTTGTGGAAAATTTAAGTTAGGAACCCTAGATTACAAACACTAACTATAGATTACAAACCATAATCTTAATTTGTAAACCCTAACCCTAATTTGCTTAACCAAATCCTAATTAGGTTATCCTAACACCTAATCATGATTACTAAACTTTAATTAGGTACTAATAAACATCCATAAGCAACCTTAATCATGAAAAACAAAACCCTAATCAAGATTAGTGAGGATTAAGGCACAATTAAGCTACTAATTAGATCAACTAGCTTACAAGTAGGTTGAGAGTCATCCACACAAGTTCCAAGACATCACATGACATGCTTCCGAACTCCCAAGCACCACCATAGTCACAGATCAGACCTTTTAGGAGGTAAGTAGGTGGAAAAATGACCAAAAAGCCAAGTTTGAAAATTCTATAAAAGGAAACCCTAGCTCAGAGCAAACCCTGCCTATACAAGCCCTGATAATAGCAATAACAGATTCAATAGCCAGAAATCGAAAATCAAGCAAGAAAGTTGCAAACCCTAATTTATAGCTAGATCTTTGAAGCTTTGTTCAAATTGTTGTTTTGATGTTTAGATATATGTTATAACATGTTAGAAAGTAAGCTAAATTGATAGAACACGTTTTCATAATATCTAGATGCCTCAAATTAATGTTTTAAACAATCTAGAAATTTTGGAAAAACATGTCTGATAGTCAAATGTCAGAGCATGTAGATCCACACATGTTAATAGTTAGGTCTGTTAATTGTGTGTTATTTGTAGTATGACATGAGGTCTTTAATCAAAAAAAGAGAACAGGTTCATTAGAACCATATATTGCAAGATATATGTGGTCAAAGGTGGTTGACCGATCACGAAGTTCTGTTTTCTGGGTTACCCAGAAAACTCAAGAACAGGTTGAACCGGCTACTTTCACCAGCCTTTTAATTGCTTTCTGTTAGATGTTATAATGACTTTTTGTAATGAATTAATACCTTGACGTACATATTACATATCTATGACATTCAATTGCTTAAACAAATCACATGATTACCAGAATTAATGATCAAAAGTCGTTGACCGAGCGTGACCAAGTTTTCTGGGTTACCAAAAAAATTGATGAACATGAAGAACAACCTTTGGCTGTACTTTAACCAACATAGATCGAGGCCTTAGAATCATACTTTTTCCAACTTAGTGTTCCATATATGTACTTTGACATATATACTACCTATTACAACAAATAAAACACAAATCTATTACACGGATTAAAAGATATAGAAGTTACAAAACCGTTGACCAACCATGACCACTGTTCTGGGTTACCCCGAAACTCAAGAACAACTCTGACAGTGACTCTGAGCCTCTATAACTTCTTGTTATATGAAGGTTAAAACATGATTTTGATCTGATGTTGTACTACTGCATGAGTACTATAACATCCATGCTTGTCCAAACCCAGAATCATCAACAGTAGCAAATTAGATCAAGGTCAAAATGGTCCCTAGGCCACGACCGACTGAAACCCAGAAACTCAAGAACACCTATAGCGATACTTCCTGAAACTATAGGGCTTTAGCGATAGACAGTAATTGTTTTCTAAGAAATTAATTAATAAAAATTAAAAATAATTAATAAATAAATATAATTAAATATAAAACAATTTTAAAAGTTATTTTAAGTTATTATAATTAACTTTTAATATTTTTACATAAATTCAATAAATATTTTATTTTATTTGGATATTATTAATAAATAAGTTAATAATAAAGTAATTAGAATAATTACTTATAAATAATAAATAATTAGTGAAAAATAATATTAATGGTGTAAAAATCATAATAAATGGTTATAAATTATTTAAAAATAGTAAACAAAGTTTTATAAAACTCTAAGCAAATATTAATTATTTAGAAATAGAAATAAATGATTTAAAAATCATTCAAGGGATAAATAAATACTTAAAAATTATTACAAGCTTTAGATATTATTATAATGGATATTTAAATTATCTAAAAATATAATAAAGCTTATAAATAAAATTTAGTTGATTTATTAATTCTCGGTAAAGTCTTTGGACACTGAAACCATATCAAACTTAACCCGAACATATGTAAATTTTGTATTTAAGTATTGTTATCAATACTATTGTGTTAGATTTATATGAATGAACATCTTAGGTGTTTATTAATGAATCCGGTAGCATTACTTGACTGATCTTCGCTCAGGAAAGTTCCTTAACCCTATTTACTTAAGCAAGTCTTCTAACATATCTTATTATTTATACAACTTCTCAAATCCTATGTATTCGTTAAACAAGATTCCAATCTTGGATTCGCTTTTGATATTATATACCAAACCTAAACTTGAATTACCACTTATTGTAATGTTATTGCTACAGCTTCAGCATAACTAAGAAATGAATTGTTTATTCATATGATATTGTTTATTGAGCATAAACTGTTGTGTCAAACAAAATTTTTTTGGTAAGACATCCTATACTGAAGTTGTGTATCCCATAAAGGGATTGATGTTTGGTCAATAATATATTGACATTGGGTGCATGTGAGCACTAGTAGGATGAGATGCATACTCCTAGGATATTGAATAGGTTGATCCCTTATCTCATATCTAAACAAAGTTTCTAAGTCTGTGTGACTGACAGAAATAAAAAGTCCATAAATGGTTGAAAAAGAAATTTCAGAAATGGTAGCAACTATCAGTTAAATTTTGAATTGTTATACTTCTTCAAATCATATATTGTTATAAATATAGAACCTGTTGAACATGTCATAGCTCACCCTTGCCAATTATTCCCTTTGCAGTATTAGATGGTAACCATGGCACTTCTGGAGTTAATAAAGGGAAACGTCCCTGTTTAGATTAGTTTATTTTACTGTCTAGTTGAATGTAATACTTTGTAATAATAAATTCTGTTTGAAGAATCATGTAATCGGATCATAATGATATATATATATATATAATCTTTTATTTTCGCAACCGTGTTTTCTTTACATATATAGATGTAAATAGAATTTCCAATTTAGTTAGAGATCCTTGGGAACTATTTATCTGAGTGAGGGTATTGACAACATGGACTGTTCATGTTGTTGTTGATACTCTGGATTTTGGATAGATAGGTACTATTGATATGATAGTGTAAATTCGCATAATATAGACTATACATCTGAGTGAGGGTATTGGTAATATGGATTGCTCATGTTATTACTGGTACTCTGAATTTCTGATAGATAGATACTATCACAGATACAGTTCATACATCCAAGTGAGGGTATCCAAACACAACAATAGTTCTCCTAAGAATTGTTATATATTATGGGATACTGTGAATCTTGGATATATGGGATTTGCATCTGGTTATAATTGTATAGTCACTCAATTAGATATAAGCATATAATCAGATACAATGGGCGTATAGATTTGAATGCGTTAAATACATTGACTAGTTATATATATTGGGGCATTACAATAAAAGCCATAAATCAAGCTTTACAGATCTAACCAAACCTGGTTGAAAGTGTCACATCATAAACCAAGCCGTACTCTTAAATCCAATTTAATGGAATCTGAAGGCCTCTCGAAATCAATCATCAAAGACAGAGAGATAACATGAAATGAAAAACATAACGATATGTCAAACATGATCATCAGCGAGGAAAAAATATAACCCAAGGCGATGCAAAATGTAAATACAAAGAAGATTACAACAAATACCAATTCAACGATGCGAAGTAACTATCTGATGACCCCTCTCACGACCCTCAAAAAGATGACACCCTCAGTCACAAGCCATCATTAAATCAAAAGAAAGGGTCATCAAAGCAAGTGCACCTACAAGTCTGAAATGAAGATTGGGGCACCCCGAATGTTAAAACTCATTCTACTTGATCTCCATGTGGGTCGTATAGTAAAAGCCTCTTGTGATCTCGGCATCTTATTAGCCCATCTGTTAAACATACAACAAGGCGACTACTTTGACAACAAATAAGATTAAGACAGTTTAGGAACCAACGACAACTCGACATTGGGCAATCATCAACCATCCCAAAAGGGAAAATAACAGTCGGCACCCATAGTGAGCTCTATTAGCATGTGTCGTCATCATCAGTGTTTCTCAAATATCATTTCACTGGCGATTCGGTACGATCATTTGTTCTTTTTCAATAATAATTTTCTTAGAATATACTGATCCATGTATGAGGTATAACTCTTTCATCTCTTTATTTGTTTTTTTATCTTCATTTATATTCACTTACGATGAAAGACATGATAAGTATAGATAAATCTTACATTAGAATCTTATATTCACGGGAATGATTAGAAAATTCAGACTATTTAACCTTTTGATTAGGCATGACATCCTAGTTCAAAACGCTTTTTGGAGCAGACTAGACCTCTTATGTATGTCTGCACTTTGCGATTACGGTATAAAACTATGAAGACAACAATGACAATTAATGAAAAGATAAAAGGTAAGTAATGACCAACCTAATGTCTCGAATCGTGGCCTCGATTACTCAAGTAATTAAGTATGAAGGGTGTCTTTACACATGGTGCCCTAAATCCATCTGGTTTGGGAGTCACCGGCCTAACACTTGCTACTTGGGTAACTTAGTGCCGAAGAAAATGAGCATTACGAGGAGGAAAAAGGTGAGACTTAAGCATATCCGAATCGTTGCTTAGGTTACTCGAGTAATTAAGCTCGGTGAATGTTTTTCACACCTGGTGCAATTGTGAGGGCCCCGAACCTGGGTCCCGAATCACCGCGGATTCGGTACAATCATTCTATCACTATTACTATTTGCGAAAGATATAAACATAAATTGTTTATACAATAACTTTACACATTTTTTCCCAAGGTCGAGTAACCTTTACTTATACACAATACATAACTTATTTAACTTATAATAACATTAATATACAATACTTATACAAATTTAGCTGCACACATATACTAAAGCTAGAACTGTCTTTGACCTTTCCTTGTATCCGACGTATTCATCTTAATCTGCAATGTTTATCATGATATAGCAAAGGTGAGCATAAGTTTTCCCAGCAAGTTTAAGTTCAATAATTTAACGATATATCATGATTGAAAAAATCTGAATAATAAGCTGGCTATAATTCAACAATATAGTTGTGAATTAGCACGAACAAACTTTTGACTGAATAAGTATTAAACAGGAACAAATATATCTGGACCGAATGGTAATGAAGGTGATCAGCCTTTCATACCTGACTTATACATGCAATATGTACAGAGTACAATTCTACAATGGCAATCAGCAACGATTATCCATAAACATATCTGAATGAAACAACTCTAAGTAGAGTTAAGTAAAACTTGCATGTTTCGTTGATTATCGTTACGCATTTTAATAAGCTTTTAACTGAAGACCTAATATATAAATAATAAAGATATACAAATTGAATAATATCATCACAATTTAATACTATTATATATATATATATATATATATATATATATATATATACATAGAATAACCTAAACATATAACACATAACCCTATCAGTCTATACAGCACATAATACCTAGCCTCAAGTCAAACTATTGTAGTCCGAGTTCAGTTCGGTACAATTCTAACATCCCGATTGTCTAATCGGACAAATATCGAGTTTAAGTTCAATTAAAGTCTGTCTAATACTTAACCACCATCATAGATAATTTTATTATTAGTCAAAATAATTTTCCAAGTCTCATAATAACTTTCAAATAATTATTATCATTTATCTTGATTTTTCAATCATTAAAATCGTATTTATATGGTTTAAATACCACAATATTCTAATATCATTAATATTTATTTAATATTAAATACTAATGAAATACATGTCATAATATTATAACATATTTATAATATTTCAAAGTATTTTTAATACTTTATTATTTCCTTTAAATGTTTTTAAAGTAATTAAAAACATTATTCAATAATCATTATTAATATAAATATCACATTATTCTCTTTATCACTAATATTTATTTAATATCAAATATTAATGAAGATCATAACATAATATTATAATATATTTATATTATATCAAAGTATTTTTAATACCTTAAAATCATATTTATATGATTTTCAAACAATTAAATTCATTATCCGATAATTGCTATTAATATTAAAATATTAATATTTTTATGACAAAATATCAAAAGTTATATTTTATAACTTAAAATATTTTTATAACACTTAAATCATTTTATATGATTTTTAAATCATTAATTTATTTTCCAACAATTTATTTAATATATTTATTAAATAAATTAACTATCATTAATATTGATTAATTAATGAAATTTCTCACAAAATATTAAAAGTCACTAAAATAACTTTAAATATTTTCTTATACCATAATATAATTTTTCATGATTTTTCATGTATTAAAATCATTTTAAATAATTTATTGAATATTTTAATTAAATACTATTTATATTCTAAAAATATTAAATATTTATGAAATATACTCAAAATAATTAAAAACTAATTTTTAGACTTTAAAATAATTTTTAGGAATTTATTTTGTATTTTTAATAATTAAAAACCATTTATTTTGATTTATTTAATTAAAATATTAAATTTTTGAAATTAATAATTAATAATTGGCCCTATAAATGATGTAACTGTCGTTATAGGTGTTCTTGAGTTCTTGCCCAAAAACATGTCATCAATGTGCAGGTACCATGTTTAATTTGGTTCAGATTCACGATCATGTTTTTTTAAGGTGTAATCGTTTTAATATTGTATATAAGGCCCCAACTTTTTATAAATGAAGATTTAATTTCCTCTATTTATTATTTTGAAATAGTAAGGGTTGAATTGATTAATGTGGTTAGTTATGGGTAAAATGCGTAAATATTTTTAAATAAGCAAGTGGTTATAAAATACTCATTGTTATCGGAGAATATTCGTTTGGTCGTGGAATATTCTTTCATTGCATCGGGGAATATAAATGCGACGGTAGCGACCTTATTGTGTGGGCCCCATGTGAAAGCAATTGGATGAAGACATCGACAAGTATGAGTTGTTTATAAATAATAACACGTAGTTATTCTTCAAATTATCTTTGTTGGAATACCCGGTAGTTAAAACAAAGTTATACTGGCGTTGTTGCGACAAGAAGGCACTGCGGTATTGCACCAATTATTGATTCTTACGTAAGAAGGCATTACTCAATAATTGTTACAAGTAATTCTTGCTCAAAGATTTTATTTTATTGATTCAATAATTTGCGTTGATATTTTATATTATCGTTGTTTCAATAATTGTCACTACATAGTATTTTCCATTATCGAAGCAATAATTCATATTATCTCGAATAATATTATTAGAAAACATTATTGGCAATGTCTAGAAAGTTACATACATGGAGAGGTTTGGTCACCTAATTGGCGCCAAGAAGATGAGAGATCCTTATTGGAAAGCCTCATCTTTCCTGGGAACGGCCTGGTTGCCAGTACTGTGATTCTGTAATATTATTTGTAAATAATTAATTATTGATTTATATGATGAGGAAAATATTGATTTTATGTGGATATAGATGGAGAAAATTTTTAAAGTGACAATTGTTAAAAATTGATATTTTATCTTTTCTGATAAAATAATATTTTATTATATTATAATAGAATAATGATGATATTTTTACAATGAATGTGGGATATATGAGTATATTAGGAGGAAGATTATTTTTGTTGCATTAAATGATTAACACATGTTTTGTGTGTCGGTGGACCCCATTTCTTGACTGAAATTTGATTATAGCCTGTAAAGTTGTAGAGAATTGAATTTCCTATAAAAAGTCGCGAGATTCAAATTTTCTGATAAAAGGGCTATTTATTATGAATTATTGAAGTTTCGAAGTAATTAATTTTTGAAGTTTTAAATATTTTTTTTTAATAAAAAACGTTTTTTATATGTTGTGAGCCTCATTAATCACATGCTAAGTTGCTGAATTCAGAAGTCTAAGGTTGGCGTAGAAAATTTTATTTATATAATATTATTATATTAAATTTTCTGCTTTGGTGTTCTAAGCAATTTTCTATAAATAGGGTGCTTAGGTTAGAATTAAAAATCACACCAGAAACTGAAATCTTCTCTCTCTTTCTCTCTCGATATATTGAGTGTATTCTTGTGAGTATTTTAGTACTTTGAGTATTGCTATATCCGGTGCAAGTTCTTTCAAAGACTATATCCCAGATTCCAAATGTAAGTACTATTTTTTTTTTACGAGTTAAGGGATGTTATTTTATTCGTAAATGATATTATTTCTTCAATATCATTATGCCGAAATATTGTTTGGAAATTTTTATCAAATTTGGAATTTTTTTTTAATGTCGCGGTTACTATTCACGAGTTACTATTCATAAGTTACTATTCACGAGTTTTTATTCACGAGTACTAGTCACGATGCATGATGATGTTTTTTGTGAAATTTCTATCTTTTGGTGTCAGAGTTACTATTCACGTATACGGCACTATTTACGTATACGGCACTATTCACGAATACGACAATATTCACAGAAAAATTATATTTTCATTTTTCATCCAAAATATCTATTATGGATACTAGCTTTGATTGTATCTATGTTTTGATCATTCTTGAATTTTACTCCACTCTGGTTATTTATGAAGTATTTTCGAACTTGGGTTATTTAAAGTATGAATCATTAATACTTGTTCTTTTGTTTCACTGGATTCGTTTTCTTTAAAATATTTTTCATCATCCTCAGTCCTAAATGATGATATAACTGAATATCTTTGGCCTGTAGTGCAAAGATGAATGATTTTATAATGAATATCTTTGGCCCGTAGTGCAAAGATCAGGTGTTTAGATGAATATGATCAACTGATGAATATCTTTGGCCCGTAGTGCAAAGATGAACATGTGTTTAGATGAACATGACCAACTGGTGAATATCTTTGGCCTGTAGTGTAAAGATGAATATTTGATTTATGATGTATATTGATTGATGTTACAGGGATAAAATATCGATGATGAACTTTTAAATTCATAGATGATAGTAGATTTCATTCTCTACTTAACTCTTCTAATGAATTGTTATTTCCGCTGCAGTTGTTGATCTAAAAATTGTTGTCTATTGTATTCTATCAGATTTGTCCCTGTTGAAGACTAAGGATAATTTGTTGTACATTATCTTAGTCATAATATTCTTCTTGGGCTAGTTGAGCTCACCCTTTTCCTTTTTGTTCCTTTTTTTCTTCTCAGGAGACGAGAATATAGCGAGAACTAGTCGGGGTGTGGAGTGATGGTTCAAGACAGTTGTTTTAGTAGTCCTCACTATTTTGTAAAATAGTGTATCAATAATTGTAATGAGGACTTATTTGAGTGTGGATATTGTCTAGAAGACAATATTTGTATTTAAACTCAAAGTTTATGTGTTGTCGTATTTTGCATGACAATTGTATTAATGAAGTTGTAGTTGTTTCTGTACCATGTATTTGGCGACTCAGAATGGGTGATGTATACCTATTTTGGGGGCGTCACAGTTGGTATCAGAGCTTAGGGATATGATCTCTGGCGGAGATCGGGGAATAGAACTAGATGGGGAGAGACGAGTAAATCCTTCGCTAGTGTGTCCTACCTAAGCTTATTTGTTGGTCGGTCATAATATAGGGGTATTATGTGATTTATTAATTTGTTTAATTAACCCTTGTTTTATGGCAGTATTTAAGAATGTCGACTGAGAATGTTAACAGTGGAGTAAATGAGACCGTGGAGACACCTGTACTCACCAATGAGGAGAACGTGCAACAGGCTGGCAATGTTCCTCCTGTGAACACCACCACTGAGCAGATGACGAACAATGGTATGTTTAGGAACTTTCTAGAATTCATGCAAAACCAAATGAGAGAGACTACTGTTCAAAATGCAGGTGGAAACACTAGTAACTCACGGATGGTCACCGCTAAGCAGTTCAAGGATTTAGGACCGCCGGAATTTTTGGGAAAGCCAGAACCACTTATGGCAAAGACGTGGATAAAGCAAATCACTAAAATATTTGATGTCTTGGGATGCTTAGAGGAGCAAAAGGTTCATTTCGCCACCTTCATGTTACGAGGAGAGGCAGACTATTGGTGGGAATCCGTAAAGCGTACTCAGCCTACCGTACTGAAGATGTCTTGGGAGAAGTTCCAAGAATTGTTCAACGACAAGTACTTTCCCGAAAGTATTCGTCACATGAAGGAGGTAGAATTCATCAAGCTGGAGCTAAACAATATGAACATGTCGCAGTACGAAGCTAAGTTTGCCGAGTTGTCCCGATTGGCATCCCATTTGGTTGATAATGAGAAGAGAATGACGCGAATGTTTCTGCGAGGTTTGAAACCCAAAATACGTTAATACCTCATTTCTCACAAACTTTGTTTATATTCAGATGTTGTGAATAGGGCTCAATTATTGGAGCGCGATAATGAGTCGGCTCAACTGAAGAATAATGACCAACAACTCGATGATAATCGTACCGGTGGTAACGGTCATCGGAACAATGATAACAATCATGGAGAAAATTATCATGCCAGAAATGGTAACCACTTCGGTGGTAATCATGGCCAAGATAATAGAAGAAATAATTCAAGTGGAAATTTCAAAAAAAGAAGATTTAACAATGACGGGAAGACGTCGGCACCAACACCAGCAACAAATTTTAGAGGAGGAGAAAAACCGCTAGTTAGATGCTACAGATGCGGAGAAGAGGGACACATAAGTCCAAACTGTTCACAACCTTCCAAGGTATGTTATAATTATGGAAAAGAAGGTCATATCGCTCGAGATTTATGCAGTAGCGAAACCCGATCCAATGGGATGGTGACTCAAAAGGCTGTCCCAGAAAAGTCAAAGTCAACGGTTCCTGGAAGAGCGTTTTTTGTGACTGGTCAGAATGCGAGGAACCCGAACGAAGTTAGCACGGGTTAGTTAATTATAAATTCTTACGAAGTTTATACCTTATTAGATACCGGTTCTACCCATTCATTTATCTCTCCTGCTTATACTCAACGTTTAAACTTGACTCCGGAGAAAATTAGACTTTGACTTATCTGTTGAAACTCCGTTATGAGAAACTTTCGTTACATCCACTGTTTATAAATCTTGTTTGATCCAAGTTGGCATCATCACATTACCTGTTGACCTTATTTCTTTAAAGATACTTGCTTTTGATGTGATTTTGGGGATTGATTGATTAGCTACTCATCATGCCAAAATTGATTGCTTTCGTAAGGTTGTTAGTTTTCATATTCCTAAGCAACCTATTATTCGAATTCAAGCAACCAAACCATTGAAGTCAAACACTTTCATATCAAGCCATAAAGTCATTCGTTTATTGAAAAACAGATGTCAAGTTTTCTTAGCCCATGTTATGGACTTGAACAAAAAATACATCAGATTTGAATGATATTTCTATTGTTAGTAAATTTCCTGAAAAATTTCTTGGCTTACTCCCAAAGTGTGATATTGAATTTTGTATCGACTTTGAACCCGATACAAAACCCATTTCTAAAATCTCATGGCTCCTATTGAACTTTAGGAGTTAAAAATTCAACTGTAGAAGTTTGTACCCGAGCCTTTATCTGGTGACTTCCTTTGTGGAATACACCGAAGCCAGACTCTCCGTAGGGGACGCCATATATTGCGATAGTAGTAAATCGATAGGTGTCATTGTGGACGTGTTATCCAAGGTTGGGATATAAGTCACGCTTGAGAGCAACCTAAGTCGAGAATCAAAATACGTAGCTTTCAGGCTTAGTTGGTTATTATCGGAGATTCGTTGAAGGATATTCTCGAATCGCTATTCCATTAACGCAATTTAACTCGTAGAGATACAAAATTTGAATGGAGCAAGGAATGTGGGAAGAGCTTCAAGAACTCAAGAGGAGACTCATTTCGCACATGTTCGACCATACCATCCTGAAAAAAAAAGCTTAACGTGGTAGTAGTGAAGTTGAAAGCGTAAGATCGTATCGTTTACAAGTACGAATATATGAACCTACGTGAAGATAGTAAATATACGATTAGAATCGACTTTAATCGATAAATTTAAAGATGCTCAAGCTACAGACCTGGAGTTGATGAATATGAAGAAGAAGATGCAAGAAGTCGTTATTCCAAAAGAGAGAATCGGCGATGTGAGAAAAGCTCAAACCTTCGATTTATTAGTCCATTTGAAATCCTCGATCGAATAGGAACTGTGGCCTATAGACTCGTTTTACCGCTAAGTATGACACATGTTCATAACATTTTTTGTGTATCGATGTTACGTAAATATGTGGACGACCCGAACCACATTATTGAGTTAGAACCAGACGAGATAGCAGAATATTTAACGTACGAGGAGGTACCAATCAAGATCTTGGATGGGAAGGAGCATGTCCTACGCATGTCAATTTCGAGGATGAAATTTCATAAGGAGGGGAGGTTGTAAGGCCCCAACTTTTTATAAATGAAGATTTAATTTCCTCTATTTATTATTTTGAAATAGTAAGGGTTCAATTGATTAATGTGGTTAGTTATGGGTAAAATACGCAAATATTTTTAAATAAGCAAGTGGTTATAAAATACTCATTGTTGTCGGAGAATATTCGTTTGGTCGTGGAATATTCTTCTTTGTCTTGAGAATATTCAGATGATTGGCCTTGACCTTGTGTGGGCCCCATAACGGAAAGCAATTGGATGAAGAAAAAGACAAGTATGAGTTGTTTATAAATAACGGCGTAGTTGTTACCATTAATACTGTTGGAATACCCGGTGGTTAAAACAAAGTAATACGCGTTGTTGCATAGTAGCACACGGTATTGCACCAATATTTGATTCTTACGTAAGAAGGCACTACTCAATAATTGTTATAGTAATTACTGTTCAGTATTTTATTTTATTGATTCAATAATTGATGCGTTGATATTTATATTAATGTTGTTTCAATAATTGTCACTACACAGTATTTTCCATTATCGAAGCAACAATTCATATTATCTGAATAATATTATTAGAAAACATTATTTGCAATGTCTAGAAAGTTCTGTCTATGGAGATGTTTGGTCACCTAATTGCGTGCCAGTAAGGAGAGATCCTTATTAGAAAGCCCCCTCTTTCCTGGGAACGGCCTGGTTGCCAGTAATGTGATTCTGTAATATTATTTATAAATAATTATTTATTGATTTATATAATGAGAAAAATATTGATTTTATGTGGATATAGATGAAGAAAATTTTTAAAGTGACAATTGTTAAAAATTGATATTTTATCTTTTCTGATAAAATAATATTTTATTATATTATTATAATAGAATAATGATGATATTTTTACAATGAATGTGGGATATATGAGTATATTAGGAGGAAGAGTATTTTTGTTGCATTAAATGATTAACACGTGTTTTGTGTGTCGGTGGACCCCATTTCTTGATTGAAATTTGATTATACTTTTGTAAAATTGTCCAGTATGTGGATTTGGTCAATTTCATTTGGAATTTGGAAACGTTTTCTTCTGAAAAGTTGTAGAGAATTGAATTTCCTATAAAAATTCGCGAGATTCAAATTTTCTGATAAAAGGGCTATTTATTATGAATTATTGAAGTTCCGAAGTAATTAATTTTTAAAGTTTTAAATATTTTTTTAATAAAAAAAGTTTTTTATATGTTGTGAGCCTCATTAATCACATGCTAAGTTGCTGAATTCAGAAGTCTAAGGTTGGCGTAGAAAATTTTATTTATATAATATTATTATATTAAATTTTCTGCTTTGGTGTTCTAAGCAATTTCCTATAAATAGGGTGCTTAGGTTAGAATTGAAAATCACACTAGAAACTGAAATGTTCTCTCTCTTTCTCTCTCGATATATTGAGCGTATTCTTGTGAGTATTTTAGTACTTTGAGTATTGCTATACTAATGCAAGTTCTTTCAAAGACTATATCCGAGATTCGATCAAAATACTATTTTTTGCGAGGTAAGGGATGTTATTTTATTCGTAATTGATATTATTTCTTCAATATCATTATGCCGAAATATTGGTTGAAAATTTTTATCAAATTTGGAATTTTTTCATGTCAGGGTTACTATTCATGAGTTACTATTCACGAGTTACTATTCATGAGTTACTATTCATGAGTTACTATTCACGAGTACTATTTACGAAGCATGATGATGTTTTTTGTGAAATTTCTATCTTTTGGTGTCGGAGTTACTATTCACGTATACAACACTATTCACGTATACGGCACTATTCACGAATACGACACTATTCACAGAAAAATTAAATTTTCGTTTTTCGTCCAAAATATCTATTATGGATACTAGCTTTGATTGTATCTATATTTTGATCATTCTTGAATTTTACTCCACTCTGGTTATTTATGAAGTATTTTCGAACTTGGGTTATTTAAAGTATGAATCCTTAATACTTGTTCTTTTGTTTCACTGGATTCGTTTTCTTTAAAATATTTTTCATAATCCTCAGTCCTAAATGATGATATAACTGAATATCTTTGGCCTGTAGTGCAAAGATGAATGATTTTATAATGAATATCTTTGGCCCGTAGTGCAAAGATGAACATGTGTTTAGATGAATATGACCAACTGATGAATATCTTTGGCCCGTAATGCAAAGATGAACAGGTGTTTAGATGAACATGACCAACTGGTGAATATCTTTGGCCTGTAGTGCAAAGATGAATATTTGATTTATGATGTATATTGATTGATGTGACAGGGATAAAATATCAATGATGGACTTTTAAATTCATAGATGATAGTAGATTTCATTCTCTACTTAACTCTTCTAATGAATTATTGTTTCCGCTACAGTTGTTGACCTAAAAATTGTTGTCTATTGTATTCTATCAGATTTTTCCCTGTTGAAGACTAAGGATAATTTGGTGTACATTATCTTAGTCATAATATTCTTTACTGGGCTAGTTGAGCTCACCTTTTTCCTTTTTGTTCCATTTTTCTTCTCAGGAGACGAGAATATAGCGGGAACTAGTCGGGGTGTGGAGTGATGGTTCAAGACAGTTATTTTAGTAGTCCTCACTATTTTGTAAAATAGTGTATCAATAATTATAATGAGGACTTATTTGAGTGTGGATATTGTCTAGAAGACAATATTTGTATTTAAACTCAGAGTTTATGTGTTGTCGTATTTTGCATGACAATTGTATTAATGAAGTTGTAGTTGTTTTTGTACCATGTATTTGGCGACTCAGAATGGGTGATGTATACCTATTTTGGGGGCGTCACATTGTAGTATGTATGTAATACTGCAACTGCAAATTATTTTCATGCTCAAACTACATCATCACAGCAAGATATAATCTACAGAAAACCTTGTCAGACGAGTTCTTGAGTTTCTGGGCTGCCCAGAAACTCAAACAGTAGTAAGGGTCCTACTTTGCAGTCTTATATCTTTGATTCAAGGAATTGTTTATGTGATCTAAAGGTTTAATATTGTAATCCTCATGTCAGGGTACACTACTATATCACTAACTCAACCTAACAGCAACACAAATGTCAGATCAAGGCTTGATTGTGTAGTTATTATACTAGATTACAACATGAAAACAACAATATGACCAAACAAGCAAACAACAGTAAGATTCATGGCCTTAAAAACCTTGTCAGAGCTTTCTGGAAATTCTGGGCTGCCCAGGTTTCCAGATTTCGTGTCCGATCAATGTAGTTTGACTGCTTATAATTTACGATCTAGGCATGCTATGACCCTGTTTCCAATTCCCGATCACAGTCTACATGACATACTACACATATATAACTTCAAACACCACAAATAATTAACACAGAAGAATCTAAAGGCACTGACATATGACTGTCATGCCATATTTTTCAACTTTTCCCATATTTCTAAAAAAAAACTATTTTGAGCACTTTAATGTTATGGATTCACTATATAGCAACCCCGATCATCAAGTGACACCTTAATACATAACTTTAAACAATCAATTACAACATATAATTACATAAGACCACTGATTTCAAAATTTTAGGGTTTATACCTTTACTAACTTTGATCCTTGATTCTGATCTTAATGATCTGATATTGGGATGCTAACACATGATCTTAGCTTTGTATCTTACACTCTCCCACTCCCCATTTTCGGATTTTAGAGAGAGAAGAGCTTGGAGAAAAATGAAAATGGAAGTAACCATTTTCTCTCTCTTAATCTATATAAATGACTTGATCAATGCATGTTGGCTGATCTAGATTGCTGATTTCTGGACAAATAAGTCTCATGCTAGTGCTAGGGTGGCTCACCAACCCAAGATAGGACTAGATTTATAAGTTAAGTCAAATAATGCAATAAGGGAAAAATGGTCATTAGACTTTTAAATTTAATGGCATTCATGTAAATGGTCTGAACCCTTAGGGTTTAGGGGTTGACTCTTAGGGTTTAGAGTTTAGCCTTTTAGGTTTTAAAAATAAAATTCTAGGATTTCCAAATTAGGTTTCCAAAATAGAAAATTAATATTTCTAAATTAAAATTAGGATTTTCAAATTATATTAAACTTTCCTAATTATAATACAAGCTTGCTAATTAGGATAATTATTTCCTAATTAAAATTGCTAATTTAACAATTAGGGTCAAAATTGGTCATTAGGGTTTATAACCCAAAAATTATGGTTTTAAATAAAAAAAATAATCTTTCTAATTTTGAAATTAGGTTTCCTAATTAGATTAGGATTTTCTAATTATTATAACTTGAAAATTAGGATTTATGTTTCCTAATTAACATTAAAATTATTAAATTAAAAATTAGGTTTTCCTTAATTATAAATTAGGGTTTCTAATCTAGAAATTAGGGTTTTCTAAATTAATTAGGGTTATCCCTAATTAGGTTATCATTAATAACTTTTAAACCTTATACTAGCATTTGCATTCCCAGATTAAGGTTTTATACATCGAATTAGGGTTTCGAATTCTCAGAACTGAAATTAGGGTTTCCATAACCGGTTTTAGGGTTACTTATAAATCGTAAGAATTTTTTAACTGAACGTTGACGTTCTTAATATAATATTAAGGTTTATCTAGTGAACTCTTGACCCTTAACCACATACTGTACACATATATAACTATATATACATAACATTTACTTATATACCCTTAATTCTGAATAATACACCAAAATTGTAAGACCCCAACTTTTATAAATAAAGATGAATTTTCTATAAATATCATTTTTGAATATTATGGAGTAAATTTGATATAATGTTATAGTTGTGGGTAATATTTATAAATTTTGCAAAGTACATGCAAGTTGTTATATAATATTCGATTGGTAGGGAATATTCGCTTTTAACGGGGAATATTAAATAACAAGACAATCATTGGTAGACCCCATTGACGGAATTATTGCCGGATCGAGAAAAGCGACAAAAAATACTTTATGAAAATAACAAATGGAAGTTATACCATTAAGCTCTTTGAAACACCGAAGTGTTAAAAAATGCGATGTCTGGCGTGGTTGCATAGTAGCACACGGTATTGATTATTGATGCTTACGTGAGAAGTCACTTAGTTTTGTTCAATTATTGCTACAGTAATTGCTGCATAGTATCTCACGTTATTTGATTCAATTATTGTCAATATTTTATATATTATTAAATCAATAATTGAGACGACAATGTTATTAATATTATTATTTGCAATATTAACGATGTCTAGAAGTTCTGTCAAGGAGAGGTTTGGTCCTTAATTGTGCGCCAATAGGGAGAAATCCTTATTGGAAAGCCTCCTCTTTCTTGGGAATGACCTGGTCGATTAATATTGTGAATTATAATGATGGTGATAAAGTTTGTTTTATTAGTATTATTAATGTAATAAAAGAGAAATACTTTTTATATAAAACAGAATACTTTTATAAAGTTATTCGTTTTATTAGACTATAAATAGAATATATAATATTCTATTATGCATAGTGTTTTGCATAGTAAAATCTTTTTATATAAAATAGAATACTTTTATAAAGTTATTTGTTTTATTAGACAATAATTAGAATATATTATATTTTATTATGCATAGTGTTGTATAGTGCCTGCATAATGTTTTGCATAGTAAATTTTTTTTATATAAAACAGAATAATTTTATAAAGTTATTCATTTTATTAGATTATAAATAGAATATATTATATTTTATTTAAAAGATTTTTTTTTAAATCTGTACTGTCCGTTTAAAGTAAATCAATCTGGACCGTTCATGAATTAGTTACTATGCAGTCCATTCTTCTATAAATAGAAGCTCATTCCTTCATTATTTCTTACGAATTCATTGAAACTATAGAGAGAAAGAAGAAAAGTATTCTGCTACTTCACTACTCCTACATCCAGTACTCTTCTTCTTAAGGTAGGGGATATTATTTGCTGTACTCGTAAGGGGTATTATTTCTTTTGTATTCATGAAGAGAACTTCTAGTATTCCATTCTTTATCATTATGTTGGAATAACCTATTTATGCGAAGTACCGCATACTTGGTGAAATTCTTCAATTATTCCATTCTTTATTATTCTGTTGGAATATCCTGTCGGTGCATATTACGCCTGACCTGGTTCCATTATTTATTATTTCATTGGAATATCTCGTTCGCATGCGTTCACGCATGACTGGTTTCGATTCTTTATCATTACATTGGAACATCCATGCATCGTGCTTTTACGCATGACTGGTTCCGTTCTTTATCATTCTGTTGGAACATCCTCATGCGTGCTTTTACGCACGACTTGGTTCCGTTATTTATTATTCATTTGAATAACCTATCATGTAAGGATCTATCGCATGCCTGGTGATTTCTTTTGTTATTCCATTCTTTATTATACTCAGTTGGTTAAAGTTTTGACTTCTATACTCCATGAAATTAGTGGAATATCCATGATATTTACGCTTCATCCAGTATCTTTTCATGGAAATATTCTTCTGAGCATTCTTGAGTGTTACTCTACAAAGTAGTATCATGTTGACAATTTGGACGTTATTGGTTCCTGGATAAATTAATGCTTGAACTTGTTTTATTGAATTCTTATATCATTGTCATCATCCTCATATTTATATTATGTTGAAAGTCATCTGTGGCCTGTAGTTCATAGATGGACTTGGTATGATTATGACCAGGGATTATTCGGTGTAATCATGATCGTAATCTTACAAATGATGTGAAAAAAATCCTCATTGGCCCGTAGTGCATTGATGGACAATTGTTGGCATGATCATGACCATTGATGAATACACGAATATCCTTGGCCTGTAGTGCAAGGATAATTTGTGGTCATGATACTAATAAATATCTTTGGCCGTAGTGCAGGGATGATGTGGATTATTTATTAAGCCGAGTCTCAGCGATAAAAGTAATGAAAATCCTTTTAAATCATTGAAGATAGTAGATTTTATTCTCTACTTGACTCTTTTAATGGATTGCTTGTTCCGTTGCAGTTAAACTTAATGTTTGTTATATCTTATCAGTTTAACACTGTTGAAGACTAATGATAATTTATTCTGCACTATCTTAGTCATAATATTTCTTACTGGACTAGTTGAGCTCACCCTTTTACTTTCATTATTCTCTTCAGGAAATGAGAACGTAGCAGGGACTAGTCGGGGAACAGAGTGATGGTCCTAGATGGTGCATTAGTAGTCCTCACTATTCTGTGAAATAGTGTGATAATAAATATAAAGAGGACTCCATTGAGTTTGTATATTGTCTAGATGACAATATTTGTATTAAAACTCACAGCATATGTTTAGTCATATTTTACACGACTGTTGTATAATTAAGTTTGTATTTGAATTCTGTACCATGTATTTGGCGACTCAAGATGGGTGATGTATACCTATTTTTGGGGGCGTCACAAAAATCCTTCACAGAATTTTGAAATCCTCAAAATTCCTTCTCAAAAATATCAAACGTATACACTAATTTTCTGTCTAGGTTCTACTATTGAACCTTAAATCAATTAATTAAAATTTTAAAAATTTTCTAAATTCTCGGGTTGTCACAGCAATAAAGTCGTCTGATTTGGGAGTCACCGGCCTAACACTCGTTACATGAGTAACTTAAGCCTGAGAAAATGAATCTTGCATAGGATCAGGTGAAGAGAAAATAGAGTAGACCGTCTAACTTGTCTCGAAGTGTGACCTTTATCACTCGAGCATGTTAACCCGAAGGGGTGTCTTTGTGACAACCTAAATTTTCATAAGTTATTAAAATAAGAATTATTATTATGAAGTGTATATATTTTGAATTATGTGATTTGGTGTGAAGAGAAATATATATTCATATATTGGAGAAAGTGAGATTTAATAGTTAATTAAACTATTAAAGAAATTAAATAATATTAGTTAATTTAATTAAGTTGAAATTATGTTATGAGATAATATAATTTTAATTGTTATGCCTTCATGGGCAATGGAAATTATTATGAGTTAAGTTTCATAAATAGTGTGAATAATTCACTTAATTAAAATAGTGAATTAATACAAGTATAATTGATTTAATAAAGTGAGAAGGTAATATATTGCATGAAAATGTAAATGATAGCATAATGCGAGTAAAATATTTATTAAGTACATTAAATATTCTAGGTGGAAACTTTATGCAATAAAATGAATATTTATGGTATTAAATAAATATTTGATGAAAATTGTTATGTGATAGTTTATTTAAGTGTGACAAAATAGATGGGATTTATACGTATTTTATTACGAGTATATAATGGTGATATTCTAATTTAATTAAATAATTAAATTAGAGGAGTGAGAATTTATTAAATAATGTTATGATTATAATGATTGAATAGAAATTATAAATTTACTGATAAGGTTAATTTTATTTTTTAAGGAATTAAATGTACATAATCTAGTTTATATTTATAGTTTCTGTTCTTGAGTTTCTTTTAAAATTGGAGTTTTGGTTAATGAATTTGTGGGTTACAATGTTATATATGTTATTAGATATTTATAATTTGATAATGGTCATCTAGAAACAATTTTTCAGAAATCAAATTCATGTATTTATACTAAAGAAGAGGAATTTGGGTTTTGATTGTAATGTGTGTTTTGGTGTACTTTGGGACAAAAGTTGATGAGTAATTCGTGATGGAAACTTTAAATTGATGGATGATTGTTGTTCTCCTCTATAAAACGAAAACAACGCAACTTGAACGGATCGAATTGGTTAAGAAACGAATTCGTGGTGAATGATTTCGCTTAACATGTTGAAAATATGAAAAATTAGTATAAACAAATTAGAATTTGCACTTCATCCAGTATCTTTTCATGGAAATATTCTTCTGATCATTCTTGAATTTTACTCTACAAAGTAGTATCATGTTGACAATTTGGACATTATTAGTTCCTGGATAAATTAATTCTTGAACTTGTTTTATTGAATTCTTATATCATTGTCATCATCCTCATGTTTATATTATGTTGAAAGTCATACATTGCACCTGTAGTGCATGGATAGACTTGGTATGATTATGACTGGGATTATTCGATTGTAATCATGACCGTAATGTTACAAATGATGTGGTAAAAGTCCTCATTGGCCGTGTAGTGCATTGATGGGCGTTGTTGGCATGATCATGATTATTGATGAATACACAAATATCCTTGGCCCGTAGTGCATGGAATTTGTGGTCATGATTCTAATGAATATCTTCGTCAGTAAGTGTGGATGATGTGGATTATTTATTGTCGAGTCTCAAATGATAAAAGTGATGAAAACTTTTAAATAATAAAAGATAGTAGATTTTATTCTCTACTTGACTCTTTTAATGGATTGCTTGTTCTAATCGCAGATTAAACTTGATGTTGTTATATTTTATCGGTTTAACATCTGTTGAAGGCTAACGATAATTTATTCGCATTATCTTAGTCATAATATTTCTTCTTGGGCTAGTTGAGCTCACCTTTCTTTCTTTCACCGTTCTCTTCAAGAAATGAGAACATAGCGAGGACTAGTCGGGAGCGGAGTGACGGTCCGGAAGGATAGCATTAGTAGTCCTCACTATTCATATATGATAGTTGTATTAGTAAGTTGTATTTGAATTGTGTACCATGTATCTGACGACCCAAGATGGGTGATGTATACCTAATTTTGGGGGCGTTACAAAATAAGTGTATGCATTTGATATTTCTCAGAAAGAATTTTGAGGATTTCAAAATTTTGTGAAGGACTTAGGTGAATTATTCAGGATTGAGGGAATACGTGAATATGTTCTGTGAATATGGTTATGTATGCGTACAGTATGTGGTTAAGGGTCAAGGGTTGACCAGATAAACGATATCTGTAACAAACCCTAGGTATATATTAAGAACGTCAACGCTCAGTTAGAAAACCCTAACGAATTATAAGAAACCCTAATTTCGGTTCTGGAAACCCTAATTTCAGTTTCGGGAATTCGAAACCCTAATTCGAAAATTTAAAACCCTAATCTATGAATTTAAATGATAATTATAATGCTCAAGTGCTATTAATTATAATATTAATTAGGGTAAAGCTTAATTATTTAGCAAACCCTAATTTCTGGAATTAGAAATCCTAATTTATAATTAGGGAAAACCTAATTGTTAATTTAATAATTTTAATGTTAATTAGGAAACATTAATCCTAATTTTCAAGTTATAATTAATTAGAAAACCCTAATCTAATTAATTTAAATCTAATTTCTAAATTAGAATATTATTTTCTATTAGAAACCCTAATGATTAATTTTTGATTCTAATTGCTAAATTAGCAATTTTAATTAGGAATTACAAATCCTAATTAGCAAGATTTAAATTATGATTAGAAAATTTTAATATAATTAGAAAATTCTAATTATAATTTAGAAATATTAATTTTTGATTTTTAAAACCTAATTTGGAAATTTTAGAAATTATTTCTAAAACCTAAGGGTTCAAACCCTAAACCCTAAAGGGTTCAAACCCTAAATTTAAGACCCCAACTTTTTATAAATAAAGATTTAATTTCTCTAATTATTATTTTGAAATAGTAAGGGGTTGATTTGATTAATGTGGTTAGTTATGGGTAAAATGCGCAAATATTTTAAATAAGCAAGTGGTTATAAAATATTCATTGTTCGGGGAATATTCGTTTGGTCGTGGAATATTATTACTGTCGGGGAATATCCGTACGACGGCACAGCCTTGTGTGGGCTCCATAACGGAAAGCAATTGGATGAAGAAAACGACAAGTATGAGTTTTTATAAATAACTAGCGTAATTATTAGATTATCATTGTTGGAATACCCTATGGTTAAAATACAAGACGATGTCTGGCGTTGTTGCTTGCGATAGCACAAGGTATTGCACCAATTATTGATTCTTACGTAAGAAGGCACTAAATAATTGTTACAGTAATTACTGTTCAATATTTTATTTTATTGATTCAATAATTGCTACGTTGATATTTTATATTACTGTTGTTTTATTAATTGTCACTACACAGTATTTTTCATTATCGGAGCGTGCAATAATTCATATTATCTGAATAATATTATTAGATAACATTATTGGCAATGTATAGAAAGTCATGTCTAAGGAGAGGTTTGGTCACCTAATTGTGTGCCAGTAAGGAGAAATTCTTATTGGAAAGCCCCCTCTTTCCTGGGAACTGCCTGGTTGTCAGTATTGTGATTCTATAATATTATTTGTGAATAATTAATTATTGATTTATATGATGAGGAAAATATTCATTTTATGTGGATATAAATGGAAAATATTCATTCAAGCAACCAAACCATTGAAGTCAAACACTTTCATATCAAGCCATAAAGTCATTCGTTTATTAAAAAAACGGATGTTAAGTTTTCTTAGCCCATGTTATGGACTTGAACAAAAATACGTCAGATTTGAATGATATTTCTATTGTTAGTAAATTTCCTGATGTATTTCCTGAAGAATTTCTTGGCTTACTCCCAAAGTGTGATATTGAATTTTGTATCGACTTTGAACCCAGTACAAAACCCATTTCTAAATCTCATATTGAATGGCTCCTATTGAACTTCAGGAGTTAAAAACCTAACTACAGGAGTTGGTACCTTAGCCTCTATCTGGTGACTTCCTTTGTGGAATGCACTAAAAACGAGACTCTCGTAGGGGACGTCATATTAAATGCGGTGGTAAATCGATAGGTGCCATTGTGACGTGCTATCCAAGATTGGGATATGAGTCACAGTTGAGAGCAACCTAAGTCGGTAATCGAAATACGTAGCTTTCTAGGCTTAGCTGGTTATTATCGGAGATTCATAAAAGGATTTTCTCGAATCGCTACTCCATTAACTCATCTGACTCAAAAAGATACAAAATTCGAATGGAGCGAGGAATGTGAGAAGAGCTTCTCAACATGCGGCAACGACGTTGTCTCGAGCTGTTGAAAGATTACGACCATACCATTCAATACCATCCTGGAAGAAAAAAAAATGAACATGGTAGCTGACGCGTTGAGTAAAAGATCGTATGCGTTTACGAGTGCGATATTGTTAACACAAAGACCCATTTCGTACGACTTACAGAAGATGGAGAATAAATTAAAGATTCCAAGAACCTACGTGAAGATAACGAATATACGATTAGAATCGACTTTAATCGATAAATTTAAAGTAGCTCAAGCTACAGACCTGGAGTTGATGAATATGAAGAAGAAGATACAAGAAGTCGTTATTCCAAAAGCGAGAATCGGTGATGTGAGGAAAGCTCAAACCTTCGATTTATTAGTGCAGTTGAGATTCTCGATCATGTAGGGACTGTGGCCTATAGACACATTTTACTGCTAAGTATGACGCATGTTCATAACGTTTTTTGCGTATCGATGTTACGTAAATATGTTGATGCCCCGAACCACATTATAACCATATTATTGAGTTAGAACAAGACGATATAGCAGAAGATTAAACGTAAGAGGAGGTACTAGTCAAGATCTTGGATAGGAAGGAGCATGTCCTACGCATGTCAATTTCGAGGACGAAATTTCATAAAGAGGGGAGGTTGTAAGACTCCAACTTTTTATAAATAAAAATTTAATTTCTCTAATTATTATTTTGAAATAGTAAGGGGTTGATTTGATTAATGTGGTTAGTTATATGTAAAATGCGCAAATATTTTAAATAAGCAAGTGGTTATAAAATATTCATTGTTGTCGGGGAATATTCGTTTGGTCGTGGAATATTATTACTGTCGGGGAATATTCGTACGACGGCACAGCCTTGTGTGGGCCTCATAACAGAAAGCCATTGGATGAAGAAAACGACAAGTATGAGTTTTTATAAACAACGACGTAATTGTTACCAATTAATCTTTGTTGGAATATCCGATTGGTAAAAAACACGATATCTGGCGTTATTACAAGCGATAGACGTGGTATTGCACCAATTATTGATTCTTACGTAAGAAGGCACTACTCAATAATTGTTACAGTAATTACTGTTCAATATTTTATTTTATTGATTCAATAATTGCTACGTTGATATTTTATATTACTATTGTTTTAATAATTGTCACTACACAGTATTTTTCATTATCGGAGTAATAATTCATATTATTTGAATAATATTATTAGATAACATTATTGGCAATGTCTAGAAAGTTCTGTCTAAGGAGAGGTTTGGTCACCTAATTGCTGGCGCTTGAAGAAGGAGAAATTCTTATTGGAAAGCCCCTCTTTCTGAGGAAGCGCTGGTTGTCAGTATTATGATTCTGTAATATTATTTGTGAATAATTAATTATGGATTTATATGATGAGGAAAATATTCATTTTATGTGGATATAGATGGAGAAATTTTTTTAAAGTGACAATTGTTGAAAATCGATATTTTATCTTTTCTGATAAAATAATATTTTATTATATTATTATAATATAATAATGATATTATTTTTACAATGAATGTGGGATATATGAGTATATGAGGAGGAAGAGTATTTTTATTGCATTAAATGATTAACACATGTTTTGTGTGTCGGTGGACCCCATTTCTTGACTGAAATTTGATTATAGCTTGTAAAATCGCCTGTTTATGGATTTCGGTCAATTTCTATTTGGAATTTGGAAAAACTTTCTTCTGTAAAGTTGTAGATAATGGAATTTCCTATGGAAAAGACATAAGGTTCAAATTTTTCTGACAAAAGGGCTATTTATTATGAATTATTGAAGCTCCGAAGTTCCGAAATAATTGATTTTTGAAAGTTTTAATTATTTTTAATATGAAAAATGTTTTTTACATTTTGTGGGCATCATTAACATGTGCTAGGGGCTGAATTCAGTTGGCAAAGGTGTGCGTAGGAATTTGGTTAATAAATATTATTAATTTATTAAATTTTCTATTTTGGTATTCTAAGTAATTTCCTATAAATAGGATGCTTAGGTTAGAATTGAAAATCACACCAGAAATTGAAGTTTTCTCTCTCTTTCTCTCTCTATATTATCGAGCGTATTCTTGTGAGTATTTTGATACTTTGAGTGTTGCTATATGGTGCAAGTTCTTTCAGCACTATATCCAGTATTACAATCAGAAGTACTATCTTTTTGAGGTAAGGGATGTTATTTTCTTCGTAAATGATATTATTTCTTCAATATCATTATGCCGAAATAATGGTTTGAATTTTTTATCAAATTTGGAACTTTTCATGTCGGGGTTACTATTCTTGAGTTACTATTCACGAGTTACTATTCATGAGTTACTATTCATGAGTTACTATTCACGAGTTACTATTCGCGAGTACTATTCACGAAGAATGATGATTTTCTTGTGGAATTTCTATCTTTTGGTGTCGGAGTTACTATTCATGTATACGACACTATTCACGAATACGACATTATTCAAAGAAAAATTAAATTTTCTTTTCTATGTCCAAGATTGTCTGTTATGATTCCTATCTTTGATTGGATCTATGTTTTGGTCTTCATTCTTGAATTTTACTCCACTCTGATTATTTATGAAGTATTTTTGAACTTGGATTGTGTAAAGTACGAATCCTTAATATTTGTTCTTTTGTTTCACTGGATTCGTTTTCTTTAAAATATTTTTCATCATCCTCAGTCCTAAATGATGATATAACTGAATATCTTTGACCAGTAGTGCGAAGATGAATGATTTTTTGATGAATATCTTTGGCCCGTAGTGCAAAGATGAACAGGTGTTTAGATGAACATGACCAACTGATAAATATCTTTGGCCCGTAGTGCAAAGATGAACAGGTGTTGAGATGAACATGACCAACTAATTAATATCTTTGGCTTTGTAGTGCAAAAGATGAATATTTGATTCAAGATGTATATTGATTGATTTCTGAGGATAAAATATGGATGATGGACTTTTAAATTCATAGATGATAGTAGATTTCATTCTCTACTTAACTCTTCTAATGAATTGTTGTTTCATTGCAGATTGTTGATCTAAAAATTGTTGTCTATTGTATTCTATCGATTTTTCCTGTTGAAGACTAAGGATAATTTGTTGTACATTATCTTAGTCATAATATTCTTTCTTTGGGCTAGTTGAGCTCACCTTTTCCTTTTTGTTCTATTTTTCTTCTCAGAGATGAGAATATAAGCGGGAACTAGTGGGGTGTGGAGTAATGGTTCAAGGCAGTTGTTTTAGTAGTCCTCACTATTTTGTAAAATAGTGTGTCAATAATTGTAATGAAGACTTATTTGAGTGTGGATATTGTCTAGAAGACAATATTTGTATTTAAACTCACAGCTTATGTGTTGTCGTATTTTGCACGACAATTGTATTAATGAAGTTGTAGTTGTTTCTGTACCATGTATTTGGTGACTCAGAATGGGCGATGTATACCTATTTTGGGGGCGTCACACTAAACCCTAAGGGTTTACAACAAATGACAATTCTAGCTAGAAATAAAATGGTAAGGAAATGACATTTATGCCCTTTGTGCATTATTTGTAGGTTAAGTACAAATCTTGTCAATGGTGAGTTGTTCACCAACTACACCAACTCCATGTGACTTATATCACATTATATCAGCCATTTAGATTACTAGATATGTAAGACCCCGAATTTTATGAAATAAAAGTATTCAATTTTTCTTATAATTACAATTCAGTAAATGATTAAATTGATAAAAGTTTAAAGTTAAGGGTGATATATATAAATTTTTCAAAATACGCAAGTGGTTATAGAATATTCTTGTTGTCGGGGAATATTCGTTTAGTCGTAGAATATTCTTGTTGTCGGAGAATATTAATTGCGGCAAGCAATGACCATTGTGGGCCCCATAACGAATAAGCGCGGATGAAGAAAGCGACAAAAATTGAGTTTTTATAAATATGAAGTAGTTATTGCTAATTAACCTTTGTTGGAATACCGATTGGTTAAAATACGATTAATGCGTGTTTGCACAAGAAGTATTACGGTTTTACCACGATTATTTTGAATTATTGATCCTTACGTAAAAAGGCACTACTCAATAATTGTTACGGTAATTCTTTGTTCAATATTTTATTTTATTGATTCAATAATTGTTGCGTTGATATTTTATATTATTGTTGTTTCAATAATTGTCAACGCACATGATATCTCCATTATCGGATCAATAATTCATATTATTTGAATAATATTATTAGATAGCATTATTGGCAATGTCTAGAAAGTTACATCTAAGGAGAGGTTTGGTCACCCTAATTGCGCCAAGATGAAGGAGAAATCCTTATGGAAGCCCCTCTTTCTGGGGCGCACTGGTTGTCATTATTGTGATTACACGTAATATTATTTGTGAATAATTAATTATTGATTTATATGATAAGGAAATATTTATTTTATGTGGATATAAATGATGAATATATTTATTTTTATGTGGATAAAAATGAAGGAATTAATGCTGAGGTGTTTTATCAGTATTTTGTCGGTGTGGAGCTATTAAAAATCATCCGTTTGTGGATTTCAGATATTTTTAGTTTAGAATTTGGAAAAACTCAAAGCTACAAAGTTGTAGAGAATTCGATTTCAGGCAGAATGGACATAAAATTCGTATTTTTCTGATAAACGGTCTATTTTCTATGAATTATTGAAGTTTTGGAAAATAAAATAATTTTTATTAATTTATGGGTGGGACCCACTCTTGTTTGAAACCTTGTGGGCTACTGGAAAATTTCAGTTTTTGCATGCTTGATGGTTGGTCTTTGTAGGTGGCGTGGAAGGAAGAAATAAATATATTATTTTATTATTTTAGTCTCCTATGGCGTTCTAGCATTTTCCTATAAATAGGTGCTTATGTTAGAATTGAAAATCACACCAGAAATAAGTTTTCTTTCTCTCTATATTATCAAGCATATTTTTGAGAGTATTTAGATACTTTGAGAGTTGCTATTTAGTAGAAGTTTCCTTGGTTTTTCATCCAGATATTCCAAATCGGAAATCTTTGCTCTTTTTGAGGTAAAGGGATTTTAGTGGTTATTATGTTTTTCAGTTCGTACTTCTTTCAACCTTCCAAAAATTCTAAAAAAATTTGAAATGATATTTTGATGAGTTTTATTGATTGTGTCCAAAAATGGCGATTTTTGGATGTATAGATTAAGAGTTATGAATTTTACGAGAAAAGATTATTTTAAAAGTAACTGCTTATAACTCCTTGTGGTTAACTCCAAAAATTGATGAAATTTTTATTGGGAGTATATCTATATAATATCAGTATACTCTTTGAATTTTGGAATATTTGGATAAAAGTACAATTTATGATAAATGTCTAAATATTCAGCGGTTTTGGCCATATGAAAAATAGTAAATGAATTATAAAAATTCTGAGAAAAATATATGTTCAATATGGGACTATATTCTGCTAAATCCCAGAAAAGAAATAGTTTTGCAACTGATTTGGTATTTTTCATGAAAATGGACTAGTTACGAGTAAATGAATTAAATATGTTATGTAAAGTAAGAAAATTAGAAAATAAGATTTTATGGCTTGAGAATCCTACATGAGGTATATGCAAATTTTTAATGAGGGTTTTGGTTATTAGTGATGAAATCTTACGAGTTTGGCATTTTAGGATGATTAAATGCATTATTTAGTAAAGTGTAAACGATTAAAATAAATTGTTTATAAGTTTAAGAAATTTTATTCTTTCAATATCATTATACCGAAATATTGGTATGGATTTTATTGTGGAATTTTTTACCTTTTTCATGTCGGGGTTACTATTCACGAGTTACGATTCACGAGTTACTATTCACGACAAAATTGGTTTCTTTTTCTGACCAAACTATTGTTGATTTATGAATCTTACTCTTGAAATTAAATCCGTGTTTTGACTATATTTTTTTTATTATCATATATAACATTTTTATAACCCTAATGATGATATTAATTTCTCTTTGACTTGAGTGTAAAGATGGGTAGATTATTGGTATGATCATGACTATGGGTTCTCTTTTGCAAGAAGTGCAAAAGTTGAATTGTTGGTGGTATGATCATGACCATTGAATTTATAATTGAATATCTTTAGCTTAAGTGCAAAGGTGAAATGATCAACATGATAATTATTGTTTATATAAATTCTGAAATGATTATATATTTCTTTGAGATATTAATATATTTGGCCTGTACTGCAAATATGAATTATTGAGGAATATCTTTGGCCTGTAGTGCAAAGATTAATTATTGATGAATATCTTTGGCATGTAGTGCAAAGATTAATTGTTGAGGAATATCTTTGGCCCGTAGTGCAAATGTAAGACCCCAACTTTTTGAATAAAGATTAAATTTTCTCGAAATATATTTTTGAATATTATGGTGTGGATTTGATATAATGTTATAGTTGTGGGTAATATTTATAAATTTTGCAAAGTACGCAAGTTGTTATATAATATTCGATTGGTCGGGGAATATTCGTTTTAACGGGGAATATTTGTACAATGGCACAATCATTGGTGGACCCCCACAGCGAAATTATATTGTCGGATTGAAAGCGACAAAAATACTTTATGAAAATAACGGCGGAAGTTTTACAGTTAAGCTGTTTAACTACCCGATAGTAAAAGTAGTAAAAATGCGATGTCTGGCGTGGTTGCGTAGTACTGCGGTATTGATTATTGATGCTTACGTGAGAAGTCACTCGGTTATACTCAATTATTGCTACGAGAATTGATGCATCATATCTCTCGTATTATTGATTCGATTATTGTCATAGTATCATTTGCATAATATGTTATTTTATTAAATCAATAATTGAGGCGACAAAGTTATTCATATTATTAAATTGCAATATTTACAATATCTAGAAGTTACATCAATGAGAGGTTTGGTCACCTAATTGCGGCATGATAGGAGAAATCCTTATTGGAAAGCCCCTCTTTCTTGGGAATGATTTGGTTGATAAATATTGTGAGTTATAATATTAATGATGAATGTTATTAAAATTGAAGTTGTGTTCGGAGTTGAATTTGGAGACGCGGACGTGATATTTGAGTCCGGAGCGATGAAATTAGTAAAAATAGTCTATAAACACAAAATTTTCCGAAATTCATTATTTGGGAAAAGTCAAACTTCGCAATTTCAAAATTTATATTTTTGATAAAAATGGTTTCATTGTGTTGGAATTATTTGTGTTAGTGAAAATCGACAATTATTTCGATAATAATTGATGTCTGGATGTTATATTGACCAATCGGGTATTTAACCAGATAAATGAGCAATTGGTTGCTATTATTTCACATGATTATAACTATTTGTTCACATGTGTGTACTATTGTTTCACATTCTTGTTACTATTAGGGGAGTTGGTGCAAGATTGATAATACTTGCATGACTAAGTTAAAAATAGAGGTATAGATGGAGGTACTATACTGTAATTCGTATTTTCACATGTCTAGAACTATTGATTCACATAATTTACTATTGAATCACATTATTTACTATTAGGGGAGGTGGTGCAAGTTTGATAATACTTCCATGACTAAATTAAAAATATAAGAAAAGTTGGAGGTATTGTACTGTAATTTTTCTAGCCCCAAAATGTGAAATTATCGAAACTATATTTTTCTATAAATAGAAGCTCATTCTTCCTTCATTTCTCACCAATTCACAAAAGCTTTAAAGCGATTATTATAGAAAGAAGAAGAGAAGTCTGCTACCTCACTATTCTAAAGGTAGGGAGTATTATTTCTTTCTTATCTATGAAGAGAACTTCTGTTATTCCATTCTTTATTATTCTGTTGGAATAACTTGTATCTGTGAGCTACCTATACTTGGTGAAATTCTTACGTTGTTCCATTCTTTATCATTCATTTGGAACATCCTATCTCATGCGTTTTACGCATGCACCGGGTTAAAATCTTCATTATTCTATTGGAATATCTTGTCAGACGCGTTTTCTGTAGGACTGATTCCGTCTTTATTATTGCGTTGGAATATCATGTCTATGCGTTCTCGTGGGACCGATTCCGTCTTTATTATTACATTGTAATATCACATGCATGCGTTTTCTGGCGGACTGACTCATCTTTATTATTACGTTAGAATATCACATGTCATGCGTTTTTCATGGGACTGATTCCGTTATTTATTATTACATTTGAATAACTTTTTGCATGGATCTATCGCATGCCTGGTGATTTCTTTTGTTATTCCATTCCCTATTATACTCAGTTGGTTAAAGTTTTGACTTCTATACTCCATGAAATTAGTGGAATATCCTTGATATTTGCGCTTCATCTAGTATCCTTTCATGGAAATATTCTTCCGAGTATTCTTGAATTTTACTCTACAAAGAAGTATCATGTTGACAATTTGGACATTATTGGTTCTTGGACAAATTAATTCTTGAACTTGTTTTATTGAATTCTTATATCATTGTCATCATCCTCATGTTTATATTATGTTGAAAGTCATCTGTGGCCTGTAGTGCATAGATGGACTTGGTATGATTATGACAGGGATTATTCGGTATAATCATGACCGTAATGTTACAAATGATGTGGAAAAAGTCCTCATTGGCCCGTAGTTGATTGATGGACAGTTGTTGGCATGATCATGACCATTAATGAATACACAAATATTCTTGGCCCGTAGTGCATGGATAATTATGGTCGTGATACTAAAGAATATCCTTGGCCGTAGTGTAGGGGTGATTCGATGATGTGGATTATTTATTAAGCTGAGTCACAGCGATAAAAGTGATGAAAAACCTTCTAAATCATAAAAGATAGTAGATTTTATTCTATACTTGACTCTTTTAATGGATTACTTGTTCCGCTGCAGTTAAACTTGATGGTTGTTATATTGTATCAGTTTAACACTGTTGAAGGCTAACGATAACATATTCTGCATTATCTTAGTCATAATATTTCCTACTGGGCTAGTTGAGCTCACCCTTTTACTTTTATTGTTCTCTTTAGGAAATGAGAACGTAGCAGGGACTAGTCGGGGAACGGAGTGACGGACCAGATGATAGCATTAGTAGTCCTCACTATTCTGTGAAATAGTGTGATAATAATTGTAATGAGGACTCCTTTTGAGTTTGTATAATCTCTAGTATACAATATTTGTATTCAAACTCTCAGCTTATGTTTTGTCGTATTGTACACGACAGTTGTATTATTAAGTTGTATTTGAATTTTGTACCATGTATTTGACGACTCAGAATAGGTGATGTATTCCTGTTTTGGGGGCGTCACAGCAAAGATGACATGTTGTTGAATATCTTTGGCCAGTAGTGCAAAGAGGAACTGTTGATGAATATCTTTGGCCCGTAGTGCAAAGATTAATTTATTAGTATGATTATGAACAGGAACTGTGATTTGGTATAACCATGATCTTTGATGTTTCAGGTAAAGACATGTGATTAAAATTATCTTCGTCCTGGATGCGAAGAAAAATTTAGAATCACAATTATGATTATGAGTTATTCATATGATTGTGGACCAGAACTGTTGATTGATGTTACAGGGATAAAACATTGTTGGTGGATTTTTAACATAGAGAAAATAATAGACTTTATGGTCTATTTGACTCTTATAATGGATTGCTCGTTCCGCTGCAACTATGGTTAAAATTTTTATCATCTACCATATGTTCTAAGTCTCTGATTTATTATTGATGAAGGCTATTGATAATTTAATTATCTTTAGTCATGATATTCTTTACTGAGCTAGTTGTGCTCACCCTTTTGCTTCACAATTCCTTTCAGGTAATAAGAGTATAGCTGGGTCGAGCGGGGGTAACAGGGGAATAGAACGGTGGTCCTCATTTAGTAGTTATATTTGGTGAATCAACTAGGGTGAGGCGAACCCAACGTTGGAAGGGTGCTTTGCCACTATCATACAAGATGTCTAATGACATACAACCTCGTGTCATCATAAGACAAGGTTGTGCTCATCCACTTGTTGAGTATATTTACGAGCACTACCTATATAATCTTGGTGTTTGTTTGAAGTATAATTCTCAATTAGAGACAGTGGAGATAATGATATGTCAAGAGAAGACTCGCCATTGGGAAGAATATGATAGTAATCTTCTCATTTTTCTTTGGGGTCTATTGGGTCAACCAAGGATAATTCTGTGGCTATATGATATCTATCATAACCTAGAAGCATGGTCTCCCATGTACGAAGGTTTCCTTGAGCACTTCCCAATGATTCTAATTTCTAAAACAGTTTTTGACTATACCTTTATGTAAGGTGTCATTGTGACGTGCTATCCAAGGTTAGGATGAGAGGCACAGTTGGTATATATTTGTATCCAAACTCACAGCATATGTGTTGTTGTATTTTGCACCACAATTGTTGTAATAAAGTTGTAGTTGTTTTCTGTACCATGTATTTGGCGACTCAGAATAGGTTGGATGGAATGGACCTGTTTTGGGGTTGTCAGATTTGGTATCAGAGCTTAGGGATATGGTCTCTGGCGGGATCGGGGGATATAACTGGGAGGGGAGAGATGAGTAAATCCTTCGCTAGTGTGTCATACCTAAGCTTATTTGTTGGTCAGTCATAATATCGGGATATTATGTGATATGTTAATTTGTTTAATTAACCCTTATTTTATGGCAGTATTTGAGAATGGCTGCTGGGAATGTTAACAATGGAGTGAATGAGACCGTGGGGATACCTCTAATCACCAACCAGGATAATGTGATATCAGGCGAAGAAGGAATTAGAGAAATCCATGTGGTGAGTGAAGAATTGATAGTTGCATTTAGAGATGGTCGCAGAGGTAACTTGGTGAGAGTGAGGAAGAAGAGGTACCGAGGAGAATTTATTAGAGGTATTATATGATCAAAATATAGAATTGCAAAATCGTATTCATGAGTTAGAAGAAGAGAGTCAAGAAGAAAGGCGGTGATGCGTGGAACAAAAGGATGCAACAATTCAAGCTTCAGTGTTACCCGATATGTGATGCTTGAGCGAAGCATTCTTTGGCGAGTATAAAATGATAAAGATGGAATCTGGAAATTTGAAAGAAAAAAAAAAACTGAACGAGTGAGAATAAGTGATGCATGGGCAAAAGCCGCACGACATGTGAATATTGTGGAAAGAGATTTCCGATCTAAGAAGGCTAAAATAGATGATATGAATTTCTCTTTTTGGAAAGCAATGGGGAGAACCCAACATCGAGTTTTGAATTACCTTGTACAGAGTGGTCAACCTGAATTCGATATAGATCGAAGATTGATGATTCAGATCATGAATCAAGAATACGATGAGGCAGTTAAGGGAGGAATATGCCCTATATAAAAGTATATTCCAATGGTAGTGATGACGCCAAATGCTGCCCCAGACAAGTCAAAGCCGGGTAGTTCAAGGGAGAGCGGTTGTCATGACTTCCCAACAACTGAAGAACCCAAATGAAGTTATCACGGGAGATGAGCAATAGAGAAATCATGATGACGGGAGATAGAATGAAATGAAAGCAAGGTATTCTCAACTTTTGAAATACTGTGCACGTAAATTTGGGGACGAAATTTCATAAGGAGGGAGATTGTAAGACCGGATTTTATGAAATAAAAGTATTCAATTTTTCTTATAATTACAATTCAGTAAATGATTAAATTAATAAAAGTTTAAAGTTAAGGGTGATATATATAAATTTTTCAAAATACGCAAGTGGTTATAGAATATTCTTGTTGTCGGGGAATATTCGTTTGGTCGTTGAATATTCTTGTTGTCGGAGAATATTCGAACGCAACTGCCTTGACCATTCATGGGCCCCATAACGAATAAGCTGCCGGATGAAGAAAATGACAAAAAATTGAGTTTTTATAAATAATTGGCGTAGTTATTCTGAATTAATTGTTGGAATACGGTGGTTAAAATACGATGTCTGCGCGTGTTTGCACATAGCATGCGGTTTTACACGTATTTTTGAATTATTGATCCTTACGTAAGAAGGCACTTACTCAATAATTATTTACGGTAATTATTATTCAATATTTTATTTTATTGATTCAATAATTCTTTGCGTTGATATTTTATATTATTGTTGTTTCAATAATTGTCATTTTGATATCTCCATTATCGGATCAATAATTCATATTATTTGAATAATATTATTAGATAGCATTATTGGCAATGTCTAGAAAGTTACATCGAGGAGAGGTTTGGTCACCTAATTACGCGCATGATGAGGAGAAATCCTTATCGGAAAGCCCCTCTTTCCAGGAACTACACGGTTGTCATTATTGTGATTCTGTAATATTATTTGTGAATAATTAATTATTGATTTATATGATAAGGAAATATTTATTTTATGTGGATAAAAATGAAGGAATTAATGCTGAGGTATTTTATCAATATTTTGTATGTGTGGAGGTATTAAAAATCATCCATTTATGGATTTCGGATTTTTTTGGTTTGGATTTGGAAAAACTCAAAGCTACAAAGTTGTAGAGAATTCGATTTCAGACAGAATGGACATAAAATTAGTATTTTTATGATAAACGGTCTATTTTCCATGAATTGTTCAAGTTTCGGAAAATAAAATAATTTTTATTAATTTATGGGTGGGACCTACTCTTGTTTGAAAACATGTGGGCTGCTGGAAAATTTCATTTTTGGCATGCTTGATGGCTGGTCTTGGTTGGTGGCATGGAAGGAAGAAATAAATATATTATTTTATTATTTTAGTCTCCTATGGCGTTCTAGCATTTTCCTATAAATTGGTGTTTATGTTAGAATTGAAAATCACACCAGAAACAAGTTTTTTCTTTCTCTCTATATTATCAAGCATATTTTTGAGAGTATTTAGATACTTTGAGAGTTGCTATTTAGTAGAAGTTTCCTTCGGTTTTTCATCCGATATTCCAGTCAGAAGTACTGCTCTTTTCAGGTAAGGGATTTTAAGGGTTATTATGTTTTTCAGTTCGTACTTCTTCCTACCTTCAGAAAATTCTTGAAAAATTTGAAATAATATTTTGATGAGGTTTATTGATTGTGTCCAAAAATGGCGATTTTTGGAAGTATAGATTAAGAGTTATGAGTTTTACGAGAAAATACTATTTTAAAAGTAACCGCTTATAACTCCTTGTGGTTAACTCCAAAATTGATGAAATTTTTATTGGAAATATATCTATATAATATCAGTATACTCTGTAAATTTCAGAATTTTTGGATAAAAGTACAATTTATGATAAATGTCTAAATATTCAGCGGTTTTGGCCATATGAAAAATAGTAAATGAATTTTAAAAATTCTGAGAAAAATATATGTTCAATATGGGATTATATTTTGCTAAATCCCAGAAAAGAAATATTTTTGGAACTAATTTGGTATTTTTCATGAAATGGACTAGTTACGAGTAAATGAATTAAATATGTTATGTAAAGTAAGAAAATTAGAAAATGGGATTTTATGGCTTGAGAATCCTACATGAGGTATATGCAGATTTTTTATGAGGGTTTTGGTTATTGGTGATAAAATCTTATGAGTTTGGCATTTTAAGATGATAAAATGCATTATTTAGTAAAGTGTAAACGATTAAAATGAATTGTTTATAAGTTTATGAAATTTTATTCTTTCAATATCATTATACCGAAATATTGGAATGGATTTTATTGTGGAATTTTCTACCTTTTTTCATGTCGGGGTTACTATTCATGAGTTACGATTCACGAGTTACTATTCACGACAAAATTGGTTTCTTTTTCTGACCAAACTATTGTTGATTTATGAATCTTACTCTTGAAATTAAATCCGTGTTTTGATCATATTATTTTTTATTATCATATATAACATTTTTATAACCCTAATGATGATATTAATTTCTCTTTGACTTTAGTGTAAAGATGGGTATATTATTGTTATGATCATGACTATGGGTTCTCTTTGCCCAGTAGTGCAAAGTTGAATTATTGACTGGTATGATCATGACCATTGAATTTATAATTGAATATCTTTAGCTTAAGTGCAAAGGTGAAATGATCAACATGGTTATAATTATTGTTTATATAAATTCTGAAATGATTTTATATTTCTTTGAGATATTAATATATTTGGCTTGTAGTGCAAATATGAACTGTTGAGGAATATCTTTGGCCTTTAGTGCAAAGATTAATTGTTGATGAATATCTTTGGCCTGTAGTGCAAAGATTAATTGTTGAGGAATATCTTTGGCCCGTAGTGCAAAGATGATATGTTGTTGAATATATTTGGCGATGAGTGCAAAGACGAGGCTGTTGATGAATATCTTTGGCCCGTAGTGTAAAAGATTAATTTATTAGTATGATTATGAGCAGAGGCTGTGATTTGGTATAACCATGATCTTTGATGTTTCAGGTAAAGACATGTGATGAAAATTATCTTCATCCCGGATGTGAAGAAAAATTTAGAATCACAATTATGATTATGAGTTATTCATATGATTGTGGACGAAGCTGTTGATTGATGTTACGAGGATAAAACATTGTTGGTGGATTTTTAACATAGAAAATAATAAACTTTATGGTCTATTTGACTCTTCTAATGGATTGCTCGTTCATTGCAACTATGGTTGAAATTTTATCATCTACCATATGTTCTAAATCTACGATTTATTATTGATGAAGGCTATTGATAATTTAATTACCTTTAGTCGCGATATTCTTTCTTGAGCTAGTTGTGCTCACCCTTTTGCTTCACAATTCCTTTCGAGGTAATAAGAGTGTAATTTGGGTCGGCGGGGGGTAATAGGGGAATAGAACCGGGGTCCTCAATTAGTTAGTTATATTTGGTTAATCAACTAGGGTGAGCGAACCCAACGTTGGAAGGGTGTTTTGCCACTATCATACAAGATGTCTAATGACATACAACCTCGTGTCATCATAAGACAAGGTTGTGCTCATCCACTTGCTGAGTATATTTACGAGCACTACCTATATAATCTTGGTGTTTGTTTGAAGTATAATTCTCAATTAGAGACAGTGGAGATAATGATATGTCAAGAGAAGACTCCCCATTGGGAAAAATATGATTGTAATCTTCTCGTTTTTCTTTGGGGTCTATTGGGTCAACCAAGGATAATTCTATGGCCATATGATATCTATCATAACCTAGAAGCATGACCTCCCATGTACGAAGGTTTCCTTGAGCACTTCCCAAAGATTTTAATTTCTAAAACAATTTTTGACTATACCTTTCTGTAAGGTGTCATTGTGATGTGATATCCATGACGTGTTATCCAAGGTTGGGATGAGAGTCACAGTTGGTATATATTTGTATCCAAACTCACAGCATATGTGTTGTTGTATTTTGCATGACAATTGTTGTAATAAAGTTGTAGTTGTTTTCTGTACCATATATTTGGCGACTCAGAATAGGTTGGATGGAATGGACCTGTTTTGGGGTTGTCACAAGATACATTACATACAATAATTATATAGATTAAAAGTAAGAGAAAGCCTCACTTTATTTTCTAAACTATCCAAGACCTTCTCTCTTTATACTTTTCGAGATGGGGAGTGAGAATGAGTGAGAAGATAAGCTAATATCATTAATTAGCTTTCCAATATCAGAATCAAAGTCAGAAATCAAGATTGGGCATTCAAAAGGTATAAGAACCCTAATTTTTAAAATCTCATGATTTGATGTTATATGTTGTAATTTGTTGGCTAGATATGTGTAATAGAATGTTATTTTGTGATATGGGTTGTAAAATCCCAGATCTATAACATCAAAGTCCTCGAATCTAGCATTTTTAGAAATCTAGAAATCTGGAAAAAAAAATGGCCTGACAGTCATATGTCAGATACCTTAGATCTGTGTGTGTTTGATATTTGGTGTATTTTGTGTTATAGAAATGTTCTTTGATGTATTGGCTTTAATCTGAGACTTGAATCAACCTCATATCATGTTTAGAGTACAAGATATGATCGGTCAAAGACCGTTGACCGAGCATAAAACTTAGAATCTGGGCAACCCAGAATTTTTCCAGTGGTCTGACAAGATTTTCAACATCCCTGATCTTGCGGTATGTTAATGTTTTGGCCCAGTTGTCATTTTGTAGTTTTAGCCTGGCATGTAGTCTACATAATAAAGTCATTAGATCACTATGATCTTTCTCAGAATCACATAAATTTGTAGTCAAACAACCGTTGACCAAACTGCTCAAGAACATTTTTGAGTTTTCCAGAAATGTTCAAGAACAGTCTTTCCAACCTACTTTGACCGATCTGTATCTGATGATTTATATGTTGTTGAACTGATTTGTTGTAATGTAAATGTTCACTGACATAAAAACTATAGACCGAAACAATAAAACCACTAAACTAATGACCAGAACCCTTAGATAATTGAGCTCAAAATGAGACACTTGAACTGCCTTGGGTTTCTAGGTTACCCAGAAAACCCAGGTATGGTCTGACAGTATGTTTCAGAGACCAGATCTTCATATCATGATGTTGTATGACTGCGTTGTTGATTGTTAATGGTAGTGTTGCAAACCTACTACAACATAAACGTTTAATCAAGCCCAAAATGCATTAGGAACCTAGATCAAATGCTGGTCAAACCTCCTACCTTAGTGTCTGACATGAAAGTTCAAGAACAGCTGAAGAACACCTATAGCGACGATTCTGTCGCTATAGGGCCTTTTTATTAATTATGAATTTTGAAAAATAATTAATTAATTAATTAAATAGAAATATATAGTTTTTAATTATTAAAAATACATAATAAATTATGAAAAATTATTATAAAGCCTGAAAATTAGTTTTTAATTATTTAGAGTATATTTCATAAATATTTAATATTTTGGAATATAAATGGTATTTAATTTATTTAATTATAATATTAAATAAATTATTTTATTACATAAAAAATCATGAAAAATAATATTATGGTAAAAGAAAATATTTTAAGTTATTTCCGGTGACTTTTAATATTTTGTGATGAATTTTATTAATTAATTATTATTAATGATAATTAATTTATTTAGTAAATATATTAAATAAATTATGCAAAAATAGAATTAATGATTTAAAATTATATAAAAATAATTTAAGTGTTATAAAAATATTTTAAGTTATAAAATATAACTTTTGATATTTTATCATGAAAATATTAATATTTTAATATTAATAGCAATTATCGGATAATAAATTTAAGTGTTTAAAATACTTTGATATATTATAAATATATTATAATATTAAGTGATGATTTTCATTAATATTTGGTAATAAATAAATATTAATGATAAAAGAATTATGTGGTATTTAATTCATTTAATACGAGTTTAATTATTGAAAATTCAAGATAAATGATAATAATTATTTAAAAATTATTACGAGCTTACGAAAAATATTTTGACTGATATTAAAATTATCTGAGATAATTGTTAAGTGTTAAGGCAGAGTTTAATTGAACTTAAACTCGAAGAATTGTCCGACTAGACCGTCGAGACATTAGAACTTTAATCGAAAGTCAAGTCGAATTAATTGAAATAGTTTGACACGATCTCATCGAGTCCTATGTATGTTGTAGACTGATAGGGTTAAGTGTTATGTGTTATGTGTTTAGGTTATTCTATATATATATAATATTATATTGTGATGATATTATTCTAATATTGGAGATCTATATTACTAATATTAGGTCTTCGGATAAAGCGTTATAAATTGCGTAGCGGTAATCAACGATTCAGGCAAGTTTGTTTTTACTTAACTTTACTAAGAGTTATTTCATTCAGATATGCTTATGGATAATCATTACTGATTGCCATTGTAAAATTGTACTCTGTACATATTGCATGTATAAGTCAGGTATGAAAGGCTGATCACCTTCATTACCCTTCGGTCAGGATATAATTGTTCATGTTATATACTTGTTCAGTCAAAAGTTTGTTCGTGCTAGTTCGCAATTATATTGTTGAATTATAGCCAACTTATTATTCAAATCCTTTCAATCATGATATATCGTTAAATTATTGAACTTAAACTTGTTGGGCAACTTTTATGCTCACCCTTGCTATATCATGATAAACATTGAAGATTAAGACGAATATGTCGGATACAAGGAAAGGTTAAAGACAGTTCTAGCGTAAAGTTAATGTGTGCAATTAGATTTGTAATAGTATTGTATGATATTAATGTTATTGTAAGTTAAATAAGTTATGTATTGTGTATTAAGTTAAGGTTACTCGACCTTAGGGAAAAGTGTGTAAGTTTATTGTATAAACAATTTATGTTTATATCTTCCGCAAATAAGTAATAGTTGTATAGAATGATCGAACCGGATCCGCGGTGATTCGGGACCTCGGATTCGGGGCCCTCACAGTATGATGTAGTATGACAAAGTCACAAAATGACGGAATCCTCAAACAGACTATAAATACAGTGCGGTATCATGACGTCATAAAATGATCTTCAGAATTTTAAAGATAAATTATTGCCAATTGAATTTGGCCAGACATGCTTCCATTGATATTCAAATTATTGGTATGAGTCTAAGCTATTTGATTCAGCTAGACAAATGTTTATGAAATTCAAAGTATTCTTTGAGAGCTTATGCCGAACCAAATTGTTTTGGCGTAGATTCAGATGTTGAGAAGCTGAGGTGAATAACCCTTTTATAGGGGATTATATTATACGAAAGCATTAAAATGTTTGTACATAAAACATTGTACGAAGGGTTGATTTCGTTGAGTATGAGAAGAATGGTCCATATAGTCTTATGACTGTTAAAAGTTCAAGTCGAGATACTTGATAACCTGGGGACGTAGTTCAAGGTCTTGTGACCCCTCAGCATGATTCGAGAATCTTTTAAATTCCTAAGTTATTCATAATGCTTCCTAATTATTGAGCAATTATGGAAGATTCTTGTTATTCTAAAAGGTGAATGTGGTCAAGATGATATTCCTTAGAAAGAAGTAAGTCATAGAATGCGACACTGAATGATGAATATATTGAATAAGTGAGAAAAGAAATTTTGAAATGAGAAGGAGATGAGTTATCAAATAATAATGTAAAACTTTTAATGGAAAAGTTTAATAATTGTAGAAAGATCTTTGTGGAAAGAAAGTGGTTATAGAACCTAATGAATGAATAAAGTATTAATGTAAAATCTATTTTGATAGATTGAATGAATAAAGATTAATAGATAAAATTTCGAGGATGAAATTCTTAGATGAAAGGGTGAATATAATATCCCGAGTGTTTATGATAACGATCCTTAGAAAAGGAAATGAATGGGTTAAAGAATATATAATACTCAAAATATAATTGAGTTCAAGTGAAAGTTATGAAATAAAACCTAGAATTTGTTGAAGAAATGAATGTAGTAGGAAATATAAAACCTATATTAAGGTAATGTGTTGAAGATATTCAACGATAAATTTTGAAAAGAGATTTGGTGAAACCGAGTAAAGGAGGTTTCTTTGATCCGAGGATAGAATCCTTATAAGGAGGGAAAGATGTGACACAACCCGAATTTTCATAAGTTATTAAAATAAGAATTTAATAATTAAAATTCTTATTATGAGGTGTATATGTAAGAACCAAAATTTTCAAAAAATATTAAAATAAGAATTTAGTAAATAAAATTCTTAAGGCATGTGAAGGGTTCGAACAAGAATATATATATATATATATATATATGTATATAAGAATATATATATATATATATATATATATATATATATGTGTGTGTGGGGGTGGGTGGGTGGGTGGGGGGGTGTTACGAGGTATGTGGTATTGTGTTACACAGGGTAATATGAGCGATGTAATAAGTGATGTTGTGTTTAATAAATATATATCATTATTATATATTTATTATAAATTGTAGAGATAAATTAGTAAGAAGATGGATAAGACTTATCTATCGGCATTAAATAATTTATAGAATTATTTTATCATAGTTGGTGACATTAAATATCTTTGATAATCACCAATTTCTTGAGTATGTATGAGTAAGTATCAAGTCTAAGGCAGTGCGACCGTACCCTTTAATGGTGGAAGTATAGGCAATGGGCTAAACGATTCCTTCAGAGAGCAAATGTATATACGAATTAGTAACTGATCTAACTCACTATGAAAATAGTGTAGACGAGACGAAAACTAATTTGTTGGTTGTTTGTGGGAAACCACTTAGTGTACTATATTGAATATCATTAAATATTCGATGTGTGCTAGGTTTGGACTTGTATATATGTACGTTGTTGACGAGAAAAGAAAATTGATATATCTTTAGATAAATATTTGTTAGAGAATTATTGACTAATATTGGGATATGGTTAAAGGTATAGATTAAAGGAAGAAGAGTTAAACTTGAAGTTTAATCTCTGAATTATTGAAGAATGTAGAAATTGATATTGTAAAGTCAAAAAGGAAATTAATTTTGGTTAGTATAATAAGATAGCATGTAGGGAGCATTTTAAAGGAATTGCGAGTTAAGTTCTGTTTCGATTTAAAGCATAGCATGTCTGCGTCCTAACTTGAGGTGGCGCGGCCGCGCCGGCCTGTAGACTGTTCATGATGAGTTTGTGTAATATGAACTTTAAGAGTTGTATATTAGTGGCTAATATGTATATAAAGGATCATAAGTTATGTTCCTACTGTCCATGAATAGATTTAGATAACAAAGCATGAATTGAATGTGGGTTAGTTATGGAAATTAACTAAACAAGAATAAATATTGGTTAACTTAAATTAAGTTGAAAATTATATTATGGAATAATATAATTGTGTGGCAGTGGCGTGATAGTAAATTAAATGAAAGGAGTAATTCACTTAAGTAAAATGGTGAATTAATATATGTGCTTTACATAAAGAAAATAAAATGATTATGTTAATTAATTTTGGTATTTTATATATTACATAATATGGTAATATATGAAAGAGTTTAATATGTGTAAGATGTTAATGTAAAGATTGAGAAAGTTGTCTTAGGACGATCGAATAATTATACGCATAGTGTATATATTAAATAATATGGTAATATATGAAAGGGTCAAATCTTTCTTGTCCAGTGATTTCTTCTTTTCTCCCTTGAATCAAACCTTGGTGCAAAGCTAGAAACTGGTTAACCAACTCTCTATAAATGGAAGCTCACATTCTTCCCATTCTCTGTTGCTTAAGAATTATCTGATAAATTTCATTAGAGAGTTGAGTTGCTGAGAATTGAGGAAGCATAATCAGTGTGTTGAGGGATACAATTAAGCTTCAAAGAGGTAATAACACTATCCCAAATGTTCTTGATTCTTAAGTTTTGAAATATCTTAGAAATGACAAGATATACTTGCTAAGTAAGTCCAAAAAATTGATGGATAAAACTTGTTATAATCCATGAATTGTTACTAGCTACTGATAATATGGTCAAATGCGAAAACATCGAAAGTTAAACGAACCAATTTGTTTGAGAAACGAATTCGTGGTGAACGAATTCGCTAAATTTGTCAAAATGTGAAAATATAGCATGAACATTGAATTGGAACCCTTAAAATGATTTGTTAATATGTTTGAAGTGTTATAATTAGTCTATAGATGAGTAGCTAAGAGTTTAACGAGTCCAACGAATCGAAAATCAACTAATTCGGACTTAAAATGAAGAAGTTATGAAGATTTGAAGTAGAAACATTGAGAACTCAGTAATCTGGGTGAGGCCAAAAGCGGCCATGGCGCCTGTGGTAGTAGCGGGCGCTATTGGAAACCTTGCCTAATGGTGCTTAAACACTTATTTGGGTTGGTGAAGTAATTGGGCGTGGCCGCGCCTAATGTGTGACTGGTGTGACTATTTTGACATGTTCTGGTAAAATGATCATAACATTTTTATACGAACTCCGATTGAGGTGATTCAAGATGATCCAAAACAAAAACAAATAGATCTACAACATTTGTTCTGTAAGTTTTTTAATTGGAGGTCGTTAGGAAGGGTCAAAGTAGTCATCGTTGTTACTGTTACGTAATCAAAGGCCATCGAAGAGCGTCGAGCGAGCACATACACGAGTATAGTGCTCCCGACGATGGAATATGTTATTCTAGGTGATAAAACATGAATTTGCGTGATAATAGACATGTCATATGGCTAAGATTACTTCACTCATAATGGAATGCTTTAACAATGATTTCTAAAAGAAAAGTTAGAGTTTTTGAGAAACGAAAGTTGATGAATTTAGTGTCCTTCGAGTTCTAACCTTGGACCCTATGTATGCATATCAACGGACATGAAATGTATTTTTAAAGTTTCCTTACATATACTAAATTTATATATCTTGGTTTAAAGTGTTTTGAAAGAAAAACTTGAAGTTTTGAAAATGAAACTTGACGAACTTTGTGTCTTTTAAGTTCCGACTTTGGGAACAAGTGAATGTAGTCTAGTTATGTGTACGGATGGATAAGAAATGTAATTTCAATATATATTGCACCTAAAAGGTTGTCAAGCTCGGTTTAGTATGTGTTTTAAAGAGAAATTTAAAAGTTTTAGAAACTTAATTTGATGAGCATTGTATTACTTACATTATGACCTTATAAGCAAGCATGATAGAGTTGTTTATGCCTTTGAGCACGAATGATATGCGCACTCAATTAGTTAAGCATGACATACGTTATTTAAACATGTTTTAAAAGTAAATGAAATATGTTATGTCTATGTAAATGAGATAGATACATGTGAGCATGCTATTAAAGACTTGTTAGTACCAATATAAGGTTTAAAAGCTTATAAACCTTGAATCTTGTTAAAGAAAGTTGTTAAGCCTTATTGATTGAAATAATTCAACATAGAGCTAAGTAATTCAAAACTAAATGATTTGAAATATGAACTTGAAGAAATATCAGAACTTACTTGATGTATGTTTAAAGTACATATTAGAATACATGTCGTGCGAGGAATTATGTTTGGCAATAAAAAGCCTTAGTTTGGTTCTGGCTGGGAGTAGCGCGTTCGTGCCACTCCCAAGCTTATATGTAGCGCGGCCGCGCCGTCCTGCAAAGCGACCAAGAGCAGTTTGTTAACTGCATAGTCTTAAGCTATGGTTATATGTTGTCCTTAAGGATTACAAGATATGAAACAAGATTGTTGAGATAAATATGATAGTAGAATGAGCTAGTCTCATGGTTATCCTAAGTTCAAGTAAAAATGAAACCAAGTTAGGAAACAATATTTGTTTTATATTACGAGCGTATGAAATGTATGACTGATGGGTATGAATCCATGATTATATAACTGGGGAATATGAGTAATTGGGCATGAAATCCTCGAATAGCTCTAGAGATCTGATAGGTTTAATCACTATCGGCTGAGATAACGTCAAGGCTGCTTGACCTTCATTGATATGTGTGTCAACGGCTTGAATTCGCGTTGTAATCCCCTATCGGGGCTTCACGTTGTAACCATCGCTGATGTGTGTAGCGGCGGCTGGTCATCGGATGGTTTTCGATGCTCTGTTGGGTTTGTTTCCAATGGTTATCATGATGTCAAGGCTGCTTGACCTTCACTGATTTGTGTGTCAACGGATGAACATGCGTTGTAACCCCGCAGGGGACTCACGTTGTAACCCCCGTCGGGGATCTACGTTGTAACCCCCATCGGGGATCTACGTTATAACCCCCGTCGGGGATCTACGTTGTAACCCCAGTCGGGGATTCACGTTGTAACCCCCGTCGGGGACTCACGTTGTAACCCTCGTCGGGGACTCACGTTGATCTTTAAGAGTAATGACCTGGAGTTGGCGACATCGGACCTGTACGAGGTATTGCCAGATGTGATTTGTGATAAATGAGATCATTGGCAGGGTATACCTCATGTTCGGGTGACTACCAATGAGCGATGTAAAGACTCAAAGTTTCATCTGAGAAGACCAGGATTGTATGCTGTTTTGCTCAATCGCATGGCGTTTTTATTCTCGATTTGACCTTTCTAGTCCGCAAGAACTCCTTTGCAACTCGAAGCTGGGTCGAATTTGGAGGGTGGGGCCCACATAGAAATTGTCGCAGTACACTCTGCTGCGCAGCATGCAGATGACCTCTGACCAACCTTGGAAGATAAAATCCAGCAGGTTGGCAACAGAAGTCATTTTCAACTTGTCGTGCGTTGAGAAATCCGTGAGCCTCCTTCAGATCTGCTGAGTTCGGGCTATTTTCTGCAAATTTTGTCACCGTACAAGTGTTCTACACTATCCTGGTAACGTATGCATGTATTTTTTCCAGTTTTTATCCGTTAGATTTTGATTTATCACATGAAATGCATCTAAACACATAGTAGTGATTATGTATGCACAAATGACTTGATAAAAAATATTCAACATAGTAAATGTTAGTATTAAACCATGCTGAACATAATGATGTGAAAAAATTTGACTTTTGAGACAGTCAAATTGGCACCTTTTTCTACTATTTTTTGTCCTATTTGAGGTCCAATGAGCAAAAGGTAGAAAGGCAAAGTACTCCTAATATTGAGGTTAACCTTATGCATGGATGATTTTGATTTTTTATGTATATATTGTGTATATGACTTTGGGGCAGGTGTGCTACTGAATGGCCACCTAGACATGCCTATGTGCATGTGGTTAGTCTTATTTTCAAAGGGGACTATGGCAAAAATTTTCAAAATGTAGGCACTGGGTAGTCATGCATTTTAACTCTATTGTATGTTAAAGTAAATGCATGCATGCATATAGTCATAAAATGCATTCTAGAAAGCTCCAGGTAAGGAAATACCACACCCTTTCTGAGGTGATTTGGAGACTTGTTGTCCAGATATTATGGATCCGGATCAACCGAGCAGTTCCCGCAGGACCACTTCTGGTATACGGAGGAGGGCTTCTGAAGTGCCTCGTCCCCGCTCTGTGAGACATTATCGTCGATTGGTGGAGGCCGTGATTCATCCAGTTCGGGCAGACGTGCCAGACGTTGAGGACGTGGAGGAGGATATTCCGATTGAGGATCCCGCTCCTGCTGCACATGTTCCTCGTAGGGAGCTACCTTGTATTCAAGTGGCAAACCCAGAGCTGTTGGGTGATTTGAGCAGACATCCATCGATGTATTTGCATGCTAACAAGGTATGGCGTTAGACTTTTTGATCTTCCTTCTTTCCTATTGATGAGGATTAAAGGGTTCTGATGTTGATCTGCATTTCATGCAGGTTCCGGGTTTTACACAGCCTCGAGGGAATTGGTTGAACATTCACTCCATGTACCAGGCGCTTCATCGTGACTATAGAGCGGTAGTACATGAGTGGGGATTCAGGGCATTCTTCTCCATCCTTCCCCGTCAGTGTCCCTGGGGTTACCTCGGGGCATTGTTTGAGCGATGGTTTCATCAGACTCAGTCACTCCATTTGCTGGATTGCGAGGTGATGATAAAGCCGATGGATTTATGATTTATCACAGGTATGGAGTTTGGAGGGGAGCCAGTGCCTTGCATGGCGAATATTACCTCTACTACCGTCAGATCCTTGTTAGGAGTTCCGGCGGAGGCGCTCAATGGCAAGACTGTCCGTTCAGGTCCTTTGAGCGTAGATGCTATGAGCGGGCTTTTGAGTGAGCCCATGCCTGATGATGTCAGAATCAGGGATCGTATTCTGCGGCGATTGTTCCTGATGATCATTAGAGGCTGCTTCATAGCAGATACCTCTTCCATGGTGTCTTTTGCTTTGATCAGTGCCACGTGTCATGTGGACCGTATTGGAGAGTATGATTGGGGCTCCTATACCTTTGCCTATTTCCTCCGGGGCATACGTATGCGTTCAAAGGGTTTGACCGAGGCTTGGCTAGGCTTTTACCCGTTTCTGCTGGTGAGTATTTCTCTTGTCATTTCCCATTTATAGGTTAAGAGTGTTTACTAATAGCAGATGTTTTGCCATTGTGTTGGCAATTTTGGGCCTATGAGAGGCTCCCATGCTTGCGTCCTGTGAGTGTGTTAGGTTTAGATACCTATCCACAGGACGACGATGGCATCATTCCATTTTATCGGAGGTCCCTGTATTGGAGGGTTTCACTCACTGCCGTATGCAGCTAGAGTTGTTGACAGTTGACACCATCATATGGATTCCCTATTCAGGGGAACACTTGACCATCGGCTTTGAGGATGGATACCCGACTGGAGTCGAGTACGTGATTTCCACCAGGAGAGTTCCTCTCTTCACAGATGGAGGCTGGGAGCTCTATTTAGGAGAGCGTGCTATTAGGAGCACCACAGGGGAGATTTGTATGTCGATCTTGCCTCCTGCCAGGCGTCATTGGCCTGTATCACAGTCACCCGTTATGGATATCCCATTGTTGGGGGTTGACGGTTTTACATTATCAGAGGGTCCATATACTTAGGAGACGTTCCAGCGTTGGTGGTTCCCTCGTACTATTGGAGCCCAGTCCCGCGCCACACAGTTTATGGGGGATATGGTTCCAAGATACGTGATGATGACGGATTGGATAGCTTATGTCCGAGATCCGACTCATTCTCGCTATATCTTTTGATAGGCCTCTGTTAGATATTGGGTGGTTGTGCCCCATTCTCGCTATATCTTTTGATAGGCCTCTGTTAGTAGTAGGGCATCTGTGCCCCATTTCCCTGTATTTGTAGCTGTAGAGAGATGATGTATTAGATGATGATATACTTAGGAATGTATGCACAGTTTTTCCATTCCCTATATCATATTGCTAGCTATTATCTGCTATGCATGTATCATGTTATGCATATGTATGTATGTCCAGAGATATTCGGCATTGACCTCTGGATGGTCTTATATTACACTACCGCATGATGTCTTCTTGACGATTAGTCGTATAGATCATACCCCAGCGTCATTGGTGGCATTGGGTATGCGATTGTGGTATGATAGTATGTCACCACCAGAGATAGGTATTCAGATCATTCTTTGCAAACATACCATGACCTTATTGATGTTTCAGGTTCCCGCAGGGTTTGTGGACGGGATGCTAGAGCATTGGGTACTGGAAAGGCAGGTCTTTCGATTCAGGACCCATGAGTTGACTCCTACTCTGGAGGAGTATGCACGATTGACGATGCTGCCTTTAGACAGATCTTGCATGCCCATGGCTTTAGGAGACATGAGTAGACGGTTTATGACTCTCACTGGATTGCGGCGCAGAGTAGTGCAGGATGAGCTGACATCTGGTCACGTGATATCCCAGCATTTTCTGTATGACAGATTTGGCTCGGAGGATAGCTATTCAAGACATTCCAGGGATTTCACCGCACCGGAGGACCATTGGCGTGTGGCCAGGGTTGATGTACTGATGCTATGCTTACTGTTGTATGTCTATATGCCACGGTACATGGATGAGATAGACATAGGTGTCATTATGGCCGTGAGAGCTCTCAGGGAGGGTCGCACCATTATACCTATGATTGTAGCAAAGACCTGCGCACAAGATCCCATCTTCTTTGTGCTTATCCGACAGGAGTGTTCACGGGTAGTTCAGTCATGTTGTACGTGTGGTTTATGTCACACTTGAGACCGATTGGTACCTTTAGACGGCATGGATATTGTTTCACCCATGATATAGCCATGTCATACTCCTTTCAGCCATCGGAGTGTATAGGTGCTCTGTCTTGGTCCACATTTTGGCGAGACATCGAGATCCATTCAAAGATATTGTCGTGTTCGGGGCTTAGCTCACCATACAGCTTCATTACTCACGCTCCGGGCATGGACTACCTCCCTCTGGCTGGTTTGAGGGGGGTGACTACTTATCACCCACTGGCTGTGATGCCACAGTTTGACCAGTTCCAGGATTTTCATCCTTTCGAGGGGGCGATAGGTCAGCGTTAAGCTTCTTAATATCTCTCAGCAGAGGACCGATCCCATGTGTATGCTTGTTGGGATCAGCGTGAGATAACTACTTTTTCTGTGAGCCATCCGGGTTGTTCCGCAGAGTATTCCGTATGGATGGAGACAAAGATTTTATCGGCTGCAGCAGTATCTACAGTACCGGATAGTGAGTCAGACGATGTAGAGCCCATGGAGGACATCGATTCCTACATCGAGGAGGAGCTGTTCTTTGGGTTGCCAAGATTTCTCCGGATTCTCCCAAAGATTAAGATTGTTGTGATTCATCACTCAAAGATAAAGATTTTGAGCAGAGTCTTCATCTGATGACCTTTGAGAGAGATCAGGCTCAATCTATGATGTTGACTGCTCTTGATGGGAGAGACGCAGCTCTATTAAAGAGAGACGAGGAATTAGCTCGCAGAGATATTGCTGTTGTTGAGCGGGATGAGGCTAGATCAGCCAGAGACGTAGTGATAGTTGAGCGGGATAGTGCTATATCTGCCCGGGATGTAGCCGTCACAGATAGTACTGCCGTGAGGTCCCTTACCACTGGTATGATCACAGAGATGAGCGCATAAATTGATGATCATATGGTCACCATGCAGATGGCTGCAGATCTATTGGGTCGTGTGGATATTCTCGTACAGGAGACCACAGCTTCACCTCCATCTTCTGAGAGGGACGCCATGTTGGGCTTGTTAGCTCGCATATACCCTGACTTGTAGATGAGCTTGTATTTTCCGCACAGACTTAGCTTAGCCATTTTGTCACGTATACGATTTACATTGTATATATCAAACAAAGATTATATATATGATGAGAGAAATATATTTTTGGATCACTTCCCTTTTAGATATGCTTTGCTACTTGCTTGATATTTTGCCTGCTGCTTCAGGGCTTGTGATCTTGATGTATTCTGAATTCCTCCTCGGTGGATGGACATTGAGTTATCTCTGGATAGTTTAGAATGGATCATCAATCTGTATGTATCCCTACCATCTTTGGTGTCTTGGGACTGGTTTCTGAATGAAAATATGGAGAGGAGTGTGGCTTTCCTCTCTGAGATTGACCGAACCACAGATGGTCGCCAGTACTTCTATATAGGAGAAGCCTAGTTAATTCCACCTCTTATGGATTGGTGTTGCTCTTCAAGGTATGATCGCAGCTTAGATGGTTGCCGAATCTTCTATCTGGGAGGAGTTCAGGTAATTCCATCCCTTTGGTCTGAAGCCGAATGAAATGTAGTGGATTGAAAGATGATCCTAGTACCAATTGACAATGGTTTGTTTTGGTAGGGGGTGAGACCGAACCATGAATGGCTGCCTACATACTCCTATTGAAGAGGAGATCAGGTCTGCGTACTTCGAACCTGGTGTAAGAGGTTCAACGCTGTATATGGTAAAAATGGTGTAGGAATATTTTTGGTTGTTTTTGTTTTTGTAAGGGTAGAAATGTTTATGTTATTTTTTTTTATTATGGCCGGGCCATATAAAACGGTTGCCTACGTACTCCTATTGAAGAGGAGATCACGTCGACGTATTTCGCCCCTCAGGGCGATTGGAAAAGCTTAATCCCATGTGCAGGTCAGAGTGCGGGGAGGAGAAAGTTTAATCCTAGGTTGAGGATAAACTGTAGGTATGAGAAGTTTGATCCCAGGTATGGGTAGCCAAACTGCAAACGCGAGAGGTTCAATCCGTGGTGGGATGACCTAAGTCGTAGGAACGCAAAGGAGAGCCAGGCTGCTGGCTTGAAAAGTATGTTTCCCTGAGGGGCAAAGTGTAGAAGAGTTGTATGTAGTAAAGGGTTAAAGAACAGGAATGGTTGGTGATCTGATGGTCCAACACGGGATGTTTGCTTGATGGCAACTTCGCATATAGTAGTACATTTCACGGCGTCCGAATTGATGAGTTGTGGAAATTCATCGCCGTCCATTTCTTGCAATCTGAGAGCGCCTCCTGTCAATATTTCCTTGACAACAAATGGGCCTTCGCAGTTAGGAGATAATTTTCCCTTAGATTGATCTGGGTTGTCAAGGATCTTCTTCAAAACCAAGTCATGTTGTTTAAACTGCCGTAGCCGGACTTTTTTGTTGTAGGATATGGCGATCCTTTGTTGATATAACTGACCATGGAAGATAGCCGCGGTTCACCTTTCGTCTATTAGAGACAATTGGTGATACCTGTCTTGTACCCATTGGTCTTCATCCAGCTGAGAGTCTATCAACACTCGGAGGGATTCCATTTCAACTTCTATGGGGAGTACTGCTTCCATCCCATAGGTTAATGCATAGGGGGTTGCCCTAGTGGAAGTGCGCATTGAGGTTCTGAGGCTAACAGAGTCGGATGCTGATAGGTCGTGCCAACCTTTGTGGTTGGCGGACATCTTTTGCATAATCTTCTTGATGTTTTTGTTAGCCGCTTCAACAACACCATTCATCTTCGGACGATAGATGACAGAGTTAAGATGTTTGATGTGGAATTTACTGCATAATTCCTCCATCATTTTGTTGTTGAGGTTCTTAGTATTGTCTGACACAATCACCTCTGGTTGTCCATATCGACAAATGACGTTGTTTCTGATGAAAGAAATGATGACTTCTCTAGTAACCCTGGGGAAGGAGGCTTCTTCTACCCACTTGGTAAAGTAGTCGATCATGGTGAAGATAAATCGATGACCATTACTGGCTTTAGGCTCAATGGGCCCGATAACGTCCATTCCCCACATTGAGAAGGGCCAAGGTGAACTCATATTGTGGAGTTCCCGTGGAGGGGCGTGTATAACATTCCCACGAATCTGGCACTGATAGCATCTCTTGACGTCGTTATTGCAATCAGCTTTGAGAGATAGCCAATAATGTCCTGTCCTGAGGACTTTCTTGATAAGGAGGGGGCCACTCATGTGGGGGCCACAGACTCCGCCATGGATTTCATCCGTAAGCCTTTGAGCTTGATCTTTGTCTAAACATCGGAGGAGACCTAGTTCTGCATCTCTTTTGTAGAGTGCATCTCCACTCAGATAGAATTTCATAGCAAGTTGATGGATCCGCCTTTTCTCAGTCGGGCTCGCCTTAGCGGGTGTAGATTCATATCAGAGATATTCCTTGATATGTTGATACCAAGGATGTTGGATGGGAGGTAGCTCATCCGATACTTCTCCAACATAATTCCCATAGGCTAGGGCCTTGTGTAGGGAAATTGTGACGCTTGGTAAATGTTCCTTATCTAATATGCGAATCAAGGAGGCCAAAGTAGCTAATGCGTCCGCAAAGTCATTCCTATTACGAGGAATGTGTAGAAAGGAGATTTCTTCGAACTCCAAAGCCATCTTCAAAACCTACCGATGGTAGGGCAGCAAATGTAGTTCCTTGGTTTGATAGATTCCAGTGGATTGTCTGATTACCAAATCTGAATCTCCAAAGACAGTTAACCGCCTGACGCCCATTGAACGGGAAAGCTTTAGCCCCATGAGACAGCCTTCATACTTAGTCGTATTGTTGGTGCTAACAAACTGTAATTTGATGGCGACGGGATACTGATCCCCCGTACCAGATACTAGAACTGCTCCAGCTCCAGAACCTTTCATATTAACACTCCATCAAAATACATCTTCCATGATTGGCGCAGATCGCATCTTGATGGTGTTGTTGAACTCATTACTCCTTCATCAGGAAATATGTTTCAAGGGTTTGAAATCCCACGAAGGTGCTATTAGTTGATCCGCGATTCCTTGACCTTTGATGGACTTTTGAGTCACATATACAATGTCAAATTGTTGTAGGATCAACTGCCATCTGGACAGCCGATAATTTAACATGGGTTTATTGAACACATATTTGAGAGGATCCACGCGGGATATGAGATGGGTTGTGTGACCATGGAGGTTATGTTGTAACCTCATGGAAGCCCATGCTAAAGCACAACACGTCTTTTCGATCAGAGTGTACTTGTGTTCACTGTTACTAAACCTTTTGCTGAGGTAATAGATAGCTACTTCTTGGCCTCTATCGTCTTTCTGTCCCAGCATGCAGCCCATGGCGTTGTCACTTATGGACAGGTACATGAACAGGGGAACATCATCCCTGGGTGGTACCAAAATGGGAGCTTTGACTAGCTATTTCTTGATTGTGAGGAAGGTATTTTGACACTCATCATTCCATTTCATGGAGGAGTTCTTCCTTAATAGCTTGAAGATTGGCTCACAGGTTGCTGTGAGTTGAGAGATAAACCTGCTAATGAAGTTGATTCTTCCCTAAAATCCCCGTATTTCCTTTTCTGTCTGAGAAATGGGCATTTCCGTGATGGCTTGGATTTTGGCAGGATCCAGCTCAATCCCTTTGTGGCTGACTAGAAATCCTAGCAATTTGCCTAATTTAACGCCAAAGGCGCATTTAGCTGGATTCAACTTCAAGTTGTACTTACGCAACCTGTTGAACAACTTTCTGAGATGGTCTAGATGGTCATCCTCCTTCCGGGACTTGATAATGATGTCATCAATGTAGATCTCGATCTCTTTGTACATTAAGTCGTGGAAAAGAGCCATCATAGCTCGTTGATAGGTGGCTCTGGCATTGATGAGGCCGAATGACAACCGTCTATAGCGAAAGGTTCCCCAATGCGTGATGAAAGTAGTTTTCTCATGGTCTTCCTCAGCAACCATGATCTGATGATACCCCACAAAGCAATCAAAGAAAGGAGTACATGTCGTACAAGGCAAAGATTATCAATGAGAATGTGGATAAATGGCACGGGAAAGCTATCTTTTAAGCAAGCTTTGTTCAAGTCTCGGTAATCCACGCAAACTCGCACCTTCCCTCCAGGTTTAGGTATGGGCACAATGTTGGATATCCACTCAGGATATGTAGACACCATGATGATGCCAGCTTGAAATTGTTTCACAATTTCTTCTTTCACCTTTAAACTCCACTCGGTTTCAATCTTTGAGCTTTTGTGACCGGCTTAAATCCTCTTTAATGGGAAGGCGATGAAGGACAATGTCAGTGGACAAACCCACCATGTCTTTATGAGACCATGCAAACACATCCTAGAATTGGGTTAATAGCGTAACCATGTCATTCTGTTGGTCTGGGGTAAGGTCTAAACCAATCTGGATTAACTTAAGGCTTTCTAAGGTTCTGAGATTGAAAGAAGTGGTTTGATTAAGGTTGGGTTTGGGTTTGGGTTTGTCTTTGACCCATTCTTGAATTTCTGGAGGCACCTCAATGTCATCCTGTATATCCATCAAGGCTGAATTCATCTCTACATCAAAGGTACAATCCTTGTGGAGAAGAGGCCGTGTCGCAAGTACTGAGCACATCTAAATTCGTGAGTCCTAAAACAAAATATGCTTTCACGTAGTATATATGAAATGTGTTGATCATACACAATGTTAGCATATACTGACAAAATAAAGCGCTAATATATGCGAAAGAAAGTAAGCGGTTATTATATCTACAGGCGTAAAGAGTTTACCGCGCTTACCTATGTCGACCAATGCAAGGAATGTTGTTCCAATTGGCAAGGGTAAAGTCCGAGTGGACCATGATGATGGAGGGATTGTCATCATCCTCCTCGTCCCGAATGATGGCCATTACGTCCCGCAATCATCGCATGGGGTGTATCTGTTGGTATGTTCATCATGAACGATGATGCGTATGCCTGACATCATTCGGATGATGTCTTGCTTGATTCTTCGTTCCTCCTCTTCCACTGCGGGATTTGGAACAAAGACTTATTTCTCCTTTACCGGTACCGGCTTGGGAAATAACATAGCCATTACATTGGCTGGTACCTTTACAGGAGGTTGTGCAGACTTAGAGTTTGAAAGCGAAGATAAACGCTGCATGGTTGAAGCTGAAGGAATATGTTGATGTTTATGAGGATTCCTGTGACTAGAACTGGCAGAATAGCCTAGCCCAGCTGTTCTAGTTTGCCTGGTTAAACGAATTGGGTATTTGATACCCTGGAAATCTTTACCCAGCCTTTGTCTCGGTTTATGACCCAATGACATCATTTCTTGAGTAGCCGACATTACCTCGGCAGAAATCTTGGGTTCGTGCAATGACATTCCAATAGCATGGTATTGGGTATTGCTTACTTCCAAAGCATGAAAGTTGACTGGTTCAACATCTGCATTGGTATTGATGAATGGCATGTCCCCGTGTTGAGGATACTCTGGTTTAGCGTTGACCGTGACCAGTCTATTATTGATAATGTATTTCAACTGTTGGTGAAGAATGGAGGGGACTGCCCCAGCCATATGAATCCATGGTCGCCCCAAGAGCAGGTTGTATCCCGAATCTATCTTGATCACATGATAGTATGGCTACTCCGAATTCGGTTGAGATTGATGTTCATCTTCACCAAGGTAGCGTATGGACAGATATTTAGAGAGGAACCTCCATCTATCAGGACTCCAGCTAGCATGTATCCAGAGGACAAGACCGCAATGTGCAATGGCTTGCAATGACCGGTCCCCTCTGGCGGTATGTCAACATCAGTGAAGGATATCACATTGTTGTTGAAAATGTGATCAACCAGATGTTAAAATTTTTCCGTATCAACTGATGTTGGTAGATAGGCTTCTTCTAAAACCTTCAACAAGACCTTCCGGTGATTCTCGGAAGTTAGGACCAAATCCAAAATTGATTTTTGTTGTAGAGTTTCTTTTAAGCTTAAAACCATCGTGGCTTCGTTATGACCCATAGTGTGGAGGAATTTTTTAATCTTCTCCATGGGTATTTTCCCCTTTGATTTGATGGTAGACTTCATCACCCGTTGGGGAAGATACAGTGGATTTTCCTTCGACACTGCAGCAGTTGTATGTGAGGTGGATCCTTCACCTCCTCTATAATTCCACGAAACTTTGCGCAAGCTAACAATAGGATATTGTGCTCTGCACGGCAAGTTGATTGGCTCGGGAGCGTCCACTTTCAAAGGATTATTGCTTCCCTTGAGTTGAATTGTTAGCATTGTGAGTGTTTTGTTAATCCCATCAGTTTCAGTGGATATGACTACTACCACACTCTTCTACTTAGTAGGACCGGAATTCTCACTTGCACGTAACACAGTATCGTCGTTCGCTAGGCGCAGGACACCACTGTCGATTAGATTTTGGATAAGGTGGTGGAGTGCCCAACATTCTTCTGTGCTGTGACCGCGAGACTGGGAGTGATATTGACATACTCCATCAGAGTTGTACCGCCCTGAACGGGGGTTGATTGGAGGTAGAAGGGAACTGATCCTTCCTTCATTGATTAACATATGAAGGATTTCCTCCATAGGTTGGCCCAAATAGGTGAATTCCCTTTTATTGGCAAAATCCCGACGGGACTTGGTATTTTCTCACTTTGTCTTCCAGCATTTCATTTTTTGAAAGTGACGAGGGAATATTCATGACAAGAGGTAGGAGACTGGCATGCTCCTGGCTTATTAATTGACGTGTCACTTGATGCTGATAAGTCACCAGTTCCGCCAATTGCTCAATTTGCTTACATAGAGCTTTCATCTTTTGTTCCATTGTGAACTGGAACTTGGCATAATCCCATTTGTCATCACCGTCTTTGAGGGTCTGGGAGGATTCACAGCTAAAATTGGAACTCTGTCCGTTGCTCCAATTGATCATGTTGACCTCTTCTTCTTTGTGTTGAGGAAGAGGGTTGTCTTGAACATGAGGCTGATCTGGTTTGGTGACCACGATCTCCCCGTGGTCTATCAGGTCCTGGATCTTGTGTTTCAAGGCCCAACAATCCTGAGTATCATGTCCAGGTGCCCCGGCATGATAAGCACATTTCCGAGCAGCATTGAAACCCCATCCATTAGGGCTGGCCGGTGGAAGAAGATGTGTAATTTTCTTCTATGTTGCCAAAAGAGTGAGAATGTTCTCGAGGGTATCCCCTAAGGGTGTAAACACTCGAGGGCATTTGACTTCTCCACCTTTTGGTATTGGAGGGTTCGTAGATTGTGCTTAAAAGGGAGTGTAGTTTCTCCTTTGAATGTATATGTGTTTTGATTGCCTTTTTGACCTGTAGATCGTGGAAACATCTTCCTCTTTCTTTTTATGGATGGACCCTTGGGGTTGTTTCCATAATTTCCGGATTGGATGTGATCAAGAATGACTTTAAGGGTACTAGGTCTTGAATCTTTTGGACTTCAAACCCATCTCAACCATCTCCACATGTTTGACCATTTCGGAAAATGGTTTGTCAATGCCGCTAAAACTCTCTCTATAGAACGGGCTTTCAGATGTCTATAAAAGTCATGACCATCTCTCGATTCTCATCATGGAAGGACTAACTTGGGCAACCAGCATCTCCACCTTTGAGCATACTCTCCGAAAGACTCGTTTGACTGTTTCTTGATCTTGGTAATTTGATACCGATCAGGAGCCATCTGAGTTTAAAAGCTGTATTGAGTGAGGAAAGCATGCGTTAGCTCTTCCCAGCTATGGATCTTCGAATTGTCTAATCTTGTGTACCACAAACGGGCTTCTCCAGTTAGACTCTTTTGGAACAATTGCATTCTGAGCTTTTCGTCCTCTGCATAAGATCCAAGTTCTCCAATAAACACTTTTAAATGTGTGTAAGGATCTCCTAACCCGTCATATTTCTCGAAGTCAAGAGTTTTAAACTTTTCTGGATAATGAACACCAGGGAAAATGCAAAGATCAGCATATGAAACACTCACGTGTGTTCCAATTCCTTTGATAGCACGAAGGGTCTCTTCCATTTGGAGGACTTTCTTTTTGATGTCACCAGTGCCTGGATCTCCAGTGGGATGGGCAGCATCATGAGTTTTGTTGGTCGTATCCAACTGCAGTTCAGGTATTGTAATGACCTGGGTTCCCCCTTTTGCGGAGGATTCAGCATGTATGGGTATTTTTGGACCCTGATTGAACTGGTGTAGTTCTTTGAGTAGAACGGCCAAATCTTTAATTTGTTTGCTTAATTCATCGAATTCTTTGCGAGAAATTGGATTAAGGTCAGTCTGGTCAGATGATAACATGATTGACTGTAGGCCTGTAGCCTTTTTGGACTTTGACCGGGTAGTAGGTCCGACTGGTTCCCTGCAAAAGACTTGCATAGTTTAGTCTTTAGGGAATGTGTATAATAACATGTTATGTGGTGTGTCCATTTTAGGAATTTTATCCTGCAAAACGGGTGTCAGCTATTTGTAGCATGTATGTGGACATATTGCTTCATATTTCTCATTACATGGAGATAAATATGGAATGAAATTACAAGTAATTGTGCTTACAAGTAATTGAAAATGACATCATGAAGAGACTTTCCTCCGTTTTGGGTTTATCAGAGGCTGACCTATCTTAGGTTACTCTCGCGGCTTTTTGGCATGAAGGTTCCCAAATCATCGCAATTTACTCAACAGGAATTTAATCCGGTCTTTCAACTGGAGCGAATTTGGGTGGTGCCTTTCCTGAGCCTCGGAGAATTAGTCTTCTCACGAGTCCAGTAATCAAACACCGACGGGATAGCCTCCTGGTGGAGGGACCACACAACATACATTCACATACATCACGTCTCACCATATGATAATGATGACATGTACGAAGCACTAATATCACAAGCAGATATGGTGCGAAGCACTAATATCATAAATAGTTATGGTGTGAAGCACTAAGTGCAATAAGAAAATGCATTCGTACACATTCATCATCAATGTAAATGGAACATCCACACATAAGTAGATAACAATTTTGAAAAGATTGTAATAGCGGCTTAAGTCCTCTTACTGGAGTCCTCAGCAGAGTCGCCACCTGTCGATGTCGGGATTTTTAGATGTCCCTTTTCGTTACTTGTTCTTTGGTATTCTCATTTTAGGTGAGATTTGTTTGAAAAAACAAGTGAAAAAGGTTTGACATGTATAATGTCGACGATGGACTATTAAAAGTCGCCAGTTGGTTTTTTAAATGGTTGTACCAACACAACCGAGAAAAGGTTTGCACAATGACCCAGTGATGTGACACTGCTAAATGGGTCGGTGAAACCGAGATTTATTAGGGTCCGGGGACTTGGTTATGCGGAGGAAAGGTGTTAGGCACCCCCCGACATCCGTGTTACCACGGTGACCGCCTCTTTTCAACAAACTATTATCTGAATGTGTGTGTGTTTGTGTGGGTCAATGTGCTGTTATTTGGAAGTAGTGCGAGGCCTCGTTCGCACCTATATACACAGGGTTTGAATTTATGTAAAAATTCAATTTTAAGCAAGATATGGCAGTGATGTTTTATAAAAGAGGTTTTTCAAACCCTGATGCTCAATAGTAATTGAGACCTTTTACACTCCCATTTTATTAAGTGTTCTATTGATTGATTTTATTTTCTGAGATGCGAGGCATCCGTCATGCGAAAATAATGTACAAAATAATGTCGACTTCCTCGTGGGTATGGAAACCATCCGAGGAAATTCGAGACACCGTAGAATAATTTACAAAGTCGCCATAAATTTGAAAATGTCCATCACGGGAACCGAATCTAGATCCAATGGGCTGAATCTGTGATCAAATGATTCCTAGTTGCACAAGATACCGCAAGTTGTATGAAAGCAGTAAGTAGGTATATATATAAAAGCTGTAAATATATATATACAGACATGATCACCAACCACGAAGCACCTCCATGGGGGATCAGAAATGTAAATAAAGCTGTAAAAAGCTATCAACCGCCACGAAGAAAACTCCAGGCGGGATAAAACATAAATAAAGTTGTAAAGCTATCAACCGCCATGGAGGGAACTCCAGGCGGGACAAAATGTAAAGAAAGTTGTACAAAGCGATCAACTGTCACGAAGTGAACTCCAGGCAGGACAAAACGTAAAGAAAGTCAGAAGTTTATCAACCACCACGAAGTGAACTCGTGTGGGACGAATATATATATATATATATATATATATACAAAAGCGATAAACGCACCGGATGTAAAATCTGTGCTCATCGAACGAGTAGTTCACCACGGTTCATATATATATATATATATATATATATATATATATATATATATATATAAAAGTTTAGTAAACACAGGATGTAAAATCTGGGCTCATCGAATGTAGTTCGACTACGATTCATATATATAAGTATATATATATATAAGTGAATAAACGATCGGATGTAAAATCCAGGCTCATCAAACAGAGTCCGACCACAATTCATATATATAAATATATATATATATATATATATATAAAAGCGATAAACGCACCAAACCGAAGTCTAGGCTCATCAAACAAAGTCCGACACACAGTTAATATATATAAGTATATATATATATATATATATATATTAAAGCAATAAACACTCCAGACCGAAGTCTAGGCTCATCGAACAAAGTTCGACACACAGTTCATATATATATAGATATATATATATATATATATAAGTAAATAAACGCTCCAAACCGAAGTCTAGGCTCAATCGAGGCATAACTCGATAATGTTAGTCAATATGTATATAATATATATATATATACACAGACTTAAATGAAACCACGGACCGAAGTCCAGGCAAAAGTAAGCAACACGACTCTCAATGTGAAGAAGGGTGTGTGCAGAGATGAAGAGAAAGACTCTAAAGTGTGTGAGAAGGCTTACAGTTGACTGCCAAAGAAGACTTTTATATCTTTAAAGTGGGTAAACACTGGCTTTTGTAGGTACAAAAGAGGCTATATATGAGCTCACAGGTGTTTAAAATGAGAAAGTAAACTGCATGGGGTGAGTGCAGAGCAAATTGGGCAGGGCTTCCTCGCTATTTTCTCTTGCAAAATGGGCGCCCAAGCCCTATTTTTATAAGGCAAGTAGCCAAGTAGTGTGTTTAGAGGCAACGGGTGGGCCGGGTTTTTCTGCCCGTCGTCGTCTCGTAAGACGTGAACTCGCAATCGTAATGTCCACTCAGACTTTCAGAAGTGTAATCCGCGCATCTGTTTGAGGTATACAAAACCTATTTCAGACCGACGTTGTCTAGAGTTGTACGATGGCATGGGATTAGAGTTTATACGAAGTCATTGAAGCTGGGACGATGCCCTCCGGTCTATAAGCTTCAACTTCCATCCGTTACCCCGCACAATAGTCACTCGGGATTGGTTAGTCTTGTGGGACATCATTTGTGTAGAGATGTTGAGACGACGTGGCGTGGCATCGCATTGGCTAGATGACGATGTTGCCCCTCACTAGTGTTATCACGGATTCACCGATAAAGCGTGACGTTGCTCAGGCTTCGCTGAGATTGGACTGCTGCAATTATTGAAGGTCCTCATTGTCATCTTTGAGGTGTGTCTGTCTTCCCGGTGTTATCGCCGGGTTGGTACAGAACATCTCGTTGTTAGCGCCGATGTGACGCCCCCAAAATTAGGTATACATCACCCATCTTGGGTAGTCAGATACATGGTACATAATTTAAATACAACTTACTAATATAGTTTGTCATATACAATATGACATAAATCGTGAGTTTGAATACAAATATTGTCTACTAGATATTATACAAACTCAAAATGAGTCCTCATTACAATTATTATCACACTATTTCACGAATAGTGAGGACTACTAATGCTATCCTCTCGGACCATTACTCCGCTCCCCGACTCGTCCCGGCCTATATTCTCATTTTCAAGAGAACAAGTGAAAGAAAGGGTGAGCTCAACTAGCTCAAGAAGAAATATTATGACTAAGATAATGCGTAATAAATTATCATTAGCCTCACAACAATGATGTTAAACCGATAAAATATAATGAACATCAAGTTTAACTACAATGGAACCAAAGAATCCATTAAAAGAGTAAAGTAGAAAATAAAATCTACTATCTTTTACGATTTAAAAGATTTTTCATCATCGTTATATTTGAGACTCACTTTAATAAATATTCCACATCATCGAATCACCCCTCGCACTACTGCCAAGGATATTCTTTAGTATCACGACCACAATTATTCATGTACTACTACGGCCAAGAATAGTTGTGTATTCATTAATGGTCATGATCATGCCAACAATCGCCCATCAATGCAAAGACGGCTTAATCGAGGATTTTTATCACATCATTTGTAACATTAAGGTCATGATTACACCGAATAGTTTCGTCATAATCATACCAAGTCCATCTATGCACTATGTGCCATGAGATGACTTTCAACATAATATAAACATGAGGATGATGACAATGATATAAGAATTAATAAAACAAGTTCAAGAATTACTTTATCCAGAATTCTTAACGTCCAAATTGTCAAACATGATATTGCTTTTGTAGAGTAAAATTCAAGAATGCGAGGAAGAATATTTCCATGAAAAGATATTGGATGAAAACGCAAATATCAAGGATATTCTACTAATTTCATGGAGTATAGAAGTCAAAGTTTTAACCAACTGGGTATAATAAAGAATGGAATAACAAAAGAAATCACCATGCATGCGATAGACCGCATGCAGCAAGTTATTCCAATGAGAATAATAAATAACGGATATAATTCAGTCCGGCGTAAAACGCATGCATGTGATGTTCCAATGTAATAATAATAAAGAAGCGGAACCAGTGGGTGTAAAACACACGCATGAGGATGTTCCAAATGTAATAATAATAAAGCGGAACCAGTCCGTAAAACACACATGTAATCGGATGTTCCAATGTAATAATGATAACGACGGAACCTGGTCCTGCCAAAACGCACATAAATGAGGATATTCCAATGTAATAATAAAGAATGGAACAATAGAAGGATTTCACCAAGTATAGGGGAGTCCACGATATGTGAGTTATTCTAATGTAATAATAAAGGATGGAAACGTGAAGTTCTCTTCATGAATACAAAAGAATAACACCCCTTTACTTACAGTACAACAAATAATATTCCCTACTTTAGAAGAACTGAATATTGGAAAAGTGAAGTAGCGTAATACTTTTCATCTTTCTCTCTATAGTTTCTCTCTGTAGTTTTAGTGAATTCGTAAGAAATAATGAAGGAATGAGCTTTCTATTTATAGAAAACCGAGGGTGGCTCTTGGTCTTAACGAAGGGTCAAAATGACTCTTGGTAATATTAAAGAGACAACTACTATTCATGAAGGGGTAATTAACCTTTGGAACACCAAAGAGGCGCTTAACTCTTGGTAATATCAAGGACAACTACTATTTGCGAAGGGTAATTACTATCGACGAAGGTAAATACTATCGACGAAGGTAAATACTATCGACGAAGGTAATTACTATTCACAAAGGTAATTACTATTCACAAAGGTAAATACTATCGATTGAAGGTAAATACTATCGACGAAGGTAAATACTATCGACGAAGGTAAATACTATCGACGAAGGTAATTACTATTCACAAAGGTAATTACTATTCACAAAGGTAATTACTATCGACGAAGAGACTCTTAGATGATGACATATGGGCCCCCATAAAATAATCAAACTTACCACAAACGCCCTCATAACATACTCTTTATATACATCAAGGATTGAATAAATATTACCACAAATCATTTTATTTTTAATCAACACATTTTTAATCTTTCAACAATTATTAATCATTTATAACTTGTCGTCTCAATTAATAATATAACATATTATCTGATGATGATACTATGACAATAATTGAATCAATAATATAAGAGATATGATACAAGAATTATCGTAGCAATAATTGAGTATAGCTAAGTGACTTCTCACGTAAGCATCAATAATCAATACCGTGTGCTACTATATGAAACCACGCCAGACATCATGTACTTTTACCACCGGTAGTTCAACAGCTTTAACTCAGTAACACCTCCGCCGTTATTTTTATAGAAAGATAATTTTGTCGTTTTAACTACTACGACTATACTTCCGTTATGTGGGGTCCACTAATGATTCGAGCCATTGACAAATATTCCCAAACAAAAAGAATATTCCCCACCAAACTAATATTTTATAACAACTTGCTTACTTTGTAAAATTTATAAATATTATCCACAACTATAACATTATATCAAATTTATTCCATAATATTCAAAAATAATATTTATAGAAAATTCATCTTTATTTATAAAAGTCGGGTCTTACAACCTCCCTTCTTATGAAATTTCGCCCTCGAAATTAGGGTACGTACTGGTATGTCAAGAGGTAAGGATACCTTGATTTCATTTGATTCTAACTCCCAAGTCATTTCCTCAACATCATGGTTCCTCCACAAAACTTTGACTTGAGGTATAACCTCGAGCGTAGAATATGTTCTTCTTATCCAAAATTTAAACAGAACTTCTTCATACGCCAAATCTTCCGCTATTTTGTCCGGTTCTAACTCAATAATATGGTTCGGGTCTTTCACATATTTACGTAACATGGATATGTGAAAAACGTTATGAACACGAGACATATTTGGCGGTAAAGCGAGTCTATAGGCCACAGTTCCTACTCGATCGAGGATTTAAAATGGACCGATGAATCGAGGATTACGTTTTCCTCTCTTTCCAAATCTTGTAACTCCTTTCCATGGAGCAACTCTTAACAACACATGATCTCCTATATCGAATTCCACGTCCTTTCGATGAAGATCAGCATAACTCTTTTGTCGATTTTGTGAGGTTTTTATACGTTATCGGATCATTTGAATCTTTTCCGTAGTCATACGTACCAACTCCGGTCCCAACAACGTTGATTCACCCACCTCATCCCAGCAGACTGGAGAACGACACTTTCTTCCATACAACGCTTCGAATGGAGCCATGCCAATACTTGCTTGATAACTGTTGTTGTAGGAAAACTCCACCAATGGTAAGAACTTGTCCCAACTCCCCTTGAAATCAAGGACACAGAGTCTTAATAGATCTTCAAGAGTTTGAATAGTCCTCTCCGATCGTCTGGGTCGAGTCAAGGATGATATGTCGAGCTAAATCGTAAGTCTATGCCCATAGCTTTTTGCAAACTAACCCAAAATCGTGAAGTGAATCTTGGGTCTCGATCGTAAACTATGGATACCAAGATACCATGCGGTCTTACAATCTCGTTTATGTACATATACGAAAGCAAGACGTTCAAGTGTATAAGTTTCTCGATTCGGTAAGAAATGAGCAGACTTGGTCAATCTATCAACAATGACCCAAATCGCATCAATGCCTTGAGAAACCTTAGGAAGACCCCAGAACTAAATCCATGGTAATGTGCTCCCACTTCCATTTTGGAATTTCAAGTGGTTGCAATGGACCTTTTGGTACTTTATGCTCCACTTTAACTCGTTGACAAGTTAGACACCTTGAGATAAACAATATTTATCTCTCTCTTCATATTGCTCCACCAAAATGTATGATTTAATATCATGATACATTTTGGTACTCCTGTGATGGATTGCAAATGGTGTGTTGTGCGCCTCCATCATGATATTATACTTTAAATCGTGGTCGTTAGGAATACAAAGTCCGGAGTTGACTCAAGTATTCCTTCTTCATCGATTCTTGCTTCCCAGATAGCACCTTCTTGCACTTTCTTCCTCATATGCATCACCTCCAGTCGTAGCTTGAGAGTACTTTAACTTTATCGATTAAAGTCGGTTCTACTCAGATACTCGCTATCATCACACGCGTCCCTCGAGTCTTTAACTCTATCTCCATCCTTTGCAAGTCACACAAAATGGGCCTTCATGCGTTGACAACACGCACTCATACTTGCAGATATGATCTTCTACTCAACGCGTCTACTACCACGTTCGCTTTTCCAAGATGGTATTGGATGGTATGATAATAATCTTTCAACAGTTCAAGCCAACGTCGTTGTCGCATGTTAAGTTCCTTTTGAGTGAAGAAATATTTGAGGCTTTTATGATCCGTAAAGATCTCCACTTTCTCCCCATACAAGTAATGCCTCCAAATTTTAAGTGTGAAGACAACAATTTGCTAACTCTAGATCATGAGTAGGATAATTCCTCTCATATTCTTTAAGTTGTCGCGAGGCATAGGCTATAACTTTTCCAAATTGCATGAGAACACATCCCAACCCTTTGCCCGAATCATCATCAGAGATGACAAATCCCTCCGAGCCGAGATGGTATTGTCGTAACAGGTCTTTGAAATAAGTCTCCTCTTGAGTTCTTGAAAACTCTTCTCACATTCTTCGCTCCAATCGAACTTTGTATCTTTTCGAGTCATTTGAGTCAATGGAGTAGCGATTGAAAAAATCCTTCCATTTAATCTCCGATAATAACCAAACTAAACCAAGAAAGCTACGTGATTTCGGCCATCGATTTAGGTTGTTCCCACTTTGAATAGCTTCAATCTTTCTTTGGGTCAACAGATATTCCATGACTTGATACCACGTGCCCAAGGAATGCTACTTCTTCAAGCCGTAACTCGATTTCTTCAACTTGGCATAAAGCTTATATTCACGAAGCTTTTGGAGTGTCACCTCAAGTGTTGCTCATGATCTTCACGGCTTTTGGAATAAATAAGGATGTCATCAATAAAGACGACCACAAAGTGATCTAAATATTCCTTGAATACTCTTGGTTCATCATATCCATGAAGGCAAAGAGGAGCATTAATCAATCCAAAGGACATGACTAGGAATTCATAATGCCCGCATCGAAGTTCAAAGCCGTCTTTGGAATGTCGCCGGTTCTAATCTTCAATTGGTGATATCCTAACGAAGATCAATCTTTGAAAAGAATTTGGCTCCTTGCAATCGGGTCAAACAGTCAGTCATCAATACGCGTGGCAATGGATACCTATTTTTGATGGTGACATGATTCAACTCCCGATAATCAATACAAAGTCGCGATACTCCCATCTTTCTTCTTCTTCACTTAATAGAACAGAGCACCCCAAGGAGAAGTACTAGGACTAATAAAGCCAATGTCTAACAATTCCTCGCATTGGGTCTTTAACTCAAGTTCAATAGAGCCATTCGATATGGGGCTTTGGAAATAGGTTTTGTACCGGGTTCAAGGTTGATACAAAATTTAATTTTCACGCCCGGGGTAGGCCAGAAGTTCTTGGGGAATACGTCAGGAAATTTATTAACAATAGAAATATCGTTCAAAACTGACGTATTTTTGTTTAAATATGTGACATGAGCTAAGAAAGCTTGACATCCATTTTTAAATAAACGAATAGCTTTATGGCTTGAGATGACCGTGATTGATTTTAATGGTTTAGTCGTTTGAATTCGCATAATAGGTTGATTAGGAATATGAAAGCTAACAACCTTACTTAAAACAATCAATTTTTGCATGATAAGTAGTTAACCAATCAATCCCTAGAATCACGTCAAATGCAAGTATTTTTAATGAAATAAGATCGACAGGTAATGTGAGGGTACCGATTTGAACCAAACAAGACTTATAAAACAGTGGATGTAATGAAGGTTTCTCCCAACGGAGTTTCCACAGATAAGTCAAAGTCTAATTTCTCCGAGTCAAATTTAATCGATGAGCGCTAAAGTAGGAGAAATAAAAGAATGGGTAGAACCAGTATCAAATAAAGTATAGACTTCATTAGAGTTTATGATAAGCTTACCCGTGATGACCTCATTCGGGTTCCTTGCTCTCTGGGAGGTCACAACAAACGCTCTCCCTTGCACTACCGATTTTGACTTTTTTGGGACGGCCTTTCGTGCCTCCATCCTAGTTGAATTTGTCTTTGATAAATGACAAAATCGAGCTAAGTGACCTTCTCTTCCACAATTATAACATGCTTTGATGGCATGGCTAGATTCGGATCGATGTGCCCCTCTCCTCTGCATTTGAAGCATATGATAGGTGGTCTTTCTCCTTCCTTAACAACGGGTGCTGGTGCTGACGTCTTTCCATTATTGTTGAATCTCCTTTCACCGAAGTGGTTACCATATCTGGCCTGTTGATTCCCTCCACGCTTGTTGTCACCGCTTCGATGACTACTCTCGCCGGTATTATAATTTTGCTTACCGCTTCTTTTAAGTCACGTTGACTCGTTATCGTGATCCACTAATCGAGCCCTATTTACAACATCCGAATACAAACACGGTTTATGAGAAATAAGATGTTGACGATATCTCCCGCTTCAAACCTCTTAAAAACATTCGCGCCATTCTCTCTTCATTATCCACCAAGTGGGACGAAACCGTGATAACTCCGCAAATTTTGCCTCGTATCATGCGACACTGGCCATATTGTTTTGTTCCAACTTGATAAACTCCACCTCCTTCATGTATGGCGTAATACTTTCGTGAAAGTATTTGTCATTGAACGACTCTGGAACTTCTCCCAAGATATCTTCAAGACAAAGAAGTTGAGTACGCTTTTACCGATTCCCACCAAGAATCGCCTCTCCGCATGCAACATAATAAGGGAACCTTTTGCTCTCGGAGCATCCCAAGACATCAAATATCTTGGTAACTGCTTTATCCATGCTTCCGCGAAGTGGTTTTGGCTCTCCTTAAACTCCGGTGGTCCCAGCTCCTTGAATTGTTTAGCGATGACCACCGAGAGTTTTTCGATATTTCCACCTACGTTTTGGACAGAGTCGCTCTCGCTTTCTTTGTTGCATAAATTACATAAAGCCTCCGAACATTTGATCATTCATCATTTGGTCGTTGTTGTTGTTTTGCATGAGGATTGTCGCCTTCTCGATGCACATTATCCCGATTATTGATATGTGGTGAATCAACGATCGCTTTGTGCTCCATTGCTATTCTCAACATTCTCGGATGTCATTTTCGAGACATCGCCACAAAACAAAAGGTTAATTGACATGTAACAAATTATCCCTATATTCTCAACCGACCAATAAAATAAGACATAAACTTAGGTAGGTCATACTAGCGTAAGGTATTCCCTGCTCTCCCTCCTAGTACTATTCTCACATCTTAGCAGGATCATATCCTAAGCTCGAAACCAACTATGACGCCCCCAAAATTAGGTATACATCACCCATCTTGGGTAGTCAGATACATGGTATAGAATTTAAATACAACTTACTAATATAACTGTCATGTACAATACAACATAAAGTGTGAGTTTGAATACAAATATTGTCTACTAGATATTATACAAACTCAAAATGAGTCCTCATTACAATTATTATCACACTATTTCACAAAATAGTGAGGACTACTAATGCTATCCTCTGGACCATTACTCCGCTCCCGACTCGTCGTCCAAATATATTCTCATTTCAAGAGAAAAACGGTGAAAGAAAGGGTGAGCTCAACTAGCTCAAGAAGAAATATTATGACTAAGATAATGCGTAATAAATTATCATTAGTTTCTACAAATGATGTTAAACCGATAAAATATAATGAACATCAAGTTTAACTACAATGAACCAAAGAATCCATTAAAAGAGTCAAGTAAAAATAAAATCTACTATCTTTTATGATTTAAAAGATTTTTCATCATCAGTTATATATTTGAGACTCACTTTTAATAAATATTCCACATCATCGAATCACCCCCGCACTACGACCAAGGATATTCTTTTAGTATCACGACCACAATTATTCATGCACTACGGCCAAGAATAGTTGTGTATTCATTAATGGTCATGATCATGCCAACAATCGTCCATCAATGCAAAGACGACTAATCGAGGATTTTTATCACATCATTTGTAACATTAAGGTCATGATTACATCAATAGTCTCCTATTATAATCATACCAAGTCCATCTATGCACTATAGGCCATGATGACTTTCAACATAATATAAACATGAGGATGATGACAATGATATAAGAATTCAATAAAACAAGTTCAAGAATTATTTTATCCAGAATTATTAACGCCCAAATTGCCAACATGATCTTTGTTTTGTAGAGTAAAATTCAAGAATGCTCGAAGAATATTTCCATGAAAAGATATCTTTGGATGAAACGCAAATATCAAAGATATTCTACTAATTTCATGGAGTATAGAAGTCAAAGTTTTAACTAATCGGGTATAATAAAGAATGGAATAACAAAAGAAATCACCATGCATGCAATAGACCGCAAGACAGCAAAAGTTATTCCAATGTAATAATAAATAACGGAACCAGTCCGGCGAAAACGCATTAAACCAGGATGTTCCAATGAATAATAATAAAGAGCGGAACTAGGTCCATGTGAAACACATGCATGTGATGTTCCAAATGTAATAATAATAAAGGCGGAACCAGTCCAGGTGTAAAACATGCATGATGGGATGTTCCAATGTAATAATAAAGAATGGAACAATGGAAGGATTTCACCAAGTATAGGGGAGTCCGCGATACAAAGTTATTCCAACGAGAATAATAAAGGATGGAATGATGCGGAAGTTCTCTTCATGAATACAAAAGAATAACACCCTTACGAGTACAACAAATAATATTCCCTACCTTAGAAGAAATCAATATTGGAAAAGTGAAGTAGCAGAATACTTTTTCTTTTTCTTTCTATAGTTTCTCTCTCTAGTTTCAAAGTGAATTTCGTAAAGAAATAATGAAGGAATGAGCTTTCTATTTATAGAAAAACTGAAGGGTGGCTCTTGGTCTTAACGAAGGGTCAAAATGACTCTTGGTAATATTGAAGAGACAACTACTATTTGCGAAGGGGTAATTAACCTTTGGAACACCGAAGAGGCAGTTAACTCTTGGTAATATTGAAGGGACAACTACTATTTGCGAAGGGGTAATTACTATTGACGAAGGTAAATACTATTGACGAAGGTAATTACTATTTACAAAGGTAATTACTATTCACAAAGGTAATCACTATTGACGAAGGTAAATACTATTGACGAAGGTAAATACTATTGACGAAGGTAATTACTATTCACAAAGGTAATTACTATTCACAAAGGTAATTACTATTGACGAAGAGACTCTTAGATGATGACATATGGGCCCCCCATAAAATAATCAAACTTACCACAAACGTCTCATAACAGACTCTTTATATACATCAAGGATTGAATAAATATTACCACAAATCATTTTATTTTTAATCAACACATTTTTAATCTTTCAACAATTATTAATCATTTATAACTTGTCGTCTCAATTAATAATATAACATATTATATGAGATGATCTTCGTGACAATAATTGAATCAATAATATAAGAGATATGATGCAACAATTATCGAGTAATAATTGAGTATAGCTAAGTGACTTCTCACGTAAGCATCAATAATCAATACCTGAGTGTGCTACTATGCAACAACCCGCCAGACATCTTGTACTTTTACCACCGGGTAGTTCAACAGTTTTAACAGTAACACCTCCGCCGTTATTTTTATAGAAAGATAATTTTGTCGTTTTCTAACTACGACAATACTTCCGTTGTGGGGTCCACTAATGATTGAGTCGTCGCATTTAATATTCCCCGACAAAAAGAATATTCCCCCAAACCAAACTAATATTTTATAACAACTTGCTTACTTTGCAAAATTTATAAATATTACCCACAACTATAACATTATATCAAATTTATTCCATAATATTCAAAAATAATATTTATAGAAAATTTATCTTTATTTATAAAAGCTGGGGTCTTACAGCCGAGATTGAAGCTGGTCGCATTTGAAACAAGCATTTCTGGGGTTATCACCAAAACTGCATTCCTTGGGGTTATCACCAAGGTTGGTGGCTATTCCCATGATTGGGACTGAGACTGGATACCTCGGGGTTATCTCCGAGATTAATTAGTCTTCTCCGGTGTGTGTTCTGGTATTGTATCTGCACGCCTCGGGGTTATCTCCGAGATTGGAATTGTTACTCCCAGAGTGTGATCCGGGGTTGATGCTAAACTTCTGGTAATATCCGGTATGGATATGGATTGTCTTTCAGGGTTCCCTCTTAAAAGACGAATATGTCCTCCTGCAATGTTAGTGACAGTAGTACAGAAAATTTTGAGTGTCTACACTTTGCTTGAATAATATTAAGATAAGGCTAGAATTTTGGTTTAGTAATAGAATTTGAATTATCGAACATACATAACCAATAGCAAGTTGAAGAATAGAAACTTTCTCAATATAAAGGTAAATAGAACAAACTCAAGTACAAGTTCGAGTTCGGAAACTTGCTCAATTGTAAACAAGATAGGGTAAAGAAAACTTGCACAATATAAAATTTAAGTTAAGAAACTTGTCTTGCGTGTGAGCTAAACAATAATAACTCGATTCACAATATCATATACACATGTCATCATGACATAATTAGTTACTACATATACTCCGTAAACAATTAAGTATCTACATCATGTATGGCTTGGTTTTTAATCATATAGTCAAGTTATACTATTAACATAACTCATTAATTGTTAATAATATTCTTTCTCTTGGTCATGTATCACCATAATATAAAAATCATATTTTAACAGTCCCAACATTGCACCTTATCAACAATTATAGACTTTGTGTAATAAAAACAAATTTTTCGGCCATTCTGCTAACCGGCGATGCTGATGAGTGAGTTTTATACACATGAATTGGATAAATTTGGGCTTAATTTATTATTGTTCTCAAGTCTTTTAGATTAGTTTTTAAGTGTTTATGTCTATTCAAGCATGTTTTATGTTGTTTTGTAGGAATTGGGACAAAAGTTACATGGATCGACGTTCGGGGTGGCAAGATTCGCGTTTTCGGCTTGCCATTTACACAGCAGTCACTTCAGAGCCAATTTGAGTATTTCTATAGACCTTATTTCGAAAATCTCAAAGAATGAAAGTTGTAGATCTACTTCTCCTCTTTCCGGAACATCTTGAATCATATAAATCGGAGTTCAGAAGAAGAAGTTATGGCCATTTTCTCAAAGGACGTCGGAGCAGAAAATGTCAGAAAAAGTGGTAGCGCCGGGGCGCTAATTTTAGGCTTAATTCCAGCGCCGGGGCGCTATAAGGCGTGTCTCGGCGTCGTCGTTCTAGCTACTGAACCTTTGGAAAGAGGTCAAAAGTGCGGCCTGGACACGTTTTAGGCGAATTTTGACACCTTTTTGACCCCAAATTGGATTGGGTTTGTTCCTAAGCTCAAAATTAGACTTGTAATCTATAAATACTTGATGTAAGACATAAAATAAAGGGAGATTACATAGATTAGACTAGATTAAACACTCCTTTAGATTAGAACATAACCCTAGTTCTTATTAGTTTTGGAGATTGAAGCAACTTGGAGACCATTGAAGATCAAGAGCAAGAACAAGAGCGGAACATCAGATTTGCTGACAATAGATTCTATTCTCTTCTCTCATCATACTTTTATCTTTTAATGTCTATTCAATTGTGGATTCTTGATTTTAATTCATTAATTATGAACTAACTCTTTCATTAAGATTTCAATTGAACTTTTTATGATTATGAATTGATTATTTGATTTATTCTAATTATTTATATTGAAGTGAATTGTTCATTTTGCTTTGTGCTTATTGATTAATTATCTGATCAGTAATTACCGTGTTACTCTAGAAGGAATTGAGAAAGGAATTCTAGGGTTAGAACTAGGCATGGTGACATGTGACTTAGTTATTTGCACAGTGAATAATTAGGTTTGTGAATAGAATGAGAATATCTATTTGCCGCATGTAACACATAAGGAATTGGGATTGTAATGAGTTTAATTCAATTATTTTGCATAGAGATAGCAAAATTAATCTGGGTTAAATAGAAGACAACTGATCACTTGAGAAAGGGCTTTTGGCATTTGAGAATTCCTGTTAACAATTCAGTAGACATAATAATTGGAATAGTTGAATAATTGATTTATAATTCATAATTGGGGATATTGAAGTCTTAATCCTTATTTATCTGAATTCATTCAAATTTTAGTTGTTTATTTGCTTTCTTTTAGAATAATCTCTTTTAATTGTTTTAATTTAGTTTTCTTAATTAGAAAAATCACAATTATTGGTTGTTTAAATAAAATTAATTTGGTTAAGAGTTAGTACTTGGTAATTTTTATTAAATAATTCCTCGTGGGAACGATACTCTACTTTCACTTTATTACTTGTCAATCGTGTATACTTGCACGTATTCATTGATTCTTAAATCGATCAACAAGTTTTTTAGCGCCGATTGCCGGGAATTAATTTAATAATTATTTACCAATATTAATTTCAATCAAATTAGTCTTAATTTAAACATTTTTATTTTTATTTTATTTTCATTTTCTTCTATATTTCTCTCTTTTTTAGGTACCATGGATGACTTTGCGTGATCAATGGCCATATACGAACGTGACTCAACCAAGGGGAATGGAGATTGACAGACTCGTGACACTTTTCGCAATGTCAGTACAAATTAAAGAACTTTCGAGGAAGTTGGACGTTATCGCATCCCAACAGAGTCGAAGGATGGCAATTATGTGTGACTATTGTCTTTGGCAATCACCCGAGTAATCAATGCACCATCAATCTTGAAGTGACAAAGATGGTGGTAACTACCTCAATCGGTATGCATATGATAATTATGAACAAGTTTGGGGTATCACCCGGATTTTTCATGGAGTAACAATCAAGATCAATTTTATGCTCCAAGTCCAACATACCCACCGGATTTCTCGTGTCCACCTCCACTACAACAGGAAGAACATTCAAATTGGGAGGAAGCCTTGGAAAAAGTTATTAAAGCTTCGAAAAGAAACACGAGGAACATGAAAAGAAACTTAATCAAATGGAGTCGAGTATACAAAGTCGTAATGAATCGATCAAGAATCTGGAAAATCAATTGGGGACGAGATAGCACACGCGTTAAACAATAAATCCTCAATACACTTGGCTCTATGACATGAATTCTGAGATTGATGGTGAGCCCGAACCAAATCTGCAACCGGATGTGCCAAATGATATAGATGTTGAAAGAGAGGAAAGACTTAGGGACCAAGAAAAAGAGATCGGCAAAGATCTAACTTTGAGTACCAACGAAGATGAGCCAATTTCATTAGTATCCCATGTGCCTCCTCCACCAAAGTTCAAGAATCCGGGCAGTTTTGCAAAACCATGCCCAATTGGAAGTCATGTCGTCGGCAAAGCTCTTGGTGACATAAGAGCTAGTACAGTTGTGGAGTCGTGGTGGGATGAAAAGGAGAAGATAGAGGAAGATTCTATTATATTTATTAAGCTTCAATGCCTTAATCTGATCATCGACATAATGGAGGAAACACCTAGTGGTTTGCCGTTCTTAATGGGGATCCTATCTACAAAGAGCATGCTAGGTGACTTCAATTCAAGGGTTTTTGCTAATGGGAACCTCCCAAAAGTAACATTGCTTCTGATGGATGGAGGGTTCCCCAATTTTTGTAGGGGAATTGGATAGAGAATTGAAGAAGTCAGGCTGAGACTATAAAACAAGCGCTTATTGGGAGGCAACTCAAGTTCAATTTTTATTTTTAGTTTTTATTAAGTTTTATATTAGTAGTTTTGAATTTGCATTTATTTAGGATTTAATAAAATTGCTTCTATCATGGTTTTACAGGTTATTCAAGTCAAATTCAAGTGTGGTGCCCAATTTGTTCCATGTGCTTAGCCTATTCTCCAAACTTAGCGGACAAGGAGGAAGATTGCTATATTTTCAGGGAAGTCCTCTACTTTAATTTTTTCTATTGTAGCCATTGAGGACAATGTCTAGTTTAAGTTTGGGGGCATTTTAGTGTCGTACTGCATATAGTTAGTTATCTGCATAGTAGTTTTTTTTTTTTTATGTGTTAGCATTATGTTTTTTTAGGTTGCATATAATACATGGTATTTTATTTTTTTTTTGCATCTTCATATATGTGTTCATGTAGTATAATTGCATTTTTTTTATTTTTGCATGAATCTGTGTAATAGGTTGGTGTGGTCTTAGCTCAGCCTATGATAAGATTGGTTTTGCATGTTAACTTGAATAGTGTTGATAATTAATGATGAGTTCTAATTTTAATCATGGTGATAATCGAGAAACGTCTCGAAACTTATGTAACCAGTTAGCACTTAAAGTTTAACTGTTTTAATCCACTTGGTTCAAGGGTTTCATAATTTGTTTCGAGGGAAAATCTTTGTTAAAATTTAAGGAAATTAGTGAACTGGCGGTAAAGGTTGGAATGACGTAAAAGCTTGAGTTTGGGGGAATCTATGGGATATATATACTAAAAAAAAATTGATGAAGAAAAAAAAATAGAAAATCCAGAAAAAAGAAAAAAAAAAGAAAAGAGATGATGAAAAAAAAAAGAGAAAAACCGTGGTTAGTTTTGTTTCGGGGCCTTTGTTACTTGAGAAAGTACGCCCGAAGGGGTGTCTTAACACCTAGCGCCCTAAGGTCTTATATGGTCGGGAGTCGTTGGTTGAAAGCTCGCTAAGGGTGGCACTGTTAGCCTAATGGAATGAGACATTGCACAGCCATGAAAAAAAAACACGAGAAAAAGCAAAAATGCCCTCGTGGTTGAATAAAAGTATAAATAAATCCTGTATTTACCCTTAGATTTGATAATTGCTTAGTTTTAATCGGAGTTGTCATGTTCACAAAAGTAATTGAATTGGAACTGAAATTTTCCTTATAAGAAGTTTGTTATGTGATTATCTTGAACTGTGGTTGGTTAGAATGGTTAACAAGCACACACACACAACATGGGTGATGACAGGTTTGGGTTGACTAATTGGTTAGAGTTATGGATTTTGAATTGATTAGATATATTATTTGAGTACCAATGGTATCTTTGAGGCCTGTTGCTATATATCATACTGATTTATTACTCGGTTCGTAGGTTTATTAGGAAGTAGATTATGCATATGCATTCATTTAGTTGAGTTATTTTGTTTATTTTTAGTTCTTTTGTGTTTTTGCTTGAGGACAAGCAAAGGTTTAAGTTTGGGGGTATTTGATGAGTGAGTTTTATACACATGAATTGGATACATTCGGGCTTAATTTATTATTTTTCTCAAGTCTTTTAGATTAGTTTTTAAGTGTTTATGTCTATTCAAGCATGTTTTATGTTGTTTTGTAGGAATTGGGACAAAAGTTACATGGATCGACGTTCAGGGTGGCTAGATTCACGTTTTTGGCTTGCCATTTACACAGCAGTCACTTCAGAGCCAATTTGAGTATTTCTATGGACCTTATTTCGAAAATCTCAAAGAATGAAAGTTATAGATCTACTTTTTCTCTTTCCGGAACATCTTGAATCATATAAATCGGAGTTCAGAAGAAGAAGTTATGGCCATTTTCTCAAAGGACGTCGGAGCAGAAAATGTCAGAAAAAGTGGTAGCGCCGGGGCGCTAATTTTAGGCTTAATTTCAGCGCAAGGGGCGCTATAAGGCGATGTTCGAGCGTCGTTTTCAGCGCTATTTGGCGCTGGGAAAGAGGTCAAAAGCGGCCGGCTTTGCCGCTTTTTTGGGCGAATTTTGACACCTTTTTTACTCCAAATTGGATTGGGTTTGTTCCTAAGCTCAAAATTAGACTTGTAATCTATAAATATTTGATGTAAGGCATAAAATAAAGGGAGATTACATAGATTAGACTAGATTAAACACTCCTTTAGATTAGAACATAACCCTAGTTCTTATTAGTTTTGGAGATTGAAGCAACTTGGAGACCATTGAAGATCAAGAGCAAGAGCAAGAGCGGAGCATCAGATTTGCTGACAACAGATTCTATTCTCTTCTCTCATCATACTTTTATCTTTTAATGTCTATTCAATTGTGGATTCTTGATTTTAATTCATTAATTATGAACTAACTCTTTCATTAAGATTTCAATTGAACTTTTTATGATTATGAATTGATTATTTGATTTATTCTAATTATTTATGTTGAAGTGAATTGTTCATCTTGCTTTGTGCTTATTGATTAATTATCTGATCAGTAATTACCGTGTTACTCTAGAAGGAATTGAGAAATGAATTCTAGGGTTAGAACTGGGCATGGTGACATGTGACTTAGTTATTTGCACAGTGAATAATTAGGTTTGTGAATAGAATGAGAATATCTATTTGCCGCATGTAACACATAAGGAATTGGGATTAGAACGAAGTTTAATTCAATTATTTTGCATAGAGATATAGCAAAATTAAATGGGTTAAATAGAAGGCAAATGATCACTTGAGAAAGGGCTTTTGGCATTTGAGAATTCTCATTAACAATTCAAGAGACATAATAATTGGAATAGTTGAATAATTGATTTATAATTCATAATTGGGGATATTGAAGTCTTAATCCTTATTTATCCGAATTCATTCAAATTTTAGTTGTTTATTTGCTTTCTTTTAGAATAATCTCTTTTAATTGTTTTAATTTAGTTTTCTTAATTAGAAAAATCACAATTATTGGTTGTTTAAATAAAATTAATTTGGTTAAGAGTTAGTACTTGGTAATTTTTATTAAATAATTCCTCGTGGGAACGATACTCTACTTTCACTTTATTATTTGTTGACCGTGTATACTTGCACGTATTCATTGATTGTGAAATTGATCAACTACTACTGCCGCCACATTTTACATGGGAGCAGTATTTATTGTGAGGCCTGAACCTAGTACTCGGCATCAAGGCCGTTGTGGCGTGAGACTTGTGCTGCTGACGGCAGAACTACTGATTCAAAGTGATTTAACGCAGCAAACCCAATTTGGTCTACATCTAAATTTCTAGCAACCAATTTAACACGTCTAATTCACATAAATTTCACATAATCATTACCCATTATATATATATATATATATATATATATATATATATATATATATATATACTCATTTAGAAAAATTAACAACAACTACAATCAAATTAAGTATTTTAAATTCCATATTTTTTCCAAAACTCCATTTTTTATATACTTGACAAAATTTACATTGTGACCACCATTGTACACCAAATTAACTCATTCAAACTACGTTCTCTTCGTTACTTACTGAATTAATACATTCAAGACTCAATTTACAGACTAGTTTACAAACCAAGTATCAATTTTGAACTCCAACAAGTCATATTCATACACACATGCACTGTAATCAGTTTTTCTTATTTTTAGACGTAAAGAAAGTAATTGGTACACTAAATTCTTATCTAGATGCTAGTTCTAACATCACAAATACATATAAATACAATAGTTCAGTTTATAACAACCACTTAAGAATATAGAATATAAATACAATAGTTCAGTTTATATCTCGTGAATATAGAATATTTATATACATAATATTAAGACTTTGAAAATATACCTTCAATTGCTTGGATAATCCTTGCTAACCACAGACAACTGCTTGGAATCACAGAACTCTCTCTCAAATTCTCACCAACTTCTCTATGCAAACTCTCTCTATTTTCTTTTCTCTGTATTCTTTCTTCTCTTCTCTTAAGCCAACACCAAACCCTTTTTACGTGAAATAAAACAAAACCAATGCACGCAAACCCAAACGTCCCAAAATCGACGTTTTACTAATGATAATACTAAATTATCAGCTACCAGAATTTAATATATATATATTATTTATTATAATTACAATTCAAAATTCAAAAGTCATAAGGCTATGTTTGGGTAAAACACTTTGAAAAAAAAAAGACTTAATGTCTTTATGTCTTGTTTGGCAAAACTAAATTAAACTCCTTTAATTTATATTAATAACTCATTTATAGCATAGTTTATTGTCACACTTTTATTACCAAATTAAATTAAAAATATTATAATAAACCATTTAATCCCTATCAACTCTCTAACTTAATTATTAAATTAAATTAGCTATTATCTCATAATAATTACTTTCCTTAACTCATTAATTATTTATTTTACAAATAAATAATCAAATTAAATCAAATTAAACAAATATTTATTCTACAATAAACACATCAATTAAAATATTTATATAATTCAATAAATATTTAAAATTCCGGATTGTTACACTAATTCTACTTGAGTGTTCTTGATTAATAAACTGAGATAATAAATTGAACTGGATTAAGGTGTCACAATCAGAGTGAGGCTTAAAGTGAAATTGTAAGCCTAATTCTCCATTATTTTCTTGAAATTACGGTTTTTAGGTTGTGTTTATTGATTGGTTTTTTTAGTTTCTTAGTTTTTCTTATTTATAATCATTGATTTGAATAGTTTAATAAAATTGGGTTAATATAAAACTTGTAATTGATAGGTTTAATTTCTTACTATTCTCTATGGGAACGATTCTTTTCTTTTCACTATATTACTTGTTGACCACATGCACTTGCATGTGAGCGTATTTAGAATTCGACCAATGCCCCCCCCCCTCCCATCAGCCAAAATAAAAAATAAAGAAAATAGAGGGAATTCCGTCCATTTCAGCTCTTAACCCCTCCTATAGTGTTCCAAACTTTGATATTCTTCTATGTAAACACTTATATGCATATATACTACAACATATCAAATTTTAACAGGTGGAAACAGAGTTTTCAAGCTTTAAAAGCGGTTTAAAGCTCTCCTCGCTACACACTGTGAGATCCTTTTAGATCTGAAGCTTTTACTCGCTTATATATATATATATATATATATATATATATATATAGGGTTCCATCCATAGTAACCCCTTTTTGGCTTGTTGAAATTTCGGCTGGAGCAAAAAAAAGGGTTGCTCCACAGCAACCGGTTGCTATGGATGGAACCCCATATATATATGCTGAAATCGAATTGTTGAGCCTAGATTGCAAATCCATGACCTGCTGATTCGAATTCGAATTATACTGTTTAATAGTACCTGGATTGCTAATATGTGGCCTTTTACTTCTTTAATATATATATATATATATAATAGTCATGTCTGGATTTTAAATTCGTGATTTTTTATTGCTTTAATATATATATAATATATATATATATATATATATATATATATATATAAATATTAATTTTTTAATGCTATTAAAATATTTTTTTCTAACTATTTATTCAATGTAAAGCGGTGATATTAATGTTTGTGGACTAGATTTATCTAAATCTAGCCGTATCTAACTTTTATCTGGTTCAAAAGTTGTAAAACTGGATTCGTTGAGCTAGAATGGCTAAGATTTATTTAAATCTAGTTTTCTTTCTAGTTTTTTGTACATAATAAGCAACCACA